>JAKOOJ010000006.1:96669045-97869045 GCA_022577455.1 Arizona elegans | reverse complement strand
TTGAAAGAAGATATCCTTGATTTTATTAAGCAAGCACAAGCGGTAAGTTAAACATAATTAACAAGTATTTTTTAACAATATGATATTTTTGTTAGATTTTACATCCACCTTTGATTTAAGAACTCAAACACCTCATTCAAATGCCTCTTGATAGGATACTGTGTATTATGCACACAAAAAACTCAGTGTAACTTCTAAACTGTAGTTCGGACTCAAACCAGGTTAGTCACTGTAAAATCAGTATAAATGTTTGTCTTGATTAATCTGTGCTCAATAAAAATAACAGGAGTTAAGTATGGATAGTTTAATTTATACATGTATACTTAAATTAGTTTCTGTATGTATTTCATATATATCAATATCAAACATATTATACTGCCATCACCCTATACATGTTTGCTTTAGTCTAAGCTTCCAAAATACAATTAAGACTAATCTCTGAACTGAACATTCTGATTATGCTATATGTGTGTTTTGCATGGGGAATTGTGTGCCTCTATTTTTCTGAAATGGGAACTAATTTTCTTGCATGATATTTTTAAACAGTGGCACATTTATCATATTTGAAATATGAAGCTGTTTATTGTTATTCATGTGTTTATTATTCAAGCTCTTGATAATGCTTCTATGTCAATAAAACCTCATTTTAAAACTCAAATATTACAGAACCACATTTTATATTGTTTCTTCTTCATTTATATTCAGCAGCTCATTTGATACCCATGCTCAGTTCATTTATGTTACCTGTTTAAAAAGCAATCTGTGAAAAAAACATATTATTAAAGGCATTTTGATTGGTTAAAGCTATAATTTTTTATTCAGGAGCACTGGGAGTAAATACAGCTAAGCATCAAAAATTCTCAGAACATACTTCCAAATAAGCATGCCTAGTTGTCAGTTGTGCCATACAGAACATGATTCACAGTTTTGAATACTTTTCAGATTATTACTTCAGTGGCTTGATAACTTCTAAGGCTTAGGCGTAAGAAGCTGGCACTTTAAGCTCTCTTTCATCTTCTTAATGTTTTGCTTTAGCAGTTGTTTCCTTAATTTCAGGTGCATTTTCTAAAAATATATGTCATTGTGTTGATGTTTGTGTGTATACACACACACACACACCAAAGTTAAACCTCAATATCCAAAATAAAATGAGTGGGAGCATAATGTCTGTTTGTTCATGAAGTGGAGATTTTTTGTAAATGTATTTATATTTGCCTTTCTCTTGATTTCAGAGAGTGCTGAGCCACCAAGATGATACTGCATTACTGAAAGCCTATATTGTAGAATGGCGTAAATTCTTCACACAATGTGATATCTTACCCAAGCCATTTTGTCAGTTAGAGATCACTCTCATGGGTAAACAAGGCAGCAATAAAAAATCCAATGTAGAAGACAGTATTGTACGGAAGGCAAGTGTTGTGTTTCATTGTAGCCTTGTTTCATGGTGAAGCAGAAGAATGAAATACTGTACCTCTAGTCAGTACCCTGCTTCCCCAAAAATAAGACATTCCCTGATAATAAGCCCAATTGGGCTTTTGAGCGCATGTGCTAAAATCCCCCCCCCCTGAAAATAAGCCCTTCCCAAAAATAAGCTCCCCCCCAAAATATTTAAATGCATGCTCAGCCGGTCACTGCCATTTCCTCTGGTTAGGGTTAGGGAGACAGAGCTGGAAATCGGGTAAGATGGCAAGAGGAGCCCCATCTTGCTCCATGGAGAACTGGTAGCAGAAATTTTGAGTAGTTTGGAGAACCAGCAAATAAATACCACCTCTGGCTGGCCCCAGAGTGGGGTGGGGATGGAGATTTTGCAATATCTTTCCCCCAGAAGTGGGGAGGGAATGGGGATTTTGCAGTATCCTTCCCCTGGAGTGGGATGGGAATGGAGATTTTGCAGTATCCTTTCCCTGCCACGCCCACCAAGCCACACCACGCCTACCAAGCCATGCCCACAGAACCGATAGTAAAAAAAAAAAATTGGATTTCACCACTGCCTCCAGGGTAACTGAATAATAATTGTGCCCCTGCTTATAAATGCAAACTCAGTTTTGAATTATTGAAACATTGGCCTCATAGCCATGGCGCTTTTAAAAAAAAAATAAATCATTTTTTTCTCTTTCCCTTCCGATTGAAAGATAAAATACAATTTATTTTAAATCTGCCAGATCTTTTAAACCTAAACATAAAATAAAAGTTATGTTTTGTGTTTTAGAAATTGGTCCATCATGTTTGATGTTTAATTATTATTGTATTTTTAGCTCATGCTAGATACCTGGAATGAGTCCATATTTTCAAACATAAAAACTCGCCTTCAAGACAGTGCAATGAAGTTGGTCCATGCTGAACGTTTAGGAGAAGCATTTGACTCTCAACTTGTCATTGGTGTTAGAGAATCTTACGGTATGTCTTGTTATATAAGATTATTACATTTTATTTGAAAATTATTCTAGCATTGTTCAAGTAGGCTTACACTGGTAAAAAGATTTCTGGCAAGTATGCTTAACAGGCAAATCTTTAATTTTTTAAAGAAGTGCTTCGGAATAATACATATGTACAAACATTTATGTGTGTGTGTATGAGTGTGCATAATGATTTAGGTCATTGCAATAAAAGTTCAGTAAATTAGTTTTCTTAATGCCAATTTAATGCTTAAATTTAATTTAAACTTAATGCCAAGTTAGAACTTTAAGTCTCCATGTGAAATTTAAATGGAAAGAATGTGAAAAACTGCAGGGTTTTTCACATTCTTCAACTTTTGTCTTTTCTCATCTGGTAAATAAGGGTTTACATCAAACACCTTAGTAGAAATTTTTTTAAAAATACCACGTTGCTTTTTGCATAGGAAAATCTACAAAATGGAAGTAAAAATAAATCATAAACCCGTGGTCTGGGAGTATAAATTAATTTAAGATGGTAGCTATGAATGTAATGTAGTCAGTCCAAAAACTTTCAGCTTACCTTCCGAGTTTAAAATATCAAGAACATCCTCTCCAAAATAGATTTTATTATTCCTCAAATTGTTGAGAGCCTATTTTGGGATTTTGACAAGTAGCAATTTTATATTCAAATCATTGTAGTTTATACAACTCCTGTTGTCATTGTCTTAAGAAGATTAATTATATTTCTTAACAGGGACAAGAAGCAATTGCTTTAATTTGATATTTCTTGTTACAGTTAATCTGTGTTCCAATCCCGATGATAAACTCCAGATTTATCGGGATAATTTTGAAAAAGCATACCTAGATTCAACAGAGAGATTTTATAGAACTCAAGCCCCTTCGTATTTGCAGCAGAATGGCGTACAGAACTATATGAAATATGTAAGTGAGAAAGTGTTCTTTTGAAGAAGTCTGTTGGTTACATATTAATATTTTAAGTGATGATGTTCTGTTTCTGCACAGGCAGATGCTAAATTAAAGGAAGAAGAAAAAAGAGCACTACGGTATTTAGAAACAAGGCGTGAATGTAATTCTGTAGAAGCAGTGAGTACTCTTTTAATAATACCAAGAATTAAGATGCTAAAATGTTTAGTAAATTAAATCACTACTTATACAAGTCTGAAAATACTCAACCTTGTTTTTTTTTTTAAGTCTAATTATGGAATATCTGAATGCATTAACATATATATTATGTGCAATTAAAAGCAGAAATTCCATAAGATCAAAGATAGTTCTATTACAGAAGTTGACACAAGATAATTACTGCTATTTCCAAGCAGATTCTTCTGTTTCTAAAAGTATAAACGTACAGTTGCTGTTTCATAACCATGAGCAAAATTGTATTTGTGGTTCTTTGTTGTAATCGTTCTTTTAAGAGAACAATGCTGTGCATTGACTGATTTGTAAATATGAAAAACTGTTACCATCATAATAAAGATTAATATACTACTAGTAAAATAATCAGCTTGCACTGATAATTGTTACCTCTTTGGGTAATGAACCATCTGCAAGCAAATAACCAAGTTCAGAGAGCACTAAGAATTCTGTGGTATACTAAAGACATTTATATTTTATACTGTAAATGTATAACAATATATGGTGCCCTCTCCCAGCATGGTGCATCCTAGGACATACGGAATATTAAATATATCAGGAAACTACCAGTCTTGGAAAATCAGAAAGTACATTGTTTCGCTTGCTTGACCTGCTGACTTAGATACCAGAGTTTTGATGCCACTTGTGTTTTCTTGCCAGCTAAGACTTGCGTACTCTCCTTCAGATTATGGAAGCTTAATCACTATTTTATTTACCTATGCAGAAATGTTATTAATAGTATTTTAATACTTCTCCATAGTCCTTGCCATTCTCCCCTTTAGATATTGTATACATCTTGGGCGGGAGAGGAGGCTAGACTCATAGCTTTGTAATACAGCATCAACTTTCCCATTCCATGCAAATGTATTGAAACAATAGTATTCTGTGTATATTTGACCATTAACTTTTCCCCCCTCCCAGCTGATGGAGTGCTGCGTGAATGCTTTGGTGACCTCCTTTAAAGAGACAATTTTAGCTGAATGCCAAGGCATGATCAAACGCAATGAAACTGAAAGTAAGTGAAGCTGTGGAAGTAAGAGAAATGTGTGTCCTCCCTTGGTCCCTACAGACAGTTGGAGTAAAAATGGATTACAATTCTTTTGTTATTAGAGACATAAGGAAAATACTATAGTACAGTTAAAAGTTATTCTCTGCCCTATACCATTTTGGTTACATATGTTAATTTATAATGAAGTGGTATTTTCATTTTTGTCATTTCTTAGTGGCCCTTCTAAGATGTTAGAACAGTTGATCTTTAAAATTGGTAGATAAACTAGATGGGTCTGGACACTCATTGCTCTTATTAGTGAAATAAGGGTTCAGTTGACTTGTTCCTAGTCCAAATCATGTCTTTTATCACATATATCTGTTTAATGCAATTCTTTAATTTTGTTCTTGAAGTTATGAGTTACTCTAATAACATCTGGGAACACAATTCCCTTCTAAACCCTTTATACTACTCTATTATATATTTTCTCTCTTTATTTAAATATATTGGTTTCCTGCCTTGAGCACAAGGGTAGATCTGGTGGACTAAATGGCTTCTTCCAACTCTATAATTTTAATCAGCCTTTCAGGATTACAAAGAATTTGCTGTTTAAATATACAAGTATGTCTTTAAGCCGTAGCAATCCTATTAAGCTATGCATCTTTTTGTCCAGGGCTTGTCTTGAAGCCATTTCCTCCATATTACTTTCCTTTTTAAAAAAAAACCAAAGTGAGCCAATTGCAAAATTTGGGAAAAGTGAATTGGAGACACCAAATGTTTATGTTACAGTCCATAAATATACCCTATGATTGCACAGTGTATTCTATGTAATAAGAAAATTGAAAGCTGTTCCTGATTTGAAACAGTTGCTATTAGTTCAGAGTGCATTTCTAATTTTCAGAGTGTAAGATAGGCTTGGCATTTGACCTTAAAAATAAGTCTGGCTCCCTATCTTGACAGCAGTTGTTTGACATTCACCCAGGGCCGAATATAGTAAGATATTATACCTTATGCAAATATATTGCTTTCAGCTCTCAAGGGGAATGAAATTTTATGGAAAGTGGCAACAGTAAAGACAGTGTGGTGACCCAAATAGTCTTTGTTGCATAGTCCTATAAAAGATGACTGGAAGTTGTTGCATAAAGCAGCATTTCCCACATAGTTCATTCTGTGTCTGAAGCTTGTCTTGAATAGTAAGCCATTAAACATTCCTGTGAAGGTAATTGGATATAATAAACAGGGCTGTGCAAAGTGGTTGCACTAATGCTTTGCAGAGCAGTCCTTGAAGCATTAAAGCAGCCACATTTTTTGGAAGGCTCATGTACCTGCGTTGAAGGCTGTTTGTCCTGTCCGCATACGTAGCTCTACCCACAAAGGATCTGTGCATGCACCAGCTGCCAGGACAGACTTTGAAGCAGCTTGGAGAGGGTCTAATCCACTCTTTAAAATTCTTTGCATAGAACTCTGCATAGCCCCAAATTATTAGGAAGCATTGTGTCTTCTTCCTAATCCAAATGATTTAATCATGATTTGTTTTACATTTACCTAGCATAAATACATAATAACAATCCGCAACGAATTTATTGAAAAAGCCAGCTCTTTGATATCACCTTGTGAAGGACTTTTTTAAGATGGGCCGGGAACTGTGTTTCTGATTGCTGTCACTGGCTCTCATACTAATTATAACATTGTTGGAATTAAACTGATTTATTCTTGAGAAACAAAGCTGGCTCCCAATTAAATTATTTGAACTAAATTCATAAAACTATATATGTCCTAGAACAAGGACGTATATTGTTTTCTTGGTACAGAAGTAGTAGTACAGCTACTGTGTTCTGGGCTTATTGTCTCTTTTCCCAAATATCAACTAGAACTGATTCCGCTTAGCTTTTCAATATAAATCAAGGTGACAATTCTCTGTTAACCAGAAAAGAAACCAGAAGTTTATCTTTTGAATTCAGTTTTCAAATCTGCAAAATAATTTTCCTTCTTTTCCTTAGTCCCCTTTCTCTCTGTAAATTCTCTTTACAAAAATTATGTAGAGTATCTTCCCCAAATCACATATCCCATAACAGTTTATTATTGCATGAGGTTTTGAGGATCAAAGTCTGCTTTACTAGGTGTCCGGAATATGGATATACAATAAGAAACTTTGGTTTTCTTCTTTCCTGAAAAACAGTTATGACTGCTAAGCAGTCCATTTCTCAGAAATTAGCTGAATACCAAATTTTCTTAACATGTAATACAAGAATGTCTCTATCACTTCTAACCACTGTTAATGATCACTATCTCTTTACCATTTTGATTCATTTTATAATTTCTCACCTTCCATTTACTATTTGTGTTTATGTGAGTGTATTTATATTATTTCTTCAGGCCTATATTCAGACGAGATGGACTGTAATTTGTAAATCCTTATAGAGAGAGAAATATAGCTGTCATTAAAGTGCCATAAGATTCATTTGTTCCTATATTACAAAAGATAGAGTAAAAATAGTCCTTAGGAAACAGGAATTTCTTAATATGATATATAGTTTCTAAGGGTTGTGGTTTGTATTGTTTTATATGTACTGCAGTGATGAAAGTGTTATGCTGGAAAAGAAAGAGGAAATTGGTTTAAGACAAAGCATGATTTTCAAACAAGTTCTAAGTTTGGTAACCAGAAGCTTGGAACAAGCTCACTATTTATTTTCAAATCAGACTTCTTAGAATTTCTTTCAGTTGTTTGTCAAGTTTATTTAGAAAGTTAGGGCAACATGAAATCAACATTCTTAAAAGAGAAAGTATTCTTTAAGTCAAATTCATTGCTAGGGACTTTATATATAGTATTTTTGTCAACAGTGAACACTTCTACAAATCTCCTTGACTTACTTAATTTGACAAGAATAATGTACAAGGAAGTATACTATATAAAGAAAAGAAAGATGGACAAGTGAACTATTACTATGGATTTGACCTGTGACACTTCAATATGTTTTGTCTTCAGAATTACATTTAATGTTTTCTTTGATGGATAAAGTTCCTAATGGAATAGAACCTATGTTAAAAGATTTAGAAGAGCATATTGTTAATGCTGGATTAGCAGATATGGTAGCAGCTGCGGAAACTATTACTACTGTAAGTGAGCATTTTCTATTTTTATCCCTTATCTCCTCTTAGAATGTTTGCTAGAAATACCAAGAATGTTTGGTAAAATAAATCTTATTTTGCTGAAATTAATATGAAAAAATGAATGTTAAAGTCCATTAAATTAAATAGGAAAGTACTACAACTTCTTTAAAAATTAGAATGCAAAATCTTCATCCATGGTTTGGAAGCTAGGTTATCTGAACTAAATACTCTGGTTTTCATCTCATATTGGAAAGCAGCCTATTTTATTTCTCTGGCTTGTTCTGAGAGCAACAAGCAAGAATCCTGGCTTTGAAACATTTTGTTCAATTTGTGATTTTTTTAAAAAACCTAACTATCACTTGAAAGCATCCTTGCTTGCAGGAGTAGCCAAGCTAACAATTGGAACCTAGTCATTGAAGTGAAGATTGGATGTAATGCCTTACAATGTTCTCCCTTCCTTTGCTTAGATCAGGGGTGTCAAACTCAAGTCATCTCGGTGGCGTCACATGCCATATCAGGATTTCCCCCCCCCTTCGCTAAACCGGGCATGGGCGTGGCCAGCACATGACGCATCCGGTCCATGGGCCGGGAGTTTGACAGCCCTAGCTTAGATATTCCTACTGTGAAGGCAGTCAATTGGCAGCTTTATCCAGGGATTCAACCCATATCAGAGTGTTGCCACATCCATAAAGGAGGAGCAACTTTATGATTTTTTACTGTTTGTTCTTATAAAACAATTATTATATCTGAATTAGCTGCTTAAATAGAACATCAGATAGCTGAAATAAATAGTTAAAGAGGGAACGTAATGAATCAGAACTTTTCTCCAAGAAACATACTTTTGTGGCAACTTCTTACGATTTTTTTTCTATTGATAAAAAGAGACAGGTTAAAAAGCCGATGAAATAATCTAAGACCATTTATTCTATGTATTGAGGCAGCATTTTTATTTTTAATTGCTATCATAGTTGCTTTATTCTGATGAGTTGTTTAGCCAGGAATCTTCACAGCTAGTGCAGCTAATTTAATGAAATTTAAGTAAAAAACCTTTTCCTTACCCCACAAATTTTGCTTAATATTCAGGCTGTCAAAAGAGTCAACAAAAACAGTTAACACTATTGCGGTATCTTATAACATCCTATGACTTTTAGGTATGTTTGGGTATTCTGTTCTAAATCTGGATGGGTGGCAATTTGAATTGGGTAATCTGGTAGAGTGATCCTGGTTCATGCTGATGCCATGTGGAATCGTGGCTAAAGAAAACAAGAAAATTGAAAACAAGTGGAAAAATGTCCCTGTTGGGTTGGCAGCTAGTAACTTTTCTGGAGGCTAACTTGCACAAAGTGTGATTTTATGAGATATAAACTGGACCACAAGAAGAGCACTTGTATCTTATTGTAATATTCATGGGCTCATGACTGCTATATCAGAAATGGAGTTGAAAAAGAGGGAGGGAGGGAGATTTCAGTTGATAATGATTGCTTGCTATTTTTTTTCCACCAGGCTTGGTATTTTATTCTTTGTTTTGCTTTTCAATTTTAGGATTCTGAAAAATATGTAGAACAATTGCTTACACTGTTTAATAGATTTAGCAAATTAGTTAAAGAAGCTTTTCAAGATGATCCAAGATTTCTTACTGCCAGAGATAAAGTAAGTTACCAGTTGGTTCTTGTTTCGTTTTTTTATAATATGTGTTTACGTGTATTTGGTTTTTTAAAACAGAAAGTGACATACAAATATTTTAAATACGCATTAGTCAAGATGTTTTATGAAATCATACTAGTAAATTACCAGAAATTGGGGTTTATGTAGAGATTTAAGTATTAAGATAACTGCAAGATTTTATTTATATATTTGCATTGCTGTACTTGTAATCTTGCTTTAATAATAAGATTCATCAGTATCTTCATGAAAATCATTATTAATTAGAGAGTTCTCAAATAATCACAAGGTAGAATTGAAAATTGTAACAGTTCAAATTTCATAAAAAATGAGCAAATGCCTCTAGCATGACATAATATCTTACAACCCAGGAATAACATTTTAAAAGATATTGATAGGCTAGGGAAAATGTCGGAAAATAATAATAAAAAGTAATGCCTCCTAATCTGGCAACAGTACTTACAAAATCATTTTGGAATATTCGTTGATTACAAACTAAATAAAGGTAAAGGTGCCTTCCAGGGGTAAGACATGGCCAACTTTCCCCCAGCTCGGAAATTAAGTAGAAACAGACCTTGTTAGTATGTGGATAAGACACTGCCAGGGAGTCCTACTGAGACATTTTTGCCAAGGATCAAAGAAATAATAGTATCACTCTATACTTTATTTCACCTTGAAAATCTAGAAATATAAACAGATTCCAGTAGGGCAACAAGATACAGATAAATATCTGAACCTGTGGGCTAATTTGGTGTAGTAGCATCCTGCAGACTTACATCCATATCCCCTTCATTTCTTCTGTATTCTTTCCCCCTTTCTCATGAACAGAAGTTTGAAGCAACAGTAACCTTCAAACTTCCCCTGAAAGTAGTGAAACTTGGGGACATTTTCTCTGCTTTGGCTATTTTCCTTTTTTTTTTTTTTTAACAAGTTTTATTAAATTTTTCTTTCACATATTTTATGAACAAGAGTGTTGACCGGGTCACATCTTATACTTCTTACAACATAGTTATATATTGATTTTTATAATCTATTCCAATCTTCCTTTTTGTTTTTTCCAAGTACAATTTACATATCTCAGTTTCAGCCATAATATTCTTTTTCCCTACTTCTTTATCTTATCTTCATCTCTTCTTAATACATAATATATAAACAGTATCACCATCCGCCCTTCAGTTCCTAATTTCTTAGCGTAACATCAATTAATTATCTTATTTCTCCATTTATAAAATATATTTCTCAGAATCCCCATCACACCTTTTGCCTCTGAACAATGTACTTCATCATATTCAGTTCTTGCATTGAAATCCTTTGACTTTCCACATTTTATCTTAATCTCTTCTTAGTACATGATAAGCAATATCACTATCCACCCTTAATTCCTAATTTCTTACTATAGCATCAATTATTTATTTTATTTCATCATTTACAACATATTTTTTCAAATCCCCATCACACTTTTTCACGTTTCAATTTTGTCTCTTGATTTCAGTCATTTTCATAATTAAATCAAATTGCCACTTCATATTTCATCTGCTGTTCTTTTTTACAATAAACAATATACATCATCATATTCACTTCTTACATTCACAATTAATAATATTAATGCAGTTCCCTTAGATCTACTAATATATACCTTATTTCCTTCCTCCTTTCCACTATTCTTCCCCTTTTAACCATTTTCTCTTGATCTCTCCAAAATTCCACTTCTTAATAATTTTGTCCTTTCATCTCATTATCTTAACTTCTTCTTTTTATATATATTTATTGTATCTTTTCTCCTGAATCCTTTTTCTAACTTTTGAATCTATTACTTGCATAATTCTCCCCAAGCTTTTTCCTAATTTTTTTCTCTTCCCTTTGATTGCTTCTTTTTTTGGGGGGGGGGGGGGAATTCCCCTCTAACCACTCTTTTTTTTGCCATTGTAAATCCCAGTTTAATCATCTAACTTTTTACATTCAATTCCTTTTCCTACAACATTATTTTCTTGCTTCTCATTTATATTCTCTTTTTTCTGTTTTGTGTGTTCTAGCAAAATTTCTGACTTTTTGTTGCCTTTTAATGATTCACGCATGTTTTTAAACATCTCAATTAATTCCTCACATATCCAAGACTCCATATTTTCAATTTAAAAAATTGTTAATATTTTAATTTATATTTAATTAAGATTTTAAAGTCCATATAATCTATTTTTTATTTCCAGATAGTATCCAGTTCAAATATTTGTCCAATACAATTTAAAGCTTTGTTGTTTTCCACCTCCGTTGAAAGTTGGGACCAGCAATTAAAAAAAAAACAAATACTCCTTAAAAGTTCTCAGTTCTTTTAGTAGTCAAGGTCACTGCTATTATTTTTTTCAATTTTCAGGCCAGTTTTGTAGTGCTTTCTTTCCACCAGCAGATGTTTCTCTCCAATCCACAATGTTCTCAGAACAACAAAGTATCAAGCTTTCAAAAGTATTTTAAATCCACATAGAAAATACTTTCCCTCAGATTTCTTTTCCTTTTAGTATTTTTAGTTTCTCCAAATTCAGTTTTAAGTCCAGTTATAAAATTTCCTTTCTTGGGCTTTAATATTTAAACCTCCTCTTTGTTCTTCCTTCAAGTGTTAAAACTGTCAAAGATATTTCAAATCGGGTTTCTTTTTCTTGTATTAATTTTAATTTCTTCAAATCCAATTTTAAATCCAGTTATAAAGTTTTCTTTCTTGGGCTTTTTGGTACTTTAACCTCCTCTTTGTTCTTCTCCCTCCATTAAAAATTCCCAAGTGCCAATTAGCCACTCATTTCCACTCTGGGACACCTTTGAAGTTTTGTTTTGTTTTTTTTAATTTCCTTTTTTACTTGTGAGTTGGCCAATCACTGACCCGGTACCAGCACTCTGTTCAAACACCGCTCCTGCACAAAAATCTTATTCCGGTTGCCCCAGCTTCAGAGCGGTCATTTTTTAATGGCCACCACCCCCGCCGCTGGTTCGAAGAGCAGCCTTGGACCTTTCAAGGAACTTGCCTGTTCCTCTTGGTTATCTGAGGCATCTATCCTTCTTCACCATCCCTACAGGACTGTTCCGGTTGGAAGACCTCCCGACAGCGGTTTGTCCGGCTGGATTTTCGTGGAGCTCGTTGAAGCCCACTATTTTTCCAGCCGGTCTCTCTGTGATGATTCCGGTTTTCTCCTGCTTTGGCTCTTTTCCCAATGTGATACAGGAATTATGTTCTTAAGAAGAGTGATTGTTTTAAAATTAACATATTTTTG
This sequence comes from Arizona elegans, assembly GCA_022577455.1. NCBI lineage: Eukaryota > Metazoa > Chordata > Lepidosauria > Squamata > Colubridae > Arizona > Arizona elegans. Next base: position 97,856,500 of record JAKOOJ010000006.1, on the reverse strand, counting down.
TTTTTAAGGACATACTTTGGTATGAAAAAAGTAGATTGAATGCCTGTATTGAATGCCTTATTTTTATTTTAGGCATATAAGGCAGTTGTTAATGATGCTACAATATTTAAACTTGAACTACCATTGAAACAGAAGGGGTAAGTAATCTGAATGAGTACTTGACAATAACAGAATTTAATTTTTGTTTATATTTTGAATGGATATTTAGTATTTTCCTTGTTTTCTGTAATGCTTAAATATATTTATTTTTAACCTGGGCAATCTCCAAACTTTGAAAACAAGTGCACAGAAGCATGCACATAATACTAAATCTCAGATACTCAGATATGTATATCTGCATATCTACTCCTAAAACAGCCAAAATCCATAATTGTTCTGGCCAATAATCCCATTACTGATAATGTTGGCGATAACCATAAGATTATTTAAAAAGAAATGTTTCTAGACATTTTTGCTTATTCATTTAGAACTAGATTTTGAAGCACATTAAATCGGCAATAGTATAGAAAATGTCTTGACAATTTCTCCAGGATCTTACAATATTTAAGTTTTCATTTCTCATTGAACTGCTTTTCTGTAGCTTTCCATATATATATATATATTATTTTATATTTTTAAATTATATGTAAAAATTAATATAGTCACTTTGAAATAAAAATAAATAAATTTACACAATGCAAACGTATAAAAATATTGATTGTTTTTACATAAGGCATTTCTCTTTTTTTGTTCATAAAAAATGAGTTTGTATAATGGCATGAAACCAATATTAGTGATTCTGTATAACTTTTGGCTACTATTTTTCCTTTTTTACTTAGTGTTGGATTGAAGACACAACCAGAGTCCAAGTGCCCAGAGTTACTTGCAAATTATTGTGATATGTTGTTAAGAAAAACACCACTAAGCAAAAAATTAACCTCTGAAGAAATTGAAGCAAAACTTAAAGAAGTGGTATGTTCTTTTTTTTTTTTTTTTGTTTCTAGTTTTTTATTTGAAATAAATGTGAAGGTTGGGTAATTTCTCCTCATTGTCTTTCTGCCTTTCTGCTCTCAAAACTATCAGAACATTGCTCTATTTCTCTAAATCTGAATTAATAGCAGTGAGAGGTCAGTTACAATTTGAATGCAGTGACATGTTGATTTACTCCTTAAAATAGTTGCTGATGAGGGCAAGGTGTCATCCATAATACAGCTAATGGTTATACATCATTAATAATGCAGTTCTATATTTGAGCACTCAAAGGTTCTACTGAGTGTGTGATATTCCCCTAAAAACTAAGTTTAGGATTGTGGTTTCATTTTGGTAGACTTTGCTGGATTTAAATGAAACTTTCAATCTATTAGTTCAGCGGTCTCCAACCTTGGCAACTTAAAACTTGTGGACGAGTTGAAGTCCACAAGTCTTAAACTTGCCAAGGTTGGAGATCCCTGCATTAGTTGTTGCCAAAGTTTACTTCAAAAGTAAATTTCTAAAGAAGTAATATTTCCTTGTTCTTGATATTGTTGACATTCTCCCTGGAGAGAGAGGAAAAGGGAGAGAGGAAGCCTGCTATATCTAAAATTAAATTTCATTTTAGGATTTTGCACGCTGTAGGTTGGAAAGATGCTTTAGCGAATGGCCATCTTTCAAAATTGTTTTTTAGAGAACTAATCTCAACATATTATATTTAAAGCTATGCTCTTTTTAAAGTGTGATACAATGAAGTTTGTTATATTTAAATCTGTTTGAAATCAGATCATATGTAGATTTTTAATTAAAGGTGACTAATCATAGTAGGAGTTTGATACCTTCAAACTAGTAGAGTTTCAGTATATTAATGTAAATTAATTTGCACCTCAGAACATTTCCTATCACTGATTAGTGATCACAGTCCTTACTGGCAACGAGCAGTCGTGTTTCATTTTGGGACTGTTCATATTCAAACATTTTAAGCAGTGGATATTGTATACTTCCTTTTGATCACAAACATATTTTTGCTATTTAAAATATGATAAAAAGGCACTAATATGGATGCATCGGTATAAATAAGGTAATGATATATTTTGTTCCATGGTGATTGAATATGTTGATACATGAGGAATTTTTGAAGGGTGGAGTTAATACAGGAATATATTATTCCTGATAAAATATATTCTGCAATAGGGGTAAATACTAATAGCAATCATAAAAATATGTATAATGCTTTTTAAAAACAGCTATTGGTACTCAAGTATGTACAGAACAAAGATGTTTTTATGAGATACCACAAAGCTCATTTAACAAGGCGTCTTATATTGGATATATCAGCAGACAGCGAAATAGAAGAGAACATGGTTGAATGGCTGCGGGTAAGTATATCAATTCTGTTGTCTAGTCTTTTCTTTAGAAAGCATAGCTTTTAATTTAAAATCACACATACTGTGAATTATTGAAGCTTAAATTATCTGTGGCCTGGTCTTTAGGTTAATGTTAGCAAGCGGTTTATTCAATTTTTTAAAAATAAAAATTGAACTTAGAACTTTGTATGTTAAGGTCCTAACAATGATTTAACAAAGATTTATATAAACAAAATAGCTCGTTGATCTGTGGTTTGAACCCAGCCTGTGTTGCTTTTTCCCCCTTCCCCCCATGCATGAATGTAGTGAAGAACTGAATAAGTTGTTTTCCAGTTTGGTACATTTGATGTGAGAAATAAATTGTTCTTATGTTATGTTAGTATGTGGATATTGCTAGTTGAAATACCTACTCAGAGCTGTACAAAACCACTCAGGCTTTGTTACGGTTCAAGAGGCGGGTTTGAAGGGGCACTTCACTTGCTTTGCAAAGAGTTTTTGACATGATTTTGCATGGCCCTAATAGTTAAATAAAAAGATCAGTAGTAAGTATTTACTGTATTTAAATCACATAGTTATTGCTTCAATCCTCTCTCTGTGCAGGAAGTAGGTATGCCAGCAGATTATGTAAATAAATTGGCAAGGATGTTTCAAGATATTAAGGTATCTGAAGATCTTAACCAGGCCTTCAAGGAAATGCACAAAAATAATAAACTGGCCCTCCCAGGTACTTTTTATACTTGTTACTTTTTAAAATTCTCAGTGTTATAGAAAGCCAAGATTATTTATATTTATTTATCCTGCTTTTTCACATTAACAAATCCATATTGGATAACTATAGTACAAAATTGTGCATTCAGTTTCTTTGACTCTGTTCCATACATTGGTTGATAGTTTTAGTGTTACTTGGCTGAGCTTTCTGTTTTTGTTTTGTGTACAGCTGATTCTGTGAATATTAAAATTTTAAATGCTGGGGCTTGGTCCAGAAGTTCTGAAAAGGTTTTTGTATCACTGCCAACGGAATTAGAAGACCTTATCCCCGAGGTTGAAGAGTTCTACAAAAAGAACCACAGTGGCAGAAAGCTTCACTGGCATCATTTAATGTCCAATGGAATTGTAAGTATGTCACTTGCTTGCATTTTGTATTTCTGTTTGGTTTTGGCACCCTGAAAGTATAAGTGTATTTAAACTCACTTATTAATTTTTGGTCATTAACAGATAACTTTCAAGAATGAAGTTGGCCAGTATGACTTGGAGGTTACTACGTTTCAATTGGCTGTGCTTTTTGCATGGAATCAAAGACCCCGAGAAAAAATTAGCTTTGAAAATCTTAAATTAGCGACAGAACTTCCAGATGCTGAGCTTAGGAGAACTTTATGGGTAAGTCTTCAGCTCTTCAATCATATTATAATAGCATTATGAGAACATGCATATTAATATGGGAAACAAAGAACAAGTCTTAATAATTTCTACTTTTAAAATAAAATCTACCTGTAAAATATGACTCTTAGGAAGGAAAGATGGAAAGCTCATTATATATATTATTGCATTCTTAACTCAATTTCTAATTTACATTTTTCAAAGAAGCTACTATTTTCCTAGGTTCAGTTTGTTAGTGCATGACTATCATGCTTAGAACTACTGTATTACTTTAAATGGGACCTGGCCAGAAAAGCAATATTAATTTCCTTTTATCAAGACTGATTCTGTTGTGCAGTCACGTTTAGTCTACAAGAATACTTAGATTCTTTTTACATGCAAGGAAATCAGTTTCCCTCATCTTATACTGTACATGCACTTTCATTTTTCTACCTGACTAAAGAACTTTAGATTTCTGCCTGTTAAATTTCTTCCTCTGCTTGGCTAGATGTTTTTTAATCTTTTCCTCTGTCCTCTAAAGTATTAGCCCTGTTCTCCAGCTTTGCATTGTCTACAAAAATGTTAGCCCAAGGCCCAGAACAGAACTCTCTAGTATTCTGCTCAAAGCTTCTCTCCAAGCTGAAGTTAATAAACACTCCTGATAGGGAATTATTCAGTCGGTCATGTATCCATGTAAAAGTAGTGTCATCTAGCCATTGATCTTCTTCCTAGGACAGGGGTCTGCAACCTTAAACACTCAAAGAGCCATTTGGACCTGTTTCCCACAGAAAAAAAAAAACACCGGAAGCCACAAAACCCTTCTTATGCCTGACTTATTTCTTGAGCGGCTTCAAAACTAGCATATGTAGTTGAATTAAATGTTCTGTTTTCTTCTGAAATTTTTCTTTTCTTGGATTTATCCATTGTTGGCCTACCAGGGGTTGAAAAGCTCAATATATTGCGTGCCGGCAGGTGTAGCACATTGGCAGTTGTGACACATTTTGAGTGACGGAGCCACAGCAGAGGGGTGAAAGAGCCACATGCGGCTCCAGAGCCGCAGGTTGCTGACTCCTGTCCTAGGACTAAGAGAGAATGACTTTGTTGAATATCACCCAGTTGGCTTTATGGCTAAAATAGGTCTAGAACTCATGGTCTCTTGCCCGGTGCCTTATCCACTACACCAAACTGGTTCTCAGCCTAAACTAGCATTCTGGTTGCTACTTTCTGGTTGCTTATGTAGAAGCAACTGGCAAACTCTTAAAAAAAACAAACCTGAATACAGTGTGTGCTGTTTTATTGCATTAGAGTCTGCCTAAAGTACAAAAGAATGCCAAACCTAATCTAGTATCATATCTTTAAAAGACTGCATGAATAACTTACATAACAATCTTCTTAAAGCATATTTAACAAGCTGATAAATATTTGAAACGTCCTACCAGAATGCTTTTAAAGTATCTAGTATCTCAGCATACTCTTTAGATTCTTGGACAGTAGTTTTCCATATATTTTTCACTATATTTTTTCTCTGGATTTACCTGGAATAGAAATGGGATTTTTTGAATAAATAAAATATATGTTCTGTCTTATTTATCATTTCTTTGCACTCTTATTCTTTAAAAAGGAGTTTCATTTGCCTCTGTTGCATTGATTCTGCGTTCAGTTCAGATAATTTTTTCAGAATATTTTTCTTAAAGCATGGATAAATGAATCTGTTACAAAATAGTTTCCATAAAGTGTTTTTCATTTATATGTGAATAAAATAATATTTTGTCAATTCATTGCAATAATTAAAATATAGATCAAATTATAAGATGCTGTACTTATTCATATTTGCATTGATAGACCAATCTGTAACCATATCAGTTACAGGTTTGCAAAATGTATTACAAGAAGTTACATGTTTGTTATTTCTTTTGCTAATATATGCATTTTTATGTTGATATTTTGATAAGTAGTCTAAAATGTCTTGCTGATATCAGATTATTATCAGGTTACATTTCAGAATGATCAAATGTAATACATAAGTCTTTTCTTTAACATCTAATTAAGGTAACTAAAATTGCTAGCTTTTGCTTATGAAATTAAAATAATTTTGTCAATGAAGGCATTACAAAATTTGATCTTTATATTTGATCTAAGATCTGATTTTCATGGTCTTTTTTCTCTCTTTTAATTTACAGTCTCTTGTAGCATTTCCAAAGTTGAAACGTCAAGTTTTGCTGTATGAACCTCTAGTCAATTCACCCAAAGACTTTACAGAGGGAACTCTCTTCTCGGTGAACCAGGAGTTCAGCTTAATGTAAGAAGTGATAACTGGTTTACTCACAAATGTTTTATAGATATTCAAAGATAACTTTTAATATTGAATGGTTCAACTGCTCTTAAAGTTGAATTTTGAGATAATATCATATTAGAATTAAACTACATTTTTTTACAGTTTAAAATTGTAAGAGTTAAATGTTTTGATATATCTATATTCTGCTTTAGAAATACAAATCTTTTCTTTTCCCTGATCTTTCAACTTGTTAAAACTATTATATTGACTGAAGACTGGAATTTAAATATTCTTTGAATTCTTTTAAATCAAACAAACAGATTTAAATTCTTTACAAGTTTTATTGAAATAAATTACAACTATTTTCATTTATATACCTCTTGCTAATGAAGGATCTTGGCAAAGCCATTTCTTTAGTAAAATGACCAAACATATATAAAGCAGAACTGTAAAACATATGGCTGTATAGTGTAGGTAACTCCCATCTCCCTTGTTTTCATTGCTTAAGTATTTCAGTAATGCACTAAGTATTATCCTGAGGATTGCCTTCCCTGGACCATAATCTTCTGCTTCTGAGAAAGCTATTCTTAACCCGCTAGAATTTTTAAAGTAGTACTGTAGATAAAAATTCTTAGTGATTGCAATTGGTGGAAATTGCAAACTGGCTGTTAAGCAAGTTTGGAATTGAGTTGAATTGAATTGTGTTCCAGTGACTGCAGGGCTGCTGCAGGGGCCAGAACTTTGAGGAAAAGTTGTAAATCCCTTGGTTCATTGCCATCATAACTTCAAACAGTCTCTGTATGGATTATTGTTAATATATGAATACCCCAAAAGATGACATACTACGCACAGTATAGTTTATATTAGATGGGCATTCATATAGCAGCAGTGGTTTTTTTTAAAATGTTTCTAAGGTAGAATAGCAGGACTCCTGAGTTCAATTTGAATTCTGAAATTACATGGGCATAACCATGCAGAATTCTTGGGAACAATTCTTTTTGATACATTTTTACTTTTCAGTATTTCTTCCAGCCAGTTCTGGTATTTTCTGACAGTCTCCTATCCAAGTACTAACCTGGCTTGGCTCTCTTAACTGCCAAATGTAAACCGTAATATAGAGACTGTGCAGAGAATTGATAGGCCAGGTAAATAGGCTCAATTGTTCCCATGCCACATTTTTTGCTGACATTAAGGATAATGTAGTCATTTGTGCAACCAAAATCATTTGGTTTGAAGGTTGCTCATAAATTGTTGCTTATATGGTCTTGTGGGCCTTGTGCCTAGTTAGAGTTCTCATTAAAGGTGAGATGGCCTGGAATAATATAATTAAAGTACTAAATCCAGCAATTCTCAGCTTGAAGTTTATTTTTGTGATAAACTGTTTTTCAGCTTTAGTTCTCTTTCATATATTGTATTGAGATTGTGTTGTAACAAAAGTTTTTTTAGGCAATATGCAATATTTGCAATTGAATTATACTGTTAATGAAGAACACAAAGTAATACGAGTAAAGCATTTTGAATATTAAGCATTTGTAATATTGATTATAGTGTTAGAGCACATTATTTTGTTAGTAAATATTAATTTCCTGTTGGCACTCTGATAAGCACATTTATCAGAGTGCTTTCAGCCATAATAATACGTATAAATATAAAACAGTTAAATCTTTGTGAGCAAAATATTAACAAATCATGAAAAATCCATTAAATATCCAAGTAAATGGAAAAAAACAGAATTGCTTTCCTAAAAATAATTGTATACGGATACAATTTTCAATGTCTATATTCAGTTTCCAGTCTCTGTAGTCCAAGTAGCTATATCTCTCAAATCTTCAAGAACATCCATTGATTAAAACTAACCTATATATGTTTATTCTTTTTTTGCATTTTCTGTTTGGTTTTTTTAGAAAAAATGCTAAAGTTCAAAAAAGAGGTAAAATAAACCTTATTGGTAGACTGCAGTTAACAACAGAGAGAATGAGAGAAGAAGAGAATGAAGGGATAGTCCAGTTAAGAATATTACGAACCCAGGTATGTTAACTGATTGTAGGTTGTTCTAATTCTGGAACCTAAGAGATATGATATGCAATTACGGTATGCTGTTCAAAAAGTGGTATGTTAATGCTTGACAACTCCCCTCCCCTTCTTCATATTATGTAAGTAGATGAAAAGTAAAATAGGCTGTGGAGATTCATACATTCAGCTGTCTCATTTTTTCATCAGAAGGGCTTCACAAGGCAGGCAGGTAAAAAATAGTTTTTCTGCTAAGTTGCAAGACACAAACTGAAAACCGGCAACTTCAAGGAAGTGAGTTTGAGTAGATTTCACTATATACAGTGCAGAAAAGAAAGAGTAGCAAGAAATCCAGGTTGATCTTTTAGTACTTCCACTTAAAAGTTCTTAGTTGATAGGTCCAGCAATGAAGATGCCAGGGAGCCATTTTCAAGGTGCATGGCATGCCAAAATTTGCCAAGTTCTAGCAGTGGAACTTCAACATTACTAGGCACATGCTACACGGATGACATTATAAAGTATTACTAACAAGTGCCCATTAGTAGAATCTGGCATGGGGGAGATTATAAAGAAGTATAAATTTGTAAATGAGAAAAAACCTAAAATGTAAGTTTCCTGGTTTTGAGGGGTGTTTTTGTATGTCTCGGGGAGGAATACATTGGTTATCAAGTTGATAGTCATCAGCCTGTAACTGACTCTGCAGTGCCATATGGAATTCTAGATCACTTTGTAGGTTAGCAAAGGTTTGCCTTCAGCTGTCCAAATCACAACTCTGAGTGTTCTGCTTCTTTCTGTGATCCTTCTATCCCAGGAGTGTCAAACTCAATTTCAGGGTTGTGTTTGATCTCGGGGGCCAGGGTGCATGTGGCCAGCTTAACATCATTTGTGTCAGCGCGTGTGGTGGCCCGAGCACTGTGTCAGCAAAAACGGGGTCCCGAGCTCTGTTATTTGACTGTGACGGCCTCCTGCAACCCTCTGCCAGTGAAAACGGAGCTCGGGAAGGCCGCATGCGGCCTTCCCAAGCTCCTTTTTCACTGGCAGAGGGTTGCAGGAATCTGTCGCAGCTGAAAAATGGAGCTCGGGAGCCCATTTTCGCTGGCAGAGGCATGCGAGCCGATCCGTCACTGTTTTGAGGCAGCCCCGTGGGCCACATTCAGGCCATGGGCCTTGTGTTTGACACCCCTGTTCTATGCCATTTTGTCCATATGTTGGACCATAAATAATTCTGTCGCACACTTACAGAGATTAACTAAACCTTCCCTCAGATTTGCACCTTCTAGGTGTGTTGAGATTGCAGCTGCCAGAATTCCCAGACTGCATGGCTTAGTGAGTGCCAGATTGAAGAAGGATGTAAATGTAGAGGACAAGGAAAATGACCTTAACGGAAATACGCAGGCCGTGTTGCCTAGTCCAGAGAGTCTACATGTATCTTTAACAAGGTCAATTTCTTACTTTCTACATTGGGATAGCTAGTAAGACCAAACGAAAATTGTCTTCTACATTTGCTCACAAGAATCCAGTGTTATAAGAGCCTTATGTATAACCTTATGTATAACATAAGGTTGCATTTTCAGGTTATGCCCTACCATGTTTCCCCAAAAATAAGACCCTGTCTTACATTTTTTTGAACCCCAAAATAAGCGCTTGGCCTTATTTTCAGGAAGATCTTATTTTGGGGCACATGGAGCAAGACGGGGCGCCTTTTGCCATCTTATCTGATTTCCAGCTCTGTCTCTAACCCTAAGCAGAGGAAGTGGTAGGGATCGGCTGCACATGCTTTTAAATATTTTCAGGGAGGGCTTATTTTGGGGGGAGGGGGCTTATTTTAGCGCATGTGCTCAAAAGCCCGATTGAGCTTATTATCAGAGGATGTCTTATTTTCGGGGAAACACGGTATCCATTTAGCTTTTTCCTGCATGATATTGCTAAAAACAATCATAGGCAACCAGGCTGGTGAGTATGTACAGTCAGGTCGAGAAATATTGGGACATCAACACAATTCTAACATCTTTGGCTCTATACACCACCACAATGGAGTTGGAATGAAACAAACACAATATGCTTTAACTGCAGACTGCCAGCTTCAATTTGAGGGTATGTACATCCAACTCAGGTGAACGGTGTACGACTTACAGCAGTTTGCATATGTGCCTCCCACTTGTTAAGGGACCAAAGGTAATGGGACAATTGGCTTCTCAGCTGTTCCATGGCCAGGTGTGTGATATTCCCTCATTACCCCAATTACAATGTGCAGATAAAAGGCCCAGAGTTCATTTCAAGTGTGCTATTTGCATTTGGAATCTGTTGCTGTCAACTCTCAAGATGAGATACAAAGAGCTATCACTATCAGTGAAGCAAGCCATCATTAGGCTGAAGAAACAAAACAAACCCATCAGAGAGATAGCAAGAACATTAGGCATGGCCAAAACAACTGTTTGGAACATTCTCAAAAAGAAGGAACGCACCGGTGAGCTCAGCAACCGGGAGACCACGGAAAACAACTGTGGTGGATGACCGAAGAATTCTTTCCCTGGTGAAGAAAACACCCTTCACAACAGTTGGCCAGATCAAGAACACTCCCCAGGAGGTAGGTGTATGTGTGTCAAAGTCAACAATCAAGAAAAGACTTCACCAGAGTGAATACAGAGAGTTCACCACAAGATGTAAACATTGGTGAGCCTCAAAAACAGGAAGGCCAGATTAGAGTTTGCCAAACAACATCTAACAAAGTCTTCACAGTTCTGGAACAAGATCCTATGGACAGATGAGACCAAGATCAACTTGTACCAGAGTGATGGGAAGAGAAGAGTATGGAGAAGGAAAGGAACTGCTCATGATCCTAAGCATACCACCTCATCAGTGAAGCATGGTGTGGTAGTGTCATGGCGTGGGCCTGTATGGCTGCCAATGGAACTGGTTTTCTTGTATTTATTGATGATGTGACTGCTAACAAAAGCAGCAGGATGAATTCTGAAGTGTTTCGGGCAATATTATCTGCTCATATTCAGCCAAATGCTGCAGAACTCATTGGACAGTGCTTCACAGTGTAGATGGACACTGACCCAAAGCATACTGCAAAAGCAACCAAAGTTTTTGAAGGGACAGAAGTGGAATGTTATGCAATGGCCAAGTCAATCACCTGACCTGAATCCCATTGAGCATGCATTTCACTTGCTGAAGACAAAACTGAAGGGAAAATGCCCCAAGAACCAGCAGGAACTGAAGACAGTTGCAGTAGAGGCCTGGCAGAGCATCACAAGGGATGAAACCCAGCGTCTGGTGATGTCTATGCGTTCCAGACTTCAGGTTGTGATTGACTGCAAAGGATTTTCAACCAAGTATTAAGAAGGGAAAGTTTGATTTATGATTATTATTCTGTCCCATTACCTTTGGTCCCTTAACAAGTGGGAGGCACATATGCAAACTGCTCTAAGTCCTACACCGTTCACCTGAGTTGGATGTACGTACCCTCAAATTAAAGCTGACAGTCTGCAGTTAAAGCACATTGTGTTTGTTTTATCCCAACTCCATTGTGGTGGTGTATAGAGCCAAAGATGTTAGAATTGTGGCGATGTCCCAATATTTCTGGACCTGACTGTATATAAAGGGGTTCCTTTATCTAAGCTGGTCTGACCTTCCCAGTTACTAAAACAAATTCTTTTAGTTGACAGAAGACTTAACACAGTGACTTAAACAGATGCTTGTGCAATTGTGTATATTGTATCTCTTTCAACTTGTTCGCTAGATTCATATTGCTTATCTTGGACAAATATAACCAAAGTGCAATTTTCCCTTTTTCTCCCCCTTTTTTTAGGAGGCTATCATCCAAATAATGAAAATGCGGAAGAAAATTACTAATGCTCAACTTCAGACTGAATTAGTAGAGATATTAAAAAATATGTTCTTGCCGCAGAAGAAAATGATAAAAGAGCAAATTGAATGGCTTATAGAACACAAATATATCCGAAGAGATGAATCTGATATCAATACGTTTATATACATGGCATAGCCTAAGGATTTACTGGAAAATGCCAAGAAAATGTGCATTGGGAGTGGTTTGGGCAGAAAAAAAATACAAGAAGACTGTGCTGTAAAAGGACTTGACCTGCATTACTTACTCAAATTCCTGCCTTACCTTACCAGAGGACTTTATTTTGTCAGTCAATCTCTCTCTCTCTTTTTTTTTTTTCAGTTAGCATGATGGTGTTCCCCTCATTTTGTGCACATTTTTAACAGCATGCTGGTTTTGTGGGGAAACAACATTCACAGAGAGCCCATTGTGAGAATGTTAGGATTTGATTTGCACCTGGAAGAGAACAGAATCTGGGATTTTTATATTACAGAATTTGCACAAAGTAAAAAATTTCAGATATTCATGCACTGAAAAACTTGCTAGTTTTCATTTTCACATAAAAAAGAGAGAAGCAAATAGATTAGATGTAGCACTTCATACTTTGTGTTTTGGAACAACTGTCTAAATGTACTGTCCTCCTTTTGATCTCTCCCATGTATAATATTTGAACAACACACAAATGCATCACATCTATAGATATGTATTTATCTGTTAGCTTAAACAAGTGTTTCAGTATGAAAATTGGATTGGAATACTGGGATACTAGTAATTCTAACAGGATATATTACATATGTCACATAGTTTGCTTCAATCCCCCCCTTTTTTTAAATATTCACTTTATTCATGGAAAGATGTGTTTGTAGTGTAGTGGGAAAAAATATTAAATGTATTTGTTTATACATTTAATACTGGCATTCACTATTTTAGTATGCTAGCAGAAAAGTAATGCATTAAACATAACCAGTACACAGTTCTCTCAAAATAGTAACATTTTGACAATCCTTATATATACCTTTATTTATTTGAAAATAACTAAACTTATGTTTTTACATGTAATTATACTCTGAAGAAAAAGAGAAAGCGTGGAAGAAGGCATGTCTTTTTGTCCAGTTTGACCAGATAACAGATTGATCAATCACATAGGCTGTTGACTTACTCTACCAACAACAGTTGTACCATAGCCCCGTACGTTTAGTGGGCTTGTATGTATCAAGTTATGTATCAAACCCCCACTAGTTGAAGCCCCTTTTCTCTTTTCCTTTAAAAAAAATCTGCCTCAGATTTAAGTGAAGAAACACATACTAAGGCTGTGAAATATAGTTTAGTCTATAGAGAGCAAAAAGAGACAGAACTTCAGATTAAATTAAATGCTAGTAAAGGGACTCCCAAGCTTTTAGCTTCTCTAAATGATTTCCTTCTGTGCCATATTGCTAGCACCTCTTTGCAAAACTACATTAGAAATGTTAGCAATGCATATGAGTTTCTTGCCTTTCGGTTGTTACATTAGACTATGGCTGCTAATTGGTAGAAAAGTAAGATCAAGACAGACCGTAATTGTGGGCCAAATGAATTTAGCAGGCTGTATTTTACATAACAGACAGTGCCAGGAATATAATCCAGTGGAAATGAAAATCAGTTCAAGCTGTAAGGTTTTCTTTTTCTGATTTCTCATCTGTACTCCCTTGTATACAATCTTCCTGAGTAAATTCTTAAAGAGTGCATGACATGTCCACAGGGGAAGGAAAATTTGTCCCCTCCCCCAAATTGGAAACTGATCTTTGAATTCTGCCTCAAAATCTTGCACTGATGCACACATGCAGATTATAACTACCAACTGTAATGAATGTCCCAGGGCTAGGTTGGGAGAACCCTACCATGGTGCAGTGGAGAATTACAAACATTCATGGTTATGAAAAAAAAAAAGCAAGTAAATGAAGACAGGGTGCTGACCTGAAGTTTCATCTTCTGTACTTATGTGCATTTTTTATTACTTGTAGAACAGAGATTAATATTTTTTAAAGTGTTCGCTGCAAACTTAACATAGGATTGTTAAAATTTCAATTTCAAAATGTTGTGAATAAAAGTCAGAAAAAAGTTGTATATATTATCCAACATTCAATATATGCTAAAGGAAAGAAAACTAGAATTGATTTACCAAGAAGTCTTTTGTACATGCTACAAGATTTCTAAAACTGCATTTGATTTGGAAATAAAGTTAGAAATGGGTAGAAAAAGACAAAAGTTTTTTTTTAGAAAGTATGTACATAGTTCTAAAATTCTTTGGTAGAGTCCTTTTGACTTTGCTTCCTGTTACTTTGGCTGTGAAAGGAGGAGGCATGCGGCATTGAATATCCAACCAGCCCTAAACCTCATATTTAATGATGTTCAAATGCTAGCAATCTTTCAGAATGATTTCATTTCTTAACAGGGCAAGTCTTTTAAAAGTTACATTTTGTGTCTGATTTCTAACTTCCTTTAGGCTTAATGAATAGCTCTTCAGAATTACCTCTCTCTGCGCTTCCTTCTGCCTCTTGGAAACAGAGATAACTGATGCAGTGTAAGATTATTTTTTTGAAGGGAAAATTGCTAGACACCCAGGTATACATGGAATCGTTTTAGGAGCGCTCGTGTGCCTGGATGTTGCTAATGGAAGACTGTCTTTATTTACATTAAAAACATTGAGTACTCATGTCTTACCTTTTATACCCATTTCATTTTCATAATTTAAGTGGGTTTAAAGCCAGAAAATAGAACAAACAGTAAGCTACAAACCTAGTTTCAGTACTTATGCACATTGGAATACATGCCATGTAAAACATGATTCAAAACACACACCAGCAATTTTCTTACAGCTGCAGCATCACATTTAGCATTTCTGCTCGGACACTTTCAACAAGATGCCCTTAAGGCTAACTTTGTTGTGAAGGGAGCTATATAGGGTTTAAAAATATACGCAGAAGTGTGGTGGATACTTTCACATCTAAAAGTAAATTAAATACCGGTAATCAGTCCTTGCAATATGGCACTTTTCAAGCTGATTTTTTTAGCTTTGGATTATTATTTTTGTTTCCGCCAAAGACCTAGAATAAAGAGGTGCTGCTTCTAGGGGGGAAAATGTTGCCACAAGCATTGCCACTGTGGTTTGTATTAGGTTATATTCTAAATGTGAAAAATATTCTATGAAAAATAATGTGAGTTGCATTTGATTTTAACTATACTTACAAAATGTTTTGTCACAACTAATGAGGTTCGTACTCTACTTTGAAGTCTTCCATTTTTTTCTTAATCCCATTGATGTCTTTGTGTACTATCTATTCATTTATTGTTTTTCTTGGAGCATAGTGTAGTTAAATTTAAGTTGTAGTGGTGGTTCTTTCTCCTTTCCCTGTTTTTTTTAAAAGGTAACATGACCTGAGTAATCATAAACTTTGGATTTTATTTGCATTATGGTATCAGTTGTGGAAGGTACACATATAAAAATACAGAGGGGAGAATTTTGATAGGTTCATGGACAAATTTTGGTATCTTGAGTGCAAAATTATTTTCATGGAACTAGTTGGAATGCTGTGTTTGTAAATTCAAGGTTCTATGTGTGAAATAAAACAGTACTCAAGAGCATTTTTGTTAATAGACTATATGTAGCCTGGAGTGCAGCGCAAACTTGAGTTTCCAAGGTTGTAATATCTATCTACATATGGTAATTTACAGTTTGAATGTATGCCACTACATATGAGATAATGCTGTACAATTTTGACTGGTAGCAGTTTCTTGTATGGCAGTCTGGCTGAACTATTTTGATGTACTGCTTAATTTTTGGATTTTATTTTTTAAGTTGTATAATTTATTTTCATGCAAATAAAATGTAATATAAAATATTCTAAAAACAATATCATGACTTTTTTGTTCTAAGGATTTCTTGCGTTTATAATTCTACCCCACATCAGTAACCATATTAACCAAGATCTGAAAATGGCTTCCTCAGCTCTTTCCATGTTTTGTATGATTGGGAACTACTTGATTAATGCTTTAGTAACAATTTTGTTCACATGATATGCTAAACCATGGTTAAGTAAACAACCTAGTTTTCTAGGTTCACACTGAACCATAGTTTAAGCAGATGTGATGGATTTGTAAATCATTTTAGGTTACAATATTGTTACCTAGTTTTTCTTTTATCAGTTCTTGAAAAACAACCAACACATAGAATAACTGACTTTACTAGAAATAGGTGGAATATAAAATGTAGATTTTGAATCCCAGAAAGGGGACTAGACCCTCATCAGACTTTCTTAAAATGTGCCTTTTCAGATGTGATACAACAGCTCTTTGGGAGAATTCAAGCATCAGCTCTTCCCAAGCTAATAGTAAACATAAAATGCAAGATAATTTTAAGGGTATTTTGTAATATGGTGCCCATATTATTACTTGGGTGGACCCCATCTGGGAAATTAATATACTGAAAGAAAATAGTTGCAAATCACTTTTACATTATAGCCAACAACAACAATAAAAAGAGCATGGGTGGATGGTCAGCAAAATTCTATTAAGGATTACCAGAGATAGCAACATATCTATTTTAACCTGGATCAAATAAACCAACTTTATAATCCTTCCTTTTACTTTTAACAATCTTGGTCATTAATCCCTTAAGATAATGTCCTATAAATTGATTTCATTTTTTCTGTTTCTTTTCACAAAATCCTTCATAACTTTAACAGATCTTTTGTAAATCTGATATAAGTCACTCTTCTGGTTTGTTATTTATAACAAGTTTTAATTATTAAGACTCAACTGGTTTCGTTTGTATATCCAGTATATCATCCTTTTTCTTAACATTCTTGTAATCTTTCATTTTTAAATTCACTTTCAGATTAGTCTCAGTCTTATTCTTCCATGACACTTTTATATACTATTTATAATGGCAAACATTCTCAGAAGTAACTTCCAAGTCCATTATTCACAATTATCCTTCAAGACATCCAATGTTAAAGAATTTTGCTCCATCCTGTGTTAGCAAGTCGAATTTAAGTATTCTTCTCTTTTAATTGTAATCTTTAGTTCCTTCTGGTTCCTTCTGGTGTCCAACCTTCAAAATAGTTTCCTTTTTTTTTTTTTTTTTTGAATTCAAAACAACAGCATTTTTCCACAGGAATAATTCTTATAATCAATTTCAAAATCTTATTTCATATCCATCTGGACCCTTAGCTCATTTATAACTTTCCAAAATCAACAGTCCAATCACCTTTTTACTGTTTTTTTTTAAAGTCCTTACCTTAAATTCATATTTAAAAATTTACTTCAGTGAGGATTGGAAGAATCAGTGAATGTCATAAAACCTGCAATTTCAAAGGTTCTTAATATTTGAAAAGTAGTGAAAAGTAATTCCAAAAGTGATTAAGAAACAAAGCCTAATGAAAATTTATCTCCATATAGGCTAAGTTGTAGTCACTCAATTCCTAGCTATTTGATTCACAAGCATACCAAAAAAAAAAAAAAAACCCCTTCAGATCCTACAGTATATTCATGAGGAGCAGCTATCTATCCACAGTACCAGTGAGCAATATCACCATCTATGCCAAGTTTTTGCTGGCCAAGATTCACCCTCTGTCCCCTTATCTTAGCCATAATATTACATCTATTACCATCTGGCAGCCCACACAGGATAATAAAAACAAGGACAAATAGGCTGAAAAACAGCTTCTATTCCAGGGCAATAACCATAATGAATTGTACGGTATAGTGCAATATCGGGTTTTCAATTTCAATTATATAGAATGTAAAGGAAGTATGTTTTGTGTTTTTATTTTTATAGTTATAATGTATACTGAAGATGGCATTTAATTTTGTTGTACTGTTGGAAGAAAAATCCTTCTGGGTTCACTTCCAAGTGGGGGAAAAGACACTGGAAACATGGAGACTGCTTGGCAAGATGGTTTAATGGTGGACAGGATCACATGGTTTCTCACATGAGTTCCTGAACAGAAAAGGGCAGAGATGCTGCAAGTCCCTGGATTTTATGCCCTCTCTGAGCTCCGAACTTCCTGGGGCACAGGAAGAGTATCCTGATTGGTTGTCAGATTCCCAGGAGGTGGGGGTCTTAGCTAGCCTTGCTGGCTGATGTAATCTTCCCAGGTGCCATGTGTTGAGTTTCTGTTGCTAAATGGGCCCTATTGTGTTGCAGATTATGGTCCATTGACAAAGGTGGGGGGGAATTGGGTTTCTGCCTCTGGCCCATTGACAAAAGTGTGTGGTGGGGAAGGCAGGAAGGTGGGAGCTGCTTTGTCTTTAAAACATGTTTCTCCATTTCTCATCCAGGGAAATATATTCTGCCTTTTTAATATTACCTAAAATATTTAATTCTTCTAGGAGAGGGGTGGGTGCTAACTTCCTACAGTACCATGTGCAATGACAATAAATGTCTATTTTGCCATATCCTCACTAGAATTCATTGATTCTTTTTACAATTGGACAGCTACCTTGAGTGCTCAGCATATTGAAGTCAGGGAACAGATCAAGGGGAGAAAGGGGGAGGGGGAGGGAGGGAGGGAGGGAGAGAGAGAGAGAGAGAGAGAGAGAGAGAGAGAGAGAGAGAGAGAGAGAGAGAGAGAATTTACTGAGTACATTCATAATGAATCCACCCTGCTCCATTTTCAAAGGCCCTAAAAATATGGCTTTGTTAGTAGGCCTGAGGACCACAAATGGAAATGGAGCCTATCAAGTGGCTAACTTAATTGTATTCTTGCTGCCATGGGTGGCGGTGGGGAAGGGTTTTTTAAAAAAATTATGTTAGAATATGGTGGAATTTTCCATCATATTTTCCAATGTTTAAATGTTGTAAGTGGTCTGGACTCACCTACGTGTGACCTGGCGGCTATATAAATTTGTTAAAATAATGTTTTCTCAGTGTAAAATAAAGCTTCCAACACAACAAGGCTAGCAATTTCCTAATATCTAAGGGGGCTACCACAAAGAAGGAAGTCAACCTATTCTCCAAAGCATCTGAAGGCAGGACAAGACATAATCAATGGAAACTTACCAAATACAGAGCTAACCTAACTAAGGAGAAATTTACTGACAGTGAGAACAATTAATCAGTGGAATTGATTGCTCCATCACTGGAGATTTTTAAGAACAGATTGGACAGCCGTTTGTCCAGAATGCTTGAGCAGAGGGTTGGACTAGAAGACCTCTAAGGTTCCTTCCAACTCATTCCACCAGCGGCTAAACAAACTGACTGAACTATTTCCTCAGACTCTTGGATTTAAGTGAGTGAATTGTATGATGCTATATACAACTGATGTATGTTTGATCATGATTTAAACATTCCTTGTTTTTATAGTTTTTATTGTCTTTTTCTAATTTGGCTAAAATAATATTGGTGCATGTTCAAACCCTTTGTAAGCAATTCTTACATGAAGATTTGTGCTTTTATTACCCAATCATCTTTTTATAACCTGTAATAGGCTGCTCCGCTATCAGTGCGCAATGCATCTAGGCAATCAAATTTAAAACTGTAGTGAATTATATACTAGAATGTAATGTGATAAAAACATGTAGGAAAAGAATTAACCCAAGGGAAGTTTTCCTAACTGTTATCTCATTCTTCTTTTGTTTCTAAAATCTGCTGGGGTACTGTAAACATACTTGGTGAAGAGCCCATAAGCCAGGGGTGAAATCCAGCAGGTTCTAACAGGTTCTGGAGAACCGGTAGGGGAAATCTTGAGTAGTTCGGAGAAATGGCAAATACCACCTCTGGCTGGCCCCAGAGTGGGGTGGGAATGGAGATTTTGCAATATCCTTCCCCCAGGAGGGGAGAGAATGAAGTCTTTGCAATATCCTTCCCCTGCCATGCCCACCAAGCCACACCCACAGAACCGGTAGGGAAAAAATCTGGATTTCACCCCTGCCATAAGCCTGTAGGAAGTTAGCACCCACCCCTTTCCTAGAAGAATGAAATATTTTAGGAAATATTAAAAAGGCAGAATATTATGTTTCCCTGTATGAGAAATTGAGAAGCATGTTTTAAAGATGAAGCAGCTCCCACCTTCTTGCCGCCCCCCCCCCAATTCTTTGTTAATGGGCCCGAGGCAGAAACCCAATCCTTTGTCAAAGGACCATCATCTGCAACACAATAGAACCCATCTAGCAACAGAAACTCACCACATGGCACCTGGGAACATTACATCAGACCCCCTGGGAGTCTGACAACCAATCAGGATATTCTTTCTGGGGCCCAGGAAGTTCAAAGCCAGAGAGAGCATAAAACCCGGGGACTCGCTGTATCTCGCCCCTTTTCTGTTCAGGAACTCAAGCCATGTGATCCTGTCCACCATTAAACCATCTTTCCCAGCAGTCTCCATGTTTCCAGTGTCTTTTTCCCCACTTGGAGCTGAACCCAGAAGGATATTTCTTCTTACAAGCCAATGATTAAAGCTGGATCCTATTGTTTTAAGGGAAAGGGAACATAATAATAGATCCTCTACTAATTTTAGGTTATGTGATTTAATTATAAAATGTGTGTGTGTGTGTGTGTGTATGTGTGTGTGTAAGAGAGAGAGAGAGAGAGAGAGAGAGTGAGTATTCTCTGTATATGTGTGTGAGAGGGTGTATGTGTGTTAAATTACCTGAGGATTCAAAATGGTGCTGCAGATTACATCACACTCTATGTCGCACAGCATACTGATTGACCATGTTTCCTCATTTATTACATCTCCTGCATGATTTAATAGCCTCTATGTTTTGTAGAAAAAGAAGACTGAACAACATTCCTTGGTCAGCCAGAGACAGTTTATTGCGCAGTTTCAGAACCAGATTTGTATCTGCAATTCTGAACAAAGAAAGAGTTCTGATACAACTGCTTTTATACATATCCAAGGCAAAGGATTTTGCTGGCACAGCAGTTTTCCATATATGGTTAAGATACATTTGTTACATGATAATTGACACTTTTTAATTACTAAATTCCTACATTAATTTATAGTACATGAGATAATCTTAGCTAAACATCCTCCTCTTCTGTAATCACTGATGCATAGATTCATGGCTGGCCTTGGATTAATAAGTAACTTTTTGTTTCTTATGGATGTCCTTTGTATTCTTGACAACTAGGCCCTTCAGAAGATATATATCACCAAGAATGGAATTTTAGCTGACTCAGTGTAATTTCTAAACAAGCACATTTCTTTCTTATAATAATGTGAATAAAGAGGGTCCTTCAGTGTTCATATAGCTGACCCTGTACTATTCCTACACCATTCACATTATTTGTAGCTATTATTCAGAATGTGATGCAAACTTCAGGGGTGCTGTTTCTACACCGATATCCACTGGGTTTCTGTATTTCCATTTGACTTGAAAGATGTCACATTTGGAGGGAGGAGGACAAGCAAACCATCCAGAGAAGACAAGCCGTACTGTCTGATTAATGCTTATTCTGCTGGGTGCAAAGTCAGAGGAAAAAACACCTTGCCTTTAATAAACGCACAGTCACAAATCGGAACACCACATTCAGCCTTGTCAGCTCTTCAAGACAGGCTAGTAAAGAAACAGACTCCTCAAGAATAATGAAAACACTACTTTGTGGATATTTAGCAGTGGTGAAATCCAAATTTTTTTTACTACCGATTCTGTGGGTGTGGCTTGGTGGGCATGGCTTGGTGGGCATGGCAGGGGAAGGATACTGCAAAATCTCCATTCCCACCCCACTCCAGGGGAATGATACTGCAAAATTCCCATTCCCACCTCACTCTGGGCCCATCCAGAGATGGTATTTGCTGGTTCTCCAGAACCTGTTGGATTTCACCCTTGATATATAGGCCAGTGTTTTTCAAACTTGGCAATTTTAAGATTGCAGATTTCAATTCCCAGAATTCAATTCCTAGCCCTGGTGAGCACTGGCTCAAGAATTCTGGAATTTTAAGACATCTTAAAGTTTGTCAAGTCTGAAAAACATTTATCTCTAGGCTATAGTTACAGAATCTTGGAAGTCTGACTCAGTTTCCCCTTTCTTCTTTTTTATACCCCAGGAAGTTAAGGTAAAGCTAGTCAGGATTTCTTCCTAATATTTTACTTCCCAAGCTTAAAACATGTTTTTTACATCTGTTGCTGTAGGATTTCTTCAAGGTGACCCCTTTGGCTCGCTGCACAGCAAGGACTGAAACCAATGCACCAGACTCAGATTGGCAATCAGAATTCATCCGTTACTCTGGCAGGCTTGCGCTAATCCAGGGAGGGGCGGAGAACACTTTTTTTTTTTTGCTTTAATTTATATGCCGCCCTTCTCCGGAGACTCAGGGTGGCTTACAATGCGTTAAGCAATAGCCTTCATACTTTTGTATATTTATACAAAGTCATCTTATTGCCCCCACAATCTGGGTCCTCATTTCACCTACCTTTGAAAGGATGGAAGGCTGAGTCAACCTTGAGCCTGGTGAGATTTGAACTTGCAGTAATTGCAAGCAGCAGATGTTAATAAGATGTTAATAACAGTGCTTTAGTCCACTGTACTACAGGCTCTTCCTGTACCACTTTTATTTGTGTGGTGGGGGCATGCGCTTTTAAATCAGTGTTGACTCCTGGTGGCTGCTTGGACAAGTCTCTGTAGTTTCTTTGGCAAGGGTTTTTTTGGGGGGGAGTGGGGAGGGGGAGTGATTTGCCACTGACTGCTTCCCACGACTCAGGGAGAGGAACAAGCCAGCTGGATTTATGTCTAAGGCAGGACTAAGGGGAGCACTTTTACTTAGCAATAGGGACAAGGATGGGGAGATCATCCCCATCCTATCCTGCCTTGATCTATTCTACACCAGCTATTCTCCTCCTGGATCCTTTGGAATCTGTTAGACCGGTGGGTTTTTTTTCAAATTTGGCAGACTGGCTAGGGAATTCTGGGTGTTGATGACCAGACATCTTAAAAAGTCACCAAGTTTGAAAGATACAGATTTAGGTAGAGGCAGATGAAGGGTGTCCTGCTTGGGCAGGGGGTTGGACTAGATGACCTGAAAGATCCCTTCCAACTCTGTTAATCTGAATACTATCCACGTAGCTCAGCCATATTGTCTCTTGCTATCATAGCAACTGTAGCCTTTTTTTTCTCCCCTGTAGGCGTTTCTTTAATTTCCTACTTCTAGGGTTCTCTGACGTCACCTAATTCCCGCCTCTTGCAACAGGCTCGCCTGTCTTCTATTGGCCCGCCCCCCCCCCCCTCATGCCTCCAATAGAGACGCTTCACGGTGGCCGCGCCCACTTTTCCCCTCCCAGGCGCCTGGATTCGAAGGGAGGCGATTGGACGAAGACGGCCGTCCTTCCTTGCCTTCCCATTGGCCGGGCTAGGGGGCGTGGCGCCCGTGCTGGTGAAGGTGACGGCAGAGGTGCTTCCCTCCCGGTTCCAGTCGTTGAGGTGGTCGAAGCGGGCGGCGAGATGCAGTGCGGACGGCAGGTAGCGAAGCCCCTTCTGGTGAGTAGCGGCCCGTGACTGAGCCGGGAGACCCCCGGAGATGCATGTTTGGTCATGGTACGTTGTGGGGGGGGAGCTCCCTCCCTCGTCGTTGACCGCCACGCCATCCTTCCTCTAAAAACCGAAGTATGGAATTAAGGTTTTTTTTTTTTTTTAAGTATTTGAATATTTTCTAAAATTGGATCCACTTCTAAATTAGCAGCTATTGCTCTGTTGCTTTCAGTTGTCCAGAATATCTTTATCTCAGAAGTCAATGTCATCTACTTAGGCTGTGACTACTCTTAGAGAAGAGAAGGACCAAGAGTGACATGATAGGAGTGTTCCAGTATTTGAGGGGCTGCCCCAAAGAGGA
Source organism: Arizona elegans (assembly GCA_022577455.1). Classification (NCBI taxonomy): domain Eukaryota; kingdom Metazoa; phylum Chordata; class Lepidosauria; order Squamata; family Colubridae; genus Arizona; species Arizona elegans. Next base: position 97,832,887 of record JAKOOJ010000006.1, on the reverse strand, counting down.
GGGGGGTCAACTTATTTTGCAAAGCACCAGAAGGCAAGACAAGAAACAACCGATGGAAACTAATCAAAGAAAGAAGCAACCTGGAATTAAGGAGAAACTTCCTAACAGTGAGGACAAGTAACCAGTGGAACAACTTGCCACCAGAAATTGTGGGTGCTTCATCACTGGAGCTTTTCCAGAAATCACTGGACAGACGTTTGTCTCAAATTGTGTAGGGTTTCCTGCTTGAGCAGGGGGTTGGACTAGAAGACCTCCAAGGTCCCTCCCAGCTCTGTTCCAATTGATTGATTGAGAAGGATGGTTTTTTTTTTGTGTGTGTGTGTATGTGTTTCCTTTCTGGACGCCTCCCTGTGTGATGTGTGTGTCTGCACCCATTTGTTTGCCAGAGGGTCACGAGTGGAAGAGGCTCAAGGATAAAAGAGGGTCCCTTGTAATTAAGGAGCAGGGAATCCACCTGCTTTCACCTTGGTGGGAGGTGTGACTTGTTTGACAGTGAAATACAGGTAGTCCTCGACTTACAACAGTTCATTTAGTGACGGTTCGAAGTTACAAGGGCACTGAAAAATGTGAGTTATGACTGTTTTTCACGCTTATGACAGTCGCAGCATCCCTGTGGTCACATAATTTACGTTCAGATGCTTGGCCACCAGGGTGGATTTGATTTAAATCAAGTCAATTTAAATCACGATTTAAATCACTAATAAAAAGGCTTGATTTAAATCAGCTCGATTTAAATCATAATTTTTAAAGAGCAACTATCATCTCTGTCATCCTCTGACCTGCTATTGACACACCAACAGTCCCACTATTGCAGAATATACAACCTCATGCTACATAAGTAAGCTCCATTTCATGCTGAATAAATTAAATTATTAATGTATCTTAAATAGAAAACTATCTTTAGATAGATTTTTTACTCCAAAAGCATTTTATTAAAATAAATTTGATAAAAATAAAAATAAATGATTTAAATTTAAAAACACCGATTTAAATTAAAAAAATTGATTTTTTTAAAAAAAATCATCCATTTTTATCCACCCTGTTGGCCAGTGACTCACATTTATAATGGTTGTAGTGTCCCGGAGTCGTGTGTTCCCCTTTCGCGATCTTCTGACAAGCAAAGTCAATGGGGAAATCGGATTCACTTAACAACCGTGTTCCTAATTTAAGAACTGCAGTGATTCATTTAACAAATGTGGTGAAAAAAGTCATAAAATGGAGCAAACTCGCTTAACAAATTTCTTGCTTAATAGCATAAATTTTGGGCTCAATTGTGGTCGTAAGTAGAGGACTAACTGTAAATTCCTTAGACAAGTGGTTGGTATGAGGCACGTCTCCAAACTTGGTGTCTCTGCTGAACTGGATGATTGATTATGTGCCATCAAAACATTTTCAACACCTAGCAACCACATAGATAGATTTTGAGTCTCTCAACTATCAAAGGGTCACTCCATGAATTCATTGCCATTCTCCCTGAGTTCTACCACCTTGCTGTGGTCACCCTCTTCTCTTTCCTTCCACCTTCCCAGAGAGCTGGGTTTTGCATAATGGGTCCAAATTAAGATAATTTGAACATGATCCTTTGGGCTTTAGATGAAAACTTTGGGTTAATTTGTTCAATGATCCCTTGGTTTATTTTTTTGGCTGTCCACAGTATTCTTGGAAGTCTTCTCCAACACCAAAGTTCAAATGCATCAATGCTCTTGTGGAAGTGATTTATAAACTCAGATTTCAGGAGAAGGAGAAAATGTCTTCCACAAAGCAATTGAAATTCAAGACTGGTGATCTATTTTTGGAAAAATATAAATGTTCCACAAAGTGACTGGTGGAAATAAGGAGGAATGGAAGATATCAAAGAAGTCAATCTCTTTCTTTTCTTCCACAGTGTATTTGGATTAGCTGTGTTGTTAGAGAGCAGAGATTTAGCACACTTGAATTTTTTTTTTATGGAAAAGTGTGTGCAGCATGTAGTATTTCTCTGTTTTAGGAGAAGACTGAACTAGATTCTTAGCTTCTGATTCAGTTCTTTAAGGTAAAATTAGATTGGCTTGAGGTGCTTTGTTAAATGACAGGTGTGTGTGTGTGTGTGTGTGTGTATGTATGTATATATATATATATATATATATATATATATATATATATATATATATATATATATATAGTGTTCGTTGCTTCCACTCTTTCTAGTAATAGTAAAAAAGGCAGTGATCTCATATGGTGGTCCCATGTGCAAGGTGTATTAATGAGATGTGACACCCCTCCCCCTCACTTTTTGGTAAGAGGTGTTCTCTATTTGTTGTCTTGGTAGTTCTCAAAATTTCTGCTTTGAGTGTGGAATTGTTGTTTCTATAACTGGAATCATTTATGAATAGGACTCTTGCGTTCATCATCTGTATGCAAGCAGGTAAAAAGAATTAATCAATAAACTTGCTGCTGAAATGTTTGCTATGGCAAAACAGTTCAAATAAACTTAGACACAGAATACGCCTTTAAACTTTAAATAGACAATGCCAACAGAATCCGAAAGTAAAATAAGCATCACTCATCCATCTAGACTATTACACTTAAGGACATTTTTGCCATTTTACAGCAATGGTTGCTTAACTGATAAGAATCTAAGAGTTAAAATATTTCTACTTATGTGGTAAAATGCTACCCATTTTAATATGTGAATAGGAAAAAAGGATGAAAACCTTTGGAATGTGTGACGCAGGGTTAGGAAACACACAAAAAAAACCCCTGCAAATAACAAGATTTTATCAATGGACAAGTACAAAATAAGTGCTAAGTCCAGAGAAAGGGCATCAAGCTGGAAGAAATAGATGAAATGTCAACAAGAAAAGATAGTGTGTCAGGATAGTGAAAGGAAAATAACAAAAACGGCATTGTTCCATTAAGGTCAAGTTGAGAAATCAAGCTGCTATAACAAGGTCTATTGAAACACACCTGATTCTGGCAATTAACTGCTTAATTTACAGGCAGGCCAAAAGAACCAATCAGAACTAAGACAGCCTGCATGGACATAGTGCAAGACAGACCTAGAATTAGATACAACTCTAGGAGATGGCAAGGCAGAAGTCAATAAAAGCTCTAGCCTTAAAGAGGTTGAAGGAGGGGAAAATGAAGATCAGTAGCTGTGGGACAGCTAGTGTACACAGTCAACATCCCTTTACTTACTTTACTTTACTTTACTTTACTTTACTTTACTTTACTTTACTTTACTTTACTTTACTTTACTTTACTTTACTTTACTTTACTTTACTTTACTTTTTATTAAACTTCTATACCGCCCTTCTCCCAAAGGACTCAGGGCGGTGTACAGCCATATTAAAACACATAAAATTTACAAAATTTAAAAACCATTAAAATCAAATATACAAAAATTTGGCCCACAAATTAAAAACTAACATACACCCATTAAAATTCATATTCATGTTAGGCCAGACCGGCTTGTTGAAACAAGAGGGTCTTTAGGGCGCAGTGAAAGGTGCGCAGGTCGGGGATTATACGCAGATTTAGGGGCAGCTCATTCCAGAGGGCTGGTGCCCCCACAGAGAAGGCTCTCCCCCTGGGCGTCGCCAGTCGACATTGTTTGGCTGACAGCACCCTGAAGAGCCCCTCTCTGTGGGAGTGTATTGGCCGGTGGAGGCTGTCGATGGCAGAAGGCGTCTCGTATATACCCTGGTCCTAAGCCATGGAGCGCTTTAAAGGTGGTGACCAACACCTTGAATCGCACTTGGAAGACCACTGGGAGCCAGTGCAACTCGCGCAGGAGAGGTGTCAGGTAGGTGCGACGGGTCGCCCCCATAATCACCCGCGCTTTATACTCATTTTGGGCTACTATAACCCAAGTATGGGAAATTTGAATGAATGATTTTTATTCAGGGGTGAAATCCAGCAGGTTCTGACAGGTTCTGGAGAACCGGTAGTGGAAATTTTGAGCAGTTCGGACAACTCAGAAATTTTGAGTATTTTGGAGAACTGGCAAATACCACCTCTGGCTGACCACAGAGTTGGGTGGGAATGGAAATTTTGCAATATCCTTCCCCTGCCACGCCCACCAATCCACACCACGCCCATCAAGCCACGCCCACAGAACTGGTAGTAAAAAAAATTGGATTTCACCACTGCTTTTATCGTAATAACTTTGTTCAAGTTTTCTCCTGTATATCCTTTGCCTCTTTGATGCCTGCTTATAGATCTCTATGTAGTTTGTGTTATAGAGTATAATGTCCCAAAGGTGCTTTTTTTCAAGAGGCAAGTGGACTTTCTGGTTTTTTCTTTGAAGACGTTTCACTTTTCATTCAGGAAGCTTCTTCAGCTCTGACTGGATGGTGGGGAATGGAAGGATTGTCCAGTCCATTCCATTCCAATCCTTCCATCCCTCACCATCCAGTCAGAGCTCAAGAAGCTTCTTGGATGAGAAGTGAAATGTCTTCAAAGAAAAAGGAAAAAAAACCCCCAGAAAGTCCAGTTGCCTCTTGAAAAAAGCACCTTTGGGACAACCATGACCTGGATGACTGAGAATCTCCATAGACATATAGAGCATAATATACCTTTAACAATAAAAATACTTAAAAAGTTTAACAGGTATCACTGGTGTGATGATTCAGTAATCCATTATCCTTCTTGATGACCTCTAGTCCAAAAAAATCTGACAGTAGCACAGACTTGATCTTTCTGTTCTGCATGTTAAAAGTTTATGCCGTATTACAATAAATGCTGTAATCTGTTTTGCAGGCATTAAGATTTTCAAGACGAAGCTACTCATCACAACGTGGTTTAAATGTGAGTATTGCTAAAATAATATTATAGAATAGAGGCTACAAACTATGCTTATTTTATAAAGATGTAGTGTTTATCTACTAGATGTAATTAGAAAAGCACGGGCAAGAACAGTATATCGTTGCATGTAGTTTTGTCCTAAATACACTGCATGGATTTATTTTCTATACAGAAATATAGTAAGCAACACTAAATTCTTAGTTTTAGTGCATTTCTAAAACTACATTGTTTGTTTGTTTTTTTGTTTTTTTTAAATTAGATTTATATGCTACCCTTCTCCGGAGACTCAGGGTAGCTTACAGTGCGTTAAGCAATAAACCTTCATCCGTTTGTATATTTATACAAAGTCAGCTTATTGCCCCCACAACTGGGTCCTCAATTTACCTACCTTAGAAAGGATGGAAGGCTGAGTCAACCTTGAGCCTGGCGAGATTCGAACCTGCAGTAATTGCAGGCAGCTGGTCTTAATAACAGGGTGCTTTAGACCACTGTACTACCAAGGCTCTTCCAGAAAACCAAAGGTTTTCTCAAACCTTTGTTGCCAAAATAAGCCAGATGGTATCCAGAATGCCACAGATGCTTTTACTACGGCAGGAAATTTAGACTACTTATAATTTTTCCCCCCGAATGCCATCACTCTGCTAAACAAATAATTACCTCAACACTATTATTAATCTCATCGTTCCCATCACCCATCTCCTTCCACTTATGACTGTATGACTGTAACTTTGTTGCTTGTATCATTACGATTTATATTGATATTGATTGTTTCCTGATTGCTTATTTGTACCCCATGACTATCATTAAGTGTTGTACCTTATGATTCTTGATGAATGTATCTTTTCTTTTATGTACACACAGAGCATATGCACCAAGACAAATTCCTTGTGTGTCTAATCACACTTGGCCAATAAAAAAATTCTATTCTATTCTATTCTATTCTATTCTATTCTATTCTATTCTATTCTATTCTATTCTATTCTATTCCATTCCATTCCATTCCATTCCATTCCATCCCAACCTGTCCTATCCTATCCTATCCTATCCTATCCTATCCTATCCTATCCTATCCTATTTGACTGACATATATTGTCATAAAAACTTTACTTTTCTTCTTAATCCTTGAAACTGTTAATACATTTAAATTATCATGCTTTTTGACCCTCTCTCGAAAGAGCAGAAGGAAAGCTTTCCATTGTATGGTTTAGGTTGTTTAATTAACAACTGTAGTTTTGCCGAGAAGTTAGTGTACTGCATTTGAATAAATAGATTTGAATCGCTTCAATAATCAACAGGATGCATTGAATATTCTTACAATCTAAAGCAGGGGTGTCAAACTCGATTTCACTGAGGGCTACATCGGGGATGTGTTTGACCTCGGGGTCCAGAGTGGGTGTGGCCAGCTCGACATCACTCATGTCGGGGGCGCCTGTGGAGGCCCAAGTGCTCTGCCAGCAAAAACAGGCTCCCGAGCTTCCTGTAAACCTCTGCCAGCGAAAACGGAGCTTGGGAGGGCTGCCCACAAGTCTCCTGAGCTCCATTTTCACTGGCAGAGGCACTGTGGGCCGGTCTTTTGCTTTTTCCAGGACGGCCCCGCAGGCCAGATCTAAGCACCACTAGGGCCAGATCTGGGCCCTGAGTGTTGAGTTTGACACCCCTGATCTAAAGCATAATTCTGAAAACACTTTCAGTTAAACTGATGTAATGCTTTTGCTTTTCAGGAGGTAGTTATTGTGAGTGCTGTCCGGACACCAATAGGATCTTTCCAAAGTTCCCTTTTCTCACTGCCAGCCACTAACCTTGGTTCCATTGCAATTAAAGGAGCAATAGAAAAAGCAGGTACGTAAAGAAGATCTAGTCTTGCTTTAGTCCCATTATTTAATCTTATTGATTTTACCAGTGAAGATGATGGAGTTAATTGAAATGGTGAAATTGTCAGTTTTGATTAGAGAAAAGACTAATTAATTTTAATGTTGATTAGAAACCCCTTCTGGACTTATTGTGTGAAACAGAAAAAGTGAAATTATGATAATAGTAGAAACAATAACAGTTGCAGGTAGTCCTTGACTTACAATCACAATCGAGCTCGCAGTTATGATCGTAAATATGAACGGTGTCAGCATTCCAGAAAACCCCCGACTCCCAGTAAAGATACTGAAGCAGGCGTTTTCCAAAGTTCTCTTTACTAGAAATAGGTAACCTGGCACATCTGAGAAATCCCGAATCTGAAAAGCCCGGGTTTTCCCTCAGTAAATCAAAGCTCCCAAAACCACCCCCTTTCTCCTCAACCGATCACATGCTCCAATTATCGTCCGTTCCACGTCAAGCCAGCCCCTGACCACTCCTCCTCCAGATGTTGGCTTACCCTGACCTTGACCGGTAGGAAGAACACTATTATGTCTATTAACTCCCCTCTCCTAAATCCCCCCTCCTACTTTCCCACACATGAGGAGGTGGCAGCATTGAAGCTTCCGGCCTAATATGGCTTCCAAGGCTGACAAACGGTAGTTAGTAGGCTATCATGTGACTGTGTCTAGGTTTATTATGTTTTTTGTGGTGGTTGTTAAGCAAATGTTAATCATTAACATTAACAGCGACATGGCGCTCACATGTAACACCTCTCTTACGCGAGCTGCCCTGGCTCCTGGTGGTCTTCCAAGTGTGCTTCAAGGTTTTGGTTCTTACCTTTAAAGTGCTCCATGGCTTAGGACCTGGGTACCTACGAGACCACCTTCTGCAACCGATAACCTCCCACCAACCAATACGGTTCCACAGAGTGGGCCTCCTCAGGGTCCCATCACTAAAGCAATGTCGACTGGTGGTTCCCAGGGGGAGAGCTTTTTCTATGGGGGCACCTACCCTTTGGAACAGGATACCCCCAGGGATACGAATGATCCCAGATCTCCGTACTTTCCGTCGTGCACTTCCGTCGTGAAACACCTTTCTGTTTCACCAAGCCGGGCTAGCATAAATTTCTTCTAATTGTTCTAAATTTTATGCTGAAGATTCTTAACTGATGAGTTTTTTATCCAAATTGGTTTAATTATTTTAAATTGCTTTATTTCACATTTTATATGTATGTTATTTTGACTGTTCACTGCCCTGAGTCCTTCGGGAGAAGGGCAGTATAAAAATTAAACAAACAAACAAACAAACAAACAAATAAATAAAATTAAGCAAACCTATTCTTTACTATGGTGCATGTTTTGCCAGAAGTAAACATTTCGAGTTTACGTGGCTGTTGTTGCAAACAGTCATTAATGCAGGCTGATTGCCTTGGCAACCACCCAAAATGCAGTAATGTGACGATGCTTTGGGGGGTGGGGGGGCGCAGTAGCTGTCAGAATTTCAGGTTTGGGTTGCAAGTTTCTTTTTTGGAGTCCATTGTAACTGGCCACTAAGTGTCCAATTGAAAGTCAAACACTGCCTATACTGAGCCAAGGTGGCACAGTGGTTAGAGTGCAGTATTGCAGGCTACTTCTGCTGAGTGCGGACTCCTTGCAGTTCGGCAATTTATTCTCATCAGGCTGAAGGTTGACTCAGCCTTCCATCCTCCTGAGGTGGATAAAATGAGGACCCAGATTGTTGGGGGCAATATGCGGGAACCGTAAACCGCTTGGAGAGGGCTGTAAAAAGCACTGTGAAGCGATATATAAATCTAAGTGCTATTGCTATAAACTGTAACAAAGAAGATCAACTGAAATTTATATAATTTTTGAAAAAGAAAATCAAAAGTAATTTCTTTGTATTTCTTTTTTCTTCTTCTTTCTGCATTTTTGACTTTGTTCGCTTTTTACTTTTCTCTCTTAATTATATTAGTTCTTGTTTTTTTTCTTTAAAAAATCAATAAAATTATCCTTTAAAAAATCTCATCCATTTTGCTAATAGTAATACCAAAGATATCAGTTATAACTGTATATACTTTAGTATGTGCTCCAAGATTCCTTTCTTTCTCACTCTTTTTTTTTCTGGATTATATAAAATAGTTGATTTACTTGAAAGGGGACAATCAGTCTTGATCTCCTTGTGTTTACCTGAAAGATAAGAAAGAAGTATGAACGTCAGGGCACTGAATTTTATAGTTTTGAACAAAGTTTTTCTTAACAGAGGTTTAGATAGCAGAAGACTTCTCTTGCTGAATTCAGCTGAATGCAGTTATATACATGATTGATATCTTTCAGAGGGAGTTTTCTGGAAGATTCCATCCTTGAATTGCTGAATTTTGCACCTCCTGTTTTCTGAGGAAACACAGGTTACAGGTGTAGAGAATTAATTTTGAACCTTTATTGGACTTAAGTTACAAAGTTATCCCTTCCATAATTATCATACATATTTCCCTTATTAGGTATCCCTTCTCAAGAAGTGAAAGAAGTATACATGGGAAATGTTATCCAAGCTGGAGAAGGACAGGCTCCTGCAAGACAAGCGACCCTTGGTGCCGGTAACTAAGATTCTTTTCATTATTTGACATCTATCTGAGATTTAGTTCAGTAAATAAAAACTGTTTTAGATGCAGTTAGGTGGTCTCTCTATGTCTGTTTGTATAGTATGTCACAGAAGTGAGTACACCCTCTCATATTTTGCAAATATTTAAGTATTTCTTTTCATGTGAATAACATTGAAAAAATGACACTTGGATACAATGTAAAGTAGTGAATATACAGCTTGTATAACAGTGTAAATGTGCTGCCTTCCAGGGGTGGGTTCTACTTACTTTTATTACCGGTTTGCAGCAGGGCCACGCGCTCTTCTGCACATGCGCAGAAGTGTTTTGGTGATGTCAGGGTCGGTGGGCGGAGCCTCCCGCCGGTTTTACTACCGGTTCTATAGAACTAGTGTGAACTGGGGGCAACCCACCACAGCTGCCCCGTCAAAATAGCGCAACACATAACCATTAATTTACACTGTTATACAAGCTGTATACTCACTACTTTACTTTACATGTAGCCAAGTGTCATTTCTTCAGTGTTGTCACATGAAAAGAAATACTTAAACATTTGCAAAATGTGAGAAGTGTACTCACTTCTGCCATATTCTCTTTTAATTTATTTTAATTTTTATACTGTATGTATTTTAATTTTGGCTGTTCACCGCCCTGAGTCCTTCGAGAGAAGGGCGGTATACAAATTTAATAAACCAACCAACCAACCAAACATATACTGTATATGCTTAAAAAGTTTTTAGAGTTTTCCTGATAGATCATATTTGCAGTTATTTTTATTATTTATTATCTGATTAGTTTATCTTTATTTGGCACAGGCTTACCAGTTTCTACTCCTTGCACAACCGTCAACAAAGTTTGTGCTTCTGGAATGAAATCCATTATGATAGCAGCCCAGAGCTTGATGTGTGGGAGTCAGGTAGGATAATCTGTACTTTCACGATTTGTGGATATATATGAACTTTGAACTTCTTTATTTCAAAGCAAAGAAAGAAGGCCACAATTCTTAGTCTACAAATGACCATTGTTGGTTAAAAGTCTTGTGAATGAATTATTGAACTGAATATCAAATGAAAAGTATCAACTGAAAGATTAGAAAAATACTTCTATCCCGATGTTGGTGACTGAAATTTTTTTTAAATGTATAATTTACACTTTTTTAGAAAGGCTATTTTTACTACTAACCATATACATTTCAGCATTTCATAATTTACAAGATTCTACAACATTTTATGCACAATTTGGTACTTCGTTGATAAATAAATGAGCATATTATATGTTTAGGTGATTTTTACATTTTTTTTTCTATTTATTTGGTTTGATTTTTTTATTTTGGTACATTGTTTTTGTATATTGTTTTATTGGTATTTCTTTTTTTAAAAAAAAATTGCAGTAAAATAAAATAAGTCTTAAGTACAGAGGGCTCTTTATTTAGGTCCTTTTCAATTTCAGCACCCTTAAAAACTTCTGCATAAGGTTGAGTTATGGCTCCCAGATCTGGACACATATGAAGGAGCACAACCACACATTTGATTTTCAAGAAGCTGAGCTTATTGCCCATGATAGGACTAAAAGAGGATGCCTACTAAAAGAAGCCTGGTTCTCCAATAACAATTCCATCAACAGGCATATTGAACTGCCACCGGCCTACCAGGCTTTGAGACACCAGGAAAGATCCTGCAGGAGGAGCAGAAACGACTTTCCATCAGTGAGCAGAGACCAAAGGCACCCACCCCCCACTTCTGAGCATGCAGACTCAGCCTGTAAAGGCATAGTTAGTCCTGACCAAACACAGAGCAATCCAGCAGGGCTGTCTCAAACTGTAACAGATAGGATTAATGAGAAACGAACCTGCCCGACCATGAGGTCATGGACAAGGCAGCAAATTGCAATGGCTGACAGGCTAACATCATCCCCCACTGATAAGCAAGCTAGGAGGGAGGAAACAGTAGGAATCAAGCCTCCATCATCCAGCATGATGACAGCAAAAACAACACAGCTGATTACAAGTGGGAGATGGCTGGAAGGGCCTATTACACGCGCGCAAGGGCCAAATTGATTAATGGCATATAAAGGCAGAGATCTCTGTAATGATAGTTTAATACTCTGATGAGGTCAGCAGATGGCTGACGAAAGCTTAGTAAAATAAAATTTTAATTCTTTTAAAATTTTAAGTTCCGGAGTTCACAGGATGTCTGCTTTTTTCTTTACTAATATACCTGGAACTCGTATTTTTAGAATAGTTTGCAATGTATGTATGTATGTATGTATGTATGTATGTATGTATGTATGCTAAATAGCTGTAAAATCTTCTAAACAGGATGTGATGGTGGCTGGTGGGATGGAAAGCATGTCAAATGTCCCCTACACCATGACTAGAGGAACAACGCCTTATGGAGGAGTAAAGCTTGAAGATTTGATTGTCAAAGATGGCTTGACAGATGTTTACAACAAGATCCACATGGTAAATGCTAATGTCTAGGGACTATATTTCATTTTAAACTTTTAAATACTTTTGAATCATTTTTGAATAAAAACAAATTGCTACAGTTCATTTAACATGTACCCTGTTTCCCCCAAAATAAGATATCCCCTGATAATAAGCCCAATCGGGCTTTTGAGCGCATAGCAATAAGGCCAAGCACTTATTTCAGGGTTCAAAAAAATATAAGACAGGGTTTTATTTTTGGGGAAACATGGTAGTTTTTCCCAATCCTGCTGGCACAGATTGGGTGGAACTGCATCTTATAGAATGGTTGCCCAGAAAGCAATAGTCATTGAGTTTTTCTTTTCCCATTTTAATCACATGTCCTAATGTCATTATTTTCTAATTGCTGGCCATTTATATGAAACAGGGCTGGAAAACAATTGCTCAAAGCATTCAGGCAAATGACTATTAATAGGAATGGGAGAACTCAGCAAAGAAGTATTTTGTAAACCTCCCAGAGTTTTGGGGAATTGAGCAACATATCAATTGTAATAATAAAATAAAACAATAAACATCATTTTGAGTGCCAGCCTCTTTTGAAATTGTTTTCACAAAGTTCATAGAATTAGATGCCTGGTATTCCATTGTCACATAGTCAGGGTCATATCTTTTATTCGGTCACATTTTCTACTAAGACGTGACTATGCAAGCTGCTTAGATAGACACTAATATCCAAATATTGGTTATCTCTTCACAATATAAGAGACTTTTAAAAAGCGCTGTGCATGTTGTTTTCCTGTTTTAGAGTTTTTATAAAACAAATCTTTCCCAAGTTAGCTTGGGAAACAGGTAAAAGAGGAACAAATAGGTAAAAACTTCTTTTGGTTAGTTAGAAGCTGTTATCACTTAAGACAGTGTTTCTCAACCTTGGCCGCTGGACGATGTGTGGACTTCAACTCCCAGAATTCCCCAGCCAGCTCTGCTTAAGAGATGCTATAGACAAAATCTCTGCTACCATGGGGTTGGTAGTTTACAATCTTCTAAAATTACCTGGAGGCCTTTTTGCTTCAATAATTAAAAAGCCTTCTATTCAAATCTTTTTTTAAAAATTTCTTTTCCTATTGGACTGTAATTAATACAGGTAGTCCTCAGGTTATGACCAGTAGTAACTCATCACAGGTGTAACTTGGGATAGTCGTGAAACGGGTAGACACATGACCCACTTGATTTTTATGACTTTTTTTGCACTGGGTTGTTAAATGAATCATGGTCATTAAATGATTTGGTGGTTATTAAGCAAACAGATGGTTCACCACGATGCAGTTGTACCAAAAACGGGAACTAAATGCCAGTTTTTGGCAAAAGTATAAAATGTGGCTATGTGTCCATTGTACATTGTAAATGGACAGAAATGTGGTCTGATTGCCAAGCACCCGAAATGTGATCATGTGACAATGAGAGGAGTTCGAATCTGGGTCATATGTACCACTCAGGTGGATCTGTTGAATGGTTGTTAAGTGACCAATCACAAGTCAAGGATTATCTACTATTTTAAACTTACAGTGAATATGAACAAGGGAAGTTTAAAATAGTACAGGTACTATGCATATCCTACACATAAGTGCATTTATTCAGTTAAATTATCAATTGCTGAAAATGTTTTAGTTCAAAGCTGCTATCCATTATCTTATAGTGCATGTGGTTTGAATTAATCTTAAATTTCATTAGGAACTTAAGATGAATTCAAACCACATGCACTATAAGTAAATTATATGCAGCATGAGATGTGTAAATGATCTCTACAAAGCATTTCATATTTCCTTTTTTTTCATTACCCCCAGGGTAATTGTGCTGAGAATACTGCTAAGAAATTTTCTATATCACGGGAAGATCAAGATACTTATGCTATAAAATCCTATACCAAAAGCAAGGAAGGTTGGGAATCTGGAATATTTGCAAAGGAAATTGTGCCTGTTACTATTTCTCAAAAAGGTAGTATAGAGAAATATACAATACCTTCTCCATTATTTTTTTTTTTGCTTTAATTTATATGCCGCCCTTCTCTGGAGACTCATTTTAAATTGTTTTAACATATGGCAGACTTCATTTTCCGAATGTGAAATTCAATATAGTAGTAGTAGAATCAGGGGTGGGATTCAACTGGTTCAGACTGGTTTGGGTGAACCGGTACCCTGTTTCCCCCAAAATAAGACATACCCTGATAATAAGCCCAATCGGGCTTTTGAGCGCATGGCAATAAGGCCAAGCACTTATTTCAGGGTTCAAAGAAATATAAAACAGGGTCTTATTTTCGGGGAAACAGGGTAGTTCCGCCGATCAGCTGAGAGTGAACCAGTTCGCTCCGACAATCAGCTGGGCCTGCTGCGCTATACTGACCTATATTTCCTTTGTTTGAAGCCAAGCTGATAGGCGCGGCAGAGCAGATTGCTGCGCCTCAGCTCTTTTACTCATCAGGGCTGCAGTAGAAGGCAAATTTTAGAGCTGTTTTGAAACCCACTGCACGCACAGGGAGCGCGTATTTGGTGCCTCAATGAACCAGCTGTTACAACGGTTGAATCCCACCACTGAGTAGAATGGATGACAGGACTTTGTTTTTCTTAACTGTTATTTGGCTGATCTCCAGCATTAATACATATTTGAAGAATTATAAGTAAAACATACCTAATTTAAATCAGCATTTTCTGATTTTGATGATTTCAGTGCCTTAACTTAAATCAATCCACTCATCTACGAGAGTTGTGATGGCGAACCTATGGCGCGCGTGCCACCGGTGACACGTGGAGCCATATTTGTGGGCACGTGAGCGTTGCTCTAGCTGAGCTCCAGCACACATGCATGCACCGGCCAACTGATTTTCAGGCCTTCCGGGCCCACCGGAAGTCGGGAAACAGGAGGCGGGGCGCATTGAATTATGGGTGTGAGCCTACGCACGCGACCCCCCCGCTTTTGGCATGCAATGGCAAAAAAGTTAGGCATCACTGTACTAGAGCAATGGAACATGAGATGGACAGGGCAAGAAATGAGATGATGCAAAAGATTCTTATATGTTCAGCTGTCCTTTGGGAAATAAGAAAATGTTAATGTCCAGCAGGTCACTGATAAAGCCTCTTTGCTGGATTGGACTTTGACTTTGGTCCAAGTTTCCAATCTTTTTTTACTAAACAGAATCTTTACTGTAGGGAAACCAGACACAGAAGTTAAAGAAGATGAGGAATACAAGCGGGTTGACTTCAGTAAAGTTCCAAAATTGAAGACAGTTTTCCAAAAAGAAAATGGTAAGATTTGATATCCGTTTTAAATGTGCTAGAATTTATTTCAGATCTTGGCTGTCCAGGGTATTTTCAAGAGTCTTCTCCACTAACAAATTTCAGTGGTATCAATACTCTTCCTATCTTGTTTCTTCAAAGCTTCCATAGAGTGTCATACATTCCAGTATTTGAATATGTTTTTGCAAAGCCTTCATGACTGTTCTACAGAATACTAGTTTGCAAGTATTTCTTGATTGATTGCTTGTTTAAGATTATGCCCAGTTATGTTGGCTTTAGACTGCTGTACATTTTATGACCATCCTTTGACACCGGGTGAAGTAGGAATTGGTAATACCATAGGATAGTGCTTCTCAATTTTTTCCTTTATGGCTCTAAGCCAGGGGTATCAAAGCCAATTTTATTGAAGACCGCATCAGGGTTGTGTTTGATCTTGGGGGGCCGGGGTGGGTGTGGCCAGGTTGACATCACTCGTGTTGGGGTGCCTGTGGTGGCCCGAGCACTCTGCCAGTGAAAACGGGCTTCCAAGCTCCGTTTTCGGCTGCAATGGCCTCCTGCAACCCTCTGCCAGTGAAAATGGAGCTCGGGAGGGCCGCGTGCGTTTTCGCTGGCAGAGGCACCAGGGCCAGTCCTTCGCTGTTTCCAGGGCAGCCCCACGGGCCAGATCTAAGCACCCCATGGGCTAGATCTGGCCCACAGGCCTTGAGTTTGACATTTATCTAAGCCATTTATCAGAAAGCTCTTATTTAAATGTTCCTGCTATAATTGGATAATTGGTTTGTGTGTCATTACTCAAAGAAAAAACACTTTTACCCAATTTTGGTTGGTTGGTTGGTTGGTTGGTTGGTTGGTTTGTTTGTTTGTTTACTTACTTACTTACTTATTTATTTGTTTATTTATTGGTTCGATTTATATGCCGCCCTTCTCCGGAGACTCAGGGCGGCTTACAATGTGTTAAGCAATAGCCTTCATACTTTTGTATATACCTGCTTAGTAGGGCTTTTGGCCCCCCCTAAGCGGTGTTTTTTTTTTTATCCAAAGTCAGCTTATTACCCCCACAATCGGGGTCCTCATTTTACCTATCTCGGAAGGTTGGAAGGCTGAGTCAACCTTGAGCCTAGTGAGAACTCGCAGTAATTGTAGGCAGCTAGCAGCTAAATGCTACTTAATAGCACTTTAGTCCGCTGCACCACCAGGGCTCTTCAGTTTATCCAGATTTAGGAAGTGCCATTGTAGGGGAATGCATTGTGCTTAAATTGTTTCTTCCTAGTAAATTGTTTTTCCTTAATGATTTTTTTTCCCCAGGAACAGTCACTGCTGCCAATGCTAGTACGCTGAACGATGGAGCAGCTGCTTTGGTACTGATGACTTCAGAAGCAGCCAAAAGACTGAATGTGAAGCCATTGGCTAGAATAGTAGGTGAGAATCGTCCTTCCCTTTGGTGAAATCATCATATCCAGATAGTCCTTGACTTATAGCAATTTGTTTAGTGACCGTTCAAAATTACAACAGCACTGAAAAATGTGACTTATGACCGTTTTTCACACTTAGTCATTACAGCATCCCCATGGTCATGTGATCAAAATTCAAATGTTTGACATCTGACTCATATTTATGACGATTGCAGTGTCCCGGGGTCATGCGATCCCCTTTTGCGACTGTCAGACAAGCAAAGTCAATGGGCAAGTCAGATTCATTTAACAATCGTGATACATTTACTAATGTAACAACTTCAGGGATTCACTTAACAACTGTGGCAAGAAAAGTCATAAGATGGGGCAAAATTCACTGAACAAATGTCTCACTTAACAACATAAATTTTGGGCTCCATTGTGGCCGTAAGTCGAGGGCTACCTGTATTTATATTTCCCTGAGTAAGATCAATGGTGGATGTTTTTTTATTTAGTTTTATCTATGGATTAGGCAGGAAAGACAGATTTTTGATCAAGTGGTTTCAACCAATTGCAATTTTGCCAAAAGCCTAATTTTTTTAAAAAAACCATAGCTTTGGAACCTTTCATGCACTTCTCTTGCATGGACTTTTTAAAGTATCTTTTAAGGCAGGGGTGTCAAACCTAAGGTCTGCGGGCCACGTCCGTCCCGCAGAGTGCTTAGATCAGGCCCGTGGGGCTGTCCTGGAAACACCGAAGGACTGGCCAGCGATGCCTCTGCCAGCAAAAATGGAGCTCGGGAGAGCCAGGTGCAACCCTCCCGAGCTCTGTTTTCACTAGCAGAGGGTTGCAGGAGGCCGGCCCAGCTGAAAATGGAGCAGAGGAGCCCATTTTCACTGGCAGAGTGCTCGGGCCATCACAGGCGCCCCCGACATGAGTGATGTCAAGCTGGCCATACCACCCTGGCCATGCCCACCCCAGCTTCCCGAGATCAAATACAATCCTAATGTGGCCCTCAATGAAATCAAGTTTGACACCCCTGTTTTAACGAACTCTGAAATTGTGCTCCTGATAGATGAATCATTGCCAGAATAAAATTCAATATTACGAGTAAGCACATTTAACGACGTTTCTTTTCTAATTCGCATTTCTATTCCTGCAGGTTTTGCAGATGCTGCTGTTGATCCTATTGATTTTCCCATTGCACCAGCACATGCTATTCCTAAGGTGACTATCTCGACCATTGCTCTACCTTCATTTAGTTGCTCATTTAATTCTGCATTTAGTCTTCAGTGGAAATGTAATATAACGGAATTTAAAATGAATTTCTAAAGTAGATTATCTGCTTTAGGTTTAAAAACAAATCTAAAAAGTTATAAAAATTAGGATTAACTACTTTGTGGTGGTGGTTTGGAATTGAGTGAGCCATTGCATTTTAGTTCTGGTTACTTTTGAAGAAATTAATGCCAGATTATATCTGAACAACTAGAATAAAATAATCAAGCAACAAAGTGACACTGCCATATTATGCATAATACCATAATGTTTTCTGCTCACATTCTGCTTTAAGACTGACCAAATGGCTCTGGTTTAATGATAGAGAACTCAAAAACATCCTTTGTCTTGTAAATATCATTTTATTATGTTATATTTTAATTGATCAACGTGCGTGCTTTCGTATTTCAATGGATTTGGCTGTTTGGATTAACCGCTGTCTTTGCAAAGTGTTTGCTCTGTTCTGGCTCTGACATTTATTTATTTATTATATGCTTTGTGTTCTCCAATGATCCAAGACCATTTATTGAAAATCAATTGTATCCTCCTTTTTAGAACTCAATAATTAAAATGAAAATAAAAGGACAAGAATTGGGACTGGAATTTGTCACTAAGTGACACAGTTGTAAAATGTGACATCATGGGACCATGCTACTTAACAAACGATAGTTCCAACGTTTCTGGTTGCCATCGTTAAGTGAATCCCATGTTATGCATGACATCACGTGGTCACCCATTTTTGACCTGCTGGCTTCCCCGGTGACTTTGCTTATTGGAAGCCAGCAGTGAAGATCACAAATAGAAAGATCATGGGACTGTGGGACGCTGCAAAGTTGTAATTGCAAGCTTGTCATTGGCCCCTTGATTGTGATCATGTGACCACTGGGATACTGCGATAGCCAGAACTTTGGGGCCTGGTCATAAATACCATTTGTTCAGTGGCGTTGTAAGTTTGACTGGTTGCTGAATGAGTAGTCATTAAGTGAGGGCCACCTGAATTCCTTTACCATAATTGAACCATATCCCCATAGATTTAGGCCATTATTGGCTTTACAATTTTGCAAGGGTAAGAATCTATTCCGATTGCCTAGTTTTAAAAGCTAATGGATCTCAGCTTAGATAGGGGTTGATATCTATATCCCAGGGCTATATTTGTGTGGTTTTAATCATTTTTTAAAATTTGATTCTATTTTTCCCATTGTAATTAAGTTTCAGAATCTGTGCTTTTAGCTTCGATGTTGTGAGTTTTAATTTCGTCTTCTCTGCTCTTTTACTTGAATTCTGTGTGGATGTATCATGATCTGCTCATAAAATTCTGGTAGTACAGCAAATAATATAAATGTTGCCATACATACATACCAATTTTCAAATGGTGTTTTTCCTTGCAGATACTTGCTCAGACAGGACTCAAAAAGGAAGATATTAAAATGTGGGAAATCAATGAAGCATTCAGTGTTGTTGTCCTAGCCAACATTAAAATGCTAGACATTGACCCACAGAAGGTAAATATTCATGGAGGAGCAGTTTCTTTGGGACACCCAATTGGGTAAGTAAAAAAAATACAATACCTGGTAGTGGGAAATAACCAATCCTTGTATAGGCAGTCCTCAATTTATGACTGTAATTGATCCACTAGTCAAGTGGTTAATCATGTGAATGCATCTAATTTTATGACCTTCATCATGGAAGTTGTTTAGCCAATGGGTACTTTTTGACAAAAACCAGAAATAAATGCCAGTTTCCAACAAAAAAACATCATAAATTGTGTTCAAGTGCCCAAAATATTATCACGATTTATTTCATGTTTTTGAACTGCCCATCTCCCTGAAGTCCCGTAACTCTCAAAAGCTGCCTGTTTCTGCGACTATTTAATATAATCCAATACTGGATTATATTGAGATCCTCGCAATGTATTTATATAACTGGCAATTAGCATATCTTATACTGATTTTATCTCTGAGCAATATTCGAAATACAACTCATATTGCTTACTTGTTCTTAGCAGATTGTAAAATGCTACATAGAAAATGTTCACAAACTATTACCCAGATTTAAAAATCTTTTTGAGATTAGGCAATTAGGTTCCTCCAAATATTTCTAGTATTAATTTGTATTTGCACAGTATCCAGTAACACTAATTATGAAAGATGTAATCCAGAAAGATTGGACAATAGCAGATTGCATATACCCTAAAATGTTTCAAGGCATATTGGAAAATAAAGTTCCCAATTGTGCTGGAATTACAATTCATCTAAATAGTACTTACTTGGGAAAACTAGTAGAATATTAGGAACACTAACCATTACTTGCTAGACTTGTGTCTTTGAACTCAAAAACAGTTGATTGATCTTTGTAGGAGTAGGAAAGCTATGACTTTCCAGAGATTTTTAGACTGGATCTTTGACCTTTGAACTTGCCGCTTGAGATGATAATAGGAATCTAGTGGCTGTAGGTTTTTCACCCCTGCTCTAGTGTATCTCAGTTTGGAACATGGTACAGTATACACGAATTATCTAAGAATCACTGCTTTTCAGTTCTGCATTAGATAAAGCAGTGATCTCACCCTGTATAAAGCAGTTTTATTTTAGGGTCCCAATTCTGATTTAACAGTTTTAGCATGGTAATCTCTATTGTCTGCTCTCTGTTTCCTTTTGACATAGCTACATCTCATCTTCTCCTCCTGGGGCCCAACACACACCGTTAACACCTTTGTGAGAAAGGAAGTGAAACTATCTGAATTAAACTCATTATAGAAAGTATATACTTGTTTACACAGCATAAGCTGAAAAAGCTAAGCAAAAACTGCATTCCAATTTGAAACTTTTTTTCCTTCTCTATTTCAGGATGTCTGGTGCAAGAATAGTTGTTCACATGACTCATGCCCTAAAACAAGGAGAACATGGCCTTGCTGGGATTTGCAATGGTGGTGGTGGGGCCTCTGCAATATTGATCCAGAAGTTATAGGTTCTGCGCTCAAGCTCTAAGGCCCAGCATAGAGGATTAATTTCAGTTTGCCATTGTTAAACAAAATTATGTCTTTTTATTATAGCATGTTTTCATGCAAAATGTTTTTTATATCTTGGACTATAAAACACATTATCACCCAATGCTGCAGCTATCGTAACTACTTTAGATACCTATCATTTGTCCTGCTCTCATCACTGAATTGTAGACATTCTTTTGCTCTTCTCCCTTAGCCTCCTAGAATGAGGGCAGTGGGTTGTGCCATGCGTAACTTTTCCCAGAAAACAACTGCTTGGATGGAGGAAGATAGTATAAAAGTAACACTGGATTATGTTCCCACAATTGGTAGAAATAAACAAAGAAGGGCTATTGAATAAATATTTACTGTATAACAATAATGAATTGGTTTCTTATTCTAGGTCAGGGACTTAGGCCAATCACAACGTGTGTTATTTGAGTGTCTAGCTTTTAAAAATTAGCATTTTGAAATTATAACTGGAAAATTGAAAAACAATATTTGTCAGAGTATTGTAGCTCTTGTGAAGCTTACCTGTATGTACTTGTTTATACTTGTAGCTGAGGAAAATGTAAAGGAAAACCTTTCAATTTTTAATAGCAAATCACATTCTAGAAAAACAATTCCAGATAGTTAGATGGTAATTGAACTATAAACAAGAGTTAAAAGAGCAATTAAGGTCTTATATCCATAGATGGTTTCTGCATGACACAGCTTCAATCTAATTTACATGGAATTGACCATAAAGTGCAGTGATGAACTGTTATATAGCTACTTTGCTCATTCATCCTCATATATGTTTCAGTATAGCAAAAGAAACCAGAAGCAGAGATTCAATTTTTAACTAGTACAACAATATTCTTTTGCTTATGCAAACTTTGATAAGTTTTTTTTCAGTGAAAGATTAAAATGAGGTTGAAGACAGCATGCTGTCCACTGTGAGATATAAAGCACGACCTTTTTATTGCTAAAACCTCTAGAAAAATACTTTCATGTGTGGAAGTACACAGATTGAATTGTTAAACGGCTGAAAGGCTATTTTTGAATTCTTGGTAGAGTCATTTTTAAATATATGGTAGATGTTGATTATAAATATCCAACCTAAAGCAAAGTGAACCTAATCTACATTTACAAATATCCTTGTAGTTTTAATTGAATTTAATTGAAAGTCATTACTGCTGTTACCCTCTTCATACATTCAAGGCTAAAAAAAGAGAGAGCCTTATATATACATGCCTGACAGTTTATAACCAGAGAAATGAGGATTTTACATTTTATGAGAGATTTACTGAGTAGAAAGATTCCTAAAATTCTCTACAGATTCCTAAGATTATTTCTTCTGCAAGGACATAGGTGGAGAGCTATGCAGCATGCACCAAGAACTTTATTGATTGAGCAGTTCTGCTTTCCCACTCATGCAATTTTAATTGTGTGAGATACCCACTACTGCAAATGATGTCACATCCTCAAGATATATATTTAAATTTTCTCTTGCTTAAACAAGTTTATCAAAATTAAATTTGTATCCCCATAGGCAGAAAACACATCCCTAAGTAAATTTTATGGCGTAAATGAGAAGTCTGTTAAGATATCTATGTATAGTAAGAGAATTGAAAAGTATTTATTATGCTAGATTACAGCTAAAGGAAAAAAACAGAGAAAAGGAAACAGGAAAGTTCTCAATACAAAATCAGCTGAGGTTTTCTGCTACAGGCCAAGCTTTAAAGTATATATATATATACTCACAGATAAGCCCACTATCGATAAGATGAACCCAATTTTTGAGGGGGTGCTTTTTTGATGCCTACTATAAATTCTCAGATTATCTGCAAGTATATACAGTAAATCTATTCATCCAAATTCATCCAGCTATATGAAGTTTGCTTTGATTAAACCATGGAGTCCAATCCTAGGCACACAATCTAAAAACCAGCAATCTTGGTTCTAGGCGTCTTTAGGATAAGAGATGTCTGACACCATGAAACCCTGCTAAAACAATTCTAGAAGAACATAGTCAACACCTGGTGTTAATAAAAGTAGCATTTTGTTCTTTTACAACTTGAAAATCTGTACAATAGTTACATGACAAAATAAACTACAAATTTAACATAGAATCTTTAAAGGCTCTTAGAAAACATCCATTAAGTTCATTAGATCCAGGATGATTTTCATTTCAGATGTTGAATTTTGATGATTACATAATATAATCCTAAATTTGTTCTCCTCTTCATTGTGCTGAAGAACATCTGTACTTGAATACAGCTGGCATTTATTCATCATAATGCAATGATAATAAAAATTTATCCACATCCATTTCTGCAGGAAACGCAATTGGTAATTTCTTCTGCTGAAAAAGAAAATATTTTAATATATATAAAATATTTATTTATGGCTAAAATCTGCATAGAACAGATCATTTAAACTCCCATCTCCAGCAACGCCTATGTTCAAAAGCATCAAACTTTTTTCTTCTGATAGTAAGACTGCCTCATGCCCCATTATTTAACTTCTGTAAGATGTATGTCAGTAGCACAAGGAATTATTCTTCATAGGAGCTAACAGCAGTATCCCTTATGCATTCTAAACTAGTTACTACTAGTTAAAACTAAGATTTTAAGAATTAAGCTTCACCCTTAAGCACTATTGTAGGTATCATAAGCACTAAGCTTCATAGGAGCTAACAGCAGTATCCCTTATGCATTCTAACTAGTTACTACTAGTTAAAACTAAGATTTTAAGAATTAAGCTTTACCCTTAAGCACTATTGTAGGTATCATAAGCACTAAGCCAGTTTAGTTAACAGCAGTTTCATACCAAGCAGTGATGATATATTATCACTATAAGTAAGCACTTATTCTACAGTATATCAAAATTATTGATATTTTCTAATTTTATATCTTTTAGAAAGGAGTTAATTTTAGTCCTGTTTTAGTCAAATCTTTATCCTGAAAATGGCCTATGTTAATGGATAGAAAAGAGAAATGATGTATGTCATAAACAGTGACAAAGTCAAGAGGAGGATTTTCTTCCCCAAAGTATATGAATACAAGTAGGAAACATAGGGAAGATGTTTCTTGTCTGCAGGTAGAATGCACTTGAATGTTTCCCATAATTGGCTGCTAAGGGATTAATTGAGCCAATTTGGTGCAATGGTTAAGGCACTGGGCTAAAAACCAGATCATGAATTCTAATCCTGCCCTGGGCATGAAGCCAACTGAATGACCTTGGTCCAGAGTCCCATTCTCTTAGCCCTAGGAAGAAAGCAAGGGCAAACCACTTCTAAAATCTAGCAAAGAAAACTTACTATTCAAAGGCACAGGACAAAATGGGGGATCAACCTCTATTCTTCTATACAGTTCTATACCGCTATACAAATGCTGCCATGCTGTTAAATAAAAAAAAACCTGCTTACCTTTATCTTCTTTTTTTTTACGGGCAATGCAAAATTCTGAACATCCTTTTTATTGGTAGTCCGGGAATTCTTTTCACAATCCACAGTGTCTTCCTGCTTTCTTTTTTTAGTTGCACTTCTTATAGACTTAAACTGTTGAGTATTGTCCTTCAGTGGAGTAGTACTAGTCCTTGCAATAGCGGCGCGTGAAAGTATCATCAAAGTGTGGGCAGCCATGCTAACACTGTTTTCACTACCCGTTTCACTTGCTGGGCTACAGGCTGGCAGATCAGGAGTAGCTGGAGGAACCATGATCCTTGGTGTTGTACTATCTTCACTATACCTTTTACAGGTTGGGGTCCTTATATCAAAGGTATCATCTGAATGTCTATCACTAGTACCTGAAGGCGTACGGGGTAGTGGCAGTTCCCCATTTTCAGGTAGCTTACTAGTGGGGCTATGCCTTTGAATATCATACAGCATTTCCACAGCTTGCTTAGTTAAAGGACCAGTCAAGCTATTGACTTGACTGGGAGACTTAGTTTGCTCTTTTTTAAATTCCTTTGAAGGTAAAACACCTGCGTTTTTATTGTTGGCATTTGGTTGAAGCCCCTGTTTTTTAGTTACTTCCTGAGCTGAGGAACAATTCTTCTCATGATGAAGACTTTGTTGGCTGTTGGATAAGGGTGCCACCTCCTGAGTTTGGGGGACAAGATTCCTTTCTAATTCGTTCTCTTTATTTGCTGTCTGCTTTCTTAATATATCCGATGCTAGTCCTGGACCCGAACCTTTTTTCTCCAGTTGGCTTTCCTTTACAGCCAAATTTTTGCTAGTAATATCTGGCTTACATAAAATTCTTGGCAGAGTTCTTTCACGTTCCCTCTTGCTAGGTTGAGTTTTTGTTGATGAAAGCACAGTATTAGAAGAGCTTTGACAGATCTTAGAATTCTCATTCTTTTCTTTTTGTGATGCTTGGGTGGTATCAAAGCAAAGCACTCTTCTGTGACTGCCATTTTGTTTGTAACTTGGGCTTGTAGTATCAGCTGGCACCGTTTCTAGCTTCTTTTTCAAGTCCACACAAATATTCTTGTCTGAGTTTCCAATTCTGAAAGAAAAAAATAGTATTAGGCAACTTTGCCTGAAATTTCTATTTTAATTATTTTTGCTATCCAAAACCACTGCTCAGTGCTTAAATTGGTTTGATCTTAATCACTTCAAATAAATAGATTTAAGTACGATATAAAGTGTTAAACATTTTTAAATTATTTTACTTTATTGAAATGAAGAGAAGAATGCATAAAAAATATTTTGTTTGGATATCTATGGTGATTCTCAATCATCCAGGTCATGGTTGTCCCAGTTGTTTTTTCGAAAAGGCAACTGAACTGTTTTTCCCCCCCCTTTGAAAACATTTTGTTTCTCATCCAAGAAACTTCTTCAGTTCTGAAGTGAAACTTTTTTCAAAGAAAAAAACACCGAAATCCAGTTGTCTTTTGAAAAGCATCTTTGGGCTACAACAATCTTTGGGTTATTTTGTTTATGAATATTATTTTTTTTTTATTTTTATTTTTAACTTTTACCTATATGTATTTGTAGCATACACATAAAACCAGTTAGAACTGACTGCCCAGAGTATGTGACAACACTCATTGAAAATGATTAGCATGAAGATCAGAACACTAGTCTGAAGTGATTTTTACAGGTAGACCTTGGCTTATGGCCCATTCGTTCAGGGACTTTTCAGTTACAATGGTGCTGAAAAAATGGATGTACAACGAACTCTTGAAATTCTGGTCATTGAAGCAATCAATCATGTGATTGTGGTCTGGGCACTCAGGTTCCCAGCTCACAATTACAACATCCTGTGATCAAGATCTTCTCTGACCGCTTCCCATGAGAAAAATAAATGGGAAAGCCCACAGGGAAAGTCATAAATCACTCCCACCCACAGCAACGCTTTCCCAATTCCAAATCACTCAAATGAAAAAATACTGTATGAATTGATGTTTGTCAGTAACTTCCAAGATTACATTCTGCAATTTTGTAAACCAAAATAAAGGCTGCTGGTTATAATGAAGATCAGCCAGTTTATACATTTCTCCATGTCCAGCAAATATACAAACTAAGAAATACCACACTGCATAACTGACCTCTGAACTCGAGCACCAGGATGATTGACAAGTTCTGATCCATTGAGCACTGGTTTTCCTAAATGATTAAGGCAAAATAAATAATCTTTACTAATAGCATTCAAGAAGCATTTAATTTTATACTAAATCACAAAATATTTTTGGATGTCTTTTTGAGTACTGAACCCACATTTTATTTCTCAAGACACTTAAAAAATTGAAGTGCATATAAAAAATTCACAAGGGAATAAATGAGTTCTTACAGTCTTCCTTAATGACTTCCTCCTACTCTCAAACCTGACTGCTCTGAGGTAGAGAGAGACAAGGGCCTCTTGCAGATTTGAAGAACTGGATGGGTTTCAAATAAGCTAATGCCGAAGTAAAATAAGTACTTGGAAATATAGTTGCAAATAATGCATGTGGCATGGCATAAGTACTCTATAAGTCAATCATATAATTCTCAACATTTGGGCAGTCATATTTCAGCACCCAGGGAATTTTCCCAAAACACTTGACATTGCTGGTCATCACTGGCTGTCTTGAATGCTTTCTGGGTGCAAAAGCAGGAAATACATGAGGATGAAAACAATAACTGAGTAATTGAAACAAAGTTGGATTTCTTCAGGCAAGACTGCAGCTGCATATGGAGCTAAACTTGTAAAACATTCCAAGCCCTTGAGCAATAAAATGCTCAGTCCAGAAGAACTTTTAAGTCCAGCATTTGGTCCAGCAAAAGAAAAGCTACTCCATTTATGTCTAGCTGTAAATCTACACTGAAAGTTGTTAATTTCCACATACGCAGCATATTTCTCTGCTTTTGTTAGTCAATCTTATCAATCCCAAATTGCCTTAAGACGTTGATTCAAGACTCTCTTGGATCAGTTAACAGAGAAACAAGATAGAACTGAGCATTAACTGCAGGCTGAGGACTCTTTAACCCAAACCTTTTGGTATCTTTTTTCAGCTATGTCCCCATAGCTTGTCAAGTGCCCCAAAATAATAAGACTTCCTCGAAAATAAGGCCAAGTGCTTATTTCGGGGTTCAAAAAATATAAAACAGGGTCTTATTTTCGGGGAAACATGGTAGTTGAACTAATACAACCTTGTGCTGCCTATGCCCTCTGCTTACCTCCTCCATTTGATTTACTTCTTGGTATCCTGTGAGATTTTGGAGGAAGAGGAAGCTTAGGAACACCTCCACTGCTCAACGAAGTGTGGACCGGCATATGCAGAATCTTTAAAAAGTGAAAGAAATAGAAATCAAGTTTTCTAAAAATTTCTTTAGCTCAAAAAAAAATAAAAAATAAAAACAATAGTTATTTTTCAAACACAGCATTTACCTGACGGGAAGGATCTGAGAGAGTGTTTCCATTTTGCCCCATTATAGATACAGGAATCATTCCTACCATTCCTTGCAATACAGGCTGTATCGGAGAAGCAATTATAATTGCAGACCCTAAAAAATTAAGGTATCCATGTGAACTATAAAATTTTATATTCCTCCGTCTCTTTTTCGCTCTCCCATGTAAAATTCAGTGAAAAGACTGACGACAGATTTTGATAATTGAAGCTAAGTAAATCTAACCTAATGACCTTAGAAGCTATATCTAAATAGCTTTGAACAGTCCAGAGAAAGGACAAGCTATGAGCAGCAAAAAATGTAGTGCCAACTAAATGAACTAATGTTAGTTTTGATGATGCTACAATGAAAGGTTACAGCTCTAAAGACAAATCAATACCAAATTACAGCATTTCCTAAAAGCTGGCTCAGTTTTTTCCACATGGAGTAAGCCTACCTCAGCTTTGCAGTCGTATAGAGGAAGTGTGACCCCTGTGTGTGGGTTGTGTGCTGTCAAATATTTTATTAGCAGTTTATATAAAATATAAAAAAAATGGCAAACCTGAGTATAAACAAGAAGTAGAAATGGAGGTGTA
The DNA here is from genome assembly GCA_022577455.1 of Arizona elegans. Taxonomy (NCBI): domain Eukaryota; kingdom Metazoa; phylum Chordata; class Lepidosauria; order Squamata; family Colubridae; genus Arizona; species Arizona elegans. The sequence continues at coordinate 97,804,845 of JAKOOJ010000006.1, read as the reverse complement.
AATGGACATGAACAAATGAATGAGGTCCATTTGTATTGCCTCTTTGAGAAAAGCAGGGATGCTATCATTTTTATTCCTTGTGAGGTTCTAGGCTTCCTTTCCTTTTCTTCTTCTATTCTCAAGTGCCTTTTACTAATTTCTGAAATATAAACTAAACTGCAAAAGTTTTACCTCCCCAAAGCCTCTCCAAGGTCTTACATAATCATAATAAGTACAATTATGTATAATAGGCATGTATAGAATTGGACAATCCAGGAATGGTTTGTTCTGGAGAATTCTAGGACAATCTGCTTCCTTTGGGATCGTCATGTCCCGAAGGGGGAGTTTCTCCAAACTACCGTAATTGCTTCAAGATGTTTTAAATATATAATATGGCAGATGAACCAGATGTTTGGGATCAAACCACCTTATAACCACTTCTAGTTCAGACTATTTACTGAACTTCCATCTAAAAAAATTACATGATCTGAAGGGGAAGAGAACATTATATATCTTTCTAAAATAGTTTTCAACTCAATTTTTGCAAATCCTCCACTTATTACCTACAGTAATGCTTAAACATTTGTGAACAGTGTTGAATTTTCTAAATTTCTGCATAAATATGATCTAAAATGTGATCTGTTCTCCACACAAGTGGAGAACATTTATTTTTTCAATAAATGAACAAATACGTTTTTAATTCACTAAATTGCATTCTCTTTATCTAGTTTTAGGGCTTGTATGGAAATCATGTTTAGGTCATATTTATGCAGAAATATTAAAATTTCAAAGGACTCACAAACTTTAAGCACTAGCATATTATACTGTATATGCTACTTAGTCAAAAATATTGTATAACTCACAACTTTAAATATAGGTTCTACTATTAGAATTTTTAAAAATATTGGAATGCTGAAGAAATAATTTGTAAGCAACTGAGCATTAGCTATCAAAAAATAGTAGAGATTAAAGGATCAGGCAATCATTTACATATTGTTATTGTACCTTATGCTATTAAATCAGGATATGACTTTCAGCTTATGTTTAGTGGCTGCAAAAACACAAAAAAAGGAAGTCTTAGTGCTTGAATAGACTTCTCTTCTATGTGAGTCTTTCTCTGTGAACATATTATTGAGTCTTCATGGTCCTTGATTTTGACCAAGTCAGAAAGTTACTCACCCAACTTCTGGGTTTTTTTTTTCTTTATTAAAAATCTAATGGACACTGGTGCCATCATGCTAAATGATATGGAATCAAGGGTTCAGCAACTGCCAATATAAGTCAATTCACTTACAGCAATTGGTTACAACCCATCTATGATTCAAAGACCATCACGTAAATTTTGTCCCTGTGATTTTTTTTTTAGTATCAGTCTCTATAATTTTATTTGACCGTTATAAATTACCTTCAACCAGCAGCACATTGAAATCCAACTGTTTTAAAACCCAAGCAAACATTTAGTTGTCCATAAATAATTACCCTGTGAAAAGTTTGGAGACATTGGTGGGTTCATGGCAAACAAACCGTTTGTCCTAGGAGGCGTCCGTAACTGTGGTGGCATTGGAACCTGTGATGTAAGAGAAGTTGGATTGCCTGGAAATACGACTAAATTTGATGGAGTAACGTTAGTACTCAATGCTGTTGGCTCAGATATACAGGAGGCAATATAAACACTATTGGAGCTTCCAAAAGACGTGCTTGTGGCTGGCATTAGTTGAATAAATTCTCCATCCTTGGAAACATTACTCGTGCCAGCAACTGAAAATACAGCACAATCTTCATTCTGTATGTTGAACGAACTCACAACAGAATCTTGAGATCTGAGAACCAAAAGATTCTGTTCTATCAAAGATGAATCTCCAGGCCTTTCAGATTCTTCAGCTGTTATAGATTTAGATGTTCTTGTCATCTTGGATGGTGATTTAGCTGGAGAAGACAATATTATAGTTGGTACATTTTCCCCTGTGATGCTGGAAACAGCATTGTTTAGTTCAGTGTCTGATGAAATGAATGGATCATCGCTAATAATAATGTTTAAGGAAACAATATTAGAAGGATCTACACTAGTGCCTTGATTACTAGATGAAACACCCCCAGCAACTTTGTTTCCTGGGCTTGTTTCACCTCTTGGATCTGGAAATGGAGAATGACATTCACTGGATGTAGTGGGATTGGCCTCAATAGTTGTTTCTGTAGGCCTCTCATTATCAGAAGTTAAAAATAAGCTCTCAGCATCTGCTTTTGTAGAAGATGATGGTTCCTGCATTTCTACCTGTGTTATTTCAGAATCCTCCAATTTCTGGTTTCCATATTTTAAGCAAGGCTCTGGGTCTGTAGCTGGATCATCCAAATTAAGACTATTGGAAGTACCAACAACTTCAAGCTGGAGCTCTACTACATTTGGACCGGACGCTTCAACCACAAGTGTTGCAGAAGGTTCTGATTCCAACTTATTCGAGCCTTGACAATCAGAAGAACTAGGACTGTTTTGGTTGTGCTGGGCAGATACAGGAAACACAGATTGGCCTGTGACCTGCTGTAAATTTTCAGCAATTTCTTTTGAATGGCTGCAATTCACACTGAGTTTGTTCACTGTTTCACTTTCACCAGATTTCAAGGGAGCAAGCACTTCTGCGTTTGTTTTTTCAGATAGCATATGATTTGGCAAAGAACAACACTCAGTTCTATCGGATAAAGCTGTTTGTGAAGTATCCAGCTGATTATACGGCAAATCAGGTAAGTTCTGAACACCCTGACATAATACATCCTTTTCAATTCTGTAATTCCTTGTAGCTGATCCTTGTTTGTTGTAAGAATCTACATTGTGCTCAGTACCAGGAAACTGATTTTGCTCAGATTCAAAGATAGATTTTGGCTCGATTCGTTGGTCAGGTGTCTCCATTTCAACTGATTCACTTTGATTTCTCATTTCAGAGCCTGAAGAAAATTCTCCAGATACTATAGTTTGTATCTTTAGATGCTGTTCTAAAGTCAAATCATGTTCATTGCAATTAGTCTTTAGGACACATGCTTCTTTTGAATGATCGTCTGTGTATGATAGACTCTCATGGGAATGATCACCTGCAATATAAAAATAAAATGAATTTAGCAAAAAAACACACCAGGTTTTAAATCGAATTATTAATCTTCTGTATATTTTTGTCAGGACAATGTTTGCTGACAGTTACTGTATTTTCAGCATTCTGGATTCTGATTTTTAATGACAGCCTGAACTATAATCTCTAAAGGATAAGATGAATAATATCAGAAGGATAAAATATATTCCTGTCTGCCTTTTTCAAAGGACATATGATAGAGCACAGAATAAACCAGCATTGCTCATTCATTGAATGCACTTGGAATGTTGTGTGCAGTTCTGTTACTGCATCTTAAGAAGATCTTTCCTGCAAGAAAGTCCAAGAAGTGATAACAAATAATCACGGTTACATATGCATGAATAAATGTATTACACACACACACACACACAAATATATAAAGATATATAAAGATATAATGCATACGAAACTATACATATGAAACAAACAACTCTCTTTTGCCTCAAGAAAAATTAGAAATGGATTTCTTTCTTTCACTAATTATGGAAAGAGTGATATATAATCATTAAAGTCAACATTTTAGCAATGACAGGCATTCTAAGCTGATTTATGGAGAAGAAAAAAGGTATTAAACAGAAGTTGTCAAGCTGTATAAAACAATCCTTAGGTTTTTAAAAAGAAGGTAGAAACTTAATTGTAACTTAAATTTCAATTAATCAACTTGCAGCCTGAGTTTATATGGATTTGCAAAAAGCTAATTCCATGTATTTCAAAAGGAATTACTATCCTTTGTACAATAAAGACATATTTAGCATATTATACCAATTATGAAATCTTCTGGACCCACAGATGGTATTCAATTTTATAATAGGCATACCATTACCCCAAACATCCACAATTTTAAGTCTTGAAATCAATAATAGTCTTGTATGTCAAAGAAACCAGATACTGGTTTAGACTCATTTAGAAATGCTTACCAAGTTCCTTAGTGCCAATATAGCTTTCAAGTGCTTTTAGGTTTTCTTCATCCACCAACATTGAATTATCTGTTCCATTCTGTGTAGGAATACCCTGAGAAACATTTCTACAATTCTTCGTTTTACCTATTTAAAATAAGAAAAAAGTTCTAACTTCAACATAAGATGGAAGAATCGAAATCAATTCCTTAACTGCATTAAGGGTTCATTTTATGTCATCAACTTCACACTTGAGACCATTCTTTAGAAATTATGTCTGGCCCAAAATCAACAATTTGTAGAGGGTCCAATCTAATCTATTTGATAACCTAAAAACTCTAAGTCAAATATGAACTGAAATCCTAATACAACTGTTTTGATGGGATGGAATGCAAAAACTACTTGTTTGTATGACAGAAATGTCTAAATGACAAATGATAAAGAATAGCTTTTCAAATCTCCCCTAGCTGTGTAATTTCTAGCAACATGTGTTGAAATTCTAGAATTGCAGTCAAAATACTTTTGCAGGATGGGAAAAACTAAGAAAATATGAGAATCTGCACTGGAACTGTGAAAACTTGTCATAATCATGACAGGAAAACTGTAGCATTGTTTTAATGGAAAAGTTCAATCAGACTAGTAAACTAAAGTTCTTGAGAGTATCAGTTTATATTTTCTGTTAAAATATATGGACACAAAGGGTTAATTCAGTCGAAATGCAAGTCCTTCATACACTGTAATCCTTTTCTTCTCAGTTCCACTGAGTTCAATGCAGATGGCTGGAAATCACTCACCATTGTAAAAACCTATGATATTTAAAGTGAAGAATAATCCATACCAAAATCAAATATATCAAAGAGTCCTTGAAATGCTGGATCTGATTCTGTTTGCTCCAGAATCTCCTGGATGGCTTCTTCTGTCATGTGAATTTCACCCTGCTGGGGTGTAAAAATAATCAGATATCAGTTAAAACATATTAGTTTTCTCTATGTGAGCAAAAAATATTCTGAAAGGTAGTGCAGGATGGGAAAAATCCTGCACTATAGACCATCAATCAGATTTAAAGATTCATAGCAGTACTGTTCTTTGTGGGCCTATCTTGATCAGAACTGAGAACAGGAGAAAAAGTAGGCAGACAAATGTACAACCTGCAGTTTAGCAATTTATGTAGCTCTTTGAGCAAAACCCTAATTTATTTGCTACTTATAAGACCCAAATACTATATTAAAATCAGACACTTACCTGAAGACCAAGAAATTCATCAATCGAAGGCTCTTGTATGGTTGGACCACTTTCCACTTGTTTCGCTGTCTGAGACATATTGCCATCGCTGAGAAAAATGTAAATATTTAGTATGTTTTAGAAATAATCTAAGCATCTTGAATAGTTTTTTTAAAAAATGAAATCTATTACCTGCCCAAGAACTTATTAATATTTTCAGCTAGCTTCTCCTGAAGACATTTGCTGCTTAGAATTTTCTCTCTGGCATTTTCAATAATCATTTGCTAGGAAATAAATTCAAAGTAGTCCACATTTTTGTTTTCATAATGTTTATAAAAGAAAAATTAATCCTATCAGCATCCTAATAAACTCTCCCCTTTGGTAGATATACACTCCCATATACTCTATAATTTCTTAATTGGGACATCAAATATGACATTTGTGCAATGGTCAGCAAAATCTTAAAGTTAGAAATTGTTCTCAGTGTCATTAATTTTTCAACATATCTCTAAACTTTAGATGCAGTTCCTTACAAAGGAAAAGACCTAAGACCATATTTGTAGCACGCATATGATACAGGTAATTCTCAATTTACAACTGTTCATTTAATGATTGTTCTAAGTAGTAACGGCACTGGAAAAAGTGACTTATGACCGTTTTTCACAGTTACAACCTTTTCAGCATCTTCATTATCATGTGATCAGATGCTTGGCAACTGGTTAGTACTTATGACCATTGCAGCATCCCAGAGTCACGTGATCTCCTTTTGCAATATCCTGTCAAGCAAAGTCAACTGAGGAAGCCAGATTTACTTAACAGCCAAGTTACTAACTTATCAACTGCAGTAATTCACTTAACAACTGTGGCAAGAAAGGTTGTAAAATGGTTCAAAACTCACTTAACAAATGTCTCACTTACCAATAGAAATTTTGGGTTCAATTGTGGTCGTAAATCGAGGACTACCTGTACCTATGTAGCAATTTGGATGATGAAAGCAACCCTGTAAAGTCCCAACCATCTTCTGTTGTAATATTTTTGCCATACAGCTAATAAGGGCTTATTCATCTTGACCACAGCCTTGCATTTAAACTCTTAAGGATTAAAAATATTTGCATAAAATGCTATTAAAATCCCCATCCCCAAAGAAAGGAATAGTATTTCATGCTAACATGGGAAGTTTTAAAAGAGAAAAATCTCTGCACACCAAGTCATATATAAAACTGGGATAATCAAACCAAGAAAAGTGAGGAGGGTAAAAAAAGAAAAATATGAAGTTTGTTTTTAAAAATATGGCTTACAGGAAGGTCACCATCAATAAGTTCTAGTTGCTCACTTTCTTCTTCCATGGGCAAGCTTTCTTTTTCCGTTAGAGGAGATTCTCGTAAACTACAATTAGACAACTGTGGTCCTGATGTGTTATTCCTTTTCTTCTGGGAGTCACTGAAATATTTTAAATATTGGATGGGAAGAACATGTTATTAAGGCTAGAACTTCATGGCTCTTGCATAATCTTATCTATTCATGCTTAATGTTTTGTTCAACATTACATTAACGTGTTTCAGAGGAGTCCAAAGGAATTGTAATGGAATTAGACACATAATTTGCAGTCCAAGAGGACAATGACAGAAAACAAAAGTGAGATGTAATGACTTGACCCAAATTCATAAACATGTCAGTGGAAATGTAGAAGGACATTAATATGAACTGAGGACCACATACCTTTTCTCTACTTCTCATTTTTCACATCTTTTTTTATGTACAAATTCTGAATATGCAACATACGTTACACTATAAATACTTAAGCTGGGAACTGTTACCTTTTTCTTTTTCCTGGAGACAATACACTTGAGTTAAGCTTTCGCTCTTGGAGTGCAGAAACCAAAGTGAGGGAATCACCCGCTTTAAAAAAAAAGCATTTAAGAACAAAATTATATTAAGCTTTGATTTGTTTAAGAGGTTTAGGATATCAATAATGAATCGGTATTGTCAGCACTAAGAAAATGAGTGTGATACTGATTGGAAAAAACTGCATTCTCCTTTTGAATTTAATTCAAACATGAGCTGTATAAAAACCTAAATAAGAAGAAAACAACTATTTTGTGCTAGCTGAGAATACAGCACAGTTTAATTTTCCATTGGAGAATGTAAGGCTAGTAGGTGGTATTACAGGTGGAGACTTAAAGGACCAGAGAAGCTGTAAGAAGGACGATGAAGAGAGAACTAAAATGGTATTGTAAAGGCTAGCTTGTAAGATAGATCTAGATTCTAGACAAATCCACTTGCTGAAGATTGTTAGCATGCTAGCATACAGGCCAATAATCCTAACATGAACTAGGCCACGCATTATAGATATTTTTTCTGGGATGGTGGCAATTATCTGAAGCAGATGAGGACCCAATGCAGAAAAGTACGTTTCAGATAAAAAGGAGAATGCAGGAAGAGACCAAGTGTATCATTTGCTGATGATCTGTCAGGGACTAAAGATGATAGAAAAGGTGAGATTGTCTAAAATATGAACCCACAGGAAGCCCTTATACATGAGGATGAAAATAATATATATACACACACACACACACATTATTTTCAATGGAAACAGGGTTTTCATGCTCCCTATATTTAGTGGCAGAAAGGAAATCCTATGTTGTTGTGGTCACATGGCTTTCTCAAAAGTTTCCTTATAGTTTGTACCCACTATTCAAGAAAAGTTCAGTAAACTTACTATTAATTTGGCTTTCCTGAATTTGGGCCTGGTGTGTAGAAGGAAGATTCAATCTTGTCTGAGCCAGACTTGAACCTATAACTGGTTTAAGAATAACCTGTGTGGCTGTCATTGCTGTGGAAGTTAGTTGTCCTGACTGATAAACTGCAGGTGATGACCCTAAATTAGAAGAGGCTGACTGTTGAAGGCACTTCTGCTTTTTCATATCTACAATTGCACTTCTAGTGCGACCTTTAAGAAAATATTAAAAAAGAAACATAGAACATTTCATTAGTTATTTGGTAAATTTATATGACCACCCATTTTATGTATATGACTGTGAGCGAAGTACAAAGTCTAAAAATGCATAAATCATTAAACAAACAAACAATTAGATGCAACAAAATTAGATGTTAGATAATTTCAGGAGCCAACTAAGTTTTAGAGTCAGCTTTGGCATTGAAATAAAGATGATTGTTTTTTGTTCCTTCACTCATCACTAATTTTGAGCCGGAAAGCATTTATTTTTCTGTTGGCAAATATAACTGGCATCAATGAATGCTATGCTGTCTTGATACATATTCCAGTTCAGGAATGTATGCCACTTTCTAGGTTTATTTAATCTAAAATTAATGGAAATTTACTGAACTAGTATATGGCATTTTTCTGGATCGTTTCTAGATTGGAGTCATAGGTGTATCTCCTGCTCCCATACCTCCTGATTATTTTTGTGGCTAGAAGTAGAGAAAGTATGTTTGCTTGCTTATTTATTCATTATATTTGTATCTCAACAAAATCTCCAAGGACTGTCTGTAGTAAACAGCATAAAATATCTAAATATACAATATTAAAATATCCACAGTAAGAAAATAATATATAATATGGAGCCATAAAGACCCTAGATACCTTTTATCATGTCATTTAAATTGTTTAGATCATGTCAATTATCTCCAAATCCTCTTGGGAAAAGCTATTTTAATCAGCTTTTGGAAAGCTGTAAGGGGGGACCTTCTATAATTCAGAGGGAGGGTCTAGTTGCTATTATTGGGAAAGGAAGCATCTTCAGGTCTTAGTATTCCTCACTTCATGGATATAGAAAACTAGAAAGCTTTTTCCAGAGAAATGGGAAAATATAGCATAGAGATTATAGAAGAAAAGCTAGGGAGACTGTGCTGGTAAATAAATGTCTAACATCTGGGTCTTGTATCCAATATCTGTATTACATAGTCCAATATAAAGCACTAGCATGCTTTATTAGAATGAAGTCAGTGAAATTAATGAGATTGATTTCTAAGTAATTATGACTTAAATGTATGAAAAGCTTTTAATAGTAAACTCAAGCCACATAACATAGTTTCAAATACATACTCCGTTGATTAGCAGAAAATCCAACTGAATTCTGCATGCTCCTGCAAAAATTGAATTTTATATTTAGAATATTTATGTGACAATCATATCTACAGAGATAAATGCAAAAAAGTATGTTTCGGTTGTCAGTTTTCTTATTTGTTTTATGCTGTTTCAGTATCATATAACATAGGAATCAGTTCCTGGCATCAAATACTATCCTGTGATCTTGCACTATACTGAGATGGGAAAATGCTGAAATTATGCAAAATTTAGGGCAATCTCACCAATGTAGGGTGAGGCCGAAACTGTATAATACTTTAGCAACTACATGAAAATTGTAAAAAATTGAAATTTTGAGTGATTTCAGTAAAGAACATGAATTTAGTAGCTTTATATACCATTCCAGTTGTCAACTGAGTAGCTAGTATTCCTATTGTATATGAATATGATGGAAATAACAAACATAATTATCAATAAACATTATTAAAATTATTCATATACTGAACAATTATAATCTTGAATAAACATATATTCTTATACAAATAAAATTCCTCTTGAATCCCCCTCAAAGTCCTGTTGAAATAGTCAGGCTTTAATAATTTCTCTGAATCCCAATAGTGTTCTTATTTTAGCATTTGGATATTATTTTATAAGATGAAGATTTTATAAAATATAATGGATAGCATCCAATTATGTTTTTTTCTGCTAATGAAGCAACATTTGTCAGTAGTGCTGGAGAAGGGACAATTTCGCCTGTTCCTCACAATTGCACCCTTAACGAAAACCACATTGGTTTCATTCAACAAGTTAGGGCTGTCCATGGGACATCAATATGAAAGAAACTGCAGAATCAAGAAAGCATGTAAAAATTGAATTCCCAATAATAAGAAAATAAGATTTGTCTTTGTAATTCTGCACTTGATATGGCCCAAAGGGCTAATCAATAAATAAAATTGAATATTGAAAGAAAATAAGCAGAGTCAGATTTACAGACTATTTGCACTAAATTCAAATTACCTGATTTGAGAAAGTGTATAATCTAGCTTCTTCCATAAAGATGACATCATTGCTGGAACATCATTTGTTGTTTCTTGAAAATATATAATTTTGTAAAAATTTTAAAAATATTACAAATGGAAAATCAGTGAACCAACAGTTATTCAACCAAGAAACTATATTTCTAATATCTAATTTATTTGATGTTTGATTTCTATTTATTTCAGTATTTTTCACTTAATGTGATTGCTATTGAGGGACTTTTCCTTTCTGCTGCTTAATGATCAATGTTATTTAATTTTATTTTTCTAATTGATATGCTTTTTCTATTTCATAACTACAGGTAGTCCTTGACTTCATTTAATAACTGTCTTGCCTAGCAATGGAAATTCTGGTCCCAATTGTGGTCCCAAGTCGAGAGCTTGTGTCATATTAAATTTATTTAAAGAGCATGATTTCAATGCTTCCTATGATTCAATAAATACATACATTTAATTGTATAAGATCAACAATCTCTCAATATAGTCAAAGAAACCAATGCTAGCAATAAAATATGACTTTACCCACACCTACCTTTGGATTTCATGGCTATATACTCATTCAATATGGTAATCAAGTTTTTTCCAAAGAGAGACTGAGAAGAGAAAAAACAATATTAAACTATATCATAAAACACTGCAAAAATGTCACTTCTCCAAAGTATTTAGAAACATCAACCACCTACCTTATCTTAATGGCAAACTGTAATTTAAGTGTGTCTCTTAGGCAGAGGAGCCTTGTGTCTCTCTGGGATGCAATGTGCTGAAGAGGGGTCAGCAGAAGAGGGACCACCCCCACTGCTGCCTCACTTTTTAAGACTGGCCTAGTTTCTGGTCTGCTGAACTCTTTTCATTTGTTTGGGTTGGGCCGATGACAATCACCTGTGTGTTCTGGATAGGACTTGTCATGTGTGTGAATGACTGTGAGGTATATGTTTATATTACCAAGTTCCCTCTTAACTAGGCCTCTTGATTGCCAAGTCCTAAGGGCAGGTGTACTTGGTGGGGGCAGGGGCTTGAGCATGGGCACAAGTGCAGGTTAGATAAATTTGATGGTGTTGGAGAATGAAGAGTTTATTAAAGGAAGGTTTGATGGGCAGGTATGTGTCAAGTAGCGACAGGCAGAAGATATCAACCACATAAAGCAGCCCAGAAAATCAACTTCATATGAAAACTACAACTATACCCTCTTATAACAGTATCTTGCAAATCTGATTGTGCTATCCCTATTCTCCTTCCTATACTCCAATGAATCAGAGGGGCATTGTAAATTGCTTCTAAATATTATATGCTTCCCAGGAGTTAAAATGTTTCCTCCCAAGTAATTGCCCATTACTCCCAAGTAATGGTTCTTGCATATTTGTCACAAGGTCATCTCCTTTACTCTCTATATGTAATATGGTAGGAATTTGAGGGAGGGCCACTTTCAGGGTTGGCCGATTCAATGGCAAGATTGCTCCTGTTTGCCAGCTCTCAGCATTCATCTCTGATGTTAGTGGGTCTTCACTGTCAAAATACCTCTTGGAACACCCGGGAACAGCATCCCCCTAGAGATTTGTACAGCTCCCACCTTGCTCGTCTGCAAGAGATCCCTTAGGAGATCTTGGTTTATAAGCCTTGGTTTATAGTGTTTAAATGTGTCCCTTTAAATTGGCAATGATGTGGAAAGCTGCTTTGTTCCCTCAGACAAATTTTTTTTTCTTTGTTTCATTCTGGAGTTGGGAAGCCTAGATATTCAATAAATAAATTAGATTACACATTAATTATTCCAGACGTGCTTGAAAAAATATAGCAAGATTTAAGATATTATAAAGAGAAATATTATAAAGATTTGGCAGAAGAAGAACATCATGGCTTCAAAACCTAAGGGACTGGTTTGGACAAACCTCAGCAGCACTTTTTCATGCGGCTGTTGACAAAAGTAGGATTGCCAACATGATCGACGGATATGGCACAAGAAGAAGAAAGAGAAATAATTTTTGAAAATACATGCTACTTACTAGTAAACAGGCCGGTACAAAGCCTTCTCCTGTACAGTGCTCTGCATATTCTTTTAAATCTGAACTTTCCAGTATAAATGCTCTGCATGTGGCTAAAAGCTTTTCTTGTTGTAAATAACCTGAAAAGAGAATAATTTTTTTTCCTAATCTGCACATCATTATGAAAAGAAAAGAAAAAAAGCATTTGTTAATATCAAAATATATGTTCTTGTTTTAGAGCCATTTATCTATGTGGGATTGTAAATAAAGATGTATACATAATATTCCCCATGTTACTTCAAACAACATTTTCTGTGTATGATTCTGTATGACTATCAGTTTTTATTAGTTTTGCCTTTGTTTACCCCCATTCTTTCTACAATGATTATGTTTACCTAGTTTTTAATTTACTATCACTGTATTTTACATTTTGTAAATAATTTCAAATGTCTTTGTATAAGAAGTGACATTCAATATATTTAATAATTTATGTTTTCAGAAATACTCTCCCTTTAAATGTAAACAAATCTACTATGCATTATTTAAGATTGCGCAATTAAAATGGAACAACTCACTTGATGGAAATGGATTGTGAATGATTCTGCATTTAATAGGTGACAATTTATACAAAAACTTACAGTAACATTTAAATAAACATGGATTATATTTTGTACACACATGCAGTGTTATATTTTCTGAAGGATGTGTATCATAGCATAAATTCTAATCTTTTAGAACAATTATTTGTAGCCTTCTTTTTGATCATCTTTCTTCAAATCTTTCAACTTTGTGGACTGCCAACAGTGTCAAAAATAATACAAAAAGAAGCATAGCCCAATAAAACCACAAATGGATTCTTCATAATTTAATTCAAAATCTTTGTGGTGGAGATAATCTGGCCTGATTAGACAAAAGAAAACATACAATATTGTACAATGCAAATATCCCAAAATATAAAAAAGTTATTTCAGCTATCCAGTTGCTTCTGTCCAATGTGAAATCTTGCATTTACTATTTTATACTATTGACTTTAAATATCCAAGTGTCTGGTTGAATTGCAAGTATCAGCTCTTCAGTATTCAGAGACCTTCCACAAAAGCTTCAATAATTATAGGTAGTCCAAAACCTATTACCACAATTGAGCCCAAAATTTCTATTACTAAGTGAGAAATTTGTTCAATGAGTTTTGCCCTATTTTACGACTTTTTTTGCCACATTTCTTAAGACAATCAGTGCAATTGTTAAGTTAGTAACATGGTTGTTAAGTGGTTCTGATTCTCCATTGACTTTGCTTGTCAGAAGGTCGCATAAGGGCATCACCCGATCCCAGGATATTGCAACCATCATAAATATGAACCAGTTGTCAAGCGTCTGAATTTTGATGATGCAACCATGGGGATACCGCAAGGGTCATAAATGTGAAAAATAGTGAAAAGACGCTTTTTTCATTGCCGTTTTGAACAGTCACTAAATGAACTGTTGTAAGTCGAGGAATATATATACATACATATACTGTTTCCCCAAAAATAAGACATCCCCTGAGAATCGGGCTTTGAGCGCATGTGCTGAAATAAGCCTCCCCCCGAAAATAAGCCCTCCCTAAAAATATTTAAACACAGAGCTGGAAATCAGGCAAGAGGAGCCCCATCACCAAGAGCCTTGGTGGCGCAGCAGACTAAAGCACTGTTAAGTAACACCAGCTGCCTGCAATTACTGCAAGTTCAAATCTCACCAGGCTCAAGGTTGACTCAGCCTTCCATCTTTTCGAGGTAGGTAAAATGAGGACCCGGTTTGTGGGGGCAATAAGATGACTTTGTATTAAAAAAAAAAAACACCGCTTTTTTTTGGGGGGGGGGTGAAAGCCCTACTAAGCAGGTATATAAAAAAGTATGAAGGCTATTGCTTAACACATTGTAAGCCGCCCTGAGTCTCCGGAGAAGGGTGGCATATAAATGGAACCAATAAATAAATAAATAAATCTTGGTCCACACACCCCAAAATAATAAGACCTCCCTGAAAATAAAGCCAAGCGCTTATTTCGGGTTCAAAAAAATATATGACTGGGTTTTATTTTGGGGGTATATATCATGAAGGAGATGAAGATGAAAGATGGAGATGGAGGAGGAGGAGAAGAGGAGGAGGAAGAGGAAGAGGAAGAAGAAGAAGAAGAAATAGAAGAAGAAGAAGAAGAAGAAGATCCATCTAGTGAGGCACCAAACGATGCAAAGCCGTGTCGCCTGTTAAGGGCCAGGCAGGTTTGGCAAGGAAAGCAGGTCAACAACAGCCACACGGAGGGAGAAGAGCGGGAAACGTCAACCACCCTCGGGGGCGATTCTGACCAGAAGGGCCGGGCCGCCTCGGAAACTTTCCCCGCCTTTCCTTTGAAGAAACGTCGGCGAGGGTTTCTCTTACTGACCTGCCAGTCCCACACCGGCGCTGCCTGTCTTCTTACGACGCCCTGACCCCCGAATGCTTTCACTCTCGCCCGTTGGGCGAATGAACCCAGGCCGCGAGGGGTCAGCATTTAATCCCGAGGAGCGGGTGGGTCGTGCGAATCGATAAAAGCGGGTCAACTGTATCAATCGCACTTCAGCTCCGGGTGAAAAAAAGAAAAGCGAAGAGGGCCTCGCCTTCCTTCCGACCCTCGTCGCTCTTCGCGCTTACCTAGCACCAGACGGGCCACGTCAGACGGCAGTAACATGGCGAGGAGAAACGGGACTCCGTCTCCTCACCCGCCGGCGGGGCGAGAGACCGACTTTCACCCACTTCCAGCGCGGCGATACGGCTTTCTTCCCCCTCCCCGATTTCTTCAACTCGGGAAAGGCGCCCCCCCCCCCAAAAAAAAATCTCCCTCAGAGAGCGAGCGCGGAAGCCCCGACCCGCCTCCCCTGTCGCTTCGAGGCTTCCGATCCGAAGAGCCACAACAAACGCTTTTCCGCTTCCGGATGGGGACGGGCATGAAAATGTTTCCCGCTTCTCAGTTCTCGCGGCGGCTGTTTGGTTTTTGTTTCTTTTCGTGAAGCCACGTGGGCGATGGAAGGGTTCGGAGTGGCCCGAGCGCGCGCCTGAGGGGACCCGGAGAGAACCTTGGCCCACCTCACGAGACGGCCCCACCCCCCTCCCCTCAGCGGGTGACATTTCAGGTCCGCTCTTTGCTTTCCCGCGCGAGCCTCCCTTGAGGCGTTCTCGTGTTTCGGGGAGGGGAGGGGGCTTTGCCGCCTATTCAGTTTCGTGGGTTTTTGTTTGTCTCTCTCTCTCTTTCCTCGGGCGAATGAAAACATCGCCTCAATCTCTCTCATAGAATAGAATAACAAGGGCTGGAAGGGACCTTAGAGGTCTTCTAGTCCAACCCCCTGCTTAGGCAGGAAACCCTACACCAGAGGCCTTCAAACATTTATTTATTTATTTATTTTTCATTCATTCATTCATTTATTTATTTATTTTTGTCGAGTACATATTAGATAATATGTATAAGTATAAGCATGAATTGAATACATAAAATGACATTAGGACAGGGACGGTAGGGACGCTGGTGCTCTTATGCAAGCTCCTTACAGACCTCTTAGGAATGGGGTGAGGTCAACAGTAGACAATTTTAGGTTAAAGTTTTGGTGCACTTGTTGAAGTCCACAAGTCTTAAAGCTGCCAAGTTTGAAGACCTCTGCCCTACACCACTTCAGACAAATGGTTATCCAACCTCTTCTTAAAAACTTCCAGTGTTGGAGCATTCACAACTTCTGGAGGCAAGTTGTTCCACTAATTAATTGTTCTAATTGTCAGGAAATTTCTCCTTAGTTCTAAGTTGCTTCTTTCCTTGATTAGTTTCCACCCTTTGCTTCTTGTCCTGCCCTCAGGTGCTTTGGAGAATAGCTTGACTCCCTCTTCTTTGTGGCAACCCCTGAGATAGTGGAACACTGCTATCATGTCACCCCAGCCCTTCTTTTCATCAGACTAGACCTGTGGTGAAATCCAATTTTTTTTACTACTGGGCGTGGCGTGGTGGGCATGGCAGGAGAAGGATACTGCAAAATCTCCATTCCCACCCCACTCCAGGTAAAGGATACTGCAAAATTCCCATTCCCTCCCCATTCCTGGGGGAAGGATATTGCAAAATCTCCATTTCCACCCCACTCGGGGGGCAGCCAGAGGTGATATTTGCCAGTTCTCCAAACTAGTCAAAATTTCCGCTACCGGTTCTCCAGAACCTGTCAGAACCTGCTGGATTTCACCCCTGCACTAGCCATACCCAGTTCCTGCAACCGTTCTTCATATGTTTTAAACTCCAGTCCCCTAATCATCTTTGTTGCTTTTCTCTGCACTCTTTCTAGAGTCTCAACATCTTTTTTACATCGTGGCGACCAAAACTGAATGCAGTATTCCAAGTGTGGCCTTATCAAGGCATTATGAAGTGGTATTAACACTTCACGTGATCTTGATTCTATCCCTCTGTTTATGCAGCCTAGAACTGTGTTGGCTTCCCCGACTTACCTTTCTCCCGCAGCTCATGGGAGTGCAACTCCCATCATCCCAGCCCGACAGGGACAGTCGTAAAAGGATGGTTTGGAATTGTAGTTGAGGGTGACTTGGTGTAGTGGTTAAGGCATATGAGGCTAGAACTTGGGAGATGGTGAATTCTAGTCCCCGCCTTAGCTAGGCGACATTGGTTGGGCTGGTCTCTTTTTTTCAGCTTTAGGAAGGTGGCAGTCGCAAACTATTTCGGGGCGGGGGGGGATTGCCAAAAAACTGCAGGGCTTGGAATTCCAACTTTCCCCTGCCTTGGAGAGCAGGAAAAACATGGAGGTTTTAGATATCTTTACTTCTGTATAAAGTGCTGAATTCCACGGATTTAAGGTTAAATTATATGTAGGGTAGTGTATTATGTATTTGTTTGGAATGCTAGGAAAAGAAGTGTGAGAGAGTGAAAAAACAAAAATGAATGACTAATGACAATCTCAAAGATGCTCACATTTATACAAATTGTACCATTATATATAAAAAAGGTTCTTAACAATGTAGGCAAAAATCTAGGGTTGTCTGTTCTCCAGAATCTATCAAATAACCAGAAATAATCATTCCTAAGAAACTATGTGTAGTAGGTAAAATATTTTAAATATTTATTTTTAAATTTTTATTTTAATCATTTAATTTATATGAAATGGATTATCATGATGTGGGTGAAAATACTTTCCTGTTTAAAGAACAGTCAACTTAGTGAAAAGATGGGTGTATGTTTTAGAAGTAATGCCTTTTGCTAGCTCAAGTATTTTAAATAGATTAATTCAGTGAAGTTCTTACATTTTGTTGTTAACCTTACAAATTTTAATTTTCCAGACTTAGGTTCATATTGGATGTGCATTCACAACACCTTGGTTGAACCATGAATCTTGCAATTCATGATCTGCTGAACTGCTGTCATCAGCTTGGAAGTGACAAAGCTATGGAAAGAAAGGTAAGCTTAATTCATTTTCAAAAATATGACATTACGGTAAAGGAGTATTATATATTTTTTGTGTTTCTGAACAAATGCAGAAGGAAATTGAGAAGTTCAGGCGTCTTATCTGTGATCCAGAAACAGTTCAGCAGCTGGATCGGAATTCTGATTCCAAACAGGGAAAACAGATGAACTGGGATGCTGTATTCAGGTAAGATATTTATTGTATATCAAAATGCCCCCCCTTATAAATAAATAATAAAATAATAGAGTTGGAAGCAATCATTTAGACCACTTCGGCCAGAATTCATAGATTATTGACAACAATAGTTTTATAGCCTATCTTGATCCCAAAAAACTGTGGGCAGCATACAATAAAAGACAGAGAAATAAAACATCAAAACAAAAAGGAATAAAAACCTAAGCAAAGTAAAATAGAAAAAAACCTAAAATGGATTCCCTCAGATGCAGTAGGTGGGTCTAAATACACATGCACACATACAGATTTCTTATTAAGGGAAATTTCCAACAGTTCCTCCCCAGATGAACAGATAAAGTGATTTAATTCTGTGGTGGGGTGGGAATCGGGTCTAATGCCTGCAGGGAACCAGTGGGAGAGGGGGAAAGGCCTTCAGGGACCCGGAAGGGAGGAGAAAGACTGGGGACCCAATGAGTAGGAAATAAAGCATAGTGTTTTTGGGAGGACACTGATTCTTCACTTAATGATCCACACCATCATTTAATGGACATAATAGGGAGAGCAGGAAGTGAGGGTTGTTAAGTGAAGCCATTTAGCTTAACCACTCTTAAGACATGCAACTGTAATGGACAGGCTCCATTGTGGTCATATGTTAAGGACTACCTGTCCTTAATCAGATTACTGGATCATCTCTCACTTTTCTTAGTCTCATTGCCTGGTTGCCTGAAACTTTATTGCCAGTACTTTTTTTTACCAATACCATGTATAAAACTATACTTCACCCTGAAAAATGTGGTGCAAAGTGAGTAGAACATTTATTTCATGTGTAATTAGTTATCCAGGTGGATTTATTATTTGGCCAAAATGCAGGTAGTGGAGAATTAGATGGCACTTTGATAATAAAAGAGCTGGCAGTATTGGATAATAATGTATACTGAAATATGTGATTGCATTTTTGTTTAAATAGTTTATGTATCTATTAATAGTATCTTTTTATTGTTTTTGCAGGTTTTTGCAGAAATATATTCAGAAAGAGGTTGAGAGTGTCAGACTAGCAAAACCAAATACCTCTGCATCAACCCAAGCAACACGAGAGAAAAAGATGAAACAGATCAGTAGTTTGGTTAAGTATTTCATCATGTGTGCCAATAAAAGTGAGTATCTTGTAAAAATACTTAAAGCTTTAAAGAGTTGTTGAGACAATATCTGTCTAATAATAAATAATGGAGATTGTGTCAGTTGTAATGATTTATACTTGTTTATATTTTACTTTAGACTGTTAATTGTTGGTGGTAAGTTATATAATGAAAATCCTGTGGATAAAAAGCTGGTGTAATATAATAAATTAAATGAAAAAAAGGATGCTTGGCTTTTTGGCAGTTGGGAGCTGCTTCACTTTTTTATCCTTGGTAAAATATAGTTTTGCAGGAAGATTGGTGGCAAAAATTGGCAGGAATGTAATTTGTAATTGCTATAAAATAAAATTCAAATTGATTTTGCATTCTGTATTCTCAGTTTGGAGAATTGGAATGTCTAGATTGCCATTTATTTGTTTTTAAGGCAAAATATTAAACATTTTAAAAATCATAATACAATAAAATTACGAAACCAAGAATTATATTGTACCTTTGCAAAGGTTCAAAAGATACACAGGTTGCAAAAATTATTGTTTTTATTTTGTTTGGGGAATATGAATAGATTTTGGACATGGTTTCTTATTTCCATTCCATGAAATATACTTATAATTTATATATCTATCATTATACATCTAAAGAACATTATTCTTTTAAGCTTTGCAGATATAGTGAATCTTTTCAAATTTAACTTGCAAATATACTGTTTCTATTTTGCTAAAAGCTCATTTATATCTTTTGTTCCTACACAGGAGCCCCCAGAATAAAATGTCAAGAGCTTCTGAATTATGTAATAGACACAATAAACGACTCATCAAGATATGCTATTTATGGGGCCGATTGTAATAGCATATTATTTAAGGATGTTCTTAAAGTGAGGAAATATTGGTGTGAAATATCTCCACAACAGTGGTCAGGTTTGTAGATGTGACTCTTGTTTAATATTTTTTTTATATAAAAGGTTTTTTTAAACAAACAAACGCATAATACATCAATCCTTCGTGTGTCTTCTTGGTGTTTCTTACGTGACTTCTTCTTTTTATTCCTCCTCCTATCTTCATTTCTCCTTGATAATTTCCATTTCTCTGTTGCGATATTTCCCCCTAAATTACAATACATTTAATTTAACATTCTCCTTATTTAATTATCACAATTTTTATATCTCTTTTTTAATCAGTCATAAAATTTCCCCCAGTTAATCTGTTCATTTCTGCACAATCTAAGATTTTTTTAATTACTTCCTCTTTCCATCTTTGCGCAAATACTATCCTCGCTGCAGTTATTATTTGTATAATCAAGTATATATTTTCTTTACTAATTTTCTCTGGTAGTATACCCAATAGGAACAGCTCAGTTTTAAATCAATATGTTGTTGGATCATTTCTTCTAACCATGTCTTAATTCTGCTCTAATAGTCTAGCTTCTGGGCATGTCCATCACATATGATAATAAGACCCTGGTATTTGGTGGCATTTCCAACATTTAGCTGATTTGTCTTTAAACATTTTTGCCAATTTTTCCGGAGGCATATGCCATCTATAAAACATTTTATATTGATTCTCTTTATATGCAGTGGACATTGTCCTTTCCCATATCTGTTGCCATCTATCGAGCTCAATTGAATATCCACAATTTTTTGCCCAGGCAATCATTGTTTCCTTTACTTGTTCTTCCTCTAATTCCTTACTAAGCAGAAAACTATAGATTTTTAAAATTATTTTATCTTCTGTTCCCATGAGTATCTTATCCAAATCTGTCATTTCTAAATAAAAATCATATAATTTGCATCTTTTTCATACCTTGCTTGTATTTGCATATGTGTGTACCAGTCTATCACAATCCCTTGTTCTTCCATTTCTTGTTTCCCTTTCAATTCCCTCTTGTCTGTAAGTAAGTAAATCTTTATATCTAAAAATGACCAAGGCTGAAGAAAAGAATCCAGGTGCTGGGCTAATGTGGTGGACATGCCCAGAGGCAAATTGAGGCAATATGACTTTGACTTCCATAAAGTACTATCACTAACATATGGAGGACAAAGTTTGAATATTGTGACTGCATAAATTACTGTTTGGGAGACATGAATTTTCTACCAATCAAAAACAGAATACTTATCGTCTGTTAATTGCCTCTATCACTGAATGTGTCACTATCCAGCTCATATTTTTATATTTCCTGAGAATTCTGCTTAATTTGATTTATTAAATTATTATATATTGCTTGGATGTTATTAATTTCTAAGTTACACGTAAAGTTACATTTAAGTATGATATACTTGGGTAAGTGCAACTATTTCTATTCAAAGTAGGAAAGGTGCTTTGTTAGTAGTATCAAGGACAGAGTCTCTATGCCTTCAAAGGCTCTTGAAAGTTGTATATACAATTTTTTTGGTTTTGGATCCAAAGAATTACACATTCCACATGTTTTCTTGTTGATAAACTTTTCTTGTTTTCTTGTTAATCAGATTTTAATCTGGTTTTATTAATTGAACTGACTTTATTATAAGTCAGAAAAATATTCTTTTGCTCAAATAAAGGTTGCTGGCTGTGTTACTTCCTTTCAAACAACCAAAATAATATATGGCCCCAAATTATAGGTCCATTGTGGTGTCACTAGATCTATTCTTGTAATTCCTTGAGTTCTAAATATAAATAAAATGCAACTCATTTAAAAGAAATCCATCTCTGACATATAAGAATGAATAGCTGAAAGCATGCAAGATGTTTAGTTATGCTGTCAATTATTTATAATCTCATTAATGAATTTGATTGCTCCTCTAGATCTTCAAAATCTGTACTTCAAATTATTTCTCAATCCTTCTGGAGATGTTAACAAAGTTTTGGTGGCTAGAATAATCTATACATTAACTAGAGGCCTCTGTTTCCAAACTGACAAGTTCGATTCAGATATTTTGAATGTCTTCTCAAAAGTTATACATCGTGCAAGGTAAATAGCATTTTCTTTTGCCGAGTTAAATTTGTATGTAAAATGATACCTTACTAAACATCTTTTGAACTTAATTTTTCATTAACCTGATAACTGCTGAGCTCATTTTAACATTTAAATATTTTCTGTATCATTCTGATAGGTCAAATATTTCCAGTTTTTGTAATTGGTTTTTTTCTCCTGTTTCTATTGTAAATTTTAAATTTTAAAAATTGGAACTCTTTATTAAATAAAATGTCTTTAAAGTTTGCTTCTACTCATGAAGAATTGTGGTCTTGATACCTGCTTAGTCCAGTGAAGTAGTTTATAAAAAGCTTCTTCTAAATTCAGGATGTATTATAATTTCTGTTTGATCTTTTCTGAAAGGTAGAATGTATTACATTTAGTGAGTTCTATAGTCATAATCTACAGGCACCTTTCTTTTCCTGACAATAAAAAGTGACTAGACAGCTATGGAATTATTTGAAATTGCTGATCTCTCGTAGCAGTTTTGAATAACTCTAATATTTTCTAAAGTTTTGTGATGCGTATGACTCCTCTGGTTCCTGATAATGCTGCTTTCACAGTAATAATTGTCATGGTGTATGCTGCTCCTGTTACTTGTCCCAGATTCTGCCAACCTAGTAGTTCAAAAGCACATAAAAAATGCAAGTAGAAAAATAGGGACCATCTTTGGTGGGAAGGTAACAGCGCTCCGTGCACCTTTGGCTTTTAGTCATGCCGGCCACATGACCACCGAGACGTCTTCAGAAAGCGCTGGCTCTTCGGCTTTGAAACGGAGATGAGCACCACCCCCTAGAGTTGGGAACGACTAGCACAGATGTGCAAGGGGAACCTTTACCTTTTACCTTTACCAATGCTACTATAGAGAAAGGAACAAACAAATAAAATATATTGTAGTTCCAAGCTTAATCATAGTTCCTGTGATTGGATTCTTTAGTATCTGATAAAAATATGCTTTATTTCTATTGTAGGGAAGAAAGAAACCTCACAGGCCTCGAACACATTTTTGCAGCCATTAATGTGTTTCTCCCCATTTATGCGATGAATTACCGCATGCAAGTTTGCAAAACAGGAGAGGAAATTCTATCAACTATGCTTTTTATATGGGCTCAGTACAAACCAAAAGATGCTTTGAAGAAGCAGATCATTCAATTTGTTCAGTTTCAGATTTGTGTTCATCATCCAAATGGAGCTAAAACTCAGGAAGAAGGTACATGGAAAGCTTTGAAATAACAAAGGGCTTTATGTAATTTTTGTATTTTGGCACTGAAAATGTTTTGGAGAATTCTGGGTCAACCTGTTCAACTTGTTTGGTGGGCCTGATCAATGTTTTGTAAAAGAGATAATCAGGAAATCATCAAATTAAAATGGAAAGTATTCTGGAAAAAGATAATGCAAACCATCTGTGCAGTGATCTGTCTTTCTAAGTCCCTTCAGTTTTCTCGGCAAGATTTTGGAAGTGGCTTGCCATTGTCTACTTCCTAGAGCTGAGGCACAGTGACTGGCCCAAGGCCACTTAGCTGGCTTCATGTCTAAGACATGACTAGAACTCATGATCTGTCATTCTTTAGCTTGATGCTTTAACCGTTACACCAAATAGGCTCTCTCTACATTTAATTACCAGGAATCCAGCTTAATCCAGAATTGATCTGGGACTGTCTGTATCTATTTTCATATGTCATAATTTTTCACAGTATTGCTTGCTTAAGTATTTTAATTTTTTTTAATCATTTTAACAGAAATGTATGTGTTGCTAATTAATAATCAACTCTAAAATTCATATCTTTTCTTTTACAATTTTTTTTTTCTAAATCTTATATAAACAGGCGCATACAGCTCAGCAAAATGGCAAAATACTTTATACAACCTATATGATCTGTTAGCTAATGAGATAACTCTTATTAGCAACCGAGGAAAATATTCTTCAGGCTCTCACAGTATTGTTCTAAAGGACAACCTGGTTGAGTTAATGGCTGATTCTTGTCACCAGGTAAGCTGTCACTATACTTTCATATGGTTATTCCAAGTTGGGTTTTTGTGTAACCTAACAGAGTATCACACTAGGGCAGTACAAAGGAGATCTGTCTGCTTGATCTTTACAGTTGGGAAACCTTTTTTTCTTAACTGATTAAAAAGAAAAGTCTTCAAGACTTCCAGAAGATGTGGCTGATGATAGTCCGTTGTTAATGAGAGCTGACATTTTCAGCTTTTTTAAAAACAGGAAGGTTTTAAGGGGCAAAATTGATTTGTTAAGCCTTATGGAAACTTAATCACTTTTTTTTTTAGTTTACTACAAAATTTATAGAAAATCATGGGAATTTAAATTTGCCAGTATGATCTGAAGTTATTCTAGCTATTATTATGGAGATGGGGTTTACCTAGTGGCAATGGATTGCCTATTTCATGAGCTTAATATTTTTTGTGAACTGCCATGTGTTGTAAAATATGTAGCAGTATTTCTCTTTAATTCTTTAAATGTCTTTTTTTAAAATAAGGTATTTACTGAAGACACCAAAGTCTTAGATGTAACCCAGTCATATGCAATTACTCAGCAAGAAGATGGAGATGGAGAAGGACCATCAAAACGTAGAAAAATTGAATTAGGATGGGAAGTGATTCAAGAACACTTGCAAAAATCACAGAATAGTTTTGATGTCATACCCTGGTAAATGAAAATTAAAGAAAAACAGTTGGATTTATTTCTGAAACGTGTCTATTATTAATGTCCTCTTAATAATCTTTGGTGTTTTGTTTTCAAGGCTGCAGATTACCACCAGATTAGTATCCAAGTACCCAAGGAGTCTTCCTGACAATGAGTTGACTAATTTACTTAATATACTTTGCCAATTATTACTAGAGCAACGTCGAGGAGAACGGACCCCTTATGTATTAAGATGTCTTAAAGAGGTTGCTCAGTGTCAAAGCCAAAAAGTAGACCTCAATATCACACAAAAGTTTGAACTGCAGCGAACATGGTCCAAAATTTGGTCTCTGGTAGATCGAAGTCTAAACCTTCGACAAACTGAAATGGAAAGCTTTGAATTGCTTGGAGTTCTATTTCAAAGAAATTTAATAACAATGGACAGGGAAATTTGGAGGATATTTGCAGGTTCTGTACGCAAGCCATCAAGGTAAAATGAAACTTTTTGATACTCTTATTAATTGTATGTTAATTGTAAAGGAGTAATCTACCATAAGCAACTCATGTCCTCCAGAGGTTTCAACTCTTTTTATTCTGGCCAATGATGAAACATTATGACAGATGTAATTCAAAACGTGTAACATTATTAAATGGTCTGCCCTTGCACTACAAGCACTAGAAATTTAATTAAAATTTCTAAATTCTATATTTAGTAAATTGTTTTCAATCATTAGTTCTGTTTAGCATAAGTAGTGGTACAAATGGAGGAGAGTGGTTTTAGCATTATTGTAATTTCTACCAGACATCTTAGAATAATAAGCATGTCCTCATATGGTGTTCTGAATAATTTGGGTATCTAACCATTCTTTATTTATCAAATATGTTTTTAGATTTTACAAACCCATTTAAAATTCTAGTTACCATTCCAATTCTGATTGGTGAAATCTTGATTAAACTTGATGTGGTTTTGGCCATGGGGAGAAAAATATTGGAGCCTGAATTCACACACTGGGACGTTATATGAATATTAGAGCTGCAAATCAAGTGCTTGTACTTATTGTTATTATTTGTTAGTTTTGCTGTACAGTGTTTAGCATCAGCAATGACAGCTTTGGAAATACCAGAAACTTTAAAAACTGGATCGTTTCAGAATGATTGGGAAGGAAATGCAACTTATACACTAAAAGAACGAGTTGTGAAATGGCTTCTCTTCTGCAATGTGGAAGAAGTTATGGAAGACAGCATGGAACTCCCTCCAGTTTTGTACAGGTATGTCCAGGAAATCAAGGAACCTAAAAAGAATTAGTTGTTCATTGGACGAAATCAAAGTTCTCTATGTTTATTTGTTTTTAATTTCACTTTGGAAAATGAGTTTAGAGCATTACTTTGCTGAAATTTCATAATGGGTTAGAATTTAAATCACTTTGCCTTAAAATGTTCTTAGTTTTAACAACTTGTAACAAATAATTGGTTTGAAGTCGAGTTTACAAAAGTAATAAATCTACATTACAATGAGAATTTTTAGCAGAGCAAACGTATCTCACAACAGTTTGCTTTCATATGTTATTATGCAGTTGAATGGTATGTAAATACATAGTGTTTTATGAAAATTATATAATATTTTCCACTTGTAACAAAATATCCAAACATATATTGAGGAAAACTTCTATAAGTGCAAAAGACAGGTCCCAGGATTTAGATTTCTTTTTTAGCTCTTGTCCTGGAAAATATCACTTCAGTTCCACCCTGCCCTAACCAGGAAAGAGTTGGCACCTTCCACCTCCTCCCATTGTTTTTCTTTTACTTTTTCCATTCTAATTTCATTTGGTTTAGTATTTTGTAAACTTTTAGCAATTTGTATCCTTTTTCTTCTGTGTAACTGAAAAGCACATTGTATTATATCATAGTCTACACAGATAAAAGGATATAATGTATTTCAAGTCTAAGAGGCTGACAATAGTCTGTTGAAATGGTCACTAGGACATTTATTACTCGTACAAAAAAAGTTCAAGTATGCTTTCTTTAGAAACCTGAAGCCCACATTTGTTGAGTGTAACCCTTTCCTGATTATCCAGCAAAAAAGAAAGGATATTTTTTAACTCATTATAACCTTAATAGCATTTCATACCTAGATATATATTTGGTCACAGATTAGAATTGAGGAGAATGTTTCAGTCCAAGACCTAATGGAACTAAATCTTGCCCCTTTGTCCTTATTCAGTTATTTTCAGCTTGTGATGGACATCACTTCTTCAGGATTTTTTCCCAATAATTGCTTCCTTGAGTTCTTGTAAGCTCCTGCTTGTGTCACCTGTCATTTAGCCCCCTTGTCTTCTTTTGGCCTCTGATGAATTTTTCCAAGTATCATTGACTTCTTGAATTTGTCTTGTCTTCATATAATGCAGCGGTCCCCAACTTTTGCAGCTTGGCAGCCTGGCTGGGATGGGAGGGGAACTGGGCCATGTGAAGAGTGGGCTGACACACAGCTCCACTACAGCTCCATACAGCTCCACTAGTGGAGCAAGTGGAGCTGCACATGCATGCATGCACCCTGGTTCCGAATAGTGGGCCACAGCTCGGAGGTTGGGAACCCCTAATATAATATATCAAAAATATATTAACTTCACAGTTAGTGCTTTCAGTGGAAAGTTTAAACTCTGTTCCTTCCAATACCAGATGGATTGTTCTATAAAAGATTATTCTATGAAAGATTTTGCTGGGGATGATGTTGGAAGTAATAGGTGAGATGGGCAACAAAAAAGTCAAACAAACAAATACTTCGTACAAATATTTGATGCACAGTGTAAAATTAGATCTTTATAGGCATCTTCTATTGAATCTATTAACACTGCAGCATTCAAACATGAAATAATTCTGTTTTTGTTTGTTCGTTATTTTTTGTTTTGTTTTTTTCAGTGACTTTCCTAACCTAGAATTACAGAAAATCCTTGTAAGTCTGACTATGAAAAGTTGTAGAGCAGCAATGGCATTTTTCAACAATGCACCAGAATGGTATGTTTTTAAAAAATTAATGAAGGCATTTTCCTATCTGTGGGTTGGACATGTCTGCTTTAGACACTACCTCACACCGGTTGTCTGCTATTTAGCTTGTCTCTGTTCTAGATACATTGCTCTAAAATAGGATTTTTAAATATGTGTCATACATGCCATAGGGATCAACATTTTGAACCATAAAAGCTATTTTAGATGTAAAATTAAAAGCCAGCAAGCCCCATTATGGCTGAACATGATTTTTCAGCTTAGTTACTTTGTCTTCTGGGCTGTTACTATTGTCTGGCCCTATATTTTTGCCTTAGTCACCTTCTTTGTATATACTTTGCATTCCTTTTGATACACAGTTCGGGCAGTCCTTGACTTACGACCACAATTAAACCCAAATTTTCCATTGCCAAGCAAGACAGTTGTTAAGTGAATTTTCCCCCATTTTATGACCTTTCTTGCCACATTTGTGAAGTGAATCACTGCATTGTTAAGTTAGTAACATGGTTGGTAAGTAAATCTGGCTTCTCCATTGACTTTGCTTGTCAAAGGATCACAAAAGGTGTTCACGTGACCTCAGGACACTGCAACTGGCATAAATACATGCCAGTTGCTAAGGGTCTGAATTTTGATCATGTGACCATGGAGTTACTGAAACATAAGTACTTATGGGATACTTACGGGACTGCCTTCTGCCACCAATAGCCTCCCACTGGCCGGTTCGCTCCCACAGAGAGGGCCTCCTCAGGGTGCCGTCAGCCAGACAATGTCGGCTGGCGACCCCCAGGAGGAGAGCCTTCTCTGTGGTGGCACCTACTCTTTGGAACAATCTACCCCCAGAGATACGAGTGATCTCCGACCTCCGGACTTTTCGTCAGGCCCTAAAAACTTACTTGTTTCAGTTAGCCGGTCTGTCTTGATTTTATAGTTGGTTTTAAAATTTTAATACAGATTTTATATTGACAATTTTTAAATTACGGGCCAAATTTATATAATTATTTTAAATCTATTTTTAATTGTAATGTTATGTATAAATGTTTTTATTTTGGCTGTTCACCGCCCTGAGTCTGAAAGGAGAAGGGCGGTATAGAAGTTCGATAAATAAATAAATAAATAAATAAATAAATAAATAAATAAATAAATAAATAAATGTGACAAATGGTTATAAGTCACTTTTTTCAGTGCTGTTGTAAGTTCAAACTGTGACTAAGTGAATGGTTTTAAGTCATGGTCTACCCAAACCTCCACAAACATAGTTTAAAATGAATTATTGAACATTGATGTTAACGATGGTTCTGATTTAATAACTGAGTCATCCATTTTCTAACCAGTTTGGGCCTGAATAGGTATATTGAGCAGTGAACTCTGCACAAATTTCATGTACCAATCTCTGAAATCAAGGGACTTCTGCCTTTCTGTGTGGAAGGGTAGTTTAATCATTATTGGATTATTAACAAGTGATAAATAAATGAAAATACAAAATTTTATTCTATTAAGCATGAAACATAACCAAGAGAAAGAAGAAACCAGTCTTTCAGAAATTGAAGCTTTTTACCTGCAGACAACCTTCAACGAAACCAATATTTTTACAAATATGGCAGCTGTCTCAGAAAACAAACCTAGTTCCTGCCTTGTTGTCAATCAAAAGCTTGAAGAAACTTTAAAACACAATCTTATGATGATGTCAGACCAGCTAGTTAGCAATGTTTCTCCTGAGGTAAGCCAGAAAGAAAATTGTGTTCTTTGTTCATTGTGAGGGTTTATTAAAGTTACTTGACTTGTTCCCTGTATATTATGAATAGATTTAGGTGTTGGTAAAATTAATAAAATAGATTATGGGTAGACTGTTTTTAGGCCAGGATTACATGTGGCAATTTGAGAGCAAATCCACTTACAACTTCCTCTCAAATCAAAAAGTTAATGGACAAACCAGTCTCACCATAGGGGTCTGATTTGTCCACAAATGTAGATGTCCGTGACCAGTTGGAAAATACTAGTTTACCAAAAATCCAAATTAAGTTCCAAGTGAATTGAGCATGTTTTTTTTGTGGGTTTGTTTATTTTTCAGACTATATCTGTGGAAAAGCTGATGCGTTGTACCAGTATCCTGACTGGTGTTCTTGGCTGCTATTGTTATGCTGGCATTCTTACAGAAGAAGAAGCATTTAAATTGGATTTTTTTCAGAAAGCTAAGGTAGAACTTTTTGACTCAAGTAATTGTTCCTAATAGATATGAAGAAGCATTCATATGAAGATTAATCTTTGTGATACAATTTCAAGAATTACATGAAGATGTCTATAGTGTATGAGCTACTTCAGATTTCATCCTCTTTTCGATTCATTTTCTACCTTCATCTTGGATAGTTTTTCTTCTTAGTCCTTTATAGACTTCTCTTTATATGCTTCTTTTAAACCTCCAGATGGAGTAATGGTAGGGAAAGAAGACGACAAGTTTGCTCTAGGAAGCAAAGAATTTGCAAATTAGATCAAGGAATTTTGTGACCTTTGGAGAAGCATTAAGAGAATGCCTGTGTTTTTATTATTGGCAGACCTTGCTTAACAATGGTAACTGGGAGTGGAATTTCCATTGCTAAGCAATGCAGTCAAAAGTGCAATGTCACATGACTATATTGCTTAGTGACAATTATCCTGGGAGTCCCCATTGTCATTATTAAGTGAGAATCATGAGTTGTTAAATGAGAACCTCCGTGCAATATCCTGCCAACTTCCAAAGCACGTTCAGTGGGGAAGCCAGCAGGAAGTTGTGAGTCTCAGGAGGTTTGCCAGCAGTCTGGTAAGCAGGAAAGTAGCCACTGTCCAATGCATGGGTGGTCAATATGGCAGAACTGGTGGGTGACTGCTGCCAGGTCTGGGAAACTTAACCAGTGCAACTTGTCGACTTCCCTGCATTGACTACTTGTGGGATGCCAGCAAGGTTGCAAAACGCATTTGCATGACCATGGGATGCTGCAATTATGAGCCAAGTTGCCAAGTACCCAAATGAACATGGGGGTTTGGGAATAGTCAGAACTTTGAGGACCAGTTGTAAGTACCATTCATTCATTCGTTCATTCCCATTATAACTTCAAACAGTCATTGAATGAGTAGTCGTTAACTGAGGACTGGCTGTATTGCTTTGCAAAGTGTTTGGTAATGGTGACCAAGCAAAAATCCACTTAACTCCTTAATAGCTACAGTAGTAAAACAATTTTATTTATGTTGTAGCAAAATTACTCTAGAATGCATGTTGTTGCATGTGTACACTTACAAAAATTATTCAAGAATATTTACTGCAAAATATAAACATGAATAAAATGCCCATATGAAATACAGTCCCCAGAGTCTTGAGAGCTAAATTGTCTCCAGTTGTCCATGAATGAAATTTCATCCTCTTATAAAAGTTCTAACCACTTATCTGAAAGTGTTATGAAAAGATGGCGTGAAGAAGAGGAAATTAGATTTTTAAATACCTTAAAGAAAGCGTGATTGGGTAAACCAGATCTTCCCATGTATTCTCAATACCTGAAATCTTAACTCCTAATCAAAATCATACTGCGAAATTAATATATCCAGCACTCTAGGAATGTAGATGCATTGAGTAATTATGCAAAAATCTAGTTCTCTGGAGAAGACTCTTAACGTTGGAAAAGGAAAAAGAGGAAGACCAGTTACAAGGTAGATAGATTCAGTTACAGTGGTGAGGATCATCATGGAGAAAAGCCATCTACATGATTGCTGAAGAGTTAACATTGACTTGATGGCACATAATCAATTAAATTAGCAGTGAATAAAAATCTGATACTTGCACTGCTTTTGCAAAGTGTTCAATCTGTTATTTATTTATTTATTTATTTATTTATTTATTTATTTATTTATTTATTGGTTCGATTTATATGTCGCCCTTTTCTGGAGACTCAGGGTGGCTTACAATGCGTTAAGCAATAGCCTTCATACTTTTGAATATACCTGCTTAGTAGGGCTTTTGCCCCCCCCCCCCAAGCGGTGTTCTTTTTTATACAAAGTCAGCTTATTGCCCCCACAAACCGGGTCCTCATTTTAACCTACCTCGAAAGGATGGAAGGCTGAGTCAACCTTGAGCCTGGTAAGATTTGAACTTGCAGTAATTGCAGGCAGCTGGTGTTACTTAACAGTGCTTTAGTCTGCTGCACCACCAAGGCTCTTATAATATTTAAGAGCCAGTATTTTAAGAGGTAAAATATAAATTAATTCAACTTACTGTTCTTAAAAAGCCTCTTGAGTACAAATTGAAAGTGCAGTGTCTTTACTGAGACATTGTAGTTTAGCCTTGTGATTTCACATGCGAAGAATTGACACATGAGTAAAGCCTACCTGAAAAAAGCTGAGAAATTTTTAATATTGGATACATTGCACTTGTTTCTTTGTTCTTCCCTTGACAGATCCACTTCACATTTATGGACCTTTATCTGTAATTCAAAGCTTCTGGGGAAAACATTAATTCAGTTTAACAGCATAGTATTTAAGTAGTGCTATATCTTTAATGAATCAGAGGAGCAAGAATTAGTAGATTATTATTCTGTCTAAGCCTTTGATAATGAGAAAGTTAAAATTAAATCTTATTTAACATTATTTCTGGGCTTCAACTTCACATATATATGTGGAAAAAAGTTGTCTACAATTTTTATACTTGTCCTGAAGCATCAGTTCTCATTAGTTACATAGATAGTGATGATGCTTGGTTGCATTTTCCCAGTTGGATGTGGAGATTCAGTTTTTGGATCTAATGAATATGGCCTAAGAGAATACATTGTTGGCTTGCATACATTTTATCCTTGTAGTCTTTAACTTTTAATTTTGACAGATAATAATTGGACTCAGCACACAGATGTAAATTATAATACTGCCTAAGTAGATATACCAACATTTGAGTTCATTATCAAAATATTATTCACTAATTGTAGATAAATGCAGTTTGAAGGTTGGTCCTTTTCAATCTCTTTTTAGGGATTCTTTTGAGAAATTAAGATATCTTGAACAATTACAAAATATGCCACATCTTAATGCAGTTAATTTATTAATAGTTGTAGTTGGTCAGTGGTGGGTTGCTACCGGTTTGCACTGGATCGGGCGAACCGGTAGTGGTGGCGACGGAAGGCTCTGCCCACCTGCCCTCGAGCGCATGCACAAATGAATCAGCAATAGGATTTGGGAACCATCCCTGTAGTTGGTTCTATTTAGCAGGTTTAAACTTAGTGATGGACACAGTGAATAAGGGTAATATACAGTATATCCATATATGTATGTGTATGTATGTATGTATGTACATACTCATATATATATACTGTATATATGAGATGAAACCTCTTAAATAATTTCATTTTATTTCTATAAAAATAATTTCATTTTATTTCTTTACAGTTATGTTTTAATTATGTGGAGGAAAGCATTTCTCAGTCTAAAAACAAGCTAAATGAAGATTCTAGGATTGTTTCATTGAGGAATTTAATATTGCAGTGCACAAGTTGCTTATGCAACTGTACCCAGGTGAGAAATTTGTTGGTTGTAGGGCAATCTGAGTGGGAGCAAAGTTGAAATGTCTGTATTTATGCCTATTACTAACATACTGTATGTGGGTCACTTATATAGAAGACCAATTTGTTCATTTTTATTATACATGAATGTCCATATATAAATATACACTCCCAGTTATTTTGCAGAGAATTATGGAGGTATTGTTTTATATAATATTGAAACTGCTTTATTTTAGTATGTGCAATGAGATTTTTGCAAGTTGTTCTTTCAATTACTGATTGTATAAGATCTAAAATCGCTAGAGATATTTTTATTTCTTGTGAGGCTGAGTCAGTCAGATTGATTCAATGAAATTTAGGCAGTACTGCTTTGAAGAAAGAAGTTTGATTCTGAAACTCATCCTTGCTTTTCAAATCACAGTTTATTTCAAATTTTATCATACAGCTTGAACATTTCTTTTTAATAATATTTAGTCTTTCATTTAGTGTAATTTTACTTGGGTTGTTTGCATTTTACCCGAGCTATTTGCTGCTCATTAAAAGCATTTTAATCAAATTCCCAATCTTAAGTATTGTCAGCATAGTATTGACCTTGTGGGGTTGAATTGCAGGATGCATGGGGAACTGATTACAGGTTATTGCAGATTATTTTCAGTGCAAAAAGCCAAATACTTCATTATATTTTACAATTATTGTTTCTTCTGCTTTTATTTGCTTGTGTATTTAAATTTAGTGGCTGCCCAACTCCAGTAGATGCAGAGCTATATACAAAACTAAAGATAAAAACTGCTAAAAGCATTAAATCAAAAAGACAACCCAGGCTATAATAAATACATAACAAACACAACAAAACAGGGGCCACTGTACAAATAATAAATATAAACCCTAGACCAAAGCCAGATTTACAAAGCTTTCTGGAAGTCTAGGAGAGATGGCGATATTTATCTCTTATTCTTCTTACTCTGTTTCAACAGAATAGTCCCAAAAAGAGTTTGTCTACTATGTTCTTGCATTTGTTAACATCCAAGTTGATGAATGATCTTGCAAGTATCTGCAAACTTCTGGTGAGTAGATATGATGTGATATTTGTTTCCTTCCCAGAGACTGTATATGCAATGCAACACAGCTTTTATTGTTCTCAACATGTTATTTCTGAGGTGAAGAACTCATTCTAATCAGTGTTCTGAATTCACACTGTGATTCCTTTGTTTTCCTTAAACAAATGGAAAATACTAATTTTTCTCTGTCCTTTTCCACATCTTTCTCTTTATACTTATATCACTCAATTTCAAGACTTATACACCGTTATCAGTGGCAGGGAGCAGAGGTACTTCATTGCTATAATTAATCTCAGTTAAATAAGCATCATGTGAGCAAGCACAGATTTTAAAATTCATTCCACTTGAGAGAACAGTACTTAATGCAGAAGAGTAAGTGTTGTGGACAATTTGAATTATAAATATCCAGTGTCTATATTCCTCTTAGGAGCTGTACAACTGTGTTTTTCCTCTACTTCCACTCTTTGCTTCTCAAAATAAAAAAAAATTAACTTACCTCTGGCAAGTGGTGGATTAGCTAAGTACAGTTAGTCTTGCCTACCACTATTTTCTCAATTACAGTAATACTGCCAAGTAAATAATCGAGTAATTGGTTACAAGGTGTGTAGCACATTAATAATTTAAATCCTTGTAAATAGCTTATTCTAGTTTTATATAAAGCACAATGAAAAATTTCACTAATTTTCATGTAATTATTAAACTGTAGTTATATTGGTTTTATTGGCTTTAGGTATTAAAAGCAGGAAAACTGAATAGAGATTAGTTCCTGTGTAAATTTCCCAGCCAAGTGAAGTCAACATGAAAAACTTAGCTCTATTACTTTGCTTAAATTGCTTAAATTATAATAGTAATTACTGAATTCTAAAATGACTTTCTTAGCGAAAACCCCATTTTATGGAAACCTTATTATACAAAGTAGCCAACCAACATTCAAACATTAAGGAACATGTGGAAGTGAAGCTTCTATACCGAAGCAATATTTTAGCAAATGGATAGATGTTGTCTAATTTTTATCTAGAGGTATTTGTAGGGAGGGGGTAAATGGATGTTATTCATAAAACTATATTTATATAAATTTATTACATATTTATTATAATGTATTGCTTTCATTATAAGAGATGGTATGAATAAATATCTTCTATTAGATGTTTTTTACTGGAAAGTCAAGTGAAACCGGAGAAATGGATTTAATGGAAGATTTTTCTGAAGAAAGTAGATTGGAAGAGGGAAACCAAACAGTCATTGATCTATTTGATGATGAGTGTGGTGAAGTTGGTGAAGTGAATGAAGTTGGAGACTTGCATACCTTGACAGGTATATTCAATCTGTTTGATGTATATTTTTGTGTAATTGAATGCTTTTAGGAAAAAATGTGTTTGGGAAGTGAGGAATATTTAGGTACTTGAAGTTGCCTATATTTAGGCAACTTCAAAAAATACACCAGAAATTACTGTGATACAATGATTTGTATGAGAATTTATAAAATAAAGGCTTTTGTGATGCCATATAGCATGGGTGTCAAACTCGTTGCATCACGTTGCCATCACATGATGTTCCATGACGTTGTTCCCATTTGCGGAGCTTGGGTGGACGTAGAATGCATCCACCCCATGGGGTGCCAGTTTGACACCCCTGCCATATAGCATTCACAAGATTGACAGCTTCATCTTGGACCATGTTACTCCCTTAGGACCAAAGAGGAAGCAATAATTGGCCCTTAAGGGAGTAACATGGTCCAAGAAGATGATTTTCTGTTTGGTGATTGAGTTGCTGGTCCTAATTGTGATTACTATGCAAAGAATACCTATACTTGCGATGATTGTCTCTTTCAGAACTCAGTTTTGTGTGCCCTTTATCAACTGACACTTCTTCTTCTTAAGAGTTTACTTCTAAACAAGAGCAGATCTTCACCATTTTGGAATCTGTTTAGAGTCTTCTATTTTTTTTTCTGTTGGAGATTCTCAAGATGTTTTTTGTGATATGAGCAACCCTATAACTTCTCATACATTGAATTCAGTGGTGGGTTGCTAACCGGTTCGCCCCAGATTGGGCAAACTGGTAGCGGTGGCGGGGGGAGGCTCTGCATGCACAAAAGCATCGCGAATGAGTGCACGCCCACAAGTAAACCGGTAATGACAGGTTTTGAAACCCACCCAATTGAATTATACAATAGGGCATAATAAAAATTTTCCTTAGTGGCAGTGAGAACTATCAAGTATCTATATCAAGGTAAGCATCTACATTTAGTGTATAGACACAGAATTGTAATTAGAATGTGTAGACCACCCCAGCTCCGTAAAGGGAAAAAATGTCGCAAAACATCATGTGACAGCAATGTAACACCGTGAATTTGACAACTGTGGTCTAAACCAAAGACTTGTACTGTCATCCAATGGTTGAAGACCTTGTATATTTCATCCCATGTGTTGCTTTGGAGATGCTTAGAAAAATTGCCATATGCCATAAAATTGCCAATCGCGCCTGGCCAAGATGTTCCCAAATACGTCTCCAATGTGCTGGAAATGTAAATCACAGAAAGGGACATATTATCATCTCTGGTGGTCATGCCGAAGGGCAAAACAATACTGGCAACAAATTAAAATAATGATTGAAGAAATCACAAAACAAAAACTGGAAATGAGGCCGGAAATCTTTTTATTGAGAATAATCACAGCACAATATACCAAAGAAATAAAATATCTGATCATCCATATCCTCACAGCAGCACGTATACTCTTTGCCCAACATTGGAAATATGAACAGTTACCCACAGAGGACAAAATAATAGCTAAAATTACAGAATGTGCAGAATTGGATAAGCTCACAAAAGAAATACAAGAGAAAGACGATACTGATTACTATTTAATATGGCAAAGATGGAACAGCTGGCTGGAGGCAAAAATAGGAATATAAAGATAATTTTCGACTATTCAATAGAAATGCATAGAAGTAAACAAGGAGTCAATTATATATATACATATATAACCATGTAAATATGTGAATGTAGATATAGATACAAATAGAAATATGAAAATAACCCACCGTTGTAGTAACTTCTAAGAGTCAGTCATTGGACTGAATTGATGTTTGTCATGTTTTGTATGTTGTTTTAATGTATTTATGTTGGTTTGTTTTTTTTATTATTAATAAAAAAAATTGCCATATGACAGGTTTTGAAAAGACTGAGGTGATGAGTTTGTTGTTCAATAAAAAAAAGCCTTAAAGCAGAGCAATGTTGCCTATCTAAATAAACAAAGTATAAATACTAATTAGCTGGCTGTTTTAAACTTCTACAGGCTGATCATTCCCATTATATTTCTCCCATGCCAATGTTACGTTAGTACATTTTTTGTAGCATTGTTCTATTTTTACTTTATTTCATTCTATATGTGACAGCCAATGTGCTGATTGGTGGAAGGTAAGCAGAAAGGAATATGCATTCTGATTAAATGCAGTTGCTTATGGTTTCCTGACAGATAATTAATTGTAAGTTTTGAGTGCTGTCTTTTCATAGCTTCTATATGATCATAATATTGCACAGGTGCCACAAGTCCATTATCAGAAGAACATCTATCTAAACAGGATTTGCTTCTTCTTGATGTTTTGAAGTTCTTGTGTATAGCTTCCACAGCAACCACAATACAAACAGTTCCCTTTAGATGTTCCGAAATTTGGAGGAAACTCTTAGTGCTAATAAATGGAAATCCATTTGATTTTATTAAACCTCTACATTTACATGTGGTAAGTATAATATTATTCTGTTTAACCTTCTGTTTTTAATGCTGTTGGAGTTTTACTTATTAACTTATTTTATTTCTATACCAGCCTTTCTTTCAGAGAAATTCAGAGTGACAAAAAACCCACACAATAACAGTCTTAAATAAAACCATCACAATTAAATTGTGGTGGGACACCCTTGTAATAGCTGGGACTACCTTGTAAATATCTGTGTTATTAGCTGTTTAGGATTTTATAGACTAATTTCAGCAGCTTATATTAGGCCTAGTGGCTCATAGGTGATAATAGCAGCAATTTCAGGACCTGTTTCTCTGAAAATCAAACAGCTCTGTTCCATTCTAGATGCAGCTTCCAGACTTGGTTCAGAGGTACCAGTGTAGAGTGCATTGTAGTTATCTAGTCAAGAAGTTATTGGGATATGGATCATTGTGCAGGGTTATAGCTGTACACTGCAAAATTGAACATACAGATCTGCTGTAGATCTGCTTTAAAAAAAACACATGTTGACAACCGAAGGATTTTTTTTGGTATATTATCAATCATATTTTTGTATCAATCATACATTTTTGAATAACATACTATTATATAAGTATATATGTGTAAGTAGATTTTAAGAAGAGATTGGATAACCATTTGTCTGAAATGGTATAGGGCAGTGATGGCTAATCTTTTTGCCATTGCATGCCGGGTGCATGGTGGGGGGCGGTGGTCACGCGCGCATGTTCCCACACCCATAATTCTATGTGCCCCACATAATGTGCGCGCGACCACCCCCATGCTGTCTACTCTCATAGCATGCAATGGCCCAGTAGGCCCGTTTTTGTCTCTCCCCAGGCTCCAGAGCCTTTCTAGGAGTCTGGGAGGGCAAAAACAGCTTTTCTCACCCCCGCCGGAGGCTGAAAATGGTGGGACCATAAGTCAGCAAACGGGCTGTTTTCAGCCTCTGGGTGAGGGGGTGGGAGGCCATTTTCACCCTCCCCAGGTTCCTAGAAAGGCTCTGGAGCTGGGGAGAGCAAGAAACAGGCCTTCCAGTCCCACCAGAAGTTGCCAAACCAACCGTTTCCAGCTTCCAGAGGGCCTCCAGGCAGGTGAGAAAGGCCGTTTTCACCCTCCCAGACTCCTAGAAAGGCTCTGGAGCCTGGGGAGAGACAAAACTGGGCCTTCTCCCCCCCCCCGCCCCGAGGCCCCCAGAGGCCAAAAACAGCCTGTTTTCCTACTTCTGGTGGGCCCAGAAGGCCCGAAAATTAGCTGGCCGGCGCATACATGCGCGTCAGAGCTGAGCTTCTGTGCCCACTGACATGGTGGCATGCGTGCCATAGGTTCGCCATAATGGGTATAGGGTTTCCTGCTTGAGCAAGGGGTTGGACTAGAAGACCTTCAAGGTCCCTTCCAACTCTGTTGTTCTGTTATAAAAGAATTATATCTTCAATATATATTTGCTCACGTGCTAAATATAAATGCAGTATACAATTGTCCATAAACATTGGATTATTCTTTTCTGATATTATATCTTTAATTGTGGTTTCTACTAGTATTTAGTCTTGTTGAAGGAACTTCCCAGAGGAGAAAATCCCTTGCCTGAAGATTATGTTGTCTCATTACTCAAAGTTCTACCGTAAGAAAATAATCTTGCTTAATAAAATTAATTTGCTATATATATTTTGAGATACAAATATTTAGTTATTTCTTATAGAGATATATGTTCCTTTTATCGTCGGGATCAAGATGTTTGCGCAGCAATATTACATAATCTTCTTCCATTGATTAATATTTTGGGAACCTTCGGTAGAAATTCTGAAGATCTAAGAGAAGCCCGGTGTCAAGTCTTAACTGTTGTTGGAGGATTTTGGTAGGTTAAGTGCAAATTCAACTCCAAATTATTTGCTATCAGTGAAGGATTGAAGGGAAGATCTTCCTGAAGGCTCACTACGACATGTTTCATAAACATTTCACAATTCAACAATGTTAGATAAGTTTCTCTTGGTCTACAACTCTTTTATAGGGGAAAATGTTAGAGAAGGTGGTAAATTGACAATTACAGAGCATGAAGCATTTTTAATAGCAGTGAAGTAAGTCAGAACTAATTATTTTTATTGTCTGGGGTATTCTTTAATTTTTTAAGAAAATTAATCATAAATATGCTTAAGTATAAGCATATTGATTTCAATAAAATTTAGTCCTAAATGTATGCATTCAATCCTCAGTATTTAAAGACAGTGAGACCAATTCAATTAAATGTGTCTTAATAGTATGAGTCTTAAGTTGAATTTTTACAAGAAATTTCCACTAATTTTATTGGCAGTTGTTCTGAAACAGCTGGGATTTGCAACTTAAGTGTATTCATTCAGTCAGTTTTATACGTAATTCAAGCTATAATATTGCAGTGGTAGCAATAGATACCTTTCAATAAAATTTAAGAAATAGTCATTGAACAAATGGTCCTTAGCAATGCCAATGTACAGTTTATTTAACTTTTCTAAAATTTAAAAACTTATACATATATTTCAAAAATCCTAAAAACAAATTTGACTTTAAATTTTGACTTTTTAAAAGAATGGGTTATATTTTATTATTAAAATGCTTTCTATTTCAGGCATTTAGCAAATAAAGGAGAATGTTCAGTTTCTGTAAGAATTGCTTTAATGAATTGTATGACAACCTTCCTTCATGTAAGTAAAACTCCAGAAGAATTTGCGAGCTACTATTACTGCTCTTAATACTATTACTTATTTAGGTTTCTAAATCTATAAAAATATAATGAGGATATTTCCCTTTTTCCATTTTTCCCCAGGCTGACCCCTGTTTAGAATGGGCTGTGCTTACAATTAAATGTGAAAATCTACCTGTGAAAGATGCTTTTCCTCAATTCCTTGCAGATAACAACTTTCAAGTTTGTACAATTGCAGCTAAGTCAGCAATCAGGTATACATGTACACTGTTTTAGAGCTGTAGTTTATCTCTAGTTTATTAAAATCAACAAGATTAACATTACTTATATTGCTAGTTTATTAAAATTACTTAATAGTTCATATTTCAGAAATATATGACATGAAAATAAATAACTTATTTAACAAAGTTTTACTTTGTTAAAATTATTTCAGAGGAAAAAAAACCCATGAGAACAAAATGGAAACAAATCTATTTTATTTTAGAAAAGAAAGAATATACACTTTAATTCTAAATTGTCTTTCTCTCTGCTTGATCATAAGTTTGTTCCAAGATGTGAAACTGAGGGATACTACTGGTTTAGTGAAAGGTCTTCCTTTGAAGTTCCAACAAAGTGCTTTTCAGAATTTGTACATCAAAGTTCAAGAAGGAGCAAAAACATTGGTAATAATTATTACTAAGCATGCATGAAGATTTCAAGTGTGAGCATTTCCTTCACTTATTGATCCAAGAGTGTCTATTTGAAAAGAGTTTATGAAAACTGTATCCATGGCTCTTCAGTCTGCTTTTCCATCTGGCATTTCTTTGTTGGTGTTCTCTGCTTGTTCTGTGGTTTTTATGCCAATGTTCCCTGTTCAATCTCCCCCTTCTCTTTCTTCTTACTGCCCTTCGGTTCTCATTTCTTCCTGTGTTTTTTCTGTCAGCTTACCACCTTTCTTCTCCCTTCTATATCCCGACTCTTATCCCACTTTTTCCACCTATACGTCTTTACCCACAGAAGTACAAGTTTTTGTTCCCCTCAAATACTTTCCCACTAGCCCCAATCTTCTTCCCAATCTACTTTCCAATTTGTTGTTGCCCTACTCATCCTCAATGGTATTTTTCACTATTTGTGTTATCCTAGCCTTCCCATGAGACCTCCTAGCTTGTCATTCTTTTTTTCTTCAGAAAATGACACTTTTAAGGCATTGGCAGATAATTCAGATTCAAAGGACAGAGAACTAAATGCTTGGTAACGAGAGAAGGAGATGCATGGGAATAAAAGACACTTGATATGACACTACACAGGACACTTGTGCCATGTCAGACTTTACAACACATAAACATTTTAAAAATACCTTGAATATTTTAGACTGATTATTTTAGGTTTATCAAAATTTGATCCACCCTGGTATTACCTCTTTGATCATTTGTTACACCTGTGTTGGAATGCTAAAAAAATCATAATAAAATCTATTATGTGTATAACAAAAAAAATTCTTTCCTTTGTGCTTTATCAGTTGAAGGCAGATGATACAGGGAATCAAGAAAGCCATCCTGATGAAGAGCATAACAGAAAAACAGTCCTACTCATGTTAATAACTATGATTTTGTACAGCAGTCCTGTGTGTGAGAAACAAGCATTGTTTGCTATTTTCCAGTGTATTAAAAAGAATGGATTAGATCCTCAGCTCGTGAGGAAGGTAATTACTGAATTAAAGAGGATAAGTTCAGGTGCCTGCAGTAACTATTGTTATACAGATTCTAAATAAATGAAAGTAGGGATTGTACTTTTTATAAGGAGGAATATAAGCATAAATTATATTTTTCCAGGCCAGGATAGTCAGGGATTATATGGTCTTAATTGGCTTGATAAAGCAAAATGAAAATAACCCCCACCCCATCCACTATTATCTTTTTTTTTTCTGTTCATGATTCCAGTAAGGAATCTAAACATACCGGTAAATAGCTGCTTACAGTGGCCACATAATCAGAAATATGGCATGATTTGTACCAGATTAATATGACTTTTTCCAGAATCTGTACATGCTACCAGTTGCTGTCATGGGAAAAAAGGCAATGCAGGAGTTCGAGGGCCTCACAAAAATAGGAACATTTTATACTAGCTGAATTTTGATTGATGAGTTG
Source organism: Arizona elegans (assembly GCA_022577455.1). NCBI lineage: Eukaryota > Metazoa > Chordata > Lepidosauria > Squamata > Colubridae > Arizona > Arizona elegans. The sequence goes on along the minus strand of JAKOOJ010000006.1, from coordinate 97,762,122 downwards.
TTTGAAGGTGGGCAGATTCTGCTTCTGTCTTTACAGTAACAATTATCATTGTCACTGAGGGAGGGGTTACTTTTTTGCAGCCAAAGAATTCGTGTATACATGTGTGTGAGCATGTGTGCGTGCACATATATAAATATGCAATAAATGCACATATGGATGGAAGGATACATAGATAGATAGGTAGATAGTCCTGAGAACAGAGTTATTGAATACTTATCCATAATGGGAATAGAAATACATTGAGAGATATCAGTGACAAATCACAAGGAATATGTTCCTTATTTTATTGCTGTGATATAATGGCATTATATTTGACTATTGACAGATTTATTTATTTTTCAAACACAGGTTTTAGAAAATATTTCTGGCTCTTTTGGCTATAAAAATACAGAAGATTTAATGACCACCCATTTAGATTATCTGGTATTTGAGTGGTTAAACTGTAATTACAGCTTGTCCGATTTTCCACATGTTTTGCTAAATTGCTTTACTTTGGAAGAGTTTTACAGGTATGCTTCTAAATCATACTTTCTCTTTGTAGATTGATTGCTGCAGCTTTATTAATTAATTCATTGTATTCTGAAATAAGCTTAAATTTTACTTTTATTTTAATGCAAGGAAAATGTATTATTTAATTTTGAAAGTGATTTAATGCATTTAAAACAAGGTTAAGCATCCTTTTCCAAGAATGGAAAAGACAGTTGGTCCTTGTTTAATTTGAATTGGCTGCGGATTTAATTGTTGCATATCAACAGGGCTTTTATTTTTCAAATGTAATTTCATCATAATTCAAGGAGATATTTTAATTGCAGGTCCTGTTATAAAATTTTGATTCCACAACTAATAATTAGAGATCAGTTTGAAGAGATAAAATCTATTGCCAGCCAAATTGAAACAGAAGAGCGTCACCTTCTGGCACAATGCTTCCCCAAAATCCTTGTCAATATTCTTCCTTATTTTGCCTTCCAAAACCATGAAGATAGTGAATTCACACAAAAGAGAAATACAGCTTCTAGAGTCTATGACATGTTGACAGATGAAAATTACTTAGGAAAGCAGGTATCTTTAAAAAATAAAGTTTGATTTTGATAACCTGTAGTCTTAAATGCAAAGAATTTGAATGCTACAAGATCCTAAGTTAAAAAAAACACATCAATTTCTAAATATTACTTCAATTCCTGGGTAGAAATAAACAATTTCCACATCAGAAAAATCACTAAAATTCATAGCATTCATGTTTAAAGTTATTTTGTTAATATATTTAATTTTACTCTCATTTTTTAAGCTAAGCATAACCCTTGCTGTTAGTGTCGTGTCATCAGCAGCTTGGGCTTATTTTTCAGTTTACTTTTTTCATTCCTAAAATTAGTATCAATTTAAAATAAAACTGGATTTTATCCTGTTGATTTCTCCCCAGTCTAAGCAGCTAGAAATATGGCTTTCCAGTCCATTTCTATTTTAAAACAAATTTATAGAAAACCTCCTATCTATAGATAAACACAATTTCCAGAAAACATCTACTTGAAAGACTCTCATTATCCTTGGTAATTGCTGTGACAGAAAATGTCAAGAACTGTACTGCCTGGTTTCTTAAGCTTTTATTGAAGTTTCGATTTGTTTTTCATTTAGCTAGTGATAGGCAGTACTTCATTAAGTCCTAGAATTCTGCTTTCATATATTGCTCTGCTATTTAATGCAGGCTCCATTTTGATATTTCCCAGTGCTTGAATAATGAAGAATAACAAGTAGAAAGAGAATGTATTTCTATTGGAATTGGGTTGTGCTGTCCCCCTGTTTTTCCTTTTTAAGATGTATTTTGAGTGGAGTAATTCCTTAATCTTGACACTTCTTTTTCCACTTTGTTTCAGGGATTTTTTATTATTATTAGTTTTTGCCTCAGGCAAAACGTTTTTTCAAAGAACATCTTTTTTCTGCTTGGTGGGAAAACATTATAGCAAACAAAGAGCAAACTAAATAATTTGCATATTTTATTAAATATAAAACCAGAAGATTGATAAGTGAGATAGCATCCACATTAATTATCTTTCGTCTTTTAAGGCTATTAAACCTGTATTTTGTTTCTACAGCTGATACAAAGTTTATTTCAAAGCAGCTTACCAGAAATTGTGGTAGAGGTGTTGATGACTCTACATGAGCCAATCAATGTCAAACCAGAAGAGAATTCTGACTTAATAAAGTTTACAGGGTACAGTCTTTTTTTTCTCTGTTAATGTGTTGTATACTATAATTTTAAGTGAAGTTTTCCTTATTTGTAAAGTGATTGTCAGGAGGATTGCATATGGGTAAGTCCTCTTTTAACAACCATTTGTTCAGCAATTGTTTGAAGTTATCACAGTGATGAACGAAGGCTACTTACACCAAGTCCTTATAGATACTGCAGATCATGCAATCCAAGGACATTTGGCAGGTCTCCTGCATTTAGTACAGTGTGCTTCAACTTCTCCCACCCACCTATCTATCCCTTATCTCTGCCCTTTTGGCTGCCGTGTGATCCACTGTTAACTTGCCTGAGTGTTTCAATCATTTTTTTTTTCTGCCATTCAATTGTGTTCAATTCTCGGAGACTGCCTGGACAAGTCCCTGCAGTTTTGGGGGCATGGATTTTCAGAAGTGATTTGTCATTGCCTCCTTCTTATGGCTGAGAGAGAATAATTGCCCAAAGCCCAAAGGTCATCTAGCTGGCTTTGTGCCTAATTAACGATAATGAGATACCACATTATTTCCCGGTTTCTAGCCTGATACCTTAACTACTACACCAAACTGACTCTTTCATGTACCATAAATCCATATAATTATTTGAAAATAATGAACTACAGGTCCTGATTAGGGGAACGATAGCAAAGGAAATCCTATTTGTAAATTAAAAATGTGTGCTGAAGTTATTCTAATATAGATTTAATCTGTTTTCTCCCATGAAGTATACCATTCTCATTGAATTCTATTTAGTGTCATTTAGACTATATCCTTTTCTTCAAACATTTTAAATATTTGTGATCTTTTCTATTCTTTTAGGGACCTGGATCCTGCTCCAAATCCGCCTTATTTTCCATCATTTATCATCCAAGCTACACTGGATTACATTAATAGATGTTATAAAACTACGTCTAATGGTATTATAGCAATCCTTTCTAAGAACCCTGTAAGTAACTGATGCTCAGTTTTGTGTTATGGTCACAGTATTTCTGTATAGTAGTTTTGGCATTTTAAATTAATGTGACTATATACATTATATTTTTTTAATACTAGACATCCCTCTCAGCATAGAACTTGCTATAAATGCGCAACATAGGCAGAAAAAAATATTTCTACAAAATCAGGTTATGTTGTTATGTAACCTTTTAAATCTAATAAGTCATCACACTATTAATAAAATAATAAAACAGCAATGACTTGTTTTTCTTTCAGAGTTCCTGCATTCATGGTCTTGTATATAATCATTAAACTGAGCGTTAAGCAAATTAAAATTAAAGATAAGAAATTCTAGTACATTATTTGTATGTTGCTTATTTGGACAAACAGAATTAATACTGCTTTGGTTTGGTTTGATATACAAATTAAGTCAATAGGGATAATTATTTAATTGTATAAGCAATAGCTCAGATATGTCAGACTTGTGATTTCAATAATTCTAAAAAGATAAGAGATGCTGGAAGCATATTCATATGAACAGTGATCTAATAAGGCATGTTTATTTAAGAATAAATACTTGAAGTAGGTTGTATTGAAATATTGATCATGTCATATTTTCTTTTTGTGTAGGAGTCATTCCACAAAATTTTATTTGCTGTATGGAAGCAGGTGTCTGGAACAAAAAACAATTATAAAAAACATAGAATGCTTATGATATATCATTTTTTTGTAAATCTGCTGTTGAAAGAAATAAAGGGTGGCTTAGGTGGCGCATGGGCTTTTGTACTGCGGGATGTGATTTATTCTATGATTCACCACATCAGCAACAGGTAAGACAATTCTATGTTATTCTGCTACTACATAGATTCTGTTCAGTTCTATTTCATTCATTTGTTCTTATCCTGGTTAGTCCTCTAGTGCAGAGCTTTTTAATCTGTCTCACATTTGGAGAGCATGTTAAACAAGGTTTTCATATTATGTTTCAGCTTATAGTAGCTATTCTCCTTGTCAAAATTAATTTTCCCAATTCTTGACATGAACCAGGAATTACAACTTAAAGAAAAACTACTTGTTAAATAACCTAATGTGGTTTGTTTGTTGGTGTTGCTGTTGACCCAATTAGCAATTGATTAAAGCCTGTTTATATATAGAAATATAAAGGAAGATAATGTTGTATGATTCTAAATCTTTGCTTCAATATTTAGCCCGTAGTGGATTCTATTCCATTATTTTTATTTGAAAATGTATAGCTCAGATCTTTGCCTTTTGTAAAAATACTTCTATATTTTGTCCTTATTATGGCCTATTCTATAATTGAAGCAAAATCATTTATGTGTGTTATTAGCTATTTTTCCTGTATTCCTCTTAGGCCAAATCCTCTGACAGGAGTATCCCTCCGGAGCTTCTTGCTCTGTTGTGACCTTCTCAATCGTGTTTGTCACACTGCAGTACAGTATTGTGGGGATGCCCTAGCAAGTCACCTCCATGTTGTCGTGGGTACACTAATACCAGTTGTTGGAGAACAACATGAAACTGAAGAAGAGGTATGTTTCTAGAGGAACTTGCTAGGGATTTCCTTAATCGAATTTTTGGAAAGCAACATTATTTAACTTTTCATCTAAAAAGTGTGATTGTTTTAAGTTTATAGCTTACCTTTTGAATGATACAGAAGTATGCTTGATCATCATTTTTTCCTTTGAAAGTAAAATCCATGTGTGTCATCAGAATTATAAAATTGAATCATGATTTATGAAACAAATAGGGTCAGAGACTAATTAAAGAATAATCTGAATTACATTGCAGTTATGAATGTTGGAATCATATTTGGTAATTTTATGTTTTATAATTTTTGGAGGGCTACGAATTTGTGTTTGCCTTAACCATTATCAAAAATTATGCTAGCATCTCCCCTCCTACCTGGAGTTCTTATTTATTTGCACTCAAATGTTTGTTTAGATAAAATAAAGGGAGAGCCCCCATTAGAGTTGCCAAACTGAATCATATTGCATTGTTGAGAAACTGCAGCTGTAACTTTTGTTTTTGAACAGACTGGGGATCTTTGGATGTTCTTTTTTTTTTTTTTTTTTTTTTTTGCACAATAATATGAGGAACAAGCTTTGTCTTTATAAAATCTAATTTTTTGCTATGTAGCATCAACTGAAATATGAAATTGAAGTAAAAATACAAAAAAGTATTTGTGTAGTTCCAGAACTCTTAGTAGAAATGATATTTTTATTCAGAAATAAGTATTTAATAATGTTTATTCCATAAAACTATTCAGAAAGTTCAGTCCTAAGAATGTCCTTGCTTAGCCTGGGTTCCTGGGTGATGAAAGAAAAAGACACAAAAATCTGTCTGTCACCTTATCTATTATTTACATAAAGCTTAGTTTTGGTAGAAATAAAATATGGACTGCTAATATAGCTGTGGTTGAATTGTGTGTTAATTCTGTTTTAAAAAATGAAAAAGTGGTTGCTACAATTATTGTAATTTTGTTGTATTGCTACTTTATTTTTAGGTCTTGGGCTTATTGAAGTATCTAGTGATAGATAATCAGAACCATGAATATTTGTACCAAGCAATCAAATTATTAGATCCATTTCCTGATCATCCCCATTTTAAAGAACTGCGAGCCACTCAACAAAAAATTAAATACAGCACTGGAAAATTTTCTCTTTTGGAGGTAATATCTTCAGATTTTAAAAAATGGAATCCAAGGCAATGTTCCATATTGCTAATGGAATCTCTTCATCCTATTTGAACTAATATATTTTTATTGTTTGGTTATTTATGTCAAAGCTCTTACCATTATGAAGTTATTACAGTTGCATTATGTATTAAAAATTAGATTTGTGTCTCAGATTTTGGGGAGTGTTATCCTTTGCGATAGTTCTTTATAGAAGATTAAATCTATGAATTATATCTTCATTGTCAAATTTGTGTTTGCAGGAAATTAACCATTTCTTATCGATAAATATATCTGATTCACTGTTTTTAACAAGACTTGAAGGTTTAAATGATCTGCACAAACAACTAGAAGATCATAAAGAACAAATAATGGAATTTATGAAAAAATTTCAGGGTATGGATTTTCTAATTCTGATTTATCTTTATGTTTTGATCCTCTAATTCTTTTTTATTTTCAGAGATCTAAGAAGTAATTCAAACATTTACACTGTTTCTTATGTAAGTGTTACACATTCCTAACTGATTATTAGCATAGCTAACACTGGAAAATAATATTGGTAGCTCCTAATGCATTTGTGGAAAAGAATCTTTCTCTTTCCTCCTTCCTTCCTTCCTTCCTTCTTATAATGGGTGCATTTCTTTAATCCACGGGTCCCCAACCTATCAGCCGCAGTGGACTGAGGGGTTTGCAAGTGGGCCGTGGAAATGGCTGGCATGCGCATCCTCACTTACGTGACTCTGCAAGCTCTGACGATCCCAGCTGAGTTGCCTGCCAATCGGGCATCGCAGCTGGGATCGCCAGAGCCATCGATCCAAGCTCTGACGATCCCAGCTGCGTTACCTGCTAATCAGGCAACTCAGCTGGGATCGCCAGAGCCCAGAGTCCTGTAAAAAGAAAGAAGTTTTCCCCCTCCAGCTTGCTTACCTTAGCTGGTAATCGCAACGCTTGCCTTGCTTCGCTTGCCTGAATCCATTCCATCAGCAAGCCACTCTCTGCCTGCAATCATGCAGGCAGGAGTTGTGGACTTCAACTCCCAGAATTCCTCAGCCAGTAAAAACAAAGCTGGCTGAGGAATTCTGGGAGTTGAAGTCTACAAGTCTTAAAGTTGCCAAGGTTGGAGACCCCTGTTCTATTGGGTAAGTTTTTTTCCCCTTTGGGAGCTTTAAAAAAATAGTTAATTGGGTTTTTTTTAGTTGTTCTTTTTTAGACCTAGCCATTTAAAGTTTAGGAAGTTTTAAATTTAGTTTTCATATAAAAATAAAAATAAAATAATATTTGTGCAGCTTTCTGAGATGTGGTGTGTTTCTGTAGTGTTTCACTCTAACTACACAAACACAAAATCTCACAAAGCTGTATGTGGAATTTTGTGTGTGTAAAGTGTGAAGGTTGATTTTTTTTGGGCTTTTTGTGGCTGTGTGAGGTTCCTGCTTGTTGCAGGGGCCATTTTGGGTCTAGTACAGCTGCTTTTACATTGTGGATGAGCCAGTTGTGTTGTGTTGTGTGTGTGTGTAAAGTGTGAAAGTTGTTTTTTTGGGGGGGCTTTTTGTGGCTGTGTGAGGTTCCTGCTAGTTGCAGGGGCCATTTTGGGTCTAGTACAGCTGCTTTTACATTGTGGATGAGCCAGTTGTGTTGTGTTGTGTTGTGTGTGTGTAAAGTGTGAAAGTTGTTTTTTGCACTTTTTGTGGCTGTGTGAGGTTCCTGCTTGTTGCAGGGGCCATTTTGGGTCTAGCACAGCTGCTTTTACATTGTGTTGAGGCAGTTGATGTTTTTTAATTTTTATTTGGTGTGTGTTGGAAGAGGGGTAGTCTTATATGGCGAGTATAGCCCAAACCCTATATTTTAACAGGAAAAGTTGGGGGTCGTCTTATACGCCCAGTCGTCTTATACGCCGGAAAATACGGTACTGGTAGAGAAAGAAAGAAATTTGTATGCTTTGCTTTTTAATGTAAACTGACTTAATTTATACTTCTAGTCAATGCAAGACATTGAATGTAGGTTACTGAGGTGGAGGGGGCTTCTCTAAATGTTTCATCAATCTATTATCATATATGAATGCTGACAAATGCTTTTTAATAGAATGTTATTGAAGCAAAATAGAATATATCCACCTTTTTAAGATAAAATCAATCATCTCTAGTAAAGACTATGTTTTCAAAAGGAGTAAGGAATGGGTTGTTACCTGCCTTTTAAAGGATGTTGAAGAAAATGCCGGGACCAACATTCCCTGAGCACATTTTTAACAGGTTTCCCAATAAATGTACTGTCATTTTTCATTTGCTTCTGTGCTCTTTAGAAAACAGAAAACAAAGCTCTTGAGTATATAATATATAATTGATACCTATGATATTACAGATGCTTCTAATATACATTTCTTTTAAATGTTAGAAAATCCAGGGGACTGCATTATAGTAAAGCTGATGGCATATCTATTACAACTTGCAAAAACAGCTGTACATTCTACTGATGCTATCTTGGGTAAGTCATCACTTGTTTAAATGTTTAACAGCTTGCTTTATGTAATTTCATTGCTTGTTATAGCATTACATAATTAAAGAAATCTGAAAAAAAGCAGTTGCAAAGCAGTACATGTTTAATACTGTTTAGTTGTATTGATATTGTATCTTTGTATTTCTTTAAAGTTACTTGATTTGTGGAAGTATTAAACTTTGGGAATTAATTATCTCCTCAAATTGGGAAATAATGGTTTTTCCAACTTGCAAAAAAAGTAAGCTGCAAAAGCTTGGAGGAGCTTACTGTATATCAATCAATCAGAATAGTGCTGGGAAGTACTTTGGAGGTCTTCTAGTCCAACCCCCTGCTCAAGCAGGAGATTTTATACCATTTCAGTGACTGTACAGTCCCTTCTTAAAAACTTCCTGTAATAAAGCACCCACAATTTCTGAGGGGAAGCTGTTCTACTGTTTAATTGTCCTCACTGTTATATGTTCTTGGATTTTTAAAAATTGGCGTACAAAGGTTGTTGTCTATTGATAAGCAAAGCAGGGGTGTCTCGTTTACATCCTTAATTCTGCCTACTGTAATTTCTCTGCCTATTGCACCAGACACCAGATATCACTGGCCTGTACAGTTCAATTTGAAAGTAATGTAAAATCTGATTCAAATTAGCTACTGAAAAAGTAAATGATGACACTGTGAAAGGAAAATGAGTAGTATAGGTTTGCGTACGATTACATATGCTGACCATTAATATCCATGTCTATATTTGTCAAAAGCACTGCATCCATATAGTTTGCCTACCATCTATAGAATGCTAAGTAATATTTCCAAAATGAAGGATATTAAATGACTGTACTGGATCAAGACTCCAGATGGTCCACATTTACCAACTGCAGTTGGGACCAGCAACATGGTCATTAAGTGAAATGGTTACTAAGTGAAACCACAGCACTGCTTATGGATTTACTTCAGCTTTTCTTTGTTTTACAGACCTGTGAAGGTGGTAAATATGAGGATTGTTCACAGTTACTTTTTCATGATAATCGTAACTGTGAACAGTTACTAAACAAGGACTATCTGTATAGAATATACATATACTGCAATGCATATAGAGGATACATCTTCAACTTCCTAATCAGGAAACAGTTGTCAAAAATATATATATACTAAATTCTGAAAATTACATCTTCTGCTTCTCTTTTTTTCTTGTTCTACATTCTACATTCAATTAGTTCAAGTTCATTTAATACTTGCTAAGAATATAGCTGTTGCCAAATCCCCAGATTTTCTGTTATTATGTTTCTTAATTCACTGAACAGGAAACTAATTAATAAAGTACCGTATTTTACGGCGTATAAGACGACTTTTTAACACATGAAAATCTTCTCAAAAGTCGGGGGTCGTCTTATACGCCGGGTGTCGTTCTCCTGTAACCAGGCAGACCAGCCCGAAAGACTCTGACGAGCCTTAAATGGCTCTGGCGATCCAAGCTCTGACGATCCCAGCTGAGTTGCCTGCCAATCAGGCAACACAGCTGGGATTTCCAGAACCATCGATCCAAGCTCTGATGATCCCAGCTGAGTTGCCTGCTAATCAGGCAACTCAGCTGGGATCGCCAGAGCCCTGTAAAAGGAAAAAAGTTTTCCCCCTCCAGCTTGCTTACCTTAGCTGCTAATCGCAACGCTTGCCTTGCTTCGCTTGTCTGAATCCATTCCATCAGCAAGCCACTCTCTGCCTGCAATCAAGCAGGCAGGAGTTGTGGACTTCAACTCCCAGAATTCCTCAGCCAGCAAAACAAAGCTGGCTGAGGAATTCTGGGAGTTGAAGTCTACAAGTCTTAAAGTTGCTAAGGTTGGAGACTCCTGTTCTATTGGGTAAGTTTTTTTCCCCTTTGGGATCTTTAAAAAAATAGTTAATTGGGGTTTTTTTTAGTTGTTCTTTTTTAGACCTAGCCATTTAAAGTTTAGGAAGTTTTAAATTTAGTTTTCATATAAAAATAAAAATAAAATAATATTTATGCAGCTTTCTGAGATTTAGTGTGTTTCTGTAGTGTTTCACTCTAACTACATAAACACACAAAATCTCAAAGCTGTATGTGGAATTTTGTGTGTGTAAAGTGTGAAAGTTGTTTTTTGGGGGCTTTTTGTGGCTGTGTGAGGTTCCTGCTTGTTGCAGGGGCCATTTTGGGTCTAGCACAGTTGCTTTTACATTATGGGTGAGCCAGTTGTGTTGTGTTGTGTGTATGTAAAGTGTGAAAGTTGTTTTTTTGGGGGGGCTTTTTGTGGCTGTGTGAGGTTCCTGCTTGTTGCAGGGGCCATTCTGGCCCAGCTGCTTTTACATTGTGGGTGAGCCAGTTGATGTTTTTTAATTTTTATTTGGTGTGCGTTGGAAGAGGGGTAGTCTTATACGGTGAATATAGCCCAAACCCTATATTTTAGCAGGAAAAGTCGGAGGTCGTCTTATACGCCCAGTCATCTTATACGCCGGAAAATACGGTATATATAAAAAGAAAATGCACTTATATTACTATATGATACATGCATATATTCTAAGCACTATGCAGCTTCTTCCCTCAGGTTCTACAGAAAGTTGTCCTCCTTGCATATTGACTTCTCTTTGGCTTCAAGTATGCAAAGGCCACCTTAATAATGTTAATGTTTATATTTGCAGAGGCTGTTGGAAGTTGTTTGGGAGAAATCGGTCCTATAAATTTTTCTACCATAGCATTGCAGCCCAGTAAAAATGGACCTAGTTCCAATACATGTGATCTGTTTGAAGACAGAAAACTTCAGTGGGTGTTTGTAATATTAACTCTCATAAATAATTCTTTAATAGATCAATGGTAAGTGTATAGTGAATATTCAACATAATATGAATGTATTGTTGGTTTGGGGATATTTTTGTATGAGGGTAGTAGTTGAATTGTAAAAAAAGGCTTTTATTACTTTCAGTATTGAAGTTCGATCAGCTGCTGCTGTTTGTGTGAAAAACATTTTAGCCACCAAAACAGGACATACATTTTCGGAAATGTACAAAACCCAAACAGATGCAATGCTGAAATACTTGCATCCTTTCAGAACATCTAAGAAAAAGGTACTGTATTTTACGCCATATAAAATTAAATGAAGAATCCTAAATTTTCTTCCTCAGTTAGAGAGAACATAGATTATGGGGCTAATTTTACTCATTTTCAACACAGGTCTCTAAATATCCAATTGCAAACTTCTCTATTGGGAAAGCAGGATCTGTGTGCGGCAATTTTTCAGTTGGCTCCAATCTTTCCCATATTTTCTAATTAGGGTAGGAAGGTAGGAATCAGCTCTTCCTCTGAAACTTGAAAACTGTCTGCTCCATATACAAACTTTAGGACACAGCAGTCATTCTGTCCTCCAGTAAGAATAAGCTGTGACTCCTTCAGCAAACCAGATGGCCAGTTTTTTCCAACATCCAGAATAGGATTCACTGTGTTTTTCTCAAGGCCCAGTGTTTATAAGGTAGATTCTTGACTCCAGGCTATTTTTGCCTTCTTGTTGCTCCTTTTTCAACTCTCTTCCAAGCAGTAATAAGAGAAAGAAAGTTAAGCAGCTGCTAGTTGCCTTGTGTTCTTGCTAGCAATCATACATTGGATGAAGATGGAGAGGAGAAATATATGGGCAATGAATGAAGAGTATTTTAGAATCATAGGATTGAAAAGGGGCCCTCAAATCCAACTCCAGAGCAGTATTCCAAATTAAAGCATTCTTGGCACTTGGTTGTACAACTTCTATTTGAGCATGTTTCAATTTTGAAATCTGAGAAAAAAATTATGGACACTAGTAAAAAGTATTTTCTGTACAGGGAAAGCTATTTATAAAATGGCTATCAAGGTAGACTATTGGAATCTCAAGTTATAATTGTTGATCCTACAAAGGAAATAGAACACCCATTTGGAAAAGTAAATTTCAGAAATTGCTCAAATGCAAACACACACAGTAAAGAATGTTTTATGCAACATTTTGTGTTCTCACACTGGTAGCGTATGTAATATTGTGGCAACGGGAGAAATAATTAAAGGGACATTAACTAAATTTAATTTTTTCTCCCATTTGTTTCTAAATAATAATGATACTTAGCTCTTGGAGGTACCTGGAAAGGGAAGAGAGACTCCTCCAGAAAATCTCGATCGTACAACCTTGTGGATTCCTCACAGTGAAAATCATGAAATTTGGATTAAGACCTTGACTTGTGCATTATTGGATAGTGGAATGATAACAAGTGAAATCCTCCTGTTGCTGAAGCCTTTGTGTCAGGTAAATTAGATTGGCAGGACTATATGCTATGATAAATGTTTTGTTTGCATTATTTTTAAGAGTTATCTTGATAGAGGTAGGATATAAACACTTGAATTAAAGAAATTAGAATAGTTCTTTCTATACTGCTTTTTCAGTTATCATATGTCAGCCTTGCAGAGTAAACCAAATAGGAATCACAACCAGATGAGCTAATACTAATTTATTGTAAAGCTACATTGCCAGGCGTGGTGGCTCAATGGTTAATAGGGACACGGTAGCTCAGTGGCTAAGAGGCTGAGCTTGTCGATCGAAAGGTCGGCAGTTCAGCGGTTCGAATCCCTAGTGCCGCATAATGGGGTGAGCTCTTGTTACTTTTCCCAGCTTCTGCCAACCTAGCAATTCGAAAGCACACAAAAAATGCAAGTAGAAAAATAGGGACCACCTTTAGTGGGAACATAACAGCGTTCCGTGCGCCTTTGACATTTAGTCATGCCGGCCACATGACCACGGAGACGTCTTCAGACAGCGCTGGCTCTTCAGCTTTGAAACAGAGATGAGCACCGCCCCCTAGAGTCGGGAATGACTAGCACATATGTGCGAGGGGAACCTTTACATTGCCAGAATCTTGCAAATCTGAAAATACAATCCTCCCCCCACCCCCCAGTCTCTTTTACAACCAATGGAAAAGAAGGTAAAATTAAAATTTAGTAAGAAATTAAAAGTAATAATTATACACCGTCATTAAGATAAAAAAGGAAATAAGTCATTGTGTATATTTGTACTTATATATACCACATATACTTTGTTTGTTGTGATTAGTATCGTTGATTGTATTTTAAGGTTGTGAATGTTTTATATAATTTTATCTTTTTAAATCTAATAAAGTTTGTCTTTTAATACATTGCCAGAATCTTGCAAATCTGAAAATACAATCCTCCCCCCACCCCCCCGTCTCTTTTACAATCCAAGGAACTAGGAAAGATGTCTTCCATACTTCTTGCCCTGCCCTCTATTCTGGTGTGGGTTATGCTGACTCTTACGTGACCATTCGCTTGGCTGAGTCTCTTTGACCAGTCTCCCAAGTTTTCCCACATACCATTATACCAATGTTTCATTTCATTTTAATAAGGAAATACACATTTCTTAGATACTATAATTTTCAAAAATGAAAATGACCAAGAGCCAATATGAGGAAATAATTTAATGTTCAAAAACTTATTTTGCATTTCTTGTAGGTTCATGCTGATTTCTGTCAAACTGTCCTTCCTTATTTAATTCATGATATCTTACTACATGACTCAAATGAATCTGGACACAGTCTTCTATCTGCACAAATTCAAACGTTTTTCATGACCTGTTGCAAATATTCGTCACCCAGTAGATCATCTACACCTGCAAATTTAGATTCAGGTATGAGACTGAGGCTTCTCTTGTGATAGAAACTGAGATAAACTGTGAAATGTTTTGTTTCTGTGGTGCAGCAGTGGTTATGCCAGCCAAGAAATAGCTCCTGCCAACCTAGCAGTTCAAAAGCAAGCACATGCAAGTAGATAAATAGGTACTGCTTCAGTGGGAAAGTAACAGCGTTCTGTGCCCCCTTGGCATATAGTCATGCTAGTCACATGACCACAGAAGTGTCTTTGGACAACGCTGGCTCCCTTGGCTAGGAAACATGAGCACCACCCCCTAGAGTCAGACATGATTGGGCAGGGGAAACCTTTACCTTTAAACAACCTAAAAGTGACAGGCACACACAACTCTAGCAGGAGATTATACCAGAGGGTAGGAATTGTTAACATATTCATATACATTGTTAATGATCTCATTATTGATAGTTGTAATGTCTGTTCTATTAATACTTGAAGTTTAGACAGAGTTCTTTAGAACTTACTCCAAGTTGGGCTGCCCTTGAAAACTGTCCGGAAACTACAACGTTTCCAGTATTCTGCATTCCTAGGTTCACCCACATTATGCTATTATGTGAACTATGGGATGAGATTGTTTATGTGACTGCTTCTCCCCAAAGACATCTGCCTATCCCTCAAGATTGGATAGGGTAGTCATGTTCCAGATCCCCTTCCTTAAATTGTCCTATCTTAAGAGGCCTAAGAAGCATGCAACAGAACCCTCTCCAATGCCCTGTGGAACACCCTTCCCTTGAGATCTTGCAGGCCACTATCCATTAATGTTCCAAAAAACACTTAAGATCTGATTTTCCCCACAAGCACTGGCATAGGCATAGGGAAGTGTGTGTTGTGGGCTGCATCAGAAAGTTTAGCTGTGGTGCCAGGTATTGGGGGGAGGGGGGTATTGTTTTTGTCTTATTGATTAGATCTCTCCATCCAGAAAGCTAGGTTTAAGATGGGCAGCCATATCACTTTTTAAAATAAATACATTTAATAAAATGAATAAAAGAAATTCAAAAGTGTTTTGATATTTAAAAGTAACATTCCTTAGGAAAAAAGTTTTCAGATTCTGTATATTATAATGTAGGAGTTATTTTTAAATTTATGTAAATCTATCATTCATTAATGAGTTGAATTACTGTGACGATGTTCTTTAATATAGATTCAGAAACTCTAGCTCATTTGGATAAAATATCTCGAAGAACAATGCTTGCTGTGGTTGACTACTTAAGACGTCAAAAAAAGTAGGTTGAATTCTTTTGTTGCCTGTATTTTAATCTTATTCTTTTATTCAGAAAAATAAGACGGGTTTTTAAAATAAAAATAGAAAGTATATGGTAATTGTTAAATCTACAAATTGAAAATTCTATCTGAATTTCTTCTATAGATTACATTAATCAATTTATTTTTTATTCCGGCATTATTTTAATTTAAAGCAATAAGTATTATAAGAATGGCAAATCATGACAAAAATAATGTAACTCAAATATGAGCCTCCTTCATTTGGGAAGAGTGTAGTAAAATGAGACAATTGTGTTTGTCAATTGTTTTATCCAGGAATCCTTCCAGTACTATCTTTGATGACAGCTTCTGGCTGGAGTTAAGCTATCTGCAGGTTGCCATGGTAGCCCAGTCTTGTTCTGCTCACTTCACAGCTTTGCTTTATGCAGAAATCTATGCAGACAAGATAGGCCGACAAAAGGAAAGGTAGTGTTAATTGCAGTCTGTTCGCATTTATGATAAATCTGTGATACAATTTATACAAAAGTGTGTGGCTTACAGACAACTCTCACCTTGAAAAGAAGAAACCACCCTGTTTTTTTCTAGTTAAACTAATGTGCAATGCTTTAGATTTGAAGAGAGAAAACTTCTTTGGAGCACTTGTTGGTAGTTCTTTATCAAATGAATCTTTTCCTGGATCACACTGAAGCTGAATAGGGCAATCACCTGATCCTGAGAAAAGACAGAGTTGCTTGAAGAAATTGAATAGGTGCTTTTGTGGCTGTCATGCATACTCCAAAGCTGCTTTGCTTCCTTCTTTGAATCCAAAGGGTTGCATGGCTAAGAAACTGAGCTTGTTGATCAGAAAGATCGGCAGTTCAAAACCCTAGTACAGGTCTCCTGCATGAGCAGGGAATTGGACTAGATGACCTCCAAGGTCCCTTCCAACCAGTGATGAAATCCAGCCTAATTTCTCGTGCTATTGGTTTGAATCATTGATAGTTTCAGCCTATGGAAAATACTGTCAAGAAGCAAGAATGTCAAATATTCCAGCTTGGTTCTTCCATTCAATATGATCAGGAAAACCATGAATCTCATTTGAACCAAGATTCCTCAGCTGTTTCTCTTATAAGGTCAGAATCATTAATTAGTTAAAATGAGCTTTTGTCAAGAAGACAATTGTTTTAGTTCATAGATTCCACAATTTTCTTTTATTTCACTGAGATTTCACAATTAAAAGAGAAATATAGTATTGCTTTATTTGTTGAAATTCTAAGAAGTGTAAAATACATTAAATACAGCAGTTCATTTCAAGCTTTTTTGGGTGACTATGCAGACCTCATCTAAGCAAATTGGCATGATTATTAGTCACGATTTATATTTTCTGAATGCCCAGACATGGTATCAGTTCCACTTGGACATCAGTTTTGAATTCCTTTTCTGCAGGTCTGCTTCCAAAGCAGCTAAAAAACTAACGTTTGAAGAAGGAAGTCAGAATTCAACACTTACTTGTTTAAGTGAGAAGAGTAAAGAAGAAACAGGAATAAGTTTGCAGGTATAGAATTTATTGTAATGTACTTAAAAGTGCTCATTGGAGTCACTTAGAAAGGTTATGTTTTAATGTGATTTAATAAAAGTAATGCATATAACTACATTGTGATGGCAAATAATTGTTGTTATCTTTTAATGGTGGCATGACAGTTCCATGAATTAGCAACCTTCCCCAGATATATAATAGTTAATTCCAAGTAATCCCAAAGTTCAAAGTTATAATGGCACTGAAAAATGTGATTTATGATCATTTTTCACAGTTACGACCTTTGAAGCATCCTTATGATCATGTGATCAAAATTCAGATGCTTGGCAACTGGTTCATGTTTATGACCATTGCTGTGTCCCAACATCATGTTATCATCTTTTGTGACCTTCTGACAAGCAAAGTCAATGGGGAAGCCAGATTCACTTAACAACCGGGTTTCTAACTTATCAACTGCAGTGGTTCACTTAACAACTGTGACAAGAAAGGTCATAAAATGGGGCAAAACTTACTTAACAAATGTCTTAGTTAGCAAGAGAAATTTTAGGCTCAATTGTAGTAGTAAGTCAAGGGCTACCGGTATTCAAGACTTATGTGTCAGATACTATTCCCCCCCCCTTCCCCCCCTCCTTAGGATCTTCTTATGGATATATACCGAAGCATAGGAGAGCCAGATAGTCTCTACGGCTGTGGTGGAGGAAAAATGCTGCAGCCATTGGCCAGGTATTTATTAATTATATTAGAAAATTAACTTTATTATAAAAAAAAAGAACTTATATGAATGTTGTTGTGTCATGTTATTTTAACAGGATAAGAACATATGAACATGAAGGAATGTGGGGGAAAGCTCTGGTAACTTATGACCTTCAAACCAGCCTTCCACCATCAATTCGACAGGCTGGATTGGTAGAGGTAATATAGATGCAAAGTTGTTGCTAAATACTGCTAAGGGTGTGTGCTTTTAAGTGCTGTTATATAAAATGTGTTGCATTTTGTTTTAGCCTTTTATGCTGCTTAGACTCATTTCTGTGAGATGGATGCTTGTATTGAATTATTTAAATAAGTAAACGTACACACAAAGAAAGCAAGTTAGTGCTTTATTATAATGCAATTCCATTAACCTAAAACAGTTGTTGTAAATTCTATGACCTATTCCATTGAAAAGAAATCAATTAAGAAATAATTAAGTATATTGATCTTATAAATCTTAATATAAATTAATGGTAAAAATAAGATACTTGCAAGTAGTAAATATATGTTGTTCTTAATCTAGATTGGAAGTGTTTTCATAAATCAGACTTGACATATACGATATTAACATTAAGTTTCATTGATTAATAGGCTTTGCAGAATTATGGGCTATGTAATACACTCTCCATCTACTTAAAAGGATTGGAACAGCAGAATGAAGAAAGCTCCATAGAATTACAGGAGATTCGTTACCAGGCAGCTTGGAGAAATATGCAGTGGGATCAGATCTCCTCAGTCAAGTAATACAAGTTATCCTGAATTTGTTTGTAATATTTGATATATATCTGAGAAATAGAGTCAATGGTTTTTGGACCACGATTGTCAATGGTCAACAATTGTTTGTTTTCAAAGCATCAAGCATTATGCAAAGAATTTCTTAATTTGTGAAAAAGGTGGGAAAAAACTGCTGTAGTTCTGAACTATCATGGCTATAACAGATACAGTAGTAACACTCCTACTGGCATTGGACAATCAACCGTTTCACTTGACTTTATGTTTGCTTGCAGTAAAGATTCTTATTTAATCAAACTGTATCTGGGAAATGTCTGTGGAGGTCTGACCTAAGAACGATATTTGACTGTATAAATTCTCTCTGTGGTCTATGATTTAAAGGTCAGTTCTGATATGGGAAGCCTTGCAGATCATGTTAACCACTATAGGAGTTTTTAGGTCTTATGAAGATGCTTATTGTAAAATTTAAGTTAATAACTATACTGTTGATTTTACTTTAAGAGATGAAATAGAGCAACGAGGCTA
The DNA here is from genome assembly GCA_022577455.1 of Arizona elegans. NCBI lineage: Eukaryota > Metazoa > Chordata > Lepidosauria > Squamata > Colubridae > Arizona > Arizona elegans. Next base: position 97,743,384 of record JAKOOJ010000006.1, on the reverse strand, counting down.
TCATGAATCACTGTATGATGCTCTAGAGTGTCTACGGGACAGAGATTTCTCTACCTTTTATGGAAGATTAAAGTGTGCCAGGTAAAAAGCCGGCTTTAAAATCATGTATATGATTTGTTAACAAAGTATTTGGTGAATGTCACATTTTCTAATGTGTTACAGTTTTAATTAGCAGATAGATGTGCATCATCATGTTCTTTTGGAAAACATATGCAGCAATTTTTAAAAGTTAAACATTTTGTTTACAGCATGAATCATACAGCAATGGAAATCTTGACATATAATACATTTGGAAAATCAGCAGTAAGGCATACAGTAAATCCTTAGGAAGATGTAATCTGTGACTTTAAAAAAAAGGTTTTCCGCTCTAACATCAACATCCGCTTATAATTTGCATGTGTTTTATTGAATAAGATGCAGCTTGATATCTGTTCTTTTTAAAGTTGTTTTGTAGTTAAATGAAATAATTTCTGCTTAATGGCTTTTGAGTTGGTTTGCCTATAAACGGTGGATTATAATTATTTATTTTATTTGTAGAATCAAAGAAGTAGAAGAGCTACTAAAAGGCAGCCTTGAGTCTGTATATTCATTACTGCCTACACTCTGCAGGCTACAGACAATTGGGGAGCTGGAATATGTAGGACAACTTTTTTCTGGGTATTTTACTATTTCTTCATGCATTATATTAGTCCCGTGGATATTTTTGATGCTTTTCCTGTGTAAAATCAAAGGCTGTTTTATATATGATGCTTCGTTGTAAGCTTAAGTAAAAATTTAAAAATATAAATGGTCTATTATACTTTTTGCAGAGTAATTTAATGAGCTCATTAAGTAGCATTTTCTTGCCATTGGGCTGGACTCAAACATAGTCATGCTTAACATGAAATATTTAGCTCAGTAATATACCATAACTAGACATCTTATTGATTTCAGAGAGTCTGCTATAAGCATAATGAAATCTGGAACCAGCCAATAAGGATAAATACAGTCTTTCTATCTTTTTCTATAGCTGACACTTTATTAGAGTAACTTAGATGAGATAGGCAGTGTAGAAATGAGATAAACAAAAACTAGTTTTTTTAAAAAAATAAAATAAAAAATGTGTACTAACTGCAAGTTAGTAAAGCCCTGGAGGCTTATCCTTCTTTGATTTACCTCCAAACGCCTAAGTGACTTGACTCAAATCTTAAGACATTAAGAACTAAAACACTTCTTTATTCCAGCTTTGATTTGGTTCTTATTTACACTTCAAAACAAAAGTGTGCCTAAATCAGATTTCTGAGCAAAACATTATGAATGTGAAAAGTATAATTAGTTTCCTACACTTCTATATTAAGTCCCCACATGATAAACATATGGAGGGTCTTGTATACAGTATTATTGTTTAGTATGACTGGCTAAATGTAAACATTACCATTTTTAAAAACCTATATTTTATTTGGAATATTGTTATTGCAATATATCAACACTTTCAAGCATCCCAAGGCTCTCATTGCTTTCATTGGAATAAAAGCAGCACTGCAACACCAATCCTTTTAGGAATATGTGCAATACTATGATACATGTAGGAAAGGAGTGGTGTTTGCACCCTCCCTCACTGACATTGCATTCTTCAAACAAACTCCCGTAAAAGAATACTTCTCCCAGTCCAGGTAGTTTTTCATGTGCTTGGTAAAAATTTAATATAGAGCAGGGATGTCAAAACGTGCATCGTCAAGTTGTCGTCATGTGATGTATTGTGATTTCTCCCCCCTCTCCCTTTGCTTAAATGGATGGGCATGGCCAGCATCACGCATCTGGCCCGCAGGTCATGAGTTTGACACCTCTGATATAGAGATTTTAACTTCTCGCCTGCCATTTACAGCTTGCTCTTAGGTTTCAAACTAAGGACTATTTGTGGCTAACACTTTATTAATGTGTAGTCAAAGTTTCTTAGTTTTATTCTTTGCTTTCAGGTCGGAAACTAATAGCCAGTTGCATAATTTGCATCTGAAGTGGCAGAAGCAGTCCCAACTTCTTCAGGATAGTGACTTTGCTTTCCAAGAGCCTATTATGGCTTTGCGTACAGTAATTCTCAAGCTTCTTCTGGAGAAAGAAAAAGAGAATACCCAAAGGGAATGCATTAAAAACATCCTCACTAAACATCTTGTGGAACTATCCAGATTGGCTCGAATGGCGAATAATTCACAGGTAAGAATCAACTGGAAATCTGCCTTAACTATTTCCTGAAATATAGGCCTATGCTTTTATTAACATGCAAATATTGGGTATATAAAGGATTTTATCTTTAGTTAAGGATTCTTCATAGAAATGTAGCTTGTCATCTGGAAAGTTAATAGCCCCGGTTCAAGACCCGAGTGCTGCATGACAGGGTGAGCTCCTATTACTTTCCCCAGCTTCTGCCAACCTAGCAGTTTGAAAGCATGCAAATGCAAATAGATAAATAGGTACCACTTAAGTGGGAAGGTATCAGCATTCTGTGTACCTTGGCATATAGTCATACTAGCCACATGACTATGGAAATATGTTCGGACAACCCTGGCTCCCTCGGTTAAGAAACATACATGAGCAGCACCTCCTAGAGTCAGAACAACTGGGCAGGGGACACCTTTACCCTTACAGTCACTAGCACACTTTCAGTCGTAAACGTATCTTTATGCTAAAAAAGAGGCATTGTATCTGAAATACATTGTTGTAGTAACCATAATATTCTATTTTGGTGTTTGTTCATTAGTAATACCCAGTGACTATCCTTTCATCATGAAATAGACTGTTGCAATGTCCCAGGATCATGAGTTCATCTTCTGTAATCTCTTGATAAGCAAAGTCAAAGGGGAAACCAGATTCATGTAACAACCATGTTACTAACTTAACAACTGTAGTGATTCACTTAACAACTGTGACAAGAAAGGTCATATAATGGGACAAAACTCAGTTAACCATTGTCTTGCTTAGAATTTTGGGTTTAACAGTTGTCATAAGTCAAGGACTACCTATAATTTAAAGAGTGGTAGTAAATCGTGCATGGTGGATTGTGAGCTATGTTTCTGAAATAGAATGTTATAAGTGGCTCTGTCTATCTCTGGGATTCCAGAAGAATTAAGGGAGGTATTAGCCACCCAAATGAAAGTAAAGTAAGGAGTTTTTTTGTGTTTGTTTTCAGCTTCCAGAAAGAGCAATATATGAAGTTAAACAGTACAGTCTAACCAGACATGGAGTATCAGAATGGGAATTGGAAGAAGCTCAGGTGTTTTGGGCTAAAAAGGAAGAAAGCTTAGCACTGAGTATTCTAAAAGACATGATCAAAAAATTGGATGAAAATTGGTTTGAGGTAGTATAATTTATTTGACGGATGGGTTTGGTAGTAATAACATTGTTTTAAATTCATGCCTTGTTTTGTTTTGAGAAATAGGTGGTCCTATTAAATAAAAAGAGCAAAGTATATGAAGAAACAATATCAAAGTAAAAAATAACATAGTAAAATATCTGATCTGCATTATTTTTATTCTAAGGTTGAGAAAGACCCGCATCTGAAATTAATTTACACAGAATGCCTGAGGTTATGTGGAAGTTGGTTAGCAGAGACCTTTTTAGAAAATCCTACTATTATTATGCAGAACTACTTGGAAAAGGTATTTGGAGTAAATCCTATAACCTGTAGAAATCATTTGAAAATTAAATTTGGTTTACATTGTTCTATTATTTGTTCCTCACATTGCTCCAGGCAGTTAAAATTGCTGGGGATCACAATGATGACAGCAGCGATGAGCTGAAGAGAGGAAAGATGAAGGCTTTTCTATCTTTGGCTCGCTTTTCGGATACTGAGTATCAAAGAATTGAAGATCGTATGAAATCGTCAGAGTTTGAAAATAAGCAAGCTTTGCTGAAGAAAGCCAAGTATGAAGTTGGCCTTTTAAGGGAGCATAAAGTTCAGACTAATCGGTAAGTCTCATAGCTGAAACTGGCCATGTTAGTAAATTGATAGAAGTTTTCAATAAGTGATTGTGGATACCATCATATTTTTCAAACACGTAAGATGGCATCCATGTGCAATTTTTAAATAATGGTAATAAAATTGCCACCCAGTGTGATAGCTAAATCTATTTTCTCAAGCTATCTTGAGATTTTAGCTATTTTAAAATTTTATGTATAAAATTTTTTGTTCCTATTTTTAGGATGTTTTTACATGATATTGTCCATTCCTTTAAAAAGCTACAGGTATGCAAGCCAACACTACTGAAATAAAAAGGAAATTAAGATGGCCCTGGTTCTTTTATCTTGGAACTCTTTAATTTCACTATATTATCCTGATATTCTTGGAACAAGTGGTTTAACAATGAGTTTCTTGCAGGAAAATTGTATAATTATCTTTTGCATAATCATTAATATTTAATCAGGAGTTTTTGGATGGAGGCTTTATTTCTCATTTTGTACTGCTTAGATATACTGTGAAAGTTCAGAGGGAGCTGGAATTAGATGAATGTGCAATTCGGGCCCTCGGAGAAGATCGCAAGCGTTTCTTATGCAAAGCAGTTGAGAACTACATTATGTGTTTATTGAGTGGAGAAGAACATGACATGTGGATATTCCGTCTCTGTTCCCTCTGGCTTGAGAATGCTGGACTTTCTGAAGTCAATGCAATGATTCAGGTTGGCCTTGCTAAAGTCTTATTTTTCTGCTTCATGTTGGGGTTGCTTCAGATTGAGAGCCAATTTGGTACAGTGTTTAGAAAGCAGAAGACTGAGTGCTTGGCCTGCCTTAAGCACAAAGCCAAGTGAAGGACTTGGGCCAGTCCCTCACTCTCAGTCTTAGGAAGAAGACAATGGTAAACTACTTCCAAAAAGAATTACTTAAGTGAGATGGATGGTGTAGAATGAGATAGATGATAGACAGACAGACAGACAGACAGACACGTTGCTCAAAAAGCTGCTGAGACTTATCCAGGCAGTTGCCAGGAGTCAGTGTTGGCTTGAAGGTGCACATGCACACAAACACTTTTGAGGCTGAATCCAGGGCCAGCTGCTTTTATGTTGTGAATCTTTAATTTGGATCCTAAGCCTTTATCATGTAAATCCAGCTTTTGTAAGAAAACCTGTGCATGTTGTCATCTTTATTTGGATTTTACATGTTTTGTACATATTTATACTACATCTACAGTTTCTCAAAAATCAGAACAAATTTTACATTGTATTATTTTATTATTGTTGCTGGTGTTCACTAGATAAATATAGTTGATTAGTTTGAAAGATACTACCTTGTTTTTCTCCTACATAGCAAAATGATTAGAACTAAAGCATTGCATTTGGCACTCTTCTCGTTTCTTCTCTCTCATTCTCATTATGCCTGCCTCACTTCATTAGCTTTTGTTCTTGGGATATGTGGCATGGTTTTCTGAATTAATTAGCATCAGCTTGCAATCTTAATAGCATTTTCGATTGTTACTTTTTCAGGCTTGTATAAGAAAGTATCCAACTTGCATAAACACCTAATTGTGTTCCATATTGATTCTATTTTTATGTATATATACCAAGCATACCTTAATCTTTTGTAGTTTTATTTGTTTTATTTTTCAGTCTGGTCTATAAATCTGGTTGCCTCTAAAGCAAAGGGAAAGAAAACATCCAGAGGAGTTTAGATATAAAAGAGATCTGCCAGTCTAGTTAGCAACTAGTATTATGTTTGCATGGATTTCTTGGGAATACAAGTAGTCCTTGCTTAATGGCCTTAATTACCAATTACATTGCTAAATGAAGCAGTTGTTAAGCGAAATAGTACATGACTGCACCAATTTATGACAGCAGTTCCAGCAGTCCCAGTTGTGATCGTTAAGTGAGCGATTCACGGGACTATTGACTTTGCTTCTCAAAAGAAAAGGTTGAAAGTAGTGATCATCTGACCATAGGATGCTGCAACCATCATAAATGCATGAGGGTTGCAATGTACCTGAATTGCAGTCATGTGAGCACAGGACACTGCAATTGTTATAATGTGAACACAAGTCACGAATAATTGTTTTTAGTGCTGTCGTAACTTTGAACAGTCACTAAAGGAATGGTTGTTAATCAAGGGTTAGATCCCAAGATCAGATTAGTATAATCATTTCCTTTTGCAGAAAAGATAATGATATTTTCACATTTAATTGATGAGGCATATTAATAATAATGGATTACAGGTTGGATAAAAAGTGATTTTTAAAAAAATAAATTAAAAAATAATGATTTTTTAAAAATAAAAAATAAAAAAACATTTTTTTTATTTAAATCAGATCTCTTTTATTTTTACCAAATTTATTTAAATAAAATGCTTTTGGAGTAAAGATCTATCCAAAGGTAGATTTCTATTTAAGATACATTAATAATTTAGTTTATTCAGCATGAAATGGAGCTTAGTTATGTAGCATGAGGCTGTATATTCTACAGTATTGGGACTGTCGGTGAGTCAACAGCAGATCAGAGGAGGAGCTGCTGCAGGACAGAGATGACAGTTGCTCTTTAAAAATTATGATTTAAATCAAGTTGATTTAAATCAAGCCTTTTTACTAGTGATTTAAATCATGATTTAAATTGTGATTTAAATTGACTTGATTTAAATCAAATCCACCCTGATGGATTATAGCCATTCTGTCTGGCATTCATAAAACTTATATAAACGTCTTACTCTGTAAAGAAGTCTGCCATGTTTAAATACTATTCCTTTCCTATTTTGTCTCTATTTTACATGTTCTGCTACACAACAGAAGGAGGCACAGAAAATCCCATCCTACAAATTCTTGCCACTGATGTACCAGCTGGCTGCTCGAATGGGAACCAGGATGAATGACTTTCATGAGATTTTGAATAATGTAATTGATCTTCAATTGTCATAAATCTTCCTCATTTACAAATATATTAGAGAGTTTTTGTTTGAATTTTAAGTATGTATGATAGGAGAGCAGCATGATTGTTTTCTTAGAATGTATGTGGACAGTTGAGCTAGTAGAATCCTTTCTACATTGCTTTAGATATTTTGACAATGCTAAAGGATTTCCTTGATTTATAACAGGATCAAAAACTTTGTCAAGAAATACTCACTGTGACATATGTTACATCAGTTAAATGTTTTTGGTGGGGTGCTCCAAAAAAAAAAAAAAAACCAAAGTAGTCCTCAGCTTATGTCCACAGTTCAAAGTTACAGTGGCACTGGCGAAATGGACTGTCCTTGAATTGGTAGGTCCTTGAAGTTCTGTCTCTATCCTGGTGTCCCTGTGATAATATATCCCAAATATTGTGTACTGCCTATCATCCCCCCTGCCCTTTGTAGTACACACCTGTTTGCAATACTCCCCTGCCCTTGTGGCCTCTACTGACCCATCTGCAGCTTCCAGTGTTGCCCCACCCCCATACTTCCCTGATCCCAAAAATGTATCTGTGGTATCCCCACCCACTGTGGCAACTGTATTCCCTGCATTCCTTGCCCAGGACTGCTGCCTCTTTCCATTTAATGACTCATGCATGCTGGGGTTAAAGTGGCATCTAGGACTGCTGACATTGCTTTTGCTAAGCTGTGTGGTCATGTCATCACTTGGCATGACTGCAGCACTTGGCAGCGGCAATCCCAATCCCCATTGTTATTGTATCCTGTAGACCACTTGTAAGTGAGATAAAAACTAACTTTCATTTAATGTAAATATAGTGAAACTGAAAGTAAAATAATTAACTACAGCTAATATAAATCTTTAGGTTTATATACATTTATTATACAGCTAATATAAATCTTCCCACCTTTGGTGGGAAAGTAACAGCGTTCTATGCACCTTTGGCATTTAGTCATGCAGGCCACATGACCATGGAGACATCTTTTGACAGCACTGGCTCTTCGGCTTTGAAACGGAAATGAGCACTGCCTCCTAGAGTTGGGAATGACTAGCACATATGTGCGAGGGAAATCTTTACCTTTTAATATAAATCTTTAGGGAGGAGCCATAAATAAGGCTTTCCAGGTCCATATGTACTTCTGAGTTAAAGCATATTGAACATTATTGTTGAAGCTTTGTTGTTTGTTTAATGTTCAGTCTATATTTTATTTTCAATAATCAACTTTTTAAATATTTTACTTGAATAGCTTATAGCAAGGATTTCTCTTGACCATCCCCATCACACTTTGTTTATAATTTTGGCATTGGCTAATGCTAACAAAGATGAACTCTTGACCAAGCCAGAAGTGACTAGAAGAAGTGGACTAATAAAAAATGTGCCAAAAGAAACATCTCCTCTTGACATGGTACTTACTGACTTTTCATTATTTCGGGTTGTAAAAAATAATAAGTTTTGTTAAAGGAATCATAGGACATGTTATCAGCTTCGAAGATAAGGATACATTTTTTTTTCTTCTGCAATGTTTTCTGTTTCCTCATATCAGATTTATTTTATGTCTTTGATTAATTTAAACTTCGCATTTGACTTTTATTTTTAACTTCCTTTAAAAAAAAAACAACTCATCCTGTAGGATCGAATGGCAGCTGCTATCAATATAATTAACATTGTAAAATGCAAAAGACCTGATATGGTGGAAAAGATTGAAGCCCTTTGCGATGCTTATATTACTTTGGCAAACATGGATGCAACTCCCTGGAAAACCCACAGAAGTATGTATTTGGGGAATAGGCAGGGGTGGGTTCTACTTACCTTTACTACCGGTTTGCAGCGGGGCTGCGCATGTGCTCTTCTGCGCAAGCGCAGAAGCATTTTTATGATATCGGGGTCAGTGGGCGGAGCCTCCCGCCGGTTTTACTACCGGTTCTATAGAACCGGTGCAAACCGGGGGCAACCCATCACTGGGAATAGGGGATTGTTTGGATGCTTTGAATCAATTCATTCTTAGTTCAAACCCCATAGTAAAGGGGACTGTTTTCTGTCAACAATGTATTTTTGTTCTGCCCCAGCTATGGATCTCAGAGAATGCAGCACACACAAACTATAAACCAAACTCAATTTACTTCCAAACGTAGTTTTTTTACAAATGCAGGCTGTTAACTAAAACGTCCTTACAACTTGCGAGAAATTCCACAGAAAGATAAAGTCTTACGAGAGTTGGCAAAAAGCCCAGAAGCAAGGTTTGCAAAGAAAATCCATATTCAATGATCATCGAGCGAACATGTGTTGTTTCCTGCAGCTTTTTAGAAGCTGTGTGCAAATTTAAATAGGCTAAGGGAGTGGCCAATTAGCCCCAAGCCTTACTCTCAAGGAGACCTCCTCCTGAGTAACCACTCCTGCCTTTTGGCAGCTCTGCGTGCTCATGTATTGAGAAGAGGCTCCTCCACTTCATCCTCTTCACTTAAAGGAGCCTCTGGAGGTTCTGAAGGCCCTGGCTGAATCCCTGCCTCTGGCACCACATCTTCTTCAGCCTCCTTTTGTCCGACTCAAGCTCCGGCTGTACAGGTTGCTGGTGCGACACCACACCAGCCTCCTCGTTGTCGGGATCAGCAACAATCCGCGCAGGCCGCTGGCAGGCCACAACGATTTTACTTGGAATATATTATATATGAACACTATGTTGTAAATATTTTCCCCAATTTGCTATGTCTAGTAGATGAGAGTTGATTTATTTGGCAGGGTATAAATCCAAAAAAAAATTGTTAATTAAAATAAATTGATTGATAGTGGCTAAGTAGAACCTCTGAAATAACTTTCAATAATATCAGGAATGTATTCTGAACTTCTTCAAAGACTATTCCCAAAACATTGACTATAGTATGACAAGGGGTGCTGACCTTAAAAGTTATACTGACTCAATGAACAGCAAATATTTATTAATATGAGGCATGTATTGTTTATCCAGGAGGCATAAATATTCCTTCCGATCAACCTCTAATTAAGTTAAAAAATCTAGAGGATGTTGCTGTACCTACCATGGAAATAAAGGTAAATCAATTTAATTTAAATTTAAGTCTCAGTAACCATTTTTGCCTTGTTGTGTTTTGTTTTTTAAAAAGTTTATTTATTTGTTGAGTACATATTAGATAATATATATAAGAATAAGCATGAATTGAATACATAAAATGAATACAATTAAAGGGAACATTAGGACAGGGACAGTAGGCACGCTGGTGCTCTTATGCACCTTACAGACCTCTTAGGAATGGGGTGAGGTCAACAGTAGCCAGTCTAAGGTTAAAATTTTGAGGGTTTTGGGATGAAATCACAGAGCCAGGTAGTGCATTCCAGACATTGACCACTCTGTGAATCGAGTTTGGAGCAGTTCACTTTAAGTTTGTATTTATTGTGTGCTCGTGTATTGTTGTGGTTGAAGCTGAAGTAGTCATTGACAGGTAGGACATTGTAGCAGATGATTTTATGAGCTATGCTTAGGTCATACCGAAGGCAGCGTAGTTCTTAATTTCCTAAGCAGCAGAGAAATGAAACATCCTTTATTGTTCAGTTGAACATTTCAGTTAGAGGAGGGACAAATGTCAAGAAATATCTACACTTCATCTAAATTTCTGTGTGGTTTTAGGTGGATCCTAGTGGCAAATATGAAAATTTGATTACAATAAGATCATTCAAACCAGAATTTCGTCTAGCAGGCGGGGTCAATCTACCCAAAATAATAGATTGCATTGGATCAGATGGACAACAGAGAAGGCAGCTTGTGAAGGTGAGTTCTCTGTTTCATTATGAAATATGAACAAGATTATAGATGTGGCACTTTTGTATACTGCCAAGTTCTTCACATCAGAATAGGTATGATAAAATATACATACTATTAAGCTTTTTTCTCAGTTGAGGAACACTTTAGTATGGGAGAACATTCATAGAAGCGTCTGTTTCTTCCTCCAGTACCATTCTGAATTTGCACTGTTAGGTCAGGACTCTACCATGGGAGCTTCTGTATATTTTTATTTTACTGTATGAAAATTTAGATAGTAACAATGATACCTATGATAATGGTAGTGAGTTTTTTTGCAATGCTTCCCAAAATTTTTCCACACTTTTGAACTCCAATAAAGAAGGTTCATCTGAAATTGCAGTTTCATTCTCACTCTCATTTAGAATGCAAAGGTTGTGAGAATGTCTGGAGACCTTTTTTTGTGATAATTGCTGTCCCTAACACATTTACATGGATGCCGTTTCCATCAGGTTATATAATTCTGCATTTACATTCATTCTGGGGACAATGCTATTCTTGTTGTTGTTGTTTTAATCTCTTAAAGGGGCGTGACGATCTGAGGCAGGATGCTGTTATGCAACAGGTTTTCCAGATGTGCAATACTCTGCTACAGCAAGATGCTGACACCAGAAAAAGAAAACTGACCATTCGCAGATACAAGGCAAGTTTTGCATGAAAATGGCCTGCTGTAGATATAATGTTGGTGCCCTGAATGCAGAAGGAACTGCCCTGTAGAAGACCATTCATTCATCTGCTGTTCCTCATTAATAACTTCTAGAATAACTGATGATGGCAGAATCTGACCACCAGGCAAACAGGTTGCCAACCTTTCTCCTCCAACAGAATAAGTTGGAGTGATTTCCGCAGGGTAGTAGTAACTTTCCAGGGCCTGACACAGACCTTGCCCAGCATCTGATGCTTGGGAACCTGCTGAGAATATAGCCTGGGACCCTTCTTTATTTATTCTATTTCTGCTTGGAGTAACAGCCAAAACTATAGACAGATTATAACATGATTTAAATGATTTAAAAAGGAAAAAAATGATGCAATTAATGCAATTTAAATTGATAAAGTGCTTGACTGATATCCATTTGTTCAGTTCAAAGTTACAATGATGCTGAACAAATAGTGGTTACAACTGATTCTCAAAGTTCCAACCATCCCTGAACATGGTTGGAATCTTGAGTGCTTGGCAATCCATTCCCATTGACAACTGGTTGCCAAGCACCCCGTGATCTTTTGATTGTCATTTCTAACACTCCCTGCTGGCTTCCTCTGAAAATCTTTGGGGAAGCCAGCAGGAAAGATCACAAAATGCTGGGGACGTCTTCTCCCTTGTGAACCCCTATCCATCCCTGGACTCATGCCATGCTTCTCATGCAACCCCACCCACACATGTGGTGCTTCTTACACACACTACCTGACCTACACAGCACCTTTCACACACACACCTGTGCACATTCCGTGATCTGCACATCTTGAACATCTTCCCCAACCCTTGTGGTGCCTTTTGTGCTTTCCCAACCTTTGCAATGACTCACATGTTTTCTTGTACCCTCATCAACCTCCCACACCCATGCCATGCCTTGCATACCTCATTGCTCTTTGCTTATCGGCCCATGGACCTGGGACTGCCAACTTTCTGCCAGTTTCCCCACAGGCTTAGGCTGTGGGAAGCCAGCAGGAGATTACCTTGCTTAACAACCATGGGATTCATTTAACAACATCAACTGGGACTGTAAGGAGTGCCGTCACTAAGTGATGGGGCTATGCTTTATGACTGCATTGCTTAGTGATCAAAATTCCAGTCCCAATTGCCCTCATAAGATAAATACTACCTGTGTGAGCCCAGAAAGTATGAATAATATCTAGCGTTATATATTCTTCTATCTAAAATAGCAAATCCACTACTGAAATGTATTACAGCTTGTGCTCAGCTGCTGAATCTTTTCCCTCATTGTAGACTAGCTTTAAAACAATCAACTTGTACATGTCCTCTTTCCTTCCTTTTTATCTTGAGAGTTTTCTTCTATCTTTCCAATGATAATCACAATTCTGTGATAATACGTTCTCTAGCACTTTCTTGATTAACCAGAGATCATATAATTCAGAATGGATCTGCTTTGTCTACCTCTTTAGGTTGTTCCCCTTTCTCAGAGAAGTGGTGTCTTAGAGTGGTGCACTGGCACAATTCCTTTGGGTGAATTCCTCATCAATACTGACAGCAGTGCTCACAAACGCTATAGACCACAAGACTACAGTAGCTTAGACTGCCAAAAGAAAATGTTGGTAAGTCTGCTACGTTAAATCAAGCCAATTAATGTTTCTTCATTTGTAGAAACTGGATGTAAGAAAATTGATGGGGTAATAGAAATACGGTTGTCTACATGAGAGACAATCATGTTGTCAAACAGTGACCCAGGATTCACTGAGAAAAGTAATATGACCTCAGAAACCTTTACCATATAATAGGAATTTGGTCTTCAAATCAAATTTAGCCAAGCAGTGGTACAGATGGATCAAACTGTCAAGTATAATGACATGATGACACATTGGCACAGTGAAGCCAATATGAAATCAAGAACAATAAGAAGGACATGGCCTATTTGAAACCCTGATTGCAAGGAGAATGTCTTCAGATGTGATACCACCCTGAAAAAAAATATTTTCTTTTGTAGCTATCTGCCTTCCCTCACTTTGTGTGGGATACTCCAATGAATTTGGAAGCCATTTTTGGCTGATAATCATTTCTTTTGGTAGCTCATCCCAAGGTGTTTGCCAGTTAAAGCTAAAATAAACCCTTTGAGTTGACCCAGAAATGGCTCCCTGGCAGTGCCAATAGAATCCTACTAATCAGTTCCAGTTGACAGCCATGTGCCCTGAAATTTTTGCAGTTTTCAAAGGTAGCACTACATGTAGTCCCTGCAATAATCTAGACAGCATTACCAGGTTCAAGGCTACTGTATCTTGATTGCAGAACTCTAGAAGATCAATCAATGGCAGCAAAGAGAAAATCTCTCTTTAAATATATCTGGTGGGATTTTGTTGTTGTTGTTTATTTATCTATCTGTTTTAAAGGTTGTTTTGCTGTCCAGATGAGAGAGCCCTGCCAAATTCAGTACTTTATCCACCACATTATGGTGTTTCTTTACAATGTTATCAGAATATCTAGTGCTTATTTTCATATGCATTCATACTTTGTAGGAAAGAGGTGTTATTTTCTTGTGTAATTGCAAGGCTACTTGTATTTGAAAGCATTTTTCATATAATCTCTATTCATACACAAAAGAAACTGCACTTAGAATTAACAGGAGAAAAGAAATAAATATCTCTAAACTATTTGTGGTTTCCTTCAAAGGATACACAAAAGAAAGATTTTGAAGAAAAATACACTATTTTCATGGATATATGCCAGAATTTTCAACCTGTGTTTCGCTATTTCTGTATGGAAAGATTTTTGGATCCAGCGGTGTGGTTTGAGAAAAGGTTGGCATACACTCGAAGTGTTGCCACTTCATCCATAGGTATTATAAAATATAATAAATTGTTTTATCAAGCTTCTTATCATATTTACTAATAAATGAAGGAATTTTATTAATTTTCTATGAAGAGTTCTTTGCCAGCGGAGTTGCTGCAGAGAAAGAGTAGGCAATATAGAGCCAACAGTAGCTATAAATGGAGACAATCTTTTACTGATTTAACTTTTGGCATTGGGCAAAATCTAATAGTAAGATGGTTTTTTGCAAAGGCAAATTGTTTCTTTTTGTCCTTTGGAATGGGATGGGGGATTGTATTATTTTAAAGTAGCAGCTGGCATCTTTTAGATGGCCAGAAGTGGTCCAATATTTTTCAGGAATTCAAGGGCCACAGTTGTAGGAAGGATGATGCAAAGGGCACAGGGAAGCATCACACAGATACTATCAGCCACGGTCCGTTTCCCCCCCTCCCCCCCCGGTAGTTGCTTGTATCTGGGCTTGCTTGCTTATTTGATTGATTGATTGATTGATTGATTGATTGATTGATTTCTATAGCCACCCATCTCAACAGATGACTCTTTTAACATATATAAAGTCTACTTTGGAAATTCATTGTCATTTTTACATCTCAAAATCATGGTTATCATGCCACTAATAATTAGCAGTTATGATTGGAAAAGTTTCTGGAAGCCAGACTAAGAGAGGCACAACACTCCAAGTTGCTCCTTTATTGATGTAATATTTGTGACTTTCCCTTTCAAAATGGTAGGAAACTACACTGCTGATTTTTCAGATAGGATTCCAGAAACTCCAAAATGGGTTTGCAAACTGTTAACTCTTAACCATTTTGTGCTTTTTAAAATGATGAACTCAGTTTTGGTAAGTTAAATATTTTAATAGATTGTGTAGATAGTTACTTTTATTATCTTCCTATTTTTATTGAGGATAGCTAATGAAAAACAAACTGTTAATTAGAGTTTAAAATAAATATGTTTTATATATTATCAATACAGAAATATAATTATATGAAAATATTAACTCTGTACTAGAGCTGCATACAGTATGTATTAGCTATTAACTATCTGCAGCTCTTTATCCCTTGAAAAGATATTTCTGAAAATCAGGGCATTATTGGAGCATTAGATTGTCTTGTTAGATTATGGTGAGGAAGGGGAAGAAACTCACTCTTCATATTTGTAGTAGGCTTTCAAAAAAATAAAGACTGGATACAAGTACTTCTGGATTAATTTTGGATATTTCCATTTCAGTTGGCTACATACTTGGTCTCGGAGACAGGCATGTACAGAATATTCTGCTAGATGAAGAAAGTGCAGAACTTGTACACATTGATCTAGGTATGTACCAAGCAAAGGAATCAAGGGTTTAGATTTTGATGTGAGTCCCATTCAGGCATTATAAAAATAAGCAGATTCACCATTCTGATTAACTCTGCTCTTTCTCCTGTGTATTGTACGGTTGTCTGAAGAAGAAAAGCCTCACAGGTATGAAATGGTGCATCATTGCTTGCACTAAGGCTTTTTGCTATACTCCATGAATATACTCCAGATACTCCATGAATAATATTGATGTAAGAGGGGTGTCTCAAGTTTCTAAACATCAGCATAGGGCTTTACCATTGATTGAGTCATAGAGGAAGGAACAGTGTAACATAAAAGAATGAAATAAAAAATGCAAAAGTTATACTATGAACTCCAAAAGCATTGACAAGATTGGTCATATTTCTTCTTGCCCCTGTTTTTGAAAAGACACAACAAGTAGTCCTCAATTTACAATGCCAATTGGGGCCAGAATTTCCATCCCTAAGCAGCATATATGTAAAGCACAATTACATTGCTTAGTGACAGCAATCCTTGCATTCCTGGTTGCTGTTGTCAGTTGAATCTCCTAGTCATTAGGTGAGGCAGCTTCTTACCAGTTTCTCACAACCAATTCAGAGGGGAAGCTGACAGAAAGTTGTAAGACCCAGGTGCTTGCAAGCAGGATAGCAGGGAAGGTAAGTGGCTGCTGCCAGGTGCAAAAAGACCCAAAGATGCCATGGAATTGCCGTGATGGTCGGGGAAGGTACACAGATGGCAGGGAGGTGCAGCAAGGATCCGGGAGTGTAAATCCAAGGGGGTTAGGAGAGGGTGCATGAATATGGGAGCTTTACTCCTATGACTTGACCTTCCCTGCCAGCCTCCCCATTGACTTTCTGGGGAAGCTGGTGATCACAAATGGTGATCACGTGATCACGGCGCAGTGCAGTCGATTGTAATTGCAAGCCTGTTGCCAAGCACCCATATTTCAATCATATGTTCACAGAGTTGCTGGGACAATGGAACTCAAAGCCCAGTTATAACCAGTGATGTCATTACTTTGAATGTTTGCTAAATGAATGGTCGAAAATGGAGCACTACTGTAATTTAATAATCATTAAAAATATGTACAGTTACCTCATTGCTGCAATCAACTGTATTTCCTGCCTTTTAAAAATAATGCTTCTAATGCTATATTGGTAGATGGGGGTTGGGGAAAGTGCTTTTAACACAGTGACCTTCGACTTCTGCTTTCTTTTCTCCACTAGGAGTTGCCTTTGAGCAGGGCAAAATCCTTCCTACTCCAGAGACTGTACCTTTTAGGCTAACAAGAGACATAGTTGATGGCATGGGCATTGCTGGTGTTGAGGGGGTCTTCAGGAGGTATGTTACTCCTTTCAAAGCATTTTAGCATTATGTATGCCAGGATTTCAGTTTTTACAGTTTGGGAAATTGAGTTGGTAAGAACCGTTTTCATTTATAAAAATGTACCCCATGTGAGCTGATTGTAAACTTTATTACTACCTAGAAAAAATACATTGTAAGGTTTTCTATAAAAGTTAAAATAGAAACTGGTTGTGACATTAAAATCTGTTTGGAAATCATTTAGATGCTGTGAAAAAACCATGAATGTTATGAGAAATTCTCAAGAAGCCCTGCTAACTATTGTAGAAGTAAGTGTTTCTTGGCTAAATATAACATTGAAAGTAATTCTTATATTAAATATACTTTGGTGTGTTGGACTACTATAGTCCATATTTAATATTTTGCATCCCAAAAGACAGCTTAGTTGGTAAGTAGATTAAAAATTCTGATTCCTCTCCTATCTCAGTGAACATTGAAACGGAGGTAATGTAATACAAATAGTGCATTATTACTGAAACAAGTTAATATCATTCTGAATTCATGAATGAGTTCATGAGTTCAAATAAAGCAGACTTATAGTACAAGAAATATTAGACTGAACGTTCAGTCATTTTAACACTAAGTAAAAAAACAAAGCAGTCGGCCAATTTGGGAAGGTGTTCAGAAATCTTTTCATGCTGTATTGCTTGATGATACAAAGATATGGCAAACAGCAGCATAGGCACAGACTTCAGAAAACGGATAATAATTTACTATGAATCATGTTGGAACTTTGAATTAAGTGCTACGGGGGTCTGCCTATCCATCTATCTAAATAGCTATGTAATGGATAACTGTGAAGGCTCCTGAAGGGATATAAGAACCTAAGTAATGGCCTGCTGGATCAGAACTCTGCCCATCTGGTCCAGCAGTCTGTTCACAACAGTATCCAACCAACTGCACAACGAAGCCTGCTAGTCACCCAGCAAATCGCCTTCAGAAGCAGTCACTGCCATCAAAGCTGACGGCCCTTGACCACCACGACTTTCATAAATTGGCCCAACCCTGTTTTGAAGCCAGCCATCCTGGTAGCCAGCACCACATCTCATGGTAGCAACTTCTCAAATTGAATTATGTATTGTGTAGTAACATACTAATCAAGTGTTGGTTTGGGAAGGAGCTACAGTCTCCTTTCCAGACCCCAGTGGCTGTACTGCCAAAATAAAAAAATCCATATACTTTACAGCCATAAAACCTTGAATGAGCATTCTTCCTGTCAGTGAACAGAAATAAGAGCCAGTAACAAAATATAACACTTGGGATTGCAGATTGAGGCAACCTTATCTCTATTTATTTGATTTGGTTATTTGATGGAACCAGATTTCAATAGTTGAATGTATGGGTTGAACAATTCTGAATTTTGGCCTAGAAGTTCTGTTTAGGAACATAATTGTGTCTCCTTTGATATTTAGGTACTTCTATATGACCCTCTTTTTGATTGGACCATGAATCCTTTGAAAGCTTTATATCTGCAGCAAAGGTCAGAAGATGAAGCTGATGTCAGCTCCAACTTCAGTAGTGCTGATCAAGGATGTAACAAAAAAGCAAAGTAAGGGCAAATTTTATTATTATTTTGTATTTTTTGTATTTATGAATTAGTATCTGTCTGCCTCCTAAAACCCTTGTTTCCTTCTCAGTAATGAAAACCAGTTGTTCAATAAAGTGGCAGAGCGTGTTTTGATACGACTTCAGGAGAAACTTAAAGGAATGGAAGAAGGTACAGTGCTCAGCGTGGCCGGCCAGGTGAACTTCCTCATACAGCAAGCCATGGACCCCAAAAATCTTAGCCGCCTCTTCCCAGGGTGGAAACCATGGGTATAAAAAATATACTATAAGGAAATAAGACATGATTTCCAGAAGCTGTTACAAACATTTAATGGTTGCTAAGGAAAGTAGAATTTAAAAATATTACATGGAAAATGTTGAATAAAAAAGTGTTACTGTATTGCACTTATTCCAATGTGATGAAAGCAATATCAGTGTTGTACTGTAAGCCCTGTCCTTTTTTTATATATATTTAAGATGAAAGCAGTAAGATTCTGTGGACGTCCCAGAAGGATTTGTCTTTTGCTTGCATTGGTATAACTAGGAACATAGTTCCTGGTCTTAACCCGCAGTCAAGAATTTCAGGAAATTAACATTATTACAATTTGCGTTAACAAAGAAAATATTTATCAGTAAGCCCTATTCCTTCTTTGGTTTAAGAATGTTAACTGCAGCATAGTAGTTCTTATTTCTGCTGCATTTAAAATGATCAAACTGACATCAAGCCTGTTACTGCAATACGGTCATGTTGCCTTTCTCCTAGACAAGACGAGAGAATGTACTCAAAATAAAAACGTGCATCATCCATGCATGTTAACAATGATGCTGCTATAGCATCCTGCTATATAAATATTTAGGGATTTCTGATATATAATATATATAAAGTTGTAGGCTTTT
The DNA here is from genome assembly GCA_022577455.1 of Arizona elegans. Classification (NCBI taxonomy): domain Eukaryota; kingdom Metazoa; phylum Chordata; class Lepidosauria; order Squamata; family Colubridae; genus Arizona; species Arizona elegans. The sequence continues at coordinate 97,724,102 of JAKOOJ010000006.1, read as the reverse complement.
TAAAAAGTAACAGGAAATTGTATTTATTTATATAAAATGTATAATGTACAGGGGATGCAGTGGCTCAGTGGCTAAGATGCTGAACTTGTCAATCGGAAAGGTCGGCGGTTCAAATCCCTAGCGCCGCATAATGGAGTGAGCTCCCGTTACTTGCCCCAGCTTCAACCTAGCAGTTCGAAAGCATGTAAAAATGCAAGTAGAAAAATAGGTGGGAAGGTAACTGTTCCGTGCGCCTTCAGCGTTTAGTCATGCCAGCCACATGACCACGGAGTTGTCATCAGACAGCGCTGGCTCTTCGTCTTAGAAACGGAGATGAGCACCACCCCCTAGAGTAGGGAACGACTAGCATGTATGTGCAAGGGGAACCTTTACCTTTACCTATATAATATATGTGTGGTTCTGAAGACATTTCAAAAGAAAAATAGAAATTCACAATAACACCTACAATCAGAAATAATTGTATAGTGCTACATAGTGCATTTTCATTATTACTGAAGAGTGCAGTTCTTTGACTTGACAGACAAACTGGCATAATCTATCCTATTTCATGCTATAATAATGTAGGAGGGGAGTTTTTCTCTCTTTCTTTTTTTTTACAAATGAATGTGGACATAGATTTCTTACAAACACAATAATTCCAGTAAAAGTTTTAGTTTATACTACCATAGCAAGAACTTCCTATGTCCAACTAGTACAGTAATCTTGTTCTATATCATGGGAAAGATAGCCTTATTTTACATTTCGTTATTAATTAAATTTAGTTCCGTAATAAGCTAATCCTTTTTGTTGTAACTTGTATGTGCACTTTGGAACCTGAAAGAAGTTACTGAAGGAACTTTGTGAATTAAAATATATTGTAAGCACTATTATGAGCATATACTTTTTTATTTTGGAGAAACAATGCACTATTCATGTGGAAGTTTTTTTTTATTTGCTTTGCATTAGATTACTATTTGTGTATTGATATGCTATGAGATGCAGAGGTCCTAAAAAGTGCCTTTTAAAATGTACAATAAAGCCAAATTCTTTTGAACATGCATTTCTCTTTCATATCTATTTATTATAGTCCATTTGTGCATAAAGCCATAGTGAGCTATAAAAAGAATGGAAGAATTTTGTCTGTTTGCCTTTAAATTAGTATGTGGAAAATTCATATTCATATTATAGTTGACAGGATGGGAAAGCTAATATTTCAGATTTCAGTAGAGACACCCTTGAATGCTCAAATTTTCCAGCTGCTGATTGATGGTCGCTCAGGTTGTTTATAGATTGATGCCAAACCTCAGCAGGGACCTTCTTTAGGTGTTATCACTACCTAAACAATAATATGTGATTGTGTTGTTTCCATATCTTTGCTCACTTATATGTAATATCTTAAACTTGTCAGAATCAAAAAAATTAATGATTAAAAATAAATCTTGGAGAATGTTACTAATTGTGTGTATTACAACAGACATGTCATCTATCACAAAATAAGTTCATTAGGAAACTAAATAAATTTAATTTCAAATTTCTTTACATTCATTACATTTTATGTTAATGTGTTAAGGCACATTAACTTGACAAATGCATAGATTTCATCTTTTTATACTGAGTTTCTATTTGTCTCCTGAAGTTTTATGTTGATACTGTTGTGACTGATGAATGTTCAGTTGTCAGATGTGTTATTTTTTTTTCTTCTGCACCTATTAAAGTGAGTTGATAATAGGTCTCTCTTTTAGTCTACATTAGCTGAGATCGCATTATTTCTTGGATGTCCTTTGGTATCAGTTCAGAAATGTTATAGTGTTGAGTAAACTGGAAAGCTAAAGGTAAACATACAAATGAATATTTATACAATAAAACCAAATGTTTTATAAGAGGACAAATATATTTTAAAATCATTTACAGTGGAAAACTGAATTCAAGATATTTATTCATAGATAATATTGCATGATAGTGACACAAAGTGTAACCGCCCTGCATTCCTAGAAGATATACCCAATTCAAATTTACTGAATTTAGATTTATCCTTGAATTATAAAGTAATGTTGGATAGGCATAATCTTTTTTTAAGAAGTTTATTTTCTACAATAACTTGCAAAATGGCACATTTGCATCTGCAATATTGTATTCTATGTCTATTTTTAGGGATGAGGTTTGAGACTACAAGCACTTTTTGAACTTCGGGAGAAAAGATGGCATAACACAAATTCAACAAATAGTAATATATATAATCTTGCTACAGGTCATAATTCTTACCAAACTGACTTCAGATATTTGATTGGGCCTAGAGACTTGCTTCTCTAGAAATAATGAAAGCTAAAACTTCAATATTAATATCATTTTTCTGCATTTATAAAATCCACATTTATTTTGGACACTCTTAAAGGAATATATTTGAAATGTTCACATAGCAAATCCCTCAAAATAAATTATAACAAAGATCCAAATTGTGTATTCTATGATCAGCATGGCTACCAATGCAATTCCAATTAATATTTGTTTTCATCCACTTTTACAAAATACTAATTAATTATGCCATAATTGTTTTAAGTTAACTGAATTAATTAAAATTTTAATTAATCAAAGATTTGCCTCCATAACGTTATACACCTAATTCTATAGAGAATCAGGAATTATGCATCTGTGGGATTACAACACCAGCTGCTCTGCCATCATCACACATCAGTCTCATGTGCTGCAGGAGTCTTTAATTACCCATGTAATTTATGATCCAATACTCTTATCTTTAGATTAAAATTATGTAAAGAATGACCAGAAAAAGTTTTACCTTTAGAACTTTCTGAAGTCTTGCTTGTTCCAACTTCTTTCCATAGTTTAACATATCTAGGTAAACAATAAGCACCGTGAAAAAAATGGAGCAGTAATAACCAAATTGCAATCCATACTTTAGAGCAGGGGTGTCAAACTCGCGTTGTCATGGCATCATCACATGACAAATTGCGACTTTCCCCCTTTGCTAAACTCGACATGGGCATAGCCAGCGCATGATGCATCCGGCCCAGGGGCCGCGAGTTTGACAGTGTGATATATATAATATTCCTAGCACTGCACTCTGTCTCTAACACACACAAACACTTTTTAAATCTCCCAACTCTCAGTGGTTACAGTGTTACACTAAAAATTGCAGTAACAATTAAAACCATCCAAATTGCAAAAACAAAACCAAGGTGAAACAATAAGAATAACAAAAGGTGTGTAAGAGGTGTTACAGAAAAGCTTTTATTAAATAATTTCCTATATTACTGCTGCTCTCTCGTATATTTTGTGATTTGATTGGTGTCTGTGCGTGAGAGAAAGACTGAAGAGAGTGGGTGTGAGTTAATACATTAGATTAACCTACTAATATAAATTGCCAGTAAAAATCAAAAGCTAAAAATGGATAATTTTAAAACAATAAGATTTAGAAAAGTAATGAAAGGTGAACTTTAAAACCATTACTCGTCATAATTCAATGCATTTGTCCACTTTAACATCTCATCTACTTCCCATTCCATCACTTGATCTATTCCTTCCTTCTCCAGGGACTTGATTAGCCCTTCTGTTGCTCTCTGAATTAAAGCAGTTGCCTCAGGATTCTGTGTTTTAACTTTCAGATTTTCGCCAAAGTACCTAGAAAATAGAAATATGTATTTTCATTCTTAATAGTTACACCATTTTTATTGAGTAGTAGTATTATTATAATCAAATTTATTTGCTACCCATATCTCAGTCTGAGGCAAGTATATGCACTCCTCTGCCCTTTCAAGGTAAGCAACGTTAAACAAAGGGCAGAAAAGGAGGAAGAAACAAAAATTAATAGACTTGGTTTGATAGATTAATAGAAATTAATAGAGCTGGCTTGGTCTATAGAACCAGTAGTTAAGGCACCGGGTTGGAAAGCAGGAGACCATGAGTTCAAGACTTGACTTAACCATGGAAGGCAGCTGGGTGACTTTGGGCCAATCAAACTCACTCCGTCCAATTTACCTCAGGGTTGTTGTAGTGAAAATAACAGGAGCAAGTTGAATGTTCACCATTTTGAGTTATTTTCAAAAAGAATAAAGGCAGGAAATAAGCAAATAAATAAATAAAAAATAGAAAATTAAAAGCCTGAGGTTAAAAAAAAGGAAATCCAAATAAGTAGTTTACATCAACACAATCATTATACTTCCCCAAAGATTTCTGTTCCTGCAAACCATCCTTGGTTGTTCAGCATCCATATACAACTTCACTGCCTTTTAAGTTTCACCTCCTTGTTTGGAAGGAATTTCATAAACTCCAACAGTGACCTAAGTCACTAAGTCTAACGGTATATATACCCATTCATCCTTGATCTAGCCAACATTCACTTCCATCTGCCCAAAGGGAAATATAGTCATTTTCACTTTTGTCAACAAATACTGTTTCCTTGCAACAAATTGTGCTACCCAATTCTTTTATATTGGCAGTAGCATTTCCTGAAATTTCTACACTTTCTCCTCTGTAGTAATCTTTTGCCATTTATGGATAATTTTAATCCATTTTTGCCTTAAAGCACAAGTCTCTTGACTACAGTAAACCTTCATATCCATATTTACTACATTATACAACCCAACATTTGTTGCAAATCATTTGGGTTTTAGCCAACAATACAGCTTCATCTGCATAGAAAAATACACATTTCCAAATGAAACATCTCTAACATCATCTCAAGCAGTGCAAAGACATAAAATAATCAAGGGGACATTACATATTACCTTACTCCTTATTCAATATTGAAACTATTTCCTAATCTTTGTTTATTCTCACATGTGCTTTCCTTCCTTCATATATTGTTCTTACTGCTTTTGATAGTAATTTTCGAATCCCCATTTGTGCAAAACAAGGATATTCATGTTTTATTTAACTCAACAAAAATCCAATAAATTTGTCACATTCATATTGTTTTCAAAAACCTACCAAAGAGCAAAACACTCTTCTGTACTTCCCTTGCTCAACATAAAACTTTCCATATTTTGCCCATTGTTATTCCTCACATCCTTTTGATCAAAATTCTTCCAAATACCTTCATATAATAAACTAATCCCCTTCGAGTTTTTGTATTCATTCTGGTGCTTTCCTTTGTACAGGGAACAATAACCTTTTTACAGTGACCAGGCACAGGTGGACTCTACACATCTACCTTACAAGCTGCACAACCATTCGGTAAGAAAATCATATCTACATTTAACACTTTTTTTGCTACGCCATGGAGAGCACTGTTTCACAAACTTGGCAACTTTAAACATTGCTGTGTGTGTGTGTGTGTGTGTGTGTGTGTGTGGAATTCTGGGAACTGAGCTCCACCCATCATAAAGTTACCAAGTAAAATCAATGGGAAGACAGCAGGAAATCACAAGTAGCAGTAATGCAAGATCCTCAGTTAATGACCCATGTGGTAAATGATGGTAACCAGGACTACTGAACTGGAAGCACTAAATGGCACAAACACAAGGTTTTCTAAGTGGTACAAACACAAGGTTTTTCTATGACAGTGTTGCTTAACAACGAAATTTTCAGTCCCAATTAGCATTGTTAAGATAATCTTAACAGGTATAGGTAGTCCTCGACTTATAACCACAATCGAGACCAGAATTTTTATTGTTAAGTAAGGCGATGGTTAAGTAAATTGCACACAATTTCACAACCTTTTTTCCCATGGTTGTTAACTGCAACAACGTGCAGTTGTTAAGTTAATAATACGATTGTTAAATGAGTCTGCTTGAGATTGACCTTGCTTGTCAGAAGCCATCTGGGAAAGTCGCAAATGGCGACCCCATGATCCCCTAGGACACTGCAATGCGATTAGTATAAATACAAATCAGCAAACACCCAAATTTTGACCAGGTGACTGTGGGATGCTGTGAGAGTTGTAAGTGCAAGTCCCCATTGTAAGTCACTTTTTCCAGGGTTGTTGTAACTTTGAACCATCGCTAAATAACAAAGTTGAACACAACCTGTACAATGTATTCAGATGGCAATATAGTTTTAATTTCTTTGAAACCATGTTAATAATAAAACATGCAAGTGTAGTTTTCCAACACATGGAAATGTGGAATTGAGGAATTTAGTCTTTGCAAATTGATTGTTTTGATAAATATTTGTTAGCAATTAATTCATTTATACAACACAATTCCTAGACAGTACAATGTAAGGTGAAAAGTGAAGGACACATGTAGCATTTAAACTCTCTACAACAGGAGTGTCAAACTCAAGGATCGGGGGCTGGATCCGGCCCGCGGGGTGCTTAGATCTGGCTGCGGGACTGCCCTGGAAACAGCGAAGGACCGGTCCGTAGTGCCTCTGTCAGTGAAAACAGAGCTCGGGAGGGCTGTGTGTGGCTCTCCCAACCTCCGTTTTCACTGGCAGTAGGTTGCAGGAGGCCATTGCGGCTGAAAACGGAGCTCTCAAGGGCCGCAGGCAGCACTCCCAAGCTCTGTTTTCACTGGCAGAGCACTTGGGTCATCACAGGCTCTCCCAGCACGAGTGATGTCGAGCTGGCCACACACATCCAGGCCATGCCCCCCCCAGCCCCCCAAAGTCAAACACAACCCTGATGCGGCCCTCAATGAAACCGACTTTGACATCCCTGCTCTACAACAACAACATGATATATTCTGCGACTCATTCAATTAAAAAAATGATTCTGAAAAAACTCGGCATAATAAATGATCAGGACTGATCTCTCAACAAGAAATTCAAACGGTTGCCTAGGGAAGCACGATTTTTAAGAACAACTACTGCACAAAGCACACTCTGACAGATGACTGCCACTTCCTCTGCCATTAAAAAAGCCTGTGGCATGTTCCAGTAAATGCATTCCCTATGTAATGGAACAAAAACTCATTCTCTGGTTTCTGCTCTACCAAAGTTTATTGACTGAATCTGATTCTGCACCAGATCTTGGCAGAAACTGTGTTCATTGTTCACTGTGAGAATCATATTTGTCTGGTACATTCTCTGTCTGCTCCTATATAAATTAGATAGAAACCTGTGATCTTCAGGTGATACTGAACTTCATAATCCCTGAGAACTGGAGCTGCAACTGACAAGATAGGATCTCAAAAGCCACGGAGTTTTGATGCCACCTGGCCTCTCATCTCTTAGGAAAACACCTTGTTCACCTGTTGTGCTAAAGAACTGGTGCTCTAAGTTAGAAATACCCACAGCTACTCACAAAATACACGCATGGAAATATGTAATGACTTCAGGCTCTCAGGAAGGCAATTTCAATTTTAACAACTCCACCCAAACTGTTTATTTGTGTATTTGACTGACAAACAAGGTATCTAAAGGAATCCACCCCAAAGCACTGGAGGGCACTGTTGTACAAGCAGCAGTCTTCTTACGAAAGACCATGCTATAACATGGAAGGCAGTCTTCCCATGCTGATTTAAACCTGCCCTGTTTTATTGTTCTATTTGAACATAAATAAACAAACACACAAACATCTAGAGAGCCACTATATTTGACTAATATAGTCTTTCCCGTTTTTTTTTAAATTTAAAAAAATTAAAACTCATTTAAAAATGTTAACTTACAACTTTTTAAGTTATCTCAGAATGTATCATATATGGTCTGCTTAGTTACTGCGGAAATACAGTTGTTTAAATATTTTATACCTCCTCCAATGTGTTAGGGTTACAGGCAGTCCTCAAGTTACGAACAGAATCAGGACTGAAACCTTGGTTGATGAACAAAATAGATCGTTAAGCAAGATGCCCAGGTGACTGCGTCACTCAACGACTGCAATCCCAGCATTCCTGGTTGTGGTCATTAAGTGATCTCCTAGGTTGTTAAATGGAGCAAAAGAACTGCCTGCTGAATTCAACTCCCCTGGAAAGAAACTATTCCAGTGGGCTGCATCCCCGCCAAAGAAATTTGGCTCCCCTTAGTTTGCAGAAAGGAACTGCTCTAATAGGCTGTAGAAACAGAGCTGGCATCTTCAGGATTGGCGCTCTTTTTCTCCACCCCACAAAGGAGTTCAACAAGAGCCGAGGTGGCGCAGTAATTAGAGTGCAGTACCGCAGCTACTTCAGCTGACTGCTAGTTCAGCAGATCAGCGGATCAAATCTCACTGGCTCAAGGTTGACTCAGCCTTCCATCCTTCCAAGGTGGGTAAAATGAGGACCCAGATTGTTAGGGGGCAATATGCTATTTAGTATACTGTCTTTGGTGTAAGCTGCCCAGAGTCCTCGGAGAGTGGGTGGCATAGAAATATGACTAATAAAATAAATAATAAATAAAATAAACTCCCCTTGGTAGGCATCTACTTCAGCCAGGTCCCAGAGGCAAGAAAGAGTCCTCTCAGCAGGCAGCAGCAACTTGTAACCTTCCCTGTTGGCTTCCCCACTGACTTTCTGGGGAAGCCAGCTGAGAAGATTGCGAAGGGTCATCACCAGGGGTGAAATGCTCCCGGTTCCAACCGGATCGCGCGATCCGGTAGCGATGGAGGCGGGTGGTTCGGAGAACCAGTAGCAAAAATCCCCGCCCCCCACCCCCATGCCCAGCTGAGCCGCACAATCATCAGAGGCTTTTTTTTTCTTTTAAAAGCATTTTTTCTACAACTTCCGCCGAAAAAATGCTTTTAAAAGTAAAAAAAAAAGCCTCTGATGATCACGCGGCTTGTCAAAGGCATTTAAAAGAAAAAAAACCCTTTTTTTCTTTTAAATGCTCTGACGATCCCAGCTGAGTTCCCTGATCGGCAGAGGCTTTCAGAGAACTCAGCTTGGATCGTCAGAGCATTTAAAAGAAAAAAAGGGGTTTTTACTTTTAAATGCTCTGACAATCCAAGCTGAGTTCCCTGATCGGCAGAGGCTTTTTAAAAGCCTCTGCCGATCAGGGAACTCAGCTTGGATCGTCAGAGCCTTTTGAAAGCATTTTTTTACAACGTCTTCACAGAAGAGATTGTAGAAAAATGGTTTTAAAAGTTAAAAAAAAAAATTGGCCACGCCCACCCAGTCACATTACCCCCCCCACCAAGCCACGCCCACAGAACCAGCAGTAACAAATTTTAGATTTCACCCCTGGTCATCATGGGGTGCCTGGCAACCAGTCATAAATGCGAACAGTTTTCCAACCACCCAGAATGCTATCATGTAACCATGGAAATGGAGGAGGGGGCAACGTGATGCTTTACAACGGCTTTAGGGGGCTAAAATACCCCTTTTGGAGGCGATTGTAACTTCAAACAGTCATTAAATGACCAGTCATAAGTTGAGGACTATTCATATAACTTGTATTAGTTTGACTGAATTTGAATTAGTAATGGCTTCAGCCTATCAGGTTGGTGTTAAGTGGAGGAAGGTTAACTTGGAAGGATGATTTGCCTTAGTTCTGTTGCCCTATCTTTTAGATCACAGGTTTTTTGAACTTTTGCAAAAACCTGATGGATTTCCATGAGGTTAAGTGGGGAGGGAGGGAAGTCAATTCATTTTAACATCAATATTCTGTCACTAGAGCTTTGCCTTTTGATCAGGGATTACAGATACATTTTTTTTTAAATTAACAGGTTCCCTGGCCTGAAAGGTTTTACACTCCCCAATCTAGATGAATGCAGCCAATAGAATTGGCAGAAATGGTTAACTTGTGATTTATGGCAAGCTATTTCCAGCTGATGAATAACTCTAGCTTAATCATGATGGATTACCATTATATTAGCATAATATGGCTGAATGAATGATAATTAAAAACCACTAAACTGATAATAAAATGAAAATTGACCACTCCCGTGTTCGGAATGTCAAATTGCTGTAAACTCACATTTTTCTCAGCCATTCGATTTTTCTTGCCTTTCTTCTTTTTGCCATGTTCCGTTTCCTCTGCTTAGGAGAATGATGGAATTCCTGTATTTTGGTATTGTCTTTCGTTGTTACAGAGTCCACACCCTTCCAATACTGAAATATATTGTTGAAAACCATTTCACATTTATCAGAATTTTCAAAATCACTTGTCAAGGCTAAATACCTTTCAGACAACTGCTGTTCTGCCCCAGCTCCCTTCTCTCTACCAATATGCTCCAGGTTTTTTTAGGGCTCAACTCATTGATGCTTGCAGAGACAGATGATCTGGAGCTTGGCAATGGCTGGGTTTGAACAGTTTGCTATGTTAAAAAGGCAGGTTGCTAAATTGACATTGATATTCCCCCTTCCATTCTACATTGCGCTTATTATGTTGGCAACTCTTAACACTGCTGTAACTCTATTGGTTGAAATGAGCATTACACAAATAAAAGGAAGTATGTTAAAGGTAAAGGTATCACCTTTCCAGGTGTGTCAGATTCTAGGGGGCAGTGCTCATCTGTTTCTTAACCAAGCGAGCCAGTGTTGTCCGAAGACATTTCTCTGGTCATGTGGCCAGCATGACTAGATGCTGAGGTGCACGGAATGCTGTTACCTTCCCATCAAAGTGGTACCAGGGGTCGGTTCTACTTATCTTTACTACTGGTTTGCAATGGGGCCACTCATCTGTGCATGCACAGAAGCGTTCTGATGACATCGGGGTTGGTGGGCGGAGCCTCCCGCCAGTTTTACTAGCGGTTCTATAGAACCGGTCTGAACCGGGGGCAACCCACCACTGAGTGGTACCTATTTATCTACTTGCATTGGCACGCTTTCGAACTGCTAGGTGGGCAGGAGCTAGAGCGAGTAACAGGAGCTCACCCCATTCCAAGGCACTTGGGTCTCAAACCTGGACTGTCAGCTTTCCAGCTGACAAGCTCAGTGTCTTTTAACCGCTGAGCATTTATACTAAGGTTTAACCAGATGTTATGGTTGATTGGAATTTGTTGGTTGGGATTTTTAGAAATGTTGACAAAATTTGCCTGTAAACTAGAATCCCCTTTTGAGATTCAGCTACCCTATAGAGATGCATTTTATTTAACATTTAACTTAATATGTGAAATCAGCCCCAATTGAAGAGAAGAAAAAGGAGAAGGCTATGACAGCTAATTATATTTCCTTTCAGAAACATCTGAAGCAAAATTGTAGGAAATGACACGAACCTTTCTGTTTCAGATCAGGGTTCTCTGATATAAATCTTCTAAAAATACCCCTACATTCTGAGTTGGTAGTATAATACAGCCTTTTTGGTACAAGTAGTCCTCAATTTACAGCCATAACTGAGCCCAAAATTTCCATTGCTAAGTGAGTTTTGCCCCATTTTTTGACCTTTCTTGTCAAAGTTGTTAAGTGAAACACTGCAGTTGTTAAATTAGTAACATGGTTGTTAAACGAATCTGGATTTCCTGTTGACTTTGCTTATCAGAAGGTTGCAAAAGGCAACTCATGTGACCCTGGGACTGCAACCATCATAAACAGATGCCAGTTGCTAAGTATCTGCATTTTGATCACATGATTGTGGGTTTGCGGCAACAGTTGTGTGAAAAATAGTCATAACTCACTTTTTTCAGTGACCTTGTAACGTCGAACAGTCACTAAACGGATAGTTGTAACTCAAGGTCTACCTGTAATGCTGTATACTTAGTAAGATTAACCTGTAATGATGTATACTTAGTAAGATTAACCTAGCAATAGGTTGATTTGTAAATTAAAAGCTAACTCAGCTTTTAAAATAAAATGCCTGACATTAACCTGTAACCTTTCAGAAGTCATGTGAGGAAAAAAAGAGTTGAGACAAAACATCAGAAGGCAGAAACAGAAAAAAAGAATAGACAGGAGGGATTGAGATGCAGTTGGTTGAATTAGGCCAAACAATTTCTACAGTGTCTGAAGTAGAACTGGAGCAGGGATTGATGGAATAGCTGAAAGGGAAGATAAATTTCCTGATCTCAGAGCCATATCACATATAGTCTCCCCTTTGTGAATTGTTGGGTAGTTGGTGATCTGTAATACAAATTGGAGCAGAAGTGGGAAATCATCTCTACTTGAGAAATTCTCTCAACCCCCATATCATATCTCTTGAAAAGAGATGAAAAGTTCAATAACCTTTCACAAAAATGGAGAAAATACATAATAGAAATAAATACCAGCTTCCTGAAGCATTCTTTGAAGAGATTGGAAGGCAGCCCCACATCATTTTGCAGGTTTTATCTGTGCTTTTAACAAATACAGCCACCACAACTCTTTCAAATGTGTCAAGTGGAAGGAAGTCACCCATCACAACCTATGCAAACAATCTTTTTGGGGGAGGGCAATCATAACAGGAACCAAGTGAGAAATTTAAATATTTATTGTCTTACTCTAATGGAAAGAAGTCGCCATCCATTATTCTCGATGCGTTTATACCAGTCACCAGTACTTTCATTGACGCTCCCTTTCTCCAACTTCCTTGGATTTGGTTTGGTTGCAATCTTTGCGTAGTCTTTGGGACTATTTGCGCACAAATCCACAATAGGTCTATGAGTAAATATTTTATAGTATATGCTGGGAGGAAATTTTTCCTGCAAGGAAATATCCAGTTTAAAAAGTGGTAAATGGAAAACATGTTGGGGTCGCTGCAATTTGTTTTTACAGATCCTAAGGAATATTCTCTGTAAATGTCTATTTATTAACAGAACGAAAAGGTTCTAAAACAGATCAGAAGCAGACTGGAATTATTTTTTCTTAAAATGCACTTCTGTGGGCCCTGAGAAAAATCATCGTAAAATGATTTTGGAAGTTCTATTATTTGCACAAAGGGCAAAACAGGCATATAGTATGTTTGTTAAGCGTGAAGCAATCCTGAACTGTATGTACAGTCTTTTTAAAGAAGTATTCTGACTTTCAAAATCCTTTCAATTCAACCCCAGCAACACATATCATAAAATGGAAACGATTCTTAAAATAATAAAAGCCAAATAAAAATCCACCACAAAAATATAATAGCCAATAAAAATGAATGGCATTTTCTTGGTGGTCTGCACCACTGGTAGGTTGCCCCCGGTTCGCACCGGTTCTATAGAACTGGTAGTAAAACCGGCGGGAGGCCCACTGACCATGACATCATGAAAACGCTTCTGCACATGCGCAGAAAAGCACATGTGCAGAAAAGCAAGCGTGCGGCCCTGTTGCGAACCGGTAGTAAAGGGAAGTAGAACCCACCCCTGGTCTGCACACAAGGAATTTGATTGAACCTCTGCTGGAACTTGAATGAAATGGCTTCCTTCCTTCCCGTGAACTTCTCAACCACTTCAACTACTAGATGGTACTGATAGCTCATGACCAAGTCTATGTGCCCCTTTACTAAGACATTGCAAGAATGTATATTGTTTCAATGAATGCCAAAGCAGTTGGGTGCTCAAAAAAACCACAATTTCAATACTAATAGTGACAGCCAGTTTATTGCAGTGGTTAAGGAAACCAAGAGTCCATGAGTTCTAGTCTCATTTTAGGCACAAAGCCCACTGGATGACCTTGGGATGGTCACTCTCTCAGCCAGGGGTGGGCTTCAGATCCTTTAGCAATGGGTTTGCTGCACCGTTGCTGGGTGGGCGTGGCCATGGCTATCCTCGAGCCTCCAGGATGGCAAAAACTGCTTCCCCCAGGGTCCGGAGGCCCTCTGGAGGCCAGAAACAGGCCTGTTTCCAGATGTCCAGAACTTCTGGGAAGCCTGTTTTTCGCCCTCCCAGATCCTCCGCGCAGCCCCTGAATTTACCTGGAATGATGAACGGGCCGCGTAGAGACTCCTGGGAGGGGAGAGGCATGGTGTGCGTGGGCATGGCCAGCTAGAGGTGGCATTTGGGGATTCGCTGAACCCCGGCGATCCTTGGCTAGAGGATCACCCGAACCCTGCCGAACTCCCAGGAGCCCACCTCTGCTCTCAGCCCCAGGAAGAAGGAACTAGCAAACCACTTCTGAAATCTTGTCAAGGAAACCTCAAAGACTTGTCCATTGCAAAGAGTCAACAGTAATTTGAATGTGCACACACAGACACAGTCTAATATCAAGCTTTGCTCATCGTGTAAAAAAAAAGAAGAAAGTCTGTTTTAAAGATGGATCTGCCTTCAGGCTTTTTGCTTACACAGATTTAGATTCTGCACTCTATTAACAAGTGATAAAGTCCTGGCATAAATTTACAAGTACTCCCAGTATGCATTTTAAAGTATGAAAAAAAATGTGTTCTTTGTAAATTTACATTTTGTGTGATTATATTAATGTGCATATCTGCACATGTGCACAAAGACACACAAACATACAGAAATGAACAGGCACTCATATTTGTACACTTGTTTTAATTATTATTAAAATATAATTATTAAATGTAAACTTACCCCACCTAGTCTGAATTTAATATGAACTCCTGCTGCAGCATCTAAAAATTCTGCCTGTAATCAAACAAGATTTTACATATGATAGCATGCAAAAACTAAAAAAATAAAGTTAACAAACTTCATTTCTCTATATATCAAAAACAGTGATAGAATATTACAGCTTTATAAAACAAAATCTTTTTTTAAATTGGAAATAAAGAATAAAACAATTGACTTTAGGACCTCATTTTTAAACAGGAAAGACGACTTTGCTTTATTTTACGTAACTCCTGAAAACTAAGTTTAATTTTTGAGAGAGCCATTTTCATTTGTCATTCTATATTTATTCTGAATCAATATTTGCAATCACAGAAAATCCCAATTTGGCTTTTGGCTACTCTGGGCAGAAAGGAACAGAGTTCTGTCAGCAACTCAGCTGTGAGTGCAACTGTGCTGGTTTCCACATGAAAAGCCAGAACACAATCATCCTTTTCGACAGAGATGGGCAACTATGGCCTCTTTACAACTTGCGGACTTCAAGTCTTCAACTCCCAGTGTTGCTAAGCCAGCTGGCTCAGGAATTCTGGGAATTGAAGCCTAGGGGGTCATAAAAGGGCCATAGTTATCCATTCCTTCTTTAGGGTCTCTTTTCCCTTTCTTTTGACAAGGTAGAAGAGAAATCTGACATCAATCCACCTTTATACAGGTAAGCAGAATGGTCTATCAGCAGATCCGAGCAAGCCACGTTCGTTGTGCTTTTCCACGCAAAACTGGAGCCTTGTCTGAGTTCACTCCAGCCTTTGCCTGGCAAGCCAAATATCCATTTGCCCAAGCTGAGATGAAGTGAGCATTGGCAGTAATTCTGCTTTGCATATGCAAATTTGAGACCACCTGCCACAAATGGCAGTTAGCAGGAAAAAGAGAAAAAAGAGGGTTTAGCACATAGATATGTAGCTTTTAAATGATGCCATTCGACAACATTTTGGTGTGGCACCAATTATAAAGAAGATGAGAAAAGGCCGATTCCACTGCAGTGGTGGTATTCAGCCGGTTCTATCCGGTTTGGGCAAACCCGTAGCGGGAGGTTCTACCCACCTGCCTGGACGTCATCACATCCTGTTTTTGACCCTCTGCGTATGCGCGGAAGGCTCTCGCGCTCACATTTGCGAACCGGAAGTGAAGGTAAGTGAATACTACCCCTGCTCCACTGGTATGAACATGTCCAGAGAGCAAAACCTTCCACCGTGGGCAAGACTGCCTACCAACTAGAAGTCAATGGCCAGCGACTTTGGGGACGTCCAAAACAAAGATGGCAAGATACCATCAACAAAGATATGCAAGCTGCGGGCTTGCGCCCTGGAGACACAGCTGACCATGCAAGGTGGTACTCAATGATCTGAAAAGCGGACTCTGCACTTGTGGGAATACACTAGGAAGGAGGAGGAGGAGGAGGAGGAGGAGGAGGAGGAGGAAGAGAAGAGGAGGAGGAGGAGGAGGAGGAGGAGGAAGAAGAAGAAGAAGAAGAAGAAGAAGAAGAAGAAGAAGAAGAAGAAGAAGAAGAAGAAGAAGAAGAAGAAGAAGAAGAAGAAGAAGAAATGTCGCTTTTAAATATTCACTACAAACTTTGATTATGCCATATTAAGCCACATTAAGTTGCACTCTGCTGCTAATGTTACACATGTCATGGAACCTTGGATCAATTATAAAAGTGTGAATGCGTAATGCTTACCACTTCGTTTTAGCCCTTACCTCTCTAGGCTCAATGTACTTCATAAGATAGGAAGGTTCTCCATATTGCTTAAAGCCTATAAGCTCTTTATAATATTCAAATACACCCATATCCTGGAGGGAATAGATAAATGCCGTCTAATTATAAGTAGAAATATTACATTTTCTGACACTTGGTGCACATGAACATTTCTCCCAGGCTTCCCCTGACACAATTATTAATTCATATTGTGCTGATTGTATGTTATGGTGTCCACAGAGGTGGTGAGATTTATTTATTTATTTGCTTGCTTGTTTATTACATTTCTATAGCCTCTCACCTCCACCAGTGACTCTGGCCAGCTGACAGTTCCAAAACTTTAAAAACAATTAAGGCAATAAAAATAATATTATTTAATATTTAAAAATAATATTATTTAATATTTAAATAATTCTACTTAAAATAATAGAAACACTGAAAAATAAATGTATACAGCAGCCAAGGTAATTAACCAATTAACAGTGCAGCCACAAATGGGGCCCTTAACACATTCAGAGACCCAGGCTCAGGTACCCCGCCAAGTTTTAAAGCCTTACAAAAGGATAGCAGGGTTGGGGGCCATTCTAATCTCCAAGGGGGGACTATTCCATAGAGCAGGGGCTACTGTGGAAAAAGCCCTTCTTCTAGTGCCCCCCCAGCCGACATTATCTGGATGGGATTGGGATCTGCAGCATGCCCAATCTGCTGGATGGAATTGGATGGGTAGAGACTGTTGGAAAAAGGCAGTCCCTCAGGTAGCTCTTCATGTGTTCAAAAAGAAGCTCAAGAAGAAAGCCACTATTGCAGATATGGATTACAATTATAAAGTCACTCGGGTGGTTGTTTTCTTTTTTTATATATATGTGAAGATATTTATTATTGATGGGGGCAGATGATAACTGAGGATTTTGAATACTCTGTTGCAACTGGGATGTTATGTTACCTTAATCCAGATGATGGAGTCGGCAATCCAGTGGAAAGACATCAAAGAAGATATTATATGGATTATAAATTCAAAGTCATTGATTTTGTTTATATAAGGGAATATTTTTTTAGTAAAGATGGGCAGAAGAATAAAGATATTAAGAATTGTTGTGCATAGTAATCTTGTAGGAAAGTGGGCGGAGACAGACTAGTGTATTGATTGTATAGATTAAAAAAAGGGATGCTTAAGAGACATATATATGGGAGTGGAGGAAATGGATAGAGTAGAACAAATGTAAAACTAGAATTCATGGGGAAGGCTGCTTTGAAATGTTATATTAATATACGCAAAAGATTAAATGTTAAAGTAGGATTTATTATATAGTTTTAAAGTGGAAGGTTGTTTGAAATGTTATATTAATATACAGATATAAATATGGGGAAGGGGGGAAAAAGGGCAGACTATCGATAAATTGGGAGTTATAATAATATTATTGTGTTAAATCAGAAGTTATCATATAGTGTTATAATGGAATGTTATTTTGAAGTGTTTGGTAAAAGGGGGAAGTAATAATATTAATAATATTATTAGAAGTAAGGGTCAGTATTTGGAGGGGGGAGTAAGGGGATGGTAAAATATTATATAATCTGTTATGTATTAGGTTTTTATTTTGAAGAAGTCACAGGGGGGATGGGGTGGTGAGGGGGGGGTTAGGGAGGAGGGGGGGGAAAGGGGGAAAATTTGTAATTGAAAACTTTTTCAATAAAAAAAAAAAAAGAAGCTCAAGAATTAAACAGGAGCTACAGTCGAGACTATAGATCAGCGGTTCTCAACCTTTACGGTTTCGCGGTTACTGGCAGCGGCAACGGCAGCAGCATAGGAAAGGGGATGGTTTCAGAGGTGGGTTTCAGCAGGTTCTGACCAGTTCTGGAGAACCGGTAGCGGAAATTTTGAATAGTTCGGAGAACCGGTAAATACCACCTCTGACTGGCCCAGCCCCCATCTATTCTCTGCCTCCTGAGTCCCAGCCGATCGGGAGGGAATGGGGATTTTGCAATAATCTTTCCCTGGAGTGGGGAGGGAATGGAGATTTTACAGTATCCTTCCCCTGGAGTGGGGAGGGAATGGGGATTTTGCAGTAACCTTCCCCTGGAGTGGAGTGGGAATGGAGATTTTACCGTATCCTTCTCCTGCCACGCCCACCAAGCCACACCCACCAAGCCACGCCCACAGAACCGGTAGTAAAACATTTTGAATCTCACCACTGGATCATGGTTTCACATGCGCAACCTAATCCCGCACCATGCACAAATTGAGTTTCACGTGTTCGCCTGTTGCTTGCATGGCCAGGTTCCCAACGGGCCACAAACTGGGTGTAGGGGACCCCTGTCGTAAATGACCACTTCTGACTATAATTCAACTCATCATGGCTCCACATTCTCCAGATTAAATAGAACTCTTTTTTTATTTTTTAAATTCACTGTTGGTTGCCAAATCAGCAAAAAGTGTACACAGTTGCCATAGCTTGATTAACCATGATTTATTGAATAAATCATAATTGGCTGGCTTCACACGTTCTCCTAAACCAGGGGTGGGCAGATGTGGCTCTTTTACAACCTGTGGACTTCAACTCCCAGAATTCCTGAGCCAGCTTGGCTGTCTTCAACCTGTGAGTTGAAGCCTACAGGTTGTAAAAGAGCCAGATTTGCCCACCCCTGTCCTAAACCATCAACCACAGCTCACAAACCAAAACTGCTCGGTTCACATATCACGGTCAGCAAAGAACTACAACTCGCATCATTGTTGATTATGATGTGTGAATCCCTGGAGCGATGGGAAGGACAGAGTTTTTTTAAACTAGATATAAGGTGGCCCCATCGTCTGCGGCTTCAAGTCTTCAGCCACAAAAAGGAACAAGTGTGGAGATGTAATATCACCTCTTGTCCCTTAAGAATGCAACAATTGTGGGACCCACAGGTACCAATCCATCCAAAATATGTAGACATTTACATAAATAGACTCGAAAAAGCATATTACTCAAAAAGCATATTACTCTAGAACAGGAGAATCAAACTCAAGGCACGGGGGCTGGATCCGGCCTGGGGGGTACTTAGATCTGGTCCAAGGGGACACCCTGGAAACAGCGAAGGACTGGCCCATGGTGCTTCTGCCAGTGAAAACAGGCTCCTGAGCTCTCTTTTTGGCTACCATGGCCTCCTGCAATCCTCTGCCAGTGAAAACGGAACTCGGGAGGGCCGTGTGCGGCCCTCCTGAGTTCCGTTTTCACTGGCAGAGGATTGCAGGAGGCCATGGTAGCCAAAAGGAGAGCTCAGGAGCCTGTTTTCATTGGCAGAGCGCTCAGGCCACAGCAGGCACCCCCGACACGAGTGATGTTGAGCTGGCCATGCCCACCCTAGCCACGCCCATCCAGACCACACACACACACCCGAGGTCAAACCCAACCCTGATGCGTCCCTCAATGAAATCGAGTTTGATATCCCTGCTCTAGAACGAGAGATGACGGTGTGTTTGAGGTATTGTTAACTTACCAGCCATTTTTTCCAGGTTTTTTGAATGATATGTGCTGCTTTCTCCCTTTTCTCTTCTTTCTCATCATCGAATAATTCTATCAGTTTCTTTGGGTTTATAATATATTTTCCGGAAGTTCTTAAAATAAAATTTCCACGATATCATTTATATTCTATTATGAAATTATTATTTGCATAATAATATCAGATTTATTTTTTCATATTTTAAAATTCCCCTTTTGAACACTACACAGCCATGAAGAAGAGTTTCGGTATTATATAATTTATATAGAAGTGCAAATGACTTTTAAAATTGAAAATATAAATAGGCCAAAACCAAATCTGGATAAATGAAATAAGGACCTCCCTGGTGATAAAATCACAACCAGCAGCTTAAGCATCAATCTTCAGTATTGGGGACACTGAATACAGGTCCATGGAGACAACTTAAAGTTTTATACCAAGAACTAAGCACTACCAATCATGCAGGAAGCAGAGCCAGTGTATATAGCAATAGCAATAGCACTTAGACTTATATACTGCTTTACAGTGCTTTATAGCTCTCTCTAAGCGGTTTACGGAGTCAGCACATTGCCCCCAACAATTTGGGTCCTCATTTTACCAACCTTGGAAGGATGGAAGGCTGAGTCAACCTTGAGCCTGGTGAGATTTGAACTGCCAAATAACAGGCAGCCGGCAGTCAGCAGAAGTAACCTGCAGTACTGCACTCTAACCACTGCGCCACCACGGCTCATAAAACGTAGAGGACTCTTAGAAGAGAAGAGTTGAGACTCACCACTTTTCAATTTACTGTCCTAAACCTCTTCAGCCACTAGAATAATGCTTCTCAATCTCAGCAATTTTAAGATGTCTGGACTTCAACTCCCAGGATTCCCCATGCTGGCTGGTGAACTTTGAGAGCTGAAGTCTATCTATCGTAAAATAGCTGAGGTTGAGAAAGGGTGCACTAGAGAAAGCTCTGCTTAAGGCAACTTGGGAGTCTACGGCCTGAAAGTGAGATCTCTTATTTTGAAGCCTTCTCAATTCAATTCTACTTTGGCCACCTAATGAGAAGGAAGGACTCACTGGAGAAGAGCCTAATGCTGGGAAAGATTGAGGAACGGGACGACAGAGAATGAGTTGGCTGGATGGAGTCACTGAAGCAGTCGGCGTGATATTAAATGGACTCCAGAGGATGGTAGAGGACAGGAAGGCCTGGAGGAATGTTGTCCATGGGGTCACAATGGGTCGGACCCGACTTCGCAACTAACATCAACAATTCAATTCAAACCTCTTTTGTCAATGCACAACATGTGTACAATGAGATTGGCTGAGCCTCCCTTAGTGCACCCCCCCAATCCAAATACATCTCAATAACTCACAGTGAAAGAAGGAAATCCCTAACCCAGTAAATCATACTAACAGACACACAATCCTCTATACATATTTGTGCATAACATTACATTATATTATATTGCACCAATATGAACATGTTGCACGTTGCGCTGGCCCTGTGACTCTATCATGCTACATAGTTGTGATGTTAAGTTGCATTCAGGAGTCTCGACAGCCCACGGATAAAAGCTGTGTGTTTTGAGTGTTCAGTTACTGCAACTGGTGAAAACTGTATAATTTCCCATGACACTGAAGCAGGAAAAGGGCAAAGATTATAGTTTTAAAATAACCCCATTACAACTGACAAGAGAGAAAACTTCCCTTAATCCAAACACTGTTGGCTTTGTTCACTTGTGCCACTTGGACCCAGCAATGTAAACAGTGCACCCTCAAAATTATACCATGCATCTCTCCAGCGTAAACACCAAAAGATTGCCCACCCTGCTAAAAGATGTAAATACATACTCCTGCTATAAAATAATTACAGTCTTACCCATATTTTTTCTTGAAGCCTTCCTGCATTGTAGTACTATGTTTGGTGCTGGGGGAAAAAAACATCAAAACTGTAGATTATTATGCAATTCACAATTTAGGGGGAAAAAATGCTGATAATTTCCATGGTTTGGTATTTTATAGCATAAAGTGGGATAAGGGTTTTTTTTTGTTTTTTTGTTTGGTATATTGCTGAATTGCACTCATTTAGGTATATGAACACTACGGATCATTAGCACATCTAAAGGGATGACAAGAAAAAAAAATGAAAGGCTACATCATATAAACCCTTTAATTAAGGCCCTTTAGAGCCTTGGTGGCGCAGCAGACTAAAGTGCTGTTAAATAGCACCATCTGCCTGCCATTACTGCAAGTTCAAATCTCACTAGGCTCAAGGTTGACTCAGCCTTCCATCCTTTCGAGGTAGGTAAAATGAGGACCCGGATTGTGGGGGCAATAAGCTGACTTTGTATAAAAAAGAACACCGCTTGGGGTGGGGGGGCGAAAGCCCTACTAAGCAGGTATATATAAAAGTATGAAGGCTATTGCTTAACGCATTATAAGCCGCCCTGAGTCTCCGGAGAAGGGCGGCATATAAATCGAACCAATAAATAAATAAAATAAAAAATAATACTGACAGAAGAGAATATTTGTAGCTCAGAGTTGAAGAGAGGCACTTGGTGCTCTCTGAGTTTGATTGTTTTTTTACAGATTTTTCATTACCAAACTGGGTAACATCATCAGTGCTCTACTGAAACATCTACCAAAAAAAGAGAGAACAAAAACGAAGTTCAGAGAGCACCAAGGACCCAGCAAACTGTTTAGTCTGTGGCAGTATTTATTAAAGTATGGTCCTACAAGAGGTCCTAGTCTCATAGAGGTCTATGAAATCCAAATTATTTTCCAGCCTATGTTGAAAAATAATGCATTAAAATTCCATCAAATAATTGTGAGATGTGGTAGCAGCAGCAAATGCATCCCTTCCAATTTTTAACATGGTAAATATTGATAAATATAACCCATACGAAGAAAAGCTCTTTGAGGTTCCTCCATAAGTTTTTAAAATGGGAAGGGGGTCCGGAGAGAGAAAAAAGGTTAAGAAACTTGATCTGTAGGTTCCTTGTATTTACTAGCAGATTTCAGCAATTGCACTGAAATCTGTAAGAGTTCTTTTTATCACATTTATATAGTGTGTGGCTCTTACTTTGAAATAACTATGGCAATAAATTGGTACTTAACCAATACCTTGTTTTATTGTGCTTTGCTTTATTGAGCTTTTAAAAAGATTACAGCTTGTGAAGGCTCAGATAATGATTTTTAGGAATACGATTCCTAAATCTTATTCCTAAAAATCTATTCAGTTTTTAGAACTTTCTAGGAATAAAGTATTTTTAAATTGAGGTACGTATATTGGGTTTTTTTTAGACCTAATACTATTGTACATTTAAAAGAATACAGTATAGTGTAAATGTAACTTTTATATGCTCAGGAAGCCAAAACATTTATGTGATTTGCTTTATTGTGATATTTGCTTTATTGCGGTAGTCTGGACCCAAACCCACAACATCTCCCACGTATGCTATAGTTTAAGAAATGTGTGCAGTAATCCAAAGGCAAATAAAAATTTTCAGAGCATATTAGATGGAATTCTAAGTGTTTAATCATTTAGAAAATAATGTAGAAAGATAAAATGGAGTCCCAGACATATCTAGATTAGATTATTCTTGCAATCAGCTGTACCCTGTTTTATAAAATGGTTTTCAACCTTCTTTGAAGATGGTTTTCAACCTTCTAAATTGGCTAAAATCAGATTACATGCATACATTAATTCCTTTGTTATTAAAGTCATTGCTATTAAGTACATTGCTGTCAACCTCAATTCAAAATTCTTCAAGGCCCAGAATAAGCAGCTAACTCTGGACGCTGGACGCTGATTAATTTCAGAACTCCCAGTATTAAACTTTACCAGAGTATGGTTTATTTTCTGAAAACTAGAAATCTAATGGTTTCTAATCTAATGAAAAACCAAGTGGGATCTTCTTTGCTGCTGGTGTCACCCTGAAACACTGAGAAGTCTGTTTCATCTTCAGTGTCATGGAGTTGCATAATACACACCAGGAAAACAAACAAAAAAGCAAACAAAACCACGCCCCAAATTTGCGAATGCAACAGATTAAGCTCTGCCTAAAGCTATTGCGAGTTTGGCAGGTGAGTTGATGGACATTTTAACCCAGTGTTTCCCAAACCTGGCAGCTTCTAAATGCGTGGACTTCAACTCCCAGAATTCCCTACCCAGCACTGCTCGCTGAGGAATTCTGGAAGTTGAAGTCCACATTACCTTAAAGTTGAGAAATACTGTTTTAATCTTCCCTGGTTGCAAGCCTGTTCCCCTCGGCCGTCCCGCTCCCTGCTTCCGATCCCGAAGCCTGCCTGATTAAGGTGGAAGAGCCCAGCGGTGCCCTTCGATCTCCAGCGGAGGCAACTTTGGCCGGTCGTTGAAGGCGTTTCGGTTGCCACAGCAGCCACCTGGCGGCGAGACGCAGGCGGCCGGCCGGGGAAAGGAACGCGGCTGCCCTCAGAGACCGACGCTGCAAAGAATCTGCCAATGCAATGCCCTCGGCAGTGCAGGAGCCCCCTCTGTTTCGCCTATTTTGTATTCCTCCTGCAAAAACAGCTCATCAGCTATTTGGTGGAAAGGATAGAAATAATAGAAATAATAGAAATATAGAATAGGAATAGGAATAGGAATAGGAATGGAATGGAATGGAATGGAATGGAATGGAATGGAATGGAATGGAATGGAATAGAATAGAATAGAATAGAATAGAATAGAATAGAATAGAATAGAATAGAATAGAATAGAAATATAGTAGAATAAAATAGAAATATAGAATAGAATAGTATTGAATAGAATAGAATAGAAATATAGAATAGAATAGAATAAAATAGAAATATAGAATAGAATAGTATTGAATAGAATAGAATAGAAATATAGAATAGAATAGAATAAAATAGAAATATAGAATAGGAATAGGAATGGAATGGAATAGAATAGAATAGAATAGAATAGAATAGAATAGAAATATAGAATAGAATAGTATTGAATAGAATAAAATAGAAATATAGAATAGAATAGTATTGAATAGAATAGAAATAGAATAGAATAGAATAGAAATATAGAATAGAATAGTATTGAATAGAATAGAAATATAGAATAGTATAGAATAGAACAGAATAGAAATATAGAATAGAATAGTATTGAATAGAATAGAATAGAAATATAGAATAGAATAGTATTGAATAGAATAGAAATATAGAATAGAATAGAAATATAGAATAGAATAGTATTGAATAGAATAGAAATAGAATAGAATAGAATAGAATAGAAATATAAAATAGAATAGTATTGAATAGAATAGAATAGAAATATAGAATAGAATAGTATAGAATAGAATAGAATAGAAATATAGAATAGAATAGTATTGAATAGAATAGAATAGAATAGAAATATAGAATAGAATAGTATTGAATAGAATAGAATAGAAATATAGAATAGAATAGAATAGTATTGAATAGAATAGAATAGAATAGAATAGAATAGAATAGAATAGAATAGAATAGAATAGAACTCTTTATTGGTCAAGTGTGATTGGACACATGATGAATTTGTCTCCCGTGCATAAGCTCCCAGTGTACATAAAAAGATATGTGATAAATCATGATCATAGTCATCATAAATACATTCATCTTGAATCATAAGATACAACACTTCGTAATAGTCATAGGCTACTGTTTATTTTTCTTATTAGCAGTTTTTGCTGTCTTCCTATAATGCCGTTCCTAGATCCCAAATGGAAGGGATCCAGATAATCCGTTTCCTCCAGAGCCCTCTGATACGGCAGTCTGACCACCTTTTTTTTTTCAATCACCTTTCCTCAAAAGGTATTAATCGGTGAATAATTTTAATAAAGGTGATTTTTTTTGCTGGCATGGATTTGCGTTTGTGTACATTCCTGCAAACACCTGTCGTGAACAGGTAGAGTACTTACACCTGCATGCTGAACATGGGATGCCTAGCTAAAGACTACATGGAAAGCTAACCAGTGGCATAATAATTGTGACAAATGGCAGCCTTTAAAAGCTCCCTGAATCCCAACATACAGTAGTCTTGATAGGAGCAGGGATAAATCAAGAAAAGAGAAGAGGGCAATTTGTTATTTATTGCTGTAAAGAGCTACATATTTGCGACAGTTTTAATGAATGTAAAAAAAAATAATTCAATAATTCTGTTAATTAAAAACTGAAGACTCTAAAATTACACGTAATAGTTACTTAAAATATTATCTGAAAGTGTTAACTTTCCTTAATACCAGACTGATGTCTATTCTGATGCTCCAGTAGCAATAGCAATAGCACTTAGACTTATATAGTGCTTTACAGCCCTCTCTAAACGGTTTACAGAGTCAGCATATTGCTCCCAACAATTTGGGTCCTCATTTTACTAACCTCAGAAGGATGGAAGGAGTCAACCTTGAGCCTGGTGAGATTTGAACTGCCAAATTGCAGGCAGCCAGTAGCCAGCAGAAGTAGCCTACAGTACTGCACTCTAACCACTGCGCCACCAGTACTAGCCTATTGGTTAATACAATTGGCTCATGGAGACTCATGCTGTCTTCATCAGTGAAAAGAAAGTACAGGTAATCCTAGACTTACGACTGTAATGGTGCCTGCCCATCATGATTGTTATTCATGCCGATCGTAAAGCAAGTTGGTCATGTGACTGCCCCAATTTTAAAACCTTTTTTGTGGCAGCCGTTAAGCGAGCACCGCAGCTGCCATGGTTGTTAGATAAATACCGAACTGGTATTTCACTATGGGCCCAGTTTTTCCAAAAACCTGAAGGAAATCATTGTAAAGTGTGGTTATGTGACCATGGGGTACCAGTGGTGAAATGTAAAATTTGTTACTACCAGTCCCCAAGCCACTACCAGGGTGTGGCTTAGGGGGGTAATGTGAGGGGTGGGCGTAACCAACTTTTTTTTTTTTTTACTTTTAAAACCATTTTTTCTACAACCTCTTCGGCCGAAGAGGTTGTAAAAAAAATGCTTTTAAAAGGGTCTGACAATCTCAGCTGAGTTGCCTGATCGTCAGAGGCTTTTTTTTCTTTTAAAAACATTTTTTTACAACCTCCTTAGCCAAGGAGGTTGTTGAAAAAATGCTTTTAAAAGTAAAAAAAAAAAGTGTCTGATGATCACGGTACTCAGCTGGGCCGGGGGGTGGTGCAGGGATTTTTGCTACCTGTTCTCTGAACCACCTGCCGCCATCGTTACTGGATCGGGCGATCTGGTCCGAACCAGGAACATTTCACCTCTGATCTGTACCCCCGCACCTAGTAAGTTAATCAGAATTTAGAACAATCACAAGTTGAACAAGCAACGAGTTGTAAATCAAGGATTACCTGTATGTAACGTGATTCAAAATAATTATTTTAGTGGAGAAGATTTTGACTTGCCTTCTCCCACCAAATTAATTAATGAGACCTGCAGCCAAATAATGCTCATGTAGTCTAGCAAAGAGGCACTTAAGCTTGCCAGGTTAAATGTAATTAAGTCAGGCTGTGTTGTCACTGGGGCTCATCAAAATATTTACTATTTTAATAGCCTTGGCAACTTTAAAAAGACACTCCCCTTGACTTAATTATGAGAGTTATGAGAGTTATCAAAAGTTTGATGTATTTACGTGAAACCTGTTATTGTTTTACTATGGCCACTTTTTTTTTTTAAGCGTTATTAAATTAAACAATGACCAGGAGGCAGAAATGAACCAATACTATCTGGATCAATGACCGACATTCGAAGCAAACAGGAACTTCTTTTATTTGAGCTAAGTATCCACTGAGCACCATTTGTACTATTAAAAAGCATGGATAAGTAACTCTGTACTTACCTATCTGGAAGGTAAGCTCAAATGAGCTCACAGAAGTTACTTTTAAAGAAATCAGTACCAAGTTACCGTCTTACTGATTGTTCCCCGTGTTTATTTCCGGTGCACATGGCAAAACAATAGACCACAAAGCTTTTCTCATAAATCAGAAGTTGCTTTTTAGTTTCAACCAGATTACATCTTGCTAAATCTTTTTTGATGGTTGGAAATTATCTAGCTCCTTTGAACCAATATGTAACTTGCTGTGGTTGCTCACTTCCATTACCGAGCTTCAAAGGTTGGCAGATTCATGCAAGCTTTCATTTCCTGTTAATGGGAAAGAGGTCTAGTCACCGAGCAACTTCAAAAGATGTTCCTCTCCAGTGCGGAGTGACCTAATTTATAGAGCCTGTTGGGCAACTTTTGGGCAGGTCTCTGTGTTTGGAAATCAAGATGCAACTTGCATACATAGCACTGAGACTCACAGACAGATACACTAACTCAGGAAGCTGTGATTTCACCTGCCTGCTAGGCAATTTGTAGAGAATGCAATTTTCATTTGCATGGCCTGCCAAACATGCTAATCAGGCTTTTCCACCGAGCTGCAGCCCCAGCATATCTGGAAGGTAGTAGAATAGAGAAGATTAATTTGGATTTGAAATTCAGAGAGGGAATGGATATTCCATCCATCTATTTCTCATTGGGAGCATGTGTGTATGTGTGCGTTTGTGTGTATTTGTGCATGCACCATCAAGTTAGTCTTGATTCCTGGTGACTATATGGAGAAAGCCATACAGCTGCCACTGTCTTCTTCCTATTTCTCAACCTTGGCAACCTGTAGATGTGTGAATTTCAATTCCTACAATTCCCCAGCCAGCCACTCTGAAGATTCCAGGAGTTGAAGTCCATCCATACATTTTCAAGCTGCCAAGGTTGAAAAACAGGATTGAGCCCTAAGGATCTTTATTTTTACTCTAGTGCCTTTAAAAATAATCTCTAGATTTGGCTCTCTATATTAAGAGCTAAAATCCTTCAAGCTTCGTCCTAAGACGCTAAACAACAGCTAAAGAGCTCTACAGAATCCTTATAGTCATGTAGCTCTTTTAGAATAAATGCTTAACCTGGAATGTTGCCTTTAACTCACTTTGAAGTGCTAGCCTACTTAACAGCACGTCCTTCACAATATATATATATATATATATATATATATATATATATATATATATATATATATATATATATATATATATATATATATATCTCAAAACAATAGCCTTGACACAGGCAGCTATGCAAAGTCAAGCCAAGACTTCTGTTTTAAAAAGTGGTGTAAAAAGGAACCTCTCCCATTTATTCTTCCCTTAGCATTTTACAAGCCATTTGGGAAGGCTAGGTTTTTTTCAGTTAACATTGCAGCAAGATCAGCTTCAGAATCTTGGTTTACAGGCAGGGGTGGGCTGCTGGGGGTTCGCAGGAGTTTAGGAAAAACCTCTAGCTAAGATTCTGTGCAGTTTGGAGAAAAACTGCACAGAATCCCACTCCTGACTGGCCCTGCCCGCCCTGCCCCTCCCAGGAGTCCCCACGCGGCGCATTCCCAGGAGGGCAAAAAAGTCCCATCCCCCCACCGTGGTATAGGAGGCTGACTACTGGAGGCACGCCCACCATGGTCACACCCACCCAGCAATTGGGCAGACAACCCCTTGCTAAAAATGTTGAAGCCCACCCCTTCTTACAGGCATTACAATTCCCATTGTCTCCTACTTGCGTTGAGCAGACTAATGGAGACTGAGTGTAATCCACCATTTGAGGACTCAAAATTTGAAATTACTGGTTTAAATCAGCAGCCCTTTTTGGGCCCATAGACAGGTAGCGGCAGCAGGGAAGTGGGGGGGATGGTTTTATGCATGCAACCTAATTCTGCGCATGTGCAAATAAAGCTTCACGCACTCGTCCACTGTTTGCGCTGCCTGGTTCCCAACAGGCTACGGACCAGTGGACTGGGGGTTGGGGGACAAGGATTGCAACATGGACTACTTTGAACACTTGTAAGAATAGAATAGAATAGAATAGAATAGAATAGAATAGAATAGAATAGAATAGAATAGAGTAGAGTAGAGTAGAGTAGAGTAGAGTAGGGTAGGGTAGGGTAGGGTAAGGTAGGGTAGGGTGGGGTGGGGTGGGGTGGGGTGGGGTGGGGTGGGGTGGGGTGGGGTGGGGTGGGGTGGGGTGGGGTGGGGTAGGGTAGGGTAGGGTAGAATAGAATAGAATAGAATAGAATAGAATAGAATAGAATAGAATAGAATAGAATAGAATAGAATAGAATAGAATAGAATAGAATAGAATAGAATAGAATAGAATTCTTTATTGGCCAAGTGTGATTAGACACACAAGGAATTTGTGAACATGACTTCCACCTCCCCGTTAGCATAAATACGCACATCGTTCAGGAGATATAATTTCTCCCTATAGGTATTCCTTGTTTAGCAATCACAATTGGCAACTGTCAACTCGGTTGTTAAGTGAAACACATTAAACCGCATTAAACTGAGTGTAACATTGTTTTGTAAATATTTATCTGTGCTAGATTTTAGAGCTTTAAATGTCATTAAAAACCTTGCATCACTGTTGCATCACACGCTTTGGCATCATTTACTGAAATTTCTTCCCTAGAAGGTGTTTTATTGTGGCAATTGCAGGCCTGTCATCAAGCTGAGGTACAAATTCTGGTATTTCAGGTTTTCTGGCTTGGTGTTGAGCATATTTCTGAAATAAGTAAATCTGGCTTGAAAGGAACTGTACAGCATGTTATTAAAACAGAGTTTTCTTCCCTTTTCTATTGGAATCTCCTCTTTAACCATTATTCTTTACACTTCTTGACTTTTCCATTTTTTTATTTTTTTATATATATAGTAAACCAGTGGTATCACCAATACAGGTCTTATGAGAGCAAACCTCATTAAGGGACTTCCTTCTGATTAAATTAGAGTTGTCATGCTCTGGGATTAAAAAGCTGTTGGAAATTCATGCTCATGTTTCTTAGGCATTTTCATTATTTGCAACTCAACAGAATGTGGGAAGGAAAATACAGAAAAGGACTGTAGCTCCGTACCTGATCATCAATACAACGTGGGAGCTAAGGCAATGAGAAGATGAGATGAATGGGCATCACCTGTCTATCATTATATGTAGGGAGGCAGGTCCTCTAAAGGCCCATCCGCATCCTGACAGATCTTCAGGAGAAAACTTCCATCTGCAAATCCCGCAACAATAGCAAGATAGCAGCCCACTTATGAATTTATAGAAAAGCCATTACAGGGAGTTCTTGACTCATGGCCACAACTAAGCTCAACATTTCTGTTGCTAAGTGAGACAGTTGTTAAGTGAGTTTTGCCCCATTTTCCAACCTTTCTTGCCACAGTTGTTAAGTGCATCACTGCAGTTGTTAAGTAGTAACATGGTTGTTAAATGAATTTGGCTTCCCCACTGACTTTGCTTGCCAGAAGGTTGCAAAACGTGATCACATGATCATGGGGATGCAGCAAAGGTTGTAATGGTCATAAGTCACTTTTTTTCAGTGCTGTTGTAACTTTGAACGATCACTAAATAAACCGTAACAATAAAACCGGTGAAGCTAGAGTAGTTCAGCTACCTGCCCTTCCTTAGCAGTTTTTCTGAGATCTTCATGGTTTTCCTGGGAAACAAAAACCAATGATTCATGATTCATATATGGCCATTCTATAGTTTGTATAAGCCAATGTGATTTGATTCGTCCATTGTGCTAATAAAACAAAAGTTGAATAAAATAATCCAAGAATCAAGTGATAGGTTGGATTCAAATAAATAGTTTAACAGAATAACAGAGTTGGAAGGGACTTTATAGGTGGTCTAGTCCAACCCATTGCACAAGCAGGAGACCCTATATCCGTGATGGCGAAACTATGGCACGGGTGCCACAGGTAGCACGTGGAGCCATATCGGTGGGCACGCAGCTCAGCTCTGGCATGCATGCGTGCACCAGCCAGCTGATTTTCGGGCCTTCTGGGCCCACCAGAAGTCAGGAAACACACTGTTTCTGGCCTCCAGAGGGCTTCTGGGGGGGGGAGGCCGTTTTTGCCCTCCCCAGGCTCCTAGAAAGGCTCTGGAGCCTGAGGAGAGCAAAAAACGGGCCTACCGGGCCCATCAGGCCATCGCGTGCCAAAAGCGAGGAGAGCACGGGGGGATGGGGGGGGCGCATAGAATTATGGATATGGGTATGCATGTTTGTGACCCCACCACGCTTCCCCCACTTTTGGCACACGATGGCAAAAAGGTTAGCCATCACTGCCCTATATCATTCCAGACAAGTGCCTGTCCAGTCTTTTCTTAAAATCCTCCAGTGATGGAGCACCACAATTTCTGAAGGCAAGCTGTTCCACTGGTAAATTGTTTCTCCTTAATTCCAGGTTGCTTCTCTCCGTGATTAGTTTCCATCCATTAATTTCCATCCATTCGGTAAACCAAGCTTAACTTAAACTACAAAGCTTAACTTGGTTTACTGAAGTAATCCATTTTTTGTGCACACACAGTACTCACTGAGTTTTTCTCATGTGGCTGTGATGGTCGTAAGTTCAATGACTGGTTGTTAGTCCACTTTTCAGCACTGTTTTAAGTTTAAATGGTCAGTGAACGAAAGCAGGTGAGCTACTGTGCTCCATCCTGTAAGATGACAATGTTTAATACAGGTAGTCCTCAACTTATGACTACAATTGGTATCAGAAATTCCATTACTAAGCAAGGTGAACCACATCTGATTTTATTACCTTTTTGCCACAGTTATTAAGTGAATCATCCCAGTTGTTAAGTCAATCACACAGTTGTTAAGTGAATCCATTGGCTTGCTTGTTGGAAACCACTTGCAAAGTCACAAATGGAGATAATGACCCCGCAGTTGCCAAGCCCCTGAATTTTGATCATGTGACCATGGGAATATTGCAACTGTTGTAAATGTGAGGATTAGTCATAAGTCACTTTTTTCAGTGCCATCTGAAGAGTTGCCAAATGAATGACCCAAGGGTGCCTTTCCAAAAGGCAACTGGACTTTCTTGGTTCTTTTGTTTGAAAATGTTTTGCTTGAAATCCATGAAGCTTCTTCAGTTTTCTTTTTGGATGGAGAAGTAGAATGTTTTCAGAGAAAAAAAAAAAACCCAAAGTGCTTTGCCTTTTTGGAAAAGCACCTTTGGGACAACCGAGACCTGATGATTGAGAATTCATTTGTTAAATGAATAGTTGTTTACTTGTAGAAAGGACCTGGAATGCCCTTGATGTGCCAGAACATACCAGGTGCCTAGAGAGAATTGGAGATCTCCAGGTCCTATGTCATGTTGCAATGTTAGCTCCAGTCTTTTCATATTTATCTGTGCAACCAACTTTTCAATAAGACTTGCTCCAGAACAATAGTCAGTTGCACTCTAAAATAATTAAGGAAAGGAATTTCATAATTTGGGAAAGCTAGCATGGAAACAGATCCAACTTCTCTCACATAATGTTGGTCACTTAGAATATGACTTGTAATGGTCTTTTCATTGATATAACCAGTCCCTATTGGCATACAACGCGGTTTATGAACAGTTTAGTCCTGAAAAAGAGAAATAGGTTTTAGAAGATAGAAAACAGCAGTGTTAGAAATCTCTTTCGTCTTCTGTGATTCCAGTGCTGTCTTTCAAAAGTCACTTTCCTAGTGATTTCCTAGTGTGGGAAAGTCATGTTGTCTTTTATCTCGATCAGGCCTTTTTCAACTGCAGTATTTAGAAATAAGTGTAGATAAATATCTCTTTGCATATTCATGTTACTAAGTTGCATACTACCTGTTTTGATATATTGCAATTGTCATCTGCTCAGTTGGAGTTTCATCTTCCAAGTCCTTTTTCTCACAGGAAAGATGGGAGAAGATATTCGTACTCCTTCAACATTGTCTACAGCCAGGCAATGTTATTTCACTCTTCTTTCTTGCAAAGATGATTACTTTGGCTCATCTTAGTTTATTTTAAATGGCATATAATGGATCCATCATGCCAGATCCCTATAGAAGTGCTCATTGTATTGAGAACCCTTCTTAAATATAAGGCTGTCATCTAATAACGGGTACGGGAACCGATAGGCTGCCACTGTTCCATCTAAACTCATGTGGTATTTATTCTGTGGGAAAAGAAGAAAAAAGGGGGTCAGCACATGACGGTAGCAAAATGTATTTGGACTCTGAACTATATTCTGACCATACCATCAGACCCCACTCTACCCTACTAGGATTGATGATGTTACCCAATTTGGTAATGAAACGTCTGCAAGAAAATAACAAGCTCAGAGAGCACCAAGGACCCCACAGTTCAACCCTGAGCTACTAATATTCTCTTCTATGGATTTTGATCACAATAACAACAGTAACAGCTTGCCTTCAGAAGTGGTAGGTGCTTCTCCACTGGATGTTTTGAAGAAAGGACTGGACAGCCATCTGTCTGAAATCATATAGGGCAGTGATGGCTAACCTTTTTGCCATTGCATGCCAAAAGCTGGGGGAGCATGGGGGGTTTCCATGTGCGCGTGCCCACACCCATAATTCAGTGTCCCCCCCGCACATGCGCATGTGATACACACACACTGCACTCCCCTCCACTTTTGACACACAATGGCAAAAAGGTTACCAGTGGGCCCCATAGGCCCATTTTTCGCTCTCCCCAGGCTCCAGAGGCATTCTTGGAGCCTGGAGAGGGCGAAAACGGCCTTCCTCACCCCCCAGAGATCCTCCGGAGAACGGAAATGGCCCATTTCCTGACTTCTGGTGGGCCCAGAAGGCCCAAAAATCAGCTGGCTGGTGCGCACATGCGCGCTGGAGCTGAGCTAAGGCAATGCTTGCGTGCACACAGATATGGGTCCGTGTGTCACCTGTGGCACGTATGCCATAGGTTCGCCATCACAGGTACAGGTGATTTCCCTGCTTGAGCAGGGGATTGGGCTAGAAAATCACCAAGCTCTATTGTGATTATTATTATTAATTACATATTTTTATCAGATTTTTTTTTTTTGGACTTCTGGTACTTTTTGCCCAGGAATTCAAAGAAATGCATAGGAAACATCCAGAAGCCCAATGAATTTTGCAAGCTTTCTCTCACATCATAGCAAGTAGCCTCCCTAGACAAAGATGACATGTTTGGGTGGTGCAGTGATCCAGATTCAGCAGGAAAAGATGACTCAGAGCATACATAAAAGCATCTGTTGACAACTGCTTCAAGAAACGGCACCTTTTTCTCAGATCCAGCACAATCCCAGTGGGGGGAAAAAAATCATTTGATTAAATCATTCATTACATTTTGATTATTTGAGCCAAAGTCACATACAGTATATTCCAAATTATCTTTATGCCACCAATCTGGGTCAGTGTATTCCTTCTGTCTGTAAAATTGGGGATTTACAGAAGCAGTGGTTGAAATACAACCAGAAGAAGCGAATCCTAATGTATTCAGGGAAGTCTTCCAATTATGCGAGATGGAAAGGAGGTGGCTTGGGAATAGGGCTTGTCTTTTAAATGCACATCATGGTTAATAAGATCACTCAGATAGCAAAAGCACACCATTAGTCAACACTACCAATTTGGATTATAACACATATGAATGCAGGGATGATTTCTCTGAGAGTCCCTTCTGATAAGAAGTCAAAACATAATCTGTGTGGAAAAAGAGTTTCTTCTTTGTGCATAAGAGCACCAGCGTGCCTACCGTCCCTGTCCTAATGTTTTCTTTTATTCATATCCTTTTCATGTATTTATAATTATGTTTACACTTGTATCTGTCATAAAATACATGCTTGACGAAAAAATATGGACAGGAAGAAGGGATCCACAACAGATTTCTATGATAGACACAACAAAAAGTGGAAAGGACAAGAGTAAGACCAAATTGAGAAAAAAGATAGGGTTCACCCGGGAAGTGATAATATACAACCCATGAAGAGTAAAGACCCAAGAGAAGGTGGCTTTGATATATAGCAGCAAAACAAAAATGCGATTCCTATATTCCTGTCGAAGAGTACAAGCAAATATGAGAAAAAATGGATTCAATTTAACAATACACTTTTTTCACTATTATGTCAAATACTTGATTCCCAACTGCATCAAAATAATCTCTTCCTTTCACTTCTCCTTTGAGTTTCTTGAATGAAAGGTAGAATACATATGTGAGCCACATTATTATCTTGAATAAACCAGGGTGCATAGCCCATGATTTAGGTTATATGTGACTCAATGTCTTTTCTTTTTAGGTACTCGATTCCCTTCCAATTGTGCTGCAAACATTTATTTATTTTTACTTATTTTAGGAACTGGCATGACTATCTATCTTACACAAGATAACACTAAGCAGCTGCCATAGTATTAAATAAATAAATAAAAAACAACCCCACGATAGCACCACATATCCCAAACACAATATTGCAACATACCCTTGGCCGCTTCGTGCTCTTATATTTGCCAGGCTCGCTTCTATCCTAGCCTAGATCCATCAGGTAGGGGTGGGTTCCACTTACCTTTACTACCAGTTCGCAACGGGACCGCGCACATGCATAGAAGCTTCCTGACCACATTCGGATCGGTGGGCGGAGGCTCCCACCAGTTTTACTACTGGTTCTTGCGAACCGGTCCAAACTGGGGGCAACCAACTACTGCCATCAGGTCTTCTTAGCCTACCAAAAGGCTAATAGTTTGTAATACACAAATCATTTCCTACTACTTGAAACGGTAATACATAAAGCTGAAATAAGAGCCTCAAGATAGCCAAATCAGGGGAAAAAAGCTCAAAAATAATCCAATTCCTTCCCCAAACTAGGGAACAAATGGAAAATCCAAGTTGCATATGCTTGAATGGTGTTTCTGTCCTCTACAGCAACTCATCCAATTCTAAGTACAGCCCTAGTCACCCTTGAAACATTCTAATATTACTTCCTTGGATATTTAAATTTTGTAGCCAGAGTTATCTTTCTTACAAATTTGTTAAACTCCTGCTAATTAAAGCATTCTATTTTCTCTCTCCCCCCCCCCCAAAAAAGCTCTTTCCCTTTTACCTCCGTTCTTCTGCACAGATAAATAGTTTGTGACACCATGCCAAGTTTCAAGGCTTGAATGGATGACATCGTAAGTTGACAGCACTATATCTGCTCTGTCTGTGGAGCCACACCATGAAAAGATAGATAGAGGACCGGGTGTGTCATTCACCTTCCAATGTTCAGCAGACCAACCCACAACACTAAGATAGGATTTCACATCAGGGAGATGAACATAAAATCAACCAGTGAATCATTGATCAAATATGCTACTATCCATGGTCTGACTTCAGCTTTCGTATGTTGTGGTTGTAGTCACTGACATTCATGATATTTGTTCAAGGAGAAGGGGAACCAGCAGGATATCATGGTTAAGGTTTGGGTGAGAATTGGGGTTCAAACTCCTTTTCAGATGTGGAAAGCTTCCGTGGAAAACTTTGGGCTATTCTTTCCTAGCACACCTTTCCTGGTTCTTGTTGTGGAGATAAAATGAAGAGAGATCTTCTTGACTTCAGCATTTGGAGGGAAAGTGCAATATAAGCAATATATACCAGCAATAAAATGAATAAATGGAAGCATAAAGTAACTGCATATGCATAAAAGGCCAACTATATGTTTTTCTGTCACATATGTCCTTGGCTATTTAATCTGAAGTGCTGTATATAGCCAGAAAAATGCTCCCTCCTTCCTTCCTTCCTTCCTTCCTTCCTTCCTTCCAAATCCCACTCCAAAGAATGTTTCTACTTTTTAAAACATGTTCATTTTTGGTTTTATAACACATTTACAAAAACAAAACAAAACGTGAACAACATTGGGAAGTTAAAAAGATCTCACAAGGCAGTGATGGTGAGTTTCCTCTAGGATTTCTGGACTCAATTCAAATAAGAAGACTCCTTTGTATATACTGTACATTCCTCTTGTGTACTCACTGACTTAGGAACCAGAATTTAAATTGGATGGAAATCAAAGAATGGAAAGTCTATGCAGTTATATGCACATCACAGTGAAAATGAGTATGTAGATTTTAATGCCATTTAATTTTCATCCTGTGTCTGGTGGTGCAAATATTTGGAATACAAAAATATGGGAACAGTCTGGAGGCAAATCAAATTCAACAGGATACTGAAGAAGGTAATATTTCTTGCAAATGAGCTAGACAGAGCAATAACAATTGAATTCTTCAACCAACCTAACACCAATCTTATTGCTTGCAACTGAAGTGAATACATTTCAGCCAGCTTATGTTATGGTCTAAAATGCTATATTTATTTGCAGACTGGATGTACCAGTATAAAAGTTTCCCAATATAAAATTTCCCCTTTCAAAGTTAGAATCCTAACTTTGGAAGTTCTAATCCAAAATTAGAATGTGAAAGGAGGAAATGTAACCAAGCCTATGGCTCTGGGGATGCTGACCAAAAATATTTTGGCGACATTACTTGAAAAAAGTTGTTGTGCCATATAGAAATATCCAATGAGTTGAAATATTATTAAATTCATATACATGCCTGTTATACTATGCTATAGAGCACTGCACACCAGAACAACTAGACATAAGAACAGTTTTTCCCCGAATGCCATCACTCTGCTAAACAAATAATTCCTCAATACTGTCAAACTATTTACTAAGTCTGCACTACTATTAATTTTCTCATCGTTCCCACCACCCATCTCCTTCCACTTATGACTGTATGACTGTAATTTTGAAAAGATTGCTGTAAAACAAAAAAGATGAAATGGAAGAAAGGCATCCCCGAACTCATTTAAATATATTAAGATAAAGATTGAATTAATAAAAAGTAAAATTAAGGAGAATGTATATGATTAAGGATAGAAAAAATAGAATTTGAGGGTGAAAGAAGATACTGTTTAGAAAAATAAGAATAGAAAAATTAAGATTTGATTAACAAATATGGAAAAAGAACACTTTGGCAGAAACTGTAACTAAGTAAAATATATTTGGATATGATGAATTATATATGATATGATATGGTCAATACTCTATTTTAAAAAATATGTGGGTGTGTATTTGGGGGAGGAAACCAATAAAACTTGTCAAAAAAACAACAATGACTCTTCATGTTACACAAATCTGACTTCTCCAGTCCTAAGCAATTCCAAATAGGATAGAATAGAATACAATTCACACCCATGTTGAGCACTCTGACAGGATTTTCTTTATTCAACAATTAACCAGGTCTTTACTCTTCAAAATGTAAGAAGACTGAGCTATGTTTACATTGCAATGAAGCATTTTTGTGTTTAATGCTATCTCAACCCTTCCATACAGCTGATACTATGTTAGAAAACATCCATTCATTCCTATCTAGAAATTGTGGGACATGAATCTGGATTATTTCTGTTTGGGAGATTGGTTTGTCATTTTAAATGGTGCACTTCTGAAAGGGGAAAGAGGGCAGAAATAACATTGGACAGGAACACTATTTGATCCAATTAACATCCAACAATATATTGCTTCTGAAAATAAGGCATTGGACGGGCTGATGATGTAAATATGCAGAAAAACAAAGGGTGCACACAGAACTTCATTTAGAAATTGGTGGGATCTGGTGAGTCTTACGACACTTCATGAACTCTCTGAAGTCATGTGATTCCTTGTGAAAAGTGCCACAAATTCATGACAGCATGCAAGGTGACTTCCTGAATTGTTTTAAACTGACTTAATTCCATGTGATCATGTGAAGGAATTCTGCTGACCTCTGAAATACTAGCTAGCCCTCAAGTCTAATAAATATGGTCAGAGATAATCCATAATTCCCATTTAAAGCCAGTTAAGCCAATAACCATCACATCTTGCAACCAAAAAACCCATAGATTAATTTTGCATCCGTTTTCAGTTTGGTCTGACTCTTCTGTCAATTAAATATACTCAAAGTCTTCAAGCACTAGGATGATAGAAGAAAAAGAAAGAAAGAAAGCCAGTTAAAAGCATAGGAAATACAAGTAGTGAGCTATGATATTCAGATATCAGAATATTCTGGAATTGTTGGATAATTCACTATGTACAAGGTTTAGGAAAACCTTCTCCTCCACCTAAATTATCTTCTTTCCAAAATAATATTTTTTATAATTAACACCTTTTATAGACATGCTGTAAAAATCATTAAACAAGAAAATGGCTTTCCGGATGGAGCTACATATCCTCCCACACATTCAAAATTAGCATTTGTTGCTTCATTAACGTATAAAATATGGTGTTTCTTGTTTAAGTGTTTCCACAAAAGGTCTAATTATGTATAAACCATTAATAAGTAGGTGTCACCTTTAGCTGTTGGATGACATGCTAGGGATTGCATACAAAAACATCGGCAGAGCCAATACCAAGAAGTTTGGTATAATTTTAATTTACAATTACAAATATACAATTAAGAGTTTTTCCTCTTAAACTTAACCATTTTCTTCTTACTTACACATTTACAATGTAGTGGCGACTTCTGGAGTAACAGGAGAGAGAGAGAGAAGACAATGGAATAAGAGAAGGAGGAGAAACAGCTTTGTTTGACAGGTAACTGGCAGAGTTACGAACTACTTCATTCTGGTGCCAGTCTATTGCCATTTTGGGAAATGCAGGACCAATCAGAATAGATTAGTAAAGTAAAATTGATAAATAAATAAGCAGAATTTATTGAGTTATGAGACCCTTCAGATGGCTGCTCTTATTCTAATCAGCTTACAGATCAATAATTTCAATGTGCTACACATGGGACTGTCCTTAAAAATCGCTTGGAAACCATAGCTGGTCTAGAATGTGATGGCATGGGCAGTAAATGAGATGTCACAGTATGGGCATGTGACATCACTGCTCCATGGACTGCACTGGTGGCTATCTGGCTTCCGGATGCAATTCAAGGTGCTCGATCTTAATAAAACCCTTTATGGTATAAGGCAGTAGTGTCAAACTCAAGGCCTGCGGGCCGGATCTGGTACTTAAATCTGCCCTGTGGGGCCAGTCTGGAAATAGCAAAGGACCAGCCTGCGGTATCTCTGGCAGCCAAAACAGGGCACAAGTGGTCCCCCCACGCCCCGTTTTGGCTGGCAAAGTGCTGTGGGAGGTGTCTGTCCCGTCTCCCCCCCCCAGGCTGGACTGCAGCGGAGAACTATAATGCTGATCTAGCCCTCGAAGAAATCCAGTTTGACACCCCTGGTATAAGATCTGGTTATTTGAGAAACCGTCTACCCATCCTTTATGATTCAGCAGAAGCAGAGGTGATATTGAGTCGGTTCGCACTGGTTTGGGAGAACTGGTAGCGGCTATCACGGGTAGGCCCGCCCACCCACTCCGGCTCCAAGTCGTGCTATTTAGGCACGTTTTCGAGGCTGAGAGCATGCACGGATAACGCGTGCATATGAAAAGTGCATTCGCGGAAGGCTGGGCGCATGTGTGGACAGTGTGTGCACAAAGCGTGCATGCACGCACATGGCAAACCGGTGGTAAAGGTAAGTGAAACCCACCTCTGAGCAGAAGGGGTTCCCTTTTAAGCCACCTTACTGGGGTCTCAGAGATGTGCCTTCTCTATGGCAGTGCCTGTCCTGTGAGGCATCATCCCCCACAAAGCTTGGTTGTGGTTGTCACCCTGATGATCTTCTGAAAGACACTGGAAACCTGGTTATTCTTCCTTGGGCAGGTACGTGAGCCATTCTACAGTTTTTATCATCCATTTATTTTACAGCTCTGACTTCTTATTGGGATGTTCACGTTCTGAAGTTCTAAATTTGCTCGTTCTTACCTTTCCAACCGAATTTAAAAGAAATGATTCCATGCAAGAGCAGAAATAAAAAAAACCTGATATTATATTGCCTGCAGAATTTAGTACAGGTAGCTTTCAATTGATGAGCGCTGTTGATTGATTGCTCTACGGAGCAGAGAGTTGGTCTCTGACAGAAAACCACTTGAAGAAACGAGAAGCATTTGAAATGTGGATTTACAGCTGTTACATACAGTATAAGCTGGGTTACAAAATCACAAATGAGGAGGTGATAAGCTGCCTGGGAAAGCCAAGGGAAATCATCAAAGCCATTAAAAAGCAAAAGTTAGAAAATTTTGGATATGTGATGCGACACCCAGAAAAATACGGTATCCTTCACTTAATCCTCCAGGGAAAGATTGAAGGCAAACGAGGCCCAGGCAGAAGAAGAACATCATGGCTTCAAAACCTAAGGGACTGGTTTGGACAAAACTCAGCAGCACTTTTTCATATGGCTGTTGACAAAAATAGAATTGCCAACATGATCGCCAATGTCCGATGACGGATATGGCCCAAGAAGAAGAAGAATTGATTGATTAAATGTATTAGCCGCCTATTTTACCATAGGATAACTCTGGGCGGCTTACAGTCATAAAAAGGTAGCTATACATTAAAACATAAACAAGATAAAACCAAACATTAAAATCTAAGGACACATGAGGAGGGTGGGGGCGGAGTGCAGGGAGGTGCAATCTGTTGCTACTTGATCAACCACCTCCACAATTGAGCACAAAATTTCTGTTGTTAAGCAAGATACCTGTTAAGTGAGTTTTGCCTTTTCATGCCACAGTCCTTAAGTGAATCACTGCAGTCATCAAGTTAGTAACAAGGTTGTTAAGTGAATCTGGCTTCCCCAATGACTTTGCTTCTCAAAAAGTTGCAAACAGAAAGTTGTATTGAGCGAAACTCAATACAGACAAGTTTGCTGCAAGTTATATTTTGCATTGTCAATACAGAAAAATAGCAGTTAATGTATCTGGAATGAATGGGCAGATCTTATGGACTGCAGTAAGAGAAATGGGACCTAACAGCATAGATCTACAGTTGAAATACTCTCAACAGCCTTTGCTACAGAGGAGATATTTGAAAGCTGTTCTTGACATACAACCTCAATTGGGACTAGAAATTTGATTGTAACTAGTTGCAGTCGTAAGTCGAGGCATCCATGTGACTGAACCTCATTTTTTAAAAATTGTTTTTACAGTAGTTGTTAAGCGATTCACCACACAGTTGTAAGTCTGAATTATGCAGATCTTAAGCAAATCTATTTTCCAATATGGGCGTTTCTTTGCCAGATATTGGCAAAAAAGTCACATCCCATGGTTGACTGCAGGATGCTGCGAACAGTCGCAAATGCCAGCCAGTTGCCAAGAGTGGTCATGGTTTACAAATGGCTGGAAGTGCTTTACGGGCTGAAAGCACCGTTTCCAAGGCCATGTAACTTTGAACTATCATTGACCAACTGATTGTTAACCAAGGGCTATCTATATAAGTTGCGTTTTGTAATGGATACTGCAGTTCCATAGTTACTGTTTATTATGTTGCTGGAACTTGTAAATAGGCTGGAGGGGTGTTTGCATTGTTAGAAGAAATATCCTTCTGGGTTCAGCTCCAAATGGGGAAAAGGACACTGGAAATATGGAGACTGCTTGGAAAGATGGTCTAATGGTGGATAGGATCACATGGCTTGAGTTCCTGAACAGAAAAGGGGCAAAACATAGCAAGGGTTTTATGCCCTCTCTGGCTTTGAACTTCCTGGGGCCCAGAAAGAGTATCCTGATTGGTTGTCAGACTCCCAGGGGGTGGGGGTCTTAGCTAGCCTTGCTGGCTGATGTAATCTTCCCAGGTGCCATATGGTGAGTTTCTGTTGCTAGATGGGTCCTATTGTGTTAGTTTCTGTTGCTAGATGGGTCCTATTGTGTTGCAGATGATGGTCCATTGACAAAGATTGAGTTTCTGCCTCTGGCCCATTGACAAAGGGTGGGGGCAGGAAGATGGGAGCTGCTTCCTCTTTAAAACATGCTTCTCCATTTCTCATCCAGGGAAACATAATATTCTGCCTTTTTAATATTTCCCAAAATATTTCATTCCTCTAGGAAAGGGGTGGGTGCTAACTTCCTACAGGATTCATGTGCTGTCTTTGAGCATAACATCTGGGCACAACTGTGTCAACTGAGCCAGAATGAGGTCTTGCTCCTATGGAAAGGATGAAAACGAACACTTCCATTGGAATGATATTCCATCCAGCTGGGTGAAGGGCAGAGCATGCAGTTTCATTCTTTGAAAGAATGGCTAAATTGTTTATTTAGCATATTTCAATGCCCAGAATATTTGTCTATGTGGGGGTCCTTGGTGCTCTCTGAACCTGGTGGTTTTCTTGCAGACCTTTCATTACCCAAGCTAGGTAACATAATCAATGCTCTGCAAGAAAACAACCAAACTCA
This sequence comes from Arizona elegans, assembly GCA_022577455.1. Taxonomy (NCBI): domain Eukaryota; kingdom Metazoa; phylum Chordata; class Lepidosauria; order Squamata; family Colubridae; genus Arizona; species Arizona elegans. The sequence continues at coordinate 97,680,627 of JAKOOJ010000006.1, read as the reverse complement.
GAAAGCATCAAGGACCCTCATTTCAACCTTGAGCTACAAATATTCTCCTTTATCGAATTACAACTTAATTTGGTTTATAACTTTCGGTACCGATCTAATGTATTGTTTACTGCTTAGAGTTTGTTAGAGATTTGTACTGTTATCCAGTGGTGGGATTCAAGTAATTTAACAACCGGTTCTCTGCCCTAATGGTTTCTTCCAACAACCAGTTTGCCAAACTGCTCAGAAAGCTAACAACCGGTTCTCCCGAAGTGGTACGAAGCGGCTGAATCCCACCACTGATGTTATCCAAGTATATTCCAGTTAAAGTGCTGTAGGGATAATTATCTGCACCTTTGTTTTTTGTTTACATGTACTACACTTACCTTTCTTACATATTAGAAATATTACATAAAGGCAAGAGAAGATGACATCTTGTAATAACAAAATAATTGACCCGAAACACTTGAATCCATCTTTGGTGTCACAACTGTAAACAGGTCATTCAGGCATGTCTGCCCTGAAAATTAAGCATTTATTAAGCATTCAGAATGAAAGCAGAACACAAACAAGAAAACCACTTTGTGAGTCAGTCATAAATATAGTTCATTTATTTAAAAGTATTGGTAGTCAATATTAATAGCTTATTTCAAATGGAAAAAAAAAATAGTTTCCCCTAGTTACATCTAAATGTGCTTGCACTGCAATATGCTGGCAAGGAATTCTGGGATTTGTAGTCCCAATACATTTGAAGATACAAGGACGGGGAAAGCTTGCATAAAACACAACAGAGGTGGTCAACATAAGACAGAAAAACACAGAATTTTTGGGGACAAACTGCTAAACTATAATCGAATGCCTACTATCAATATAGTGGCAATACAAGACTGCTGTCTGTTGCCTTGTTTTACAAAGGAAGTTCTATTAAATTGTAGAAGGAGCTTTTTATACCGTGCTGATAATAGAGTGGGCCTTTTTCATACTTTGGACTTATCTACTGCCATTCACTCTGAAATAGCCTTTCTAGTAAGCAATGGAGAGATGGTTTGAAAAATGCCACCAACCAAATCACTCTTATAGTCCAAAATTGTTTGAAAACCCCATGAAATTCATTTATTTTTGAAGGCAAATCAGAAGGTTTGGAATTATCTGGATTCCTATTCTCCAAACAAGAAACGAGAAAATACACCAGTCCTGGAGTTAACATATTTCTGTTCCCATCTGCTCCTCAGTTTCAGCCCTGTAACACTGCTCTAGCTAGCTGGACTTTGGAATGGGTGGTTCAGTTGCCAAAGATTGACCTTCCCCGTCTAAACTTGACTTACTCTGTAATGGGGATTTTACCTGCCCATGCAAGCAAATACCAACAGTTGTTTGCATTAATGAGATCAGGTTGCATTGAAGGATTTTTGTTCTACAATGGAATTACAGTTTTGTTTGTACAGGTAGTATACTGTAAAAACGCCTGGATACATAGAACAGAAACTCACTCGAAGAAAATATGGCCTGAAAATTGATCTCAAAACAAACAACATATTTATAATGTATAAGAAAACAAAAGTCATAAAGGCAAAGCACAGAAAGAAAATACTAAAGAACAGTTTTGTATGCATGTAAACATATGTCCTATACATGACTTTTTGACTGCTCTCCGAGCTTCATGTAGAAGTATTTTCAGTAAAAAAAAAAAAGCTTCAACAAACTTTTACAAGGTCCAAAGTCTTTTTCCAATACAAAAAGCTATACAGCTTAATTAGGCCATATGCACAATTAATGCACAGGTTTTTTTTCCAAAATAATTCACATTTCAGGAACGTATTTTTACATGAACAGACCCATTAATTAGAATCTTACTAGAATGGTTTCATTTACATGAACTACGTACTTTAGAAGTACTTTCAAGTGTAACTGCCATACTAAACAAATATTTAAAAGTATACTGTACATTCAGTTCATACATAGTTCTTTAACAGAGTATTCAGCATTTCAGAATAACCAATTTTGTACATCATGTTAATAGACTGATTTAAAAAAAAAACTAAAGTGGGAATCAGTGAACATGTAGCATTTTAAAATTTCACTGTTTTGAATGAGAGAGTCTCTTGCAATAGCTTCAGCATTATTTGAAGCTTAAGGATAGCTACTGTACCTCACTGAAGCAGCTGCTTTCATTTTAATGGGGTTTTAATAAAACACACATTTTCTAATTAAAGGAATACATTTCTCCTTTAGGATATTAAATATACACACATTCTGAATCTTCCTTTTTTCACCTAAATATACATATATTCTGAATCTTCCCTTTCTCCACTAAAACTTAAGATGTTTTAGATTTGTTGAAACACAGAAAGGCCATCAATGTGTTGAATGCAAACATTCAATTGCTGATGAAAGCAGCCGTGTTATGATTATGTGCCAAAGTTGACTGGTACAAGAGACCCTGCTCTAAAAAAGCAGGCACACCCATTTGAGAACCAATAGGACAATTCCTTTATTCTTTTCAGTGCCATTGGAGATTCAAATGTAGGGCAATTTTACCATTTAAAACAAATTCTGATTTTTGAGCTGATAGGTTCACATAACTCTTAAGTTACGGCTTGCTTCACCATGGTTTATTGAATAAACCACAGTTGGTTGAGTTTAAGCAACACACAAAAAAGCACGCCACAGTTTAATAAGCCACCGTGACTGAGTTCATACAGCACCCTACCCTAAAACCAAATATGTTACATCTCCGCGGAATTTTTAAAATCTGAGCATTCCCCAGATATGTGGGCCTTAATTCCTTGAATATTTCTTAGAACTCCAGGAGTCCACATATTTAAGAAAAGCCAGAATTGTGGAAGACTAGATCAGTGCAATATGTCCATTTAGTATCTGAATTCAAATTAGTGCATTTACAGAAAGCTAGTCAGGTTTCCAGTCCCTGCTCTTTTATAAACTATCAACCAACAAGTCAGCTTGTAGTAGGTAGTTGCTTTCTACATCTGTTGAGTTCCTCATAGTTCTGATTCTTTCTCATACTCATGCAGATAATATTCATCATCTGTGGTGGTGTCAGAGTCAGAATCTGAAGAATATGCAGAGGCTTCTTCGTGGAAATCAAAAGGTTCATTTGGGAACTGTTCTTCTGTAGTACTCGATTTCAACAGCTCCAACCCATGAAAGGAGTACCCATCTTCCCTTTTGATAGACCTGGAGTTCTTTAAAAGACATGGATTCCACAACCGTCCTTCTGTGAGTGACCTCTTTATGTTATCTAAGAAAGCCTGCTGTTGTTCTTTCCCAAAAATACCAAATTCAATTGAGGGGTACATGATACGTCGCGAGCCAAAGTTCCTATTATTCTCGTTGTACGAGTCCCAGTTCTCATTTTCATCACAGGACAACAATTCAGAATAGGACTTAAACTTCCGATTATATCCGGGCTGTGTCAGGTTGTTTTTGGGGGGCAAATAATCATGGAGTTTTTGAGTATAGGAACTTTCAGAAAAATGTCGTTCACGCTGGGTTTTGCCGAGATTTAGAACTGGCTTGGCACAGGATTGATTTACATTTTTAAAGATGCCCGATTGCTCATTATCTTGATAATCATCACATTCTGTTTGAGAAGTCAATTTTTGCAGTGGACAAATATTTGCCTTTGAGCTATTTTTAATGTATGCATGTTTATCAGATAAACGTGGAAAAGATGAAAGCTCACCAACTTTACAGTGACTTCTTTTTTGGGGGTAAGCATCCATTCCTGTACATTTGGAGAAAATGGGATGGTTGTTATTTTCTAAAACTTTGCTACCTGTCTGTAAATTGTTTAGCACAGGCATAATTGATTTTGCAAATAAGATGCTAGAATTTTGGATGGTCTTTATATTTTTATCGCTTTGCCCAGAATGTTCTCTTTTCTGGTTGCACAAGTTTGTCAAAGGCCTCCTATCTTCATTAGCTTGCAATTTCTTAGTTTCCACTTTACTCAGTCTTGGAATATCAAATTCACCAGGTAAAGAAACCTGATTCTGATTCTCATTCCCTGTTTGCTGGGAATCATCGGGTGAAATCAACAGTGGATGGTGACTGCTCTTCTCTAATGGGAGTGCATCGTTTTGTGAAAATATGCAACTTACGTGTGGTTTGGGACTTGAGTTTTTCTTATTAGAAAACTTTCTACTTGTTCTGCACATGGCTGCCAGTTTGTTTTTAACTGAAGACCTATTTTTCCTTTTTTCTATGTCATTAACTTTATTTTTAAGGCCATCCAGGGCAAGCTTACTTTCAGGTAGTAAATGCTCAGGCAAGTCCTGTGTAGGACCTGAATGCTGATCTTTAGAGCTAAGGTTCTCATTGTCCACACAGACTCTTTCAGATCTCTGTAAATTTGTGCCAACTTTGTGGAGGGCAGGATTTTGAGGCATCTCTAGCTGTTGGGGCTTTGAACATTCTATTGCATTCCCTTTGGGATGAACAACTGCATTAGCTGAAAAAGCAGCATCCCTTGGCGCTGTAAAATTCTGGGAATCTGAATGCATCTTGGTTGTTGAAATGGACGTTTCATTTCGGACACCTTCATTTCTCGGTGGAAACTGATGTCCCCTTTCAGAAATAATGCGACATATATAACGAGCCCTCTCTTTGATCTCTGCAGCATTTCTAATTTTTTCTTTAGTGACATTTACTCGGGTGCCGACTTCTGGATACACAGTGGGCTTTCCGTCAATTAAATTGGAAGGAGGAATGCTTGCTGATGCTTCAGCAAATGGCTGACTACAGCCAGGACTCCCTTTTTGGCCATTTATTGCAGAAGAAACTGCAGAAATGTTCCCCAAAGAGATATTTTTGGAATTCAATGAGTTAAGATGTAAGCTTTTATTAAGTTTTAGTGTCCCTGTCCATGGAGAAGAGTGCCTGCCAACATGCAGGTTGGACAAAATATTGGTGTTAACTGTTTCAATCTCTTTTCTGCTGGGTTTGGGCCCATCCACAGGTAGCCTATTGGAAATTGCAAGCCCCAGCTCTTCTGTTCCTGATACAACTATTTCTTTTTTATTATTCATTGAACAATGTGCTTGAGAAATATCTGCTGTTCCTACAATGGGATTTGAAACTTGGAGATCTTTAACAGGATTGCTTGTATTTTTTGAATCCTGTTGTATATCATCAGGAGCAGGCATTTTGCTAGGGGAAATAAGTTTTTCTCCTTTTTCTAAGCTGGATGGAAAAGCTACTGTTGTCATACCGACATGAACTTCATACTGCTTTTGAGGGCTCTCAGATTTTTCCGGGGATGAGGATGAATCTGCCTTTTTGGTATCTCCTAGGAAGACATCGCACAAAGTTTTTGAATGCTTCTGTGGTAAAGTATAATAAACTGAAATCAGTTCATGGTATTTTACATTATCTTCATCTATGCTTACTGTCAATGTGCTGGTAGTTTTATATTGCTTTAAAGGATTTTCTGCTTCCTCCTTTTCAGGAGAAAGAAAAATGGTTTTCTCTAGACCAAGCATCTCATCTCTTTTTTTCCGCTTGCTGCCAATTATATCAGTGCTCCCTGATGGGCAGTTAGGAGCTTGAATTAAATGCACGTGGTACTTTTTAATTTGTTTATTTTTTTCCTCAGCCATTTCTTTGGACGACATGTTTAAGGAAGAGCAGGATGAGCTGAACAAAGACCTCTTATCTCCCTTATTTGAATAAATATTCCCAAGTCTGTTTGATACATGGGCTTCCATGTTGTCCTCCCCCATCCTCTTATTTCTGAAAGGAATTTTCCTTGTAGGGGGAGAGATGCGCTTTTTAGAGAGGTCACTGCCATCAATACTAGCTGATTTTTGATATAATGTCTTAGGCGTTTTAGGATATTTGAGAGGGCTGCTCACGGGTGAGCCACAAATGCTATTACTAGTCGAATATCTAACAAATCTATTCGGTTGATGGAGTGCTTCAGCATAAGAAAGAGGGAAATCATTGTTTGGAAGTACTTTGGGATCTTCAATGAAAACAGGGTTTAACATCTTGTCAGGATTAAATGCTTTCAAAGTTTCCAACTGGAGTTCCTCTTGAGGGTTACTTCGAAGAACTGACAGCTTTGAAGGATTAGCAATCAGGTGTGGGGGGCAAGCTTGCTTTACACTGTTGCTTTCAGTGCTGTTGTCTTCATTTCTTTGGCCATTATTAGTGTAAATATTTGATAAACAAATGTTTTCAATGCGTCTTGAGGAATTCGCCTTGGCTTGCCTTTTTGAATTTATTATAAAAGGTGGATGGAGGGATACACTCATAGGAGGGGTAGCTTGAGAGAAGGCTGTAGGAGAGGACATCTGATATTCTGTTGGATTATTTGTTTTTACTTGTCCAAACGCTTGAGTTAACGTTGGCTTTTTCATGTCCATACTATCCATTTTGTCTGACTGATCAGCACCATTCACCTCTTCCATGCCACACATTTTAGAGTTTTTCTTGGTTTGAAAGGGTTTAACAAATGTCTTTGAAGGGGCTTGACTATCTCCACTAAAATGATTTGGACTTGGTGCTGCATATTCAGTTTGGTTCTCCAAAACAGCTGAGACATAAGTTGGACTTTTCTGCACGCCTTTTGAACACTTTACAAACAATTTGTTAGTTCCTCTTCCTGGATGGTCCCTACTCTTCGTGTATTCTGAGGCACAGTCATGCATATGTTCACTTTGCCATACATCTTTTTTTCCCCAGGAGTCACTTCGCCCATCAATCGCCTGTTCAAAGTTTACATCAGGGACACGGTTAGCATCCCTGAAATACTGATGATGATTATGACGTCTAAAAAGATACTCCTCCGTTCTTCCAAAAGGAAGATTGTTTGGGGATGGATTCATTTTACCATGAAATGATGGGTATCTATAACATGGTTTGGAGACATTTTTCAATGGATGTAACACATAATTCTCCCGATTGTCGAAACACAGAGGGTCTATACGTCTCTCAGTGAATAAAGGATGGCTCTTGTTTGGTATTACTGGTCTGTAATTCGTCTTTGACCTAAAAATTTTATATCTTGTATTTTCCTCTGGAGAACAAAGATGTCTGTCCTCAAATGCTGAGTTAAATTCTATTAATGACTGTGTTCTACGAAGTCTGTTTGGATGTAATGAATGTCTAGAAGACTGTGGCATATTCCATACAATAGATGAAAGAGGAGTCCGTCTGGAAGGATGCTGGAAATTGGCTTTTGTGAAGTCCACATTGTTTTCCAAATCATGCTGTAAGGTACCGGTGGAAAACCCGTCAGCAGATGTCAAAGACGAGCGCCTTGTAAGGCAAGACAAAGAGTAACTTCTGCCCATTTTATTCTTGCACATGAAGTTCTTAGGACCAAATCCATCACTGTATGATCCTGATGGAAATGCCAACCTATCTTCTGAAGAACGTCCAAGGCAACAAGTAGAATATCCTCTCTTCAAAACAGATTTTTCATCATACAAATCCCCATATATGTATTTTTCTGGGTGATGCTGCTTTGTATAGTTATCATAAAGCCTCCTTGGTGTGAAGAGAGTTTTGTATTTATCTCTGGCTCGTAATGTCCTTGTTCTGTCTGGGAAAAACAAGTTCTGGTCATTTCTCTGTACTTCTCCAAGGAAATTTGGTTGCACAACAGTGGAATGATGATGGATTTTTGGTGCTGTAGAGTCGTAGTTAGTTGGAGTCCTTGTATTCATAGAATCTTGAGATTGTTCTTTTGCCAGCTGGTTATCCAGACTGTCCAAAACTAGTGAACAGAGAAGAAGGAAGGAATTAATTTTATTTTTCAACATTGACATAGATCAACCTGCTGTGAGTTATTGTTCAACATAAAAGAAAATCCCCTATATATCTCTATTTTAATTAAGACACCAGCATAATAACAGATATATTTAAAGGTTTTTGATACACACTGTCAGAGGCATTTTGAAACACGCAATTTTTCTCTCTCAATCATTTTATGAGGCTTTTGTTCTTTTTATTGAAATGCAATTTTCTTACAAGTTAAAACAGGTTAAAATCAACAGAAAACATTACAAAATCAATATGTTAGATTGCATGAATGTTGTTCCATGTGTTACTGATTTTTCTCTAATCTTAATTTAAAGCTAATGTGCTTGTTATGGCACATTCTGTTGAAAGCAGATTGCAGAATTCATAACTGAATTCATTCGCATCCTTACATACAATATACTTGGATAAATGAATATATACTTGTTTGCTGGCTGTTCCTTTTGAGTTAAATATTAAATCTAAAATTCATTTCAAGAACATTTTCTAACTGCCAAGAATGCGGGGAGATTAATTTGCAAAGTATTTTCACCTTGGGGATGCAAGGTGTAATTATTATTTTTTGTGCTGCGTGTGTTAGCCTGTACCTATCATTCCTTAGTTCGCTTAGGGGAAAGAGATAACCCTTTCCCTATCAATTATTTAACTGAGGTAGAAAAATAAACACTTTAAAGGAGCAAAGGTCTAACTCTCCAACAATGACTTGCTGTGGTCTCTGAAGCACCATCTAATCACACCACTGAAATTCAGCAACAACCTGACAATACTGTCAGTGACATTTTATGTGCTTTTCAATGCAAATTAAGGATCAAGCCAAGCATCATTTCTCCATGAATGGGATTTAAAACATTTATTTTACCCCTTATCTTCAATCCCAAAATTGAAAAGAATGGGCCTATTCTGTGTACTCTGGTAAGGTCACCTTATCCCTAGCCATAATCTCTATGCCAGCATTTCTCCATCTAGGCATGTGGGCTTCAACCTCCAGAATTCCCCAGCTTGCTTTGAGGGCTGAAGTCCACATATCTTTTAAGTTGTTAAGGTTGAGAAACACTGCTATATGGGCTCAAAATCTGAAAATCTGAAGTAGAGAGTAGTTTTTTGTCTCTGCTCTGTGAGGAAAAATAGGAATATTTGAATATTTAAACTTGGAGGAAAAGATTAAGGAGATGCATCAGAAAGTTTAAGAGAGTCCTGGAGTTTCTGGAGGGATTATTATGGCTGCTCCCACAACATCTGATTTTCTCCACTTGCTTTTAGGGACTGCTTTTCCTGTCTTTATCTGGGTGGGTAGTGAAGATTACCAAAGTGCTGCACAGAATGTACTACAGAAACTGCACACAACGTTAAATAGCAAGAAGATGAAGCTTTGAGGAAGCAGAGCAAGAAAGAAGACGAACTGCATCTCAAGGATCATCATTCATACTCCACTGGTTCAGCCTTATCATTCAATACAGTCTTTTCAAACAACACTAATACAATTAACTGGATGTTGGTTGGTGGCGAGTTGTTTGGCAGTCTTCCTGGACAATGAGACTCAATTAATGTCCCCATGCAATGACAGTAGCACCATTGTAGCTAACCAAAGGACGCACTCAAAATTTTTGACGAGTGTCAGTTCTTGTCTGGGTAGATTGCGTTAACGCCTGAAGGTAAACAGGATGGCTATAGATAAATTGGAAGGTAATAATCCCATTATGTGATTATCTAATTCATTTATTACTCCACTCAGAGGATCTTGGTGAAACTACAGGGCAGTCTGCCCCAGGCTATTGTCCTATACACACATTTACTTCAACTCCCAGAATTCTTGGAAAGCATTGCCAGTAGACTGACTGGGAACTGAAATTTAGCACATTGGGAAAGCACCAACTGTAGGCCACAGTGGCATTACAGGTGGTCCTTGTTTAACATCCGCTTATTCAGCGACTGTTTGAACTGATAATGGTGCTGAACAAATGGCAATTATGACTAGTCCTCACACTTAAGTGTCATAGTATCCCCACAGTCACAGGATCACAAATCAGGCACTCAACACTGGCACATGATTACGTCATCACCATTTGCAACCTCCTTTGCAAGCTTCCTAAAATGAATGTGAAGCCAGCAGGAGATCACAACTGTATTATAAATATTAAAAGTATCATGTGACACCCTCGTTTAATGACCCACACTTAACAATGGCGAATAGAACAGAACAGAATAGAATAGAATAACAGAATCGGAAAGGACCTTGGAGGTCTTCTAGTCCAACCTCCTGCCTAGGCAGGAAACCCTACACCACTTCACACAAATGGTTATCCAACATCTTCTTAAAAACTTCCAGTGTTGGAGTATTCACAACTTCTGGAGGCAAGTTGTTCCACTGATTAATTGTTCTAACTGTCAGGAATTTTCTCCTTAGTTCTAAGTTGATTCTCTCCTTGATTAGTTTCCACCCATTGTTTCTTGTTCTACCCTCAGGTGCTTTGGAGAATAGTTTTGACTCCCTCTTCTTTGTGGCAGCCCCTGAGATATTGGAACACTGCTATCATGTCACCCTTAGTTCTTCTTTTCATCAAACTGGACATACCCAATTCCAGCAACCGTTCTTTATAGGTTTTAGCCTCCAGTCCCCTAATTATCTTTGTTGCTCTTCTCTGCACTCTTTCTAGAGTCTCAACATCTTTTTTACATTGTGGCAACCAAAACTGGATGCAGTATTTGAAGTGTGGCCTTACCAAGGCATTATAAAGTGGTATTAACACTTCACATAATCTTGATTTTATTCCTCTGCTAATGCAGCCTAGACCTGTGTTGGGTTTTTTGGCAGCTGCAGCACAGTGCTGGCTCATATTTAAGTGATTGTCCACTAGGATTCCAACATCCCTCTCACAATTACTACTATTGAGTGAGGTGTCACCTACACCGTAGGTGCATTACTGTGCATTTGGTTTTTCTTGCTTAGAAGTGCCGAGTTTCTGTGGCTCTAAGCGCTGCATTCACATGACATTGCACTTTTTAACTAAGTTACTTGGTAGGAGACATTATGTCATTAACTGAGGACTAGCTGAATATAATAATGTGTTTTATAATTGTACCACTTTCATACCCAGAGTTTGCAGGTCATGTACAATGAGGAGCAGAGATATGGATTTACCTTTTAAAAGCTCATTTTCCAGCTCCTCATTCCACGTTGACGTGTTGTCCATCACATCAGCGATGTTTGCATCAAGGAATTTATTCATAGGTTCAGAGGGCAAAGAGGAGTTACATGTCTGGGTTTACAAAGAGAACAAATGAAGACAACAGATATTTATTTCAACCAAGTAAAGCCACCAAATATCTATCTCTTACTACAATTCTCTTCTACGGTAATATTAATAATATCTTGGCTACAGAGGCGGCCTTATTTCAACATTTGCACATTTTTCTCGCTTGCAGATAAACTGCTTTAGAACACCTTAATTTAGTTCTAAAGTCTTCAACAATTAAGGCAAATGATGCAAAAATTGGCCACATCTGCAACAAATATGGAGTAGAAATTCATAATTATAGTTTCTGAACATTACAGCTGAAAAGCAATTTTCTGAATGAATAAACATGCTCTTCTTGAATGGGAAAAAGAAATCTTCTTGGATTTATCACAATTATTAAAATTAAACTGAAATATACAAATATCAATAATGTTTTTCTAAAATAAATTCTTTCCTTATTTCTAGTACATAATTGAAAGAAAAATACAGATAGAGGTATATTGTAACACTGGGTCCAAGAACCAATAATATTTTGGCTAACTGTTTTGGTTAAATATTTGTTAACTGATTATAATCAAACTTCTTCATGGAATCTAGGAATATAGAATTTTGGTCTTGTGGTTAAAGCACCAGGCGGGAAATTTTGCAGGAGAAAGCTGGGAATACACATCATGGTTATATACAGGGGTGTGCTTCAAAAATTTTAGCAAGGGGTTCTCTGCCCGGTTGCTGGGTGGGCATGGCCATGGTGGGCGTGGGCTAGGGGGAGGGCGTTTTTGCCCTCCCCGGGTTCCAGAGGCTTTCCTTGAGCTTCTGGGAGGGCAAAAACGGCCTCCCCAGGCTCTGGAGGCCCTCTGGAGGCTGGAAACAGTCCTTTTCCGTTTCCGGCCTTCCTGACCTTCTGGTAGGCCCGGTTTTCGCCCTCCCTGAGCCTCCATATGCACCCTGCACTTACCTGCATCCAAAACGGGCCGCTTGGGGACTCCTGGGAGGGGATGGGGCCAGCCAGGAGTGGGATTTGGGGGTTCTCCGAACTGCACAGAATCTTAGTTAGAGGTTCTCCCGAACTCCTGCGAACTCCAGCAGCCCACCCTGGTTATATACATACGCAATAGGCAACTAGCATCTTCATCTGCTCTTAAAGCAACATCTTCCTTGTCATTACAGGCTACTTAAGTAATTAAATTTGCCCTGCTTTCCCATCTACTTAGTCAGCAGAGTTTAGGAATCAGACTTCCCTTTGGGGACATGGTAATGTTCAGGAATTCTCCAGTGCCTGCACCTTATAGATGACTTTAAACAGGCACAGCAGGTGGCAACCACAGTGGAAAGACACCCCCCAGTTCCAACAAATACAATATTTTATTTATTCATTTCAAACGTTGAAACAGCCACCTGTTTTCAGGCAACTCTGAGCGGCTCCCAAGCGAAGATTAAAAGGCACGTAAAACCACTTGAAAAACTATATAACCCAACCGATAAAAACATAAAGCATTTAAAATAACAAAAATCTGGGGCCCATCCATGCTAACATGCCATTCACTGTGCAATCTTCTTCCAACGCTTGGAAGGAAAAGTCAGGCCTTTAAAGCCTTACAGAAAGCTAAAAGTGTGGAGTGGAACTTCAGGGGGCAAGATATTCTATAGGGTAGGGGTTGCCACAGAAAAGGCATGCTTCCTGGTTCCAATAAGATGACAATATTTGGGGGAAGGAGCCAACATGACGTTTGCAAAAGCTAAGCTTATTTTTTTAAAGGCAGACTTTACTTTTTGGCTCACAAGTGATGGAACCACTATATTAGATTAAGGTCAGAAAAAGTGAACCGACTGTGTTGATGATTTCTAAAGACAGCCCCGGCAGTTCTTTTAAAATGAAGAGGATCATGACAGGTGGGTAGAGTAATTTCTCTCTAGGTCCCTAAAGCCCTAGCTTGCAAGAATTGTTCTCATCATTCAAGGCTTATAGATATCCTCCGGTTGTGACATATGCACTGTAGTCACCAAGAGAGTCTAGAATAATTATGACAGTGGCAGAGTGGGTGTACTTGCATATATGATATAACTGCAAAACAAATTCAGAGCTACCTGCAGAAGAAAATTCGTGAAGAGCATCTCCTTCAACCCCTGGGACCATTTTCTTAATGTCAAAACAATGTTTGTTTTGCTATCCCTACCAGTGAGATCTCATGAGTGGAACAGAGAACAAAGAAACGAATAGCGTAAGGATGTTTACGCTATTTCTCAAAATTTATAAATGTTTATCTTGTTTCCCATTCATCCTCCAAAGTTTCACAGCAGGGGTGAAATACTACCAGTTCGCACTGGTTCGGGCGAACCGGTAGCACTGGCGGCAGGTGATTCGGAGAACTGGTAGCGGCGGCAGCACGAGGTTCCGCTCACTCACCCGGACATTGTTACTTCCTGGTTTTAACCAGAATTAATTTTTTTATAATTAATAATTGTATTACAAATACCAGCAAGAAAACTCTTCTTATGGATCCTTATTCTGCTGACATCACAACTTTTCGAATAGAGTCCGAATAAAATCTTAAATTCGTGCATGAGCTAACATTCACCACAGCTTGTCAGTTCTAAACTTTGAACCTATTATTACATATTAAAAAGGGACTGGGAAATTGGATACAGAACTCATGTTTTATTCCCTATCAGATTTTCTTTAAATGGCATTGATGAGAGTGCAATTACCACAGGTAGTCCTTGAGGTAGAACCATAACTGGGACCAGAATTTCCACTGTAAGCAAAGTGCTTGCTAAGCGAATCGTGCCCAATTTTATGACCCTTTTTGCCTTGGTTAAGCGAATCATTACAGTTGGTAAGTGAATCTCACAATCATTAAAGAAATCTGGTTCCCCCATTGACTTTGCTTGTTGGAAGCCATCTGGGAAGGCTGCAATGGTGATCACATGACCCTCCGATGCTGCAGCCATTTTAAATACATGTCACTTGCCAAGCACCTGGAGTTTGATCACATGGCTGTGGGAATACTGTAGTGTTCATGTCAATCACTTTTTTCAGTGCTGTTGTAACTTCAAATGTTCACTAAATGAATGGTTGCAAATTGAGGACTATCTGTAACTTCATTCCTCAGCTGAATTTCTTACAGTGCAGGCACTGTACAATCAATGTTTTAACTGCATCTGTTCTGCTGGAGTGATTGATCAAACAGGATAAAGAATTCTGATCTTCACGCAGCCATAAAACTCAGTGGGAATATCTAAACCCGCTGAAAATATTTAAGTTTTCATCTAATTTACCACATGAAAAAGGATAAGGATGAGAGAGACTATATTTATTCCACCCTTACCTCACAAAAGATATAAATGTACTAATCAAATGTCTATGCTCTGTACCTTCAAAAACCAATAAGAACAATAATATGGCTCATATCCTTCCCACCAGGCACCAGAACTACCCATATTGTTGCTGCCCAACTCTACTTCATCCTAGGTCCATGATGGCGAGCCTATGGCACTTGTGCCACAGGTGGCACTCATAGCCATATCAGTGGCCATGTGAGCTCAGCTCCAGCGCGCATGCGTGTGCTGGCCAGCTGAGTTTCGGGCCTTCTGGGCCCACCAGAAGTAGGGAAACAGATTGTTTCCTGCCTCTGGAGGACCTCTGGGGGGGGGAGCCGTTTTTGCCCTCTCCAGACTCCTAAGAGGCTCTGGAGCCAGGTGAGAGAGAAAAACGAGCCTATTGGGCCATCGCGTGCCAGGAACGGGGGGAGCAGGGGGGGTTGCACATGCATGCGTGGGGGCGGGGCGCATAGAATTATGGGTGTGGGCATGTGTGCGCATGACCCACCCACCCCCTCCCTCCTGGCACACGATGGCAAAAAGGTTAGCCATCACTGTCCTAGGTCAATGCTTGGGAGAAGAGTCAAGTCTTCATGGCCTTCTAGAAAGCTAAGAGCATAGGGATATGGGGAGCTGAATCTCAAACGGGACCTGTTTAAAAGATTTGAGGTGGCTATGAAGAAGATGTGCATCAGTGGTGGGTTTCTACCAGTTCACCCCGGTTCGAGTGAACCGGTAGCGGCGGCGGCAAGAGGCTCTGCCCACCCGCCCAGACACTCTGCGCATATGTAGAAGGTTCTGCACATGTGCAAAAGCACCGTAAGCAAGCTAAGCAAGCGCGCGCACATACTCACAGTTCCGAACCGGTAGCAAAGGTAAGTGAAACCCACTATTGGTGTGCATGTGAGATCTCACCAGATGGCAATGTTTGAGGAAAGGGACCTGGAGTATGCCCACTCTCTGTAACCTGGTAGAATGGACCAATATGAGGAGTCTTTCTTGCTAACTTGGTCTCTTATCCTTTAAAGTAGTTTCAATAGGTTAGGGTCAAATTAGCAATGCTTCCCAATGTACTGTATTAAATATGCAGTGTTGTAAGTATCATGTCTTGATTATCACTAAGATTCTGCAAAACAAGGAAGCAAATATGAAATGAGTAATATTGCTTCTAGCACTTGGATCATAAAACTGTTAAATGACCGACCGTTGCCATTTCTTCTGCTTTGAAAGATGTGTGGGCACCCGAAGTCATGTGGTCATGTCTGTAAAGAAGAATTTGAAGTGTTAATTTTTTACTGCATGCATCAAGTTGTTGCAATCAGAATCAGAATTGAAAACTATCTATATTGCCTGAATATCAAGAAACTTCTCATTAAATCACCCTGATAAGAAAGTAATATTCCATTGCAATCCTCAGTTTATCTTTTTGGGGTAAGCTCTATAATACACAGCAAAATAGTAAAACAGTCATTCACAAAATGGAATTTCACATGAATTTAAGATTTTTATTTTTATTTTCTTTACTGGATTCATGGAAAACACTATTATGATTTGTTAAAATAGCTATGCTTTGTTAATTGAATATTATTAGCTTAATTCATGCTGTAAGGCATAATACAATTTGATTTTGTTTAGCATTGCAGTCTATAAATCTTGGTTATCATTTCAGGGATGTAAAGTTTCCTGCCATGGATATCAGTATTTGCATAAATTACAGTTTTATTACATCTGTTTAATGATTCTGACATTTCCTAAACCCCAGGGAATTTCAGGATATTTGCTAATGCCAACATACAAAAATCTCAATGACACTATTATGTTATAGTATTCTAGCGTGCTATTACAGTGTTATAATAATTCATATTATATTATGAATTCACATTCTCTTCATTATGTCTTTACTCTAAAATGGGACAGGTTACCATAATGGGGGATGCATGCTGCAGCAGTTTTTTAACATGTTAAAAAACAAACTATAATGCATTTATGTTGATTTGGAATAAAATAAATTATTGCTACAATCTGGACTAGAATAATCCTTGTATAACCTTAATCTAAACTTTTGAAAAATATAGATTTTTCATGTAGAATTATAGAGATGTTTATTTTAGATTCTCTAACAGAAGGCATTCTGAATGGTGAATCTTTGTAATTGATTAATAATACATATCATTTCAGACTCTTGCCTATCCAAAAGACTGTGATAACAAAGCTAACATGGATTTTACTATAGTTAGAATGGATAATTGTCCTTATCCATTCTAAATTATAAATCTGCATTATAGAATTACAGAAATATTACAATCTAGGGATAGATGAATGGCAGCCCTTGAGTGAAGCGCAAAGCCCTTCAAATTCAAAACATTTCATATGTACGATACTGTATTCCATGGCTCAAAACACCTTGCTGCACGTTTGAAACATTTGTGGAGTTATTCTGACCACTCTGGAAAAGTTTCAAACTTCAAACAGCAATCATTCAAGCTGGAAACACCTGTTTCAAATAGAAAACAGGTGCTTTAAACTAAAAAGCATTTCTGGAATGATTGGAACATTTCCAGTAATAGATAATCCATCCTCAACCTACAGCAATTGTGATGTTGAATCAGAACATTTCATGCTCAGGGAGAAAAAAAATCCAGAGTATTTTGCATATATCCCTGTGTCCCTCTTTTGTGGCCCTCAGAGATATTTTTTCTGCCCCAGAGAGCTGAAAATGAAAGCAGTTTCTTGCCATGTGGACATAGGAAATAGATGAGAATCGTACTGCAAGTCCTAAACGAAAATATCACATTTAAAATAATGCTCTCCCCAAAAACCTTGAACTAGGAAGCAAATTTTGGGGGTCATCCACATTATAGCCTTTATGAGGCCTATCCTCATTTCAATTTTTATCCAAGCTACCCTAACAGACAAGATAGCTAAAGGCAGTAAGGTAGCCAAAAGGCAGGAATATGGATGTGCTGCACCACATCTAGCACAAATATATTCATGCCTCATTCAACAGGATGCTAGAATTCCCAGAAAGCCTATACAGCCAACAGCGAAGTCTGCTGGAAGTTATCATTTAAGGAGAACCCGGAAGGACACGAGGTGCCTCCTTTCTAGTGGAAATTATGTGGATCCTTTTCTAAACAATACAAAGACACTGTGCAGTGGAAACTAACAAGCAATTCAAGATAATGCAACTTGGGAAGCCCTAAGAATACTAATCATTTTTTAGAAGTTGGAGAATTAATTTCACGAGATCTTCAACTGGAGTGGGACTGCCTTCATTACCTTCCTCTTTGGCCTTTTATTTTTATTCAGCAAACTTCTGCTTTTTGATGTTTTAATTAATCCTATAGAAATGGAATGATAAAAGTTTGGCAAGTCACTGCTCAAAAGGAGCATATGATGATTATTCTGAAGTAAGTTTCTAGATCCATTTATTTATTAAGCATTCCCAGCAAACATTTTTCCTGGTCTTTATATTTCTGTTTTCTAGCTTGTTTTCCAATTCTTTCTAGAAGCAACTCAGACTGATGCAGGTACATATCCACATAGACATATGTAGGATTGACAGAATAAACTTTTGACAGAGAAAAAAGATGAAAGCTGGCATGTATATCCAAAGCACATGAAATTTAAGTGGGAGCTAAAATAACACGTTGCAGAATGGAATTTGAATACTCAGGATTCCAGCCATTCCTTATGTTTTCAAAGTTTTTCCCCCCAAGTTTTATCCCTTTTTAACTTCCAAAAGGCAATTGGCAAGCCCAATTCCCCCAAATTGTTTCATGCTGTTTCTGATTTCCCCATCCTGCTAAGTAGTTATTTGAACTTCTACAAAATGTGGTGTCTGAATTTTGATCACACATCCATGGGGATGCTGCAATGGATGCTGCAACAGTCATAAGTCACTTTTTTCAGCGCTGTTGTAACTTTGAACGATCACTAAATGAATTGTTGTAAATCAAGGGCTGACTACCTGTATACTTCTCTAAAGGAAATTATACACAGACCATACCTCTTCCCCCTTAATGGGAAGTTACAAATACATACTTCTCTCACCCCAAAGAAGACAGTTTGACTGTCTAATATGGCCTGTTGTTCTCTAGGCTCATTTTTACAATCCTTGCTTTTTTTTTTGCAATTAATACAAATCCTTGAATACAGCCCCTCGTGAGTGGGGATTAGATCGCTTTAACAGGGAGGTATCTGAGGCCAAGTAAATGATTCAACATTTAAACTTATTGCTCTTGTAGATCGATAGTGGGAGATACTGATGGCCTCAGTTGGTATGAGATGAGGCAAACAAATTACAAATATTAAAGTTCTTGCAAGCTTTTTTAATAACTGCTTTCCAGAAACTATACTACGAAGCTCTGCCTCAAGCCAGGCAGGCTGTCCAAATAATGCAACTTCTGGCTTCCCCTATGGTCAAGCAAATGTCCTTTTAGCCACTTCCCAGACAGAGAAAAATTCATTTACTGAATTTTTTTATTCATCTCATGGCTATTAGAAGGCATTTAAAAAAAAACCCTTTAATTCCTTACAGTGGGAAGTTATAAATTCCTAACATTAAAAACAATAAATCAATTATGAACTGCAGATATTATCTCAACAGTTGTCTAGTCCCAGCCAGTTTATCCAGGCAGAACACAGGTTAAATCCAATAAAACCACCAGTTCGTTTCACATAGGCTAAGCAGATGTGAAAATTGCTTATAACGTGATTGCCTTTAATACTGTTTCACCTTGGAGCTGTTGATCTTTCCGAGGGTGATGAAATGAAAGCAATTCATTAACAAGAGTAAAGAATTTAATCTCATTCCGTATCTATAAGTCTATAGAAATGTTCATTGCCTAATTTTTCTTTCAAGCGTCTGCTAACTGGCGAGAGAAGCCACACTTACAGAAGAGGGGAAAAATAGCAACGACAACTACTACTACTACTACACTGCCACTGCCACCACAACTATACTTGCCGTAAATATTATCCATATAAAGTTACTGGATTAATCCAATCTTTAATTTCCCTAACTATTTTAAAAGGCATCAAGCAAATTAACTGAGAATGCTACCTTTTCCCAGTTGCTCTTTATTTAATCGCAATCCCAATAAAAAACAAAATAAGAGATGCCATGGTTTCAGAGGGCATAAAGGATCAAGGTAGAAGAAAGAAAGAACGAAAGAAAGAGAGAGAGAGAGAAAGAGGAGGGAGGGAAGGAGAGAGAGAGAGAGACAGACGTGTTATCAGGAGAAAGAGAAGTATAATACTCCTCCACCCCACTTCAGAGCAATCCCATGATTAATTTAATTTCATAGTAAACAAAGTGGAACGAAAGCACGTTGCTAAACGGAGCAAAGTAGGACAAGCTGGAGTTCTAGTTAAAAATCCCCTGGAATCCTACAGACCGGAGTTAAGTTGTCTTCTGAAGGTGGTGCGCTTTTCTCCCGCCCACCCTTCCGTGTGGAAAGGGTTTTTTTTTGCTTACCACGTCAACAACTTTCCTTGCTAGTAACAGTCTGTCTTGCCGCTCACATGGTTGGTTTTCTTTTCTTGCTTGCACTTTGCCTTTCAAGCGAAATCTTCTCTTTCTCTCGGTGGTTTGCAATTCACGCTTTCATTAGAGACCCTTCCCAAGCCCTTCTTTTGCCCGGCTCTTTTCGTCCACCGGCAGCTGATTGTGCATTCACGGAAGCTTCACCTTTATTGTGCTCCAGCAGCAAGCAAGTATAAACTGGCTCGCTGGCATGCTTGGGGTGTCTGAATGAATTTTCCCTCCCAGATTGCTTTGTCATTTATTTGCAATGTGCTCGCAGGCAGGGAAGAACAAGTTGAAAGGTCCAAGTGCCCTGCAATGTATTTTAATTTTTTTTTTTTTTTTTTTTTTTTTGCGGGGGAAACTGATGGGACGGATAGTAAAACCGAGCTAGCTTTTGACACCTGCTGCGGATGTGTGGTTTCAGCCGAGTGGAAAAGTCCTCAAAACATTTTACAGCTGGTGCATTTATTCCTTAAGCTTTTCAGCTAGAAAAATCAAAAACTGAAATGCCTTCTTTTCATCCCTAAGATTCCCTTCGTATAAGATCTGTTGAAAGGCAGCAGCCCTGGTACTTCGAAACTCAATTTCATTGAGGGCTGTGTCAGGGTTGTGTTTGACTTGGGGGGGGGGGAGACATGGGGGGCATGTCGTGTTGGAGTTCCTGTGGTGGCCTGAGTGCCTCTGCCAGTTAAAACGGGATCCTGAGCTCCGTTTCCGGCTGCGACGGCCTCCTGCAACCCTCTGCCAGTGAAAACGGAGCTCAGGAGGGCCGCGTGCGGCTCTCCTGAGCTCCGTTTTCACTGGCAGAGGGTTGCAGGAGGCCGTCGCAGCCGGAAACGGAGCTCGGGAGCCTGTTTTCACTGGCAGAGGCACTGTGGGTCGGTCCCTCACTGTATCCAGGGTGGTCCCGTGGGCCAGATCTAAGCATCCCGCAGAGTGGATCTGGCCTGAGGGCCTTGAGTTTGACACCCCTGTTCTAGATGGAGGGGCCCTGCCCCAAAATAGGGTTCAGTACAGGCAGTCCTTGGCTTACAACCATTTGTTTAGTGACCGTTCGAAGTTACAACAGCATTGAAAAAAAGTGACTTAGGATCATTTTTCACACTTAAAACAGTTGCAGTATCCCCACGATCACAGAATCAAAATTCAGACGCTTTGCAAGTGACTCAGATTTATGACAGTGGCAGGGTCCCGGAATGGCGTGATCATCTTTTACGACTTTCTGACAAGTAAAATCAAGGGGGAAGCCACATTCCCTTAACAACTGGGGCAAGTAAAGTCGTAAAATGGGGCAAAACTCACTTAACAACTGCCTTGCTTAGCAACAGAAATTTTGGGGTCAACTGTGGTCAAGGACTACCTGTACTTCCTTAAGTCAGTAAAATGCATTCATTTTATGATGACCTCAAGAAATATGTTTCTAACTCCCCAACCCTGAATTATTCACTCTGACTTCTCCAGAAGAAAGTAGCAGATAATGGGCAAAGAGCAAAATCCCTGGAGAAGATAAGATAATTTTATTGTCATTTTTTTACTGCGAGCACACTAGCCCACATTAAAAATGAAAAGCTGTTGCCTGCTCTCAGGAACAAGTATATATTTACCCAAACACATATACATATCAGTGGTGGGTTTCAAAAATTTTTACTACCGGTTCTGTGGATGTGGCTTGGTGGGTGTAGCAGGGGAAGGATACTGTAAAATCTCTATTCCTTCCCCACTCCAGGGGAAAGTTACTACAAAATCCCCATTTCCTCCCAATCAGCTGGGACATGGAAGGCAGAGAATAGATGGGGTGGGGCCAGTCAGAATTTTTACTATCGATTCTCCAAACTACTCAAAATTTCCGCTACCGGTTCTCCAAAATTGGTCAGAATCTGCCGAAACTCACCTCTGATACACATGCTATATATATACAGATTGGACTGCAAGGTGATCACACAGGTCAGTCCTAGAGATCAACCCTGACTGCTCTTTAGAAGGCCAGATCCTGAAGATGAAACTGAAATACTTTGGCCACCTAATGAGAAGGAAGGAATCACTGGAGAAGAGCCTAATGCTGGGAAAGATGGAGGGCAAAAGAAGAAGGGGACGACAGAGAATGAGGTGCCTGGATGGAGTCACTGAAGCAGTAGGTGTGAGCTTAAATGGACTCCAGAGGATGGTAGAGGACAGGAAGGCCTAGAGGAACGTTGTCCATGGGGTCGTGATGGGTCAGACACGACTTCACAACTAACAACAACAAAAATATACATACAGAACTGGTCTCAGGGGAGACAATTTTGAGTTAGATGGACAAGATGGCTATATTTGTATGGAGGATTTCTGAGTCAAGGCTACTAGAAAGCTATTGAAATGTCCCTCTCAGAATAATTGAGTTGGAAGGGACCCTGAAGGTCTTCTAATCCAACCCCCTGCTCAAGCAGGAAACCCTATACCTTTTCATACAAACGGTTGTCCAATCTCTTCTTAAAACACATGCAATGTCCCACAAGTTTTGAAACTTGTTTTATACAGGTATCACAATGGCATTCCATCAACAATTCACTGAGACGTTCCTGAGAACAGTTTCTCCTCTGATCACAGTCTGTAAATTTGAAAGAATGCAGGCTACAGAAATCTCCATCACGTCTATTAAAGCAACCATAAACTGCCTAGTTTCCTCCTTTCTGCCTAACTTAGGGGTGTCAAACTCATGGGCCGCGGGCCAGATGCATCATGCGCTGGCCATGCCCATGCCCGGTTTAGCGAAGGGGGAAAAAGTTGCAATATATCATGTGACGCTGCCGTGACGCCACGAGTTTGACACCCCTGGCCTAACTCATTGCGGTTCCCCTTAATTCCCACTTCCATTCATTTTGAATGAATGTAGTAGGAATTCTACCTTTCTCTGCCTCTAGTCTACTTTCCTACTTTCTGGGAACATTTCCATTATTAACATGATGTGACGGGTCGAATGAGGGCTATCAGGAATCCTGTTTCCAATGCCAGAAGCCAGGAAACAGGTACCGGTTTCCTACTCCCCAGGTTAATGGCAAAACAGAAACTACAACTGCTGTTCCTGAGTCAATCAATAGCTGGAAAGTTTTTCAGCAGATCAAAGAAACTAGAGACTCTCAGGCTTCAAGGCCTGTGCCACCCATCAATTACTTTAATAGCAAACTGAAGTCAGGAGAGCCAAAATAAGCACAACCCAAATGGCCTTATTGAAGAAACAAGAATACCTCAGTGGAATGCTAAGGTTCAGGGAAGTACAAAGCTTTTTTAAAAGACAATTTATGGGATAATGATGCCTTTGCTCCCAATTAATCAGAAACCTGTAGAGATTTACAATGACCAAGTACACTGCAGTAGAATAATGAATATTTATCTTGGAATATGCACTATTTTTTTGGAGAAGGAATAGTGTATTTTCAGAATAAAAATGAGAATGTGAAGATCTGCCATCATGTTTATATATCCTTCCAGACACATGAACTATACTCATATTTTTTTCAAAGCATAAAATAAGGTTGCTTGGATGATCAATAGCAGTACTAATGCAGGACCCAGGAAACAGAACTGATCTTCCTTAAAGTGACTTACAACCAGTGGTGGGTTTCAGACAGTTCGCACCTGTTCAGGCGAACTTCTTGTTAAATTACACACACACACACACACATATCCCGCTATCAAAGTGGATCCTGGGTGCTGTCCTGCAATGGAGAAACAGACAACGGAGCAGCCGGCATGAAGAGGCCACTTTCCCTCTTTCTTCTCCCTGCTCCTCTTCCTCTCCTCATGCCGGCCGCTCCGTTGCCCATTTCTCCATTGCAGCGCAGTGCCCAGCATCCACTTTGATAGCGTGGGGGGGGGGGGGGTAATCTAACAACCAGTATGCCCAGGGTCAGGTTGGCTATCGGAGGAGGCTCGTCCCGTATGTGTGGCAGAGCTGAAGGGCAGGGATGGGCCATGCCTCCCACGACAGCCAACCTGGGCGAACTGGTTAAATTATTTGAATCCCACCACTGCTTACAACCACTTGTCACACTTACAACTGTCACAGCATCCATATGGCCATG
Source organism: Arizona elegans (assembly GCA_022577455.1). Taxonomy (NCBI): domain Eukaryota; kingdom Metazoa; phylum Chordata; class Lepidosauria; order Squamata; family Colubridae; genus Arizona; species Arizona elegans. The sequence continues at coordinate 97,656,718 of JAKOOJ010000006.1, read as the reverse complement.
TGATAAAATTTCGAGCACTTGTCATAAATACATGCCAATTGCCAATTGCAATGTCCTGGGATCATGCGATTTGCAACCTTCCAAGGTAGCTTCTAACAAGCAAGGTCAATGGGGGAAGCTGAGTTTGCTTAACAACCATGTGATTCACTTAAGAACTGCACTTAACATCCACGGTAAAAAAAAAGGTCATAAAATTGGGCATGACTTACTTAACAATCGACATACAGGTAGTCCTCGACTTACAACAGTTCATTTAGTGACCGTTTGAAGTTACAACGGCACTGAAAAAAGTGATGTCAGTCCTGGAAGCCTTCTTTTACTTTGGATCTTCAGGGCTGCCCCATTTAGTGCTGTGGGAAACTGGGAGGCGGGATTGTATGGAGCTGGGGAGATATGTAGTCATAATAACATTCTTTTCTGAGAGTCAAGGACGTTCAGCCTGCACCTGGAGTGGCATGACTGGGAGGCATCTCCAGTTGGGACGGTGCATTGATTGGGCCATGTGATGGACATGTGGGTGCTGGGCAAGGACTTGGACTTTCTTTTAGGTGGGGAAAACCTGGAAGCTTTCAGATTCGGGTTTTCCCAGATGTGCCAATATGACATCTCTAATAAAATGGAACTTTGAGGAACTTCTGGCCTTGGAGTCTTCTTTCATTGGGGGTGTTACTTGGAATCCTGACAAGTGACTTATGACCATTTTTCAACAGATACAACCTTTGTAGCATCCCCATAATATGTGATCAAAATTCAGAGGCTCGGCAACTGATTCATACTTAAGACCATTGCTGTGTCTTGGGGCCATGTGATTACCTTTTGTAACTTTCTGACCTTCAATGGGGAAGCCAGATTCATTTAACAACCAGGTTATTAATTTACCGACTGCAGTGATTCACTTAACAACTGTGACAAGAAAGATAAAATGGAATAAAATTCGCTTAATCAATTCTCACTTAACAACATAGACTTTGGGCTCAATTGTGGTCGTAATTCGAGGACTACCTGTATTTAACCACAGAAATTTGGGTCCCAAATATGGTTGTTGAGGACTAGCTGTACTAGGCAATCATGGAGCTCTCCTTTGACTTCTACCTTGACTGTATCACATTACGGAACTGTGTGTTAAATTATCAAAACTGCCCACCCTCATCTCGAGATCCGGCCATGAATGGTGTGAATGAGTTTTAATGTTTTTAATGTTTCTAATTTTTAAATATTTTTTATAATGATTTTAAATGCATTGTGAGCCGCCTTTTCGGAGAGGGGCAGCATACAAATTGAATTAATAAATAATAATAAATAAATTGGCGTAGGAGGCTAATGCCTCCTACTAAGGTAACATTTAACATCCAGCTGCCTGCAATTACTGTGAGTTCAATTCTCACCAGGCTCAAGGTCGACTCAGCCTTCCATCCTTTCTAAGGTGGGTAAAATGAGGACCCAAATTGTGGGGGCAATAAGCTGACTTTGTATAAAATATACAAAAGTATGAAGGCTATTGCTTAACGCATTGTAAGACGCCCTGAGTCTCCAGAGAAGGGCGGCATATAAAAATAAATAAATAAATAAATAAATAAATAAATAAATAAATAAATAAATAAAAACTGAACTGAGACAGGCAAATCAAGCATCTTCTACGAAGTAGTATTTGAAAGCCAGCATTGAGCATTTATCTTTCCAGGTTGGCCCCTACTGTAAGAACTATTTTCCTATTGGTTTTACCTAGAATTACACAATTAGAAAAGCCATTTAGGGCGAGGTCAACGTTCTACTCAACCCAACAAACTAAATTAAGGTTTTCCAGACAAATGGCTATTTAGTCTCTGCTAGAAACACAACTAGTGAAGCAGAACTCATCACCTCTCTCTGTAATTGCCTCCATTATCAATTTGATCTTGCTGTTAGGATGTTTGCTTAATATTCAACATGAATTTCCCAACACCAGACAAACAATCAAGCAGAAAACAATACTCAATCAAGGAACTACCAAGGAGTAAACCACACCCACAACAACACCAGAAGGGCTAAGCTATTACCATTCTTCCCTGAAAATAAGCTCTCTCCCAAAAATAAGACCTCCCCAAAAAATAAGACCATCCCCAAAATATTTAAATGCATGTGCAGCCGGTCTGGTTAGTGTTAGGGAGACAGAGCTGGAAATCAGGTAAGACGGCAAGAGGAGCCCCATCTTGCTCCACGCACCCCAAAATAATAAGACCTACCCGAAAATAAGGCCAAGCGCTTATTTCGGGGTTCAAAAAAAATATAAAACAGGGTCTTATTTTCAGGGAAACATGGTATATACCGTGTATATATACACGGTATATACCGTATATACCATATATACCTCGGCGAAGAGGTTGTAAAAAAATGCTTTCAAAAGGCTCTGACGATCCCAGCTGAGTTGCCTGATCAGCAGAGGCTTTTTTTCTTTTAACTCTTCAGAGGTTATAGAAAAAATGCTTTTAAAAGCTTCTGACAATCACAGCTGAGCTGCGCAATCATCAGAGGCTTTTTTAAAAAACTTTTAAAAGCATTTTTTCCGCCGAAGAGGTTATAGAAAAAATGCTTTTAAATTTTTTTTAAAAAAAGTCTCTGATGATTGCGTGGCTCAGCTGGGCATGGTGGGGGGGGCAGGGATTTTTGCTACCAGTTCTCCGAACCACCTGCCTCCATCGCTACCGGATCGGGCAATCCGGTCTGAACCGGGAGCATTTCACCCCTGGTATATACGAACATGGAGCAAACCCCACACTTACCAGCACTTATGAGGCTACAAGCAAACAACCAAGCTTAGAAATCATCATGGATTCCACATGAATTTGCTTCCTGTAAAATATGATAATTTTCTTATTGCAGAAAAGTACTGATTTCTTTCTAAAAGGTTTATATCTAGCAATGTACAGGAACATCACCCTCCCCTGCTTATAAGGAATGCTCTTTAAGAAATAAAACAGACTCATGTTAGTTGTCTTGGCCAGTTAGAGGCAGAATAGTGAAAAAAAAAATCTTAATGTTTCAGTTGTGCTATTTCTTCTTTATATGAAAAGCAATCTAAAATATATAGTACAGATTTTGCCTCTTTCAAATATGAAAATACATATTTGGGGAATACAAATATGTATACATATTTTGGGGATATACATATACATGTATGTATACATACATATACATGTATGTATACATGTATATACATATACATATGTATATGTACATATACATATTTTGGGGAAATACATATTTACATATGTAAATATGTATTTCCCCAAAATATACATATTTTGGGGAAAGTTTAAAACTTTGGAGATTGTTTACTATGAATGATTTTTCTGTTGTCTTCAAAACAGCCATTTTAAAAACCAAACCAAATGCTTATGAAGAGAAATATTTCTAATTCAGCCTTCCTCAGTTTTACAGAATGTGGACTTCAATGCCCAGAAATATCAGCATGGCCAAAGCCATTCATTTCATACAATTTTATATCCCTACAGAGCACAATACAAAATATGAACACCAAACATAGTTAGTAATATTTGATTTATGACCAATCAGGCAAAACAACATCAAGAAACTCTTTACAGTGGCATCCTTCATAATATTTTCTTTCAGAATCTTTTGCAAACAATCCTTTATTTGGGCTTCAAATACTTTATTCTGAACTCTCTTTTGTAAGTGTTTTAAAATTGTCCTGTTTATCAGTGAGGAAATATTTAATGACAGGGAATCCAGGAATATCTTAGCAACCATTCTATTTCAGGGCATCATGTGCTATTATGTACCTGCCTGTCTGTCACACATTTGGTAGATTGAAGTGCATAAAGCTTGCCTGCCACTTTCCCTCAAAACAAAAATTAAGAAAGCATCAAAACAAAGCAAAGCAAAGCAAAGCAAAACCCAACCCAACACAACACAACCCAGAACATGTTTTCTTTGCTCTGAAAGAGATTTGATAATGCAGAAGTTGGCAAGTGAAATGCGGTCATGGTGAATAAAATGAGATGGTTTGGGGCTGGTTAAAGAATTACAACCGGTAGGTACAAAATACAGGATTAGAAGCAGGGCTCTCTTTTAGGACTGTATTCTGTGCAGTTTCAATCAGAAGGATGAAAGTGGTTTAGAAAAGCTATGTAAACAATATCAATAAAATAAATAAAAGTCCCACTAACATACAGTCCCGAAACACTAACAACATGTCAGGGAATTCATGACTGGCAAGAGAGATGGTAACAAGGTCAGCCAATGAATAGGCATAGCAACTAAGTCAGCCAATGAGGACTGTTTGGAAACTGAAACTGGAAGGAGCCCGGCGGTAGTTTAGGCTTAGTTTAACTGCCCTGTATAGAGGAGGTTCTCTTTGTCTGTATTAAGCTCTGAGTGCTGTGCTGAAAACTAGTCTGCTCTCTGAATTGAAACTGAAACTCATCTCTTCTGTTCTCTCCTCTGCAAGTGTTCTTTGCCTGTAACTCTCTACCATGTTGGAAGAATCTGCTGTTGGTATTGTATGTGTTATTATGTATATAAAGAGAAGTTAATGAATCTGGCTGAATCAGTTATCTGTGTGTGCTTTCTGGATTTGATTGCTGCAACAAACTCTGACAAACTCACAGTCCAGATCCATTCTCTATTGACTCATTAATCCTCATGTCCATGTTAACACGTTGACAGTGGGACACAGCTCTTATTTCCCAGGATAAGCGATTCCACAGGAGGAATCTATAAGAGGAATTATTATCAAATAACAATAACATTGAATAATTTTGTAGGGTTAGCTTTGCCTTGTCTTGACAGCTTTGTTCAGCTTTTTTGCTTTGTGGGTATTGTCTTGCTGACTTCTTGGATAAAACTAGACATAGAGAACTTAGTGGCCTACATTTGTGTGTGTGTATGTGTGTGTGTTTCTGGTCACAAATCTGGCAACAAAAGTTTACATTTTCTTTCTATGCCAATCTCTCCAATTCTTATTTGCAATCCCATCCAAGTTCTTTGTTTTAGCAGGAAAATACTGCCATTATTTTCCATTAGCACCACAGAAATGCTGCTTTTGTGCTAGCTTCTGGAACTTTCCATCTACACATTGTCTTGGCCTCGGCACTTGCGCTCTCAGGAATTCCTCTATAGCTTTGAACTTGGACACTTGACAGAATCCCTGCTCCATTGTGTGCTTGCCCATCAATAAGATTTAATGTTAAATGCCCTCTTGAAGTTGCTACATATGCCAGCAAATTTTACCGAGTGACTCGAGAGAATATTTATGATGTAACTAAGCATCATATGGAATTCCTTCCCACATCAAATGGTCCAAGTTTAAACAATTAGATTATAAGATTATCTGCCCACCCAGGCTTTGATTAATGGCTGTATATTTCTATCTGGATTCCACAGTTGTCCTGTGTTAGATGAGGGGAGGATGAATCCCATCTTCATTTTATTTATCTTCATGACTGATTCCAGTACCGACTGCAGAATTTCATCTGTTTTTAAAGAGGTTCAACCTCATAAGAAGCAAAAAGGCCCCTTCAAGGCTCTGTTATCTTCCAAACAGATTCACAGTATAGTAGACACAATTATTCTTTCAGGAGGTGTAAATAAAGCATGTTGTAATCAGTATAGTGATAACATTGTTTATTTATGCATCATGTGACACTCTATGGGAATGGTTTCAAATGCTCTTTGCAGGCAAGGATTACATCATACGAGGCCTGAGAAAGTACCTGCAATCAGTAAGTAACACCATCCCACACAGTCCAATTTGTTGTAGCAGAGTGTTTCTCAAACTTGGCAACTTTAAGATGCGTGAACTTCAACTCCCAGAATTATCCAGGTAGTAAAGCAGAATTCCCCGCCATGTTCACACATCCTAAAGTTGCCAAATTTGAGAAATGCTGCACTGCTCTAGCAAACCCTCTGTCTCTGCATTTAAATGTTGTTATTTTTCAATCGCTAAATCTGTCAGGGGTGGGTTCCAAAACCCGTCGTTACCGGTCCGCTCATGGGTGCAGTGCTTCTGCGCAGAAGTGTCTGGGCGGGTGGGAGGAGCCTGCCGCCGCCGCTACCAGTTCGCCCGACCCTGGGTGAACCGGTAGCAACCCACCACTGTATCTAACCATCTCATCCTCTTCGGTCCCTTTCTGCTTTTGCCTTCCATCTTTCCCAACATCACGGTCTTTTCCAAGAAGTCCTCTCTTCACATTTGGTGGCCAAAGTATTTGAGCTTCAGCTTCACTATCTATCCTTCCAAAGAACAATCAAGGTTGATTTCCTTTAGGATTGACTGATTTGATCTCCTTGCAGTCCAAGTACTCTCAAGAGTTTTAGAATAGAATAGAACAGAACAGAACAGAACAGAATAGAAAAGAATAGAACAGAACAGAACATTTTTATTGGCCAAGTGTGATTGGACATACAAGGAATTTGTCTTGGTGCATATGCTCTCATTGTACATAAAAGAAAAGTTACGTTGGTCAAGAATCATAAGGTACAACACTTAATGATAGTCATAGGATTCAAATAAACAATCAGGAAACAATATCAGTATAAATCATAAGGATACAAGCAACAAAGTTACAGTCATACAGTCATAAGTGGAAGGAGATGGGTGGTGGGAATGATGAGAAGATTAATAGTAGTGCAGACTTAGTAAGTAGTTTGACAGTGTTGAGGGAATTATTTGTTATTATTAGAATAGGAGAGGAGAGGAGAGAAGAGTTGGAAGGGACCTTGGAGGTCTTCTAGTCCAACCCTCTGCTTAGGCAGGAAACCCTACACCACTTCAGACAAATGGTTATCCAACATCTTCTTAAAAACTTCCAGTGTTTTGTCCAACACTACAATTCAAAAGCCTCAATTATTCAGCATTCAGCCTTCCTTATGGTCCAGCTCTTACACCCATACATGACTACTAAGAATTGCAGGCTATGCAGAGCAGCTAAAGCAAAAGGAATATAAATGTTTTGGTAGGTGGGGCAGCAATGAATTTTTTTGTCGAGGGTGGGGAAATCAAGGGTAGGGATGCTATTTTGCTTTATTGTTGGGAGGGATTTTGAAATTTTTTAAAACTTTGTTACGCCTATTGTAGTACATAGGTTAAATTTTTTCCAGTCATTTCAGGTCTCAACATTTGTATAAGAAATTATACTTTCAGTTGTCAGCAGTTCTGGTTAGGTGGGCTGCAGAGAACACAAGCCAGAGGTTCAGAAAAATGCAAGTTATCTATCTCTAAAACTGCAGGGTTATGGGAAAAATCAAGCAAAACTCACACCCAGAGCAAGCTTGAAATGTCCATCTGAAGTATACTGTAATTAGGGTTATAAAAAACCATTTCGGACATAATTGGAGCTTTGCTGGAACAGTCAAAATCACCATCTGCTTCAGCCTTTTGTTTCATTCACAATGCCACTAGAAAGCACCCAAAATCGAAGTTTGAAACCAATAGCGCCACCCTGTGGCTTGGACCCAGTTCAGACACACAGCTCCAAACCAGTGTTTCTCAATCTCAGCCATGTTAAAATGGGTGGCCTTCAATTTCCAGAATTCCCCTAGCCAGAACCAACTTTGCTAACAGCCTTCTTTAATAACTCTGAAAGAGAAAAGTGAGGGAGCGAAAATAACCCCGCTCTTTATGACCTTTGCGTATTAGTTAGATACATTCTTTTCATTGCTGTAAACTTATCTTCTGAGGATCTGTTACAGAAACATTCCATTGCAATACAAATATTTGCAATAAAACTGTAACACACAATCCCTTGTCCGCTGTGAGCGCTAAGATTTCATCAAGTTGGTTTGACTATTTCCCCCCGTTGTTTCTTTTCTCTAAAAAGGTGCGTCTACTTCTGCATTATTCAGACTTTTTCAAACCATTAATTGGCCAAAATGTCAAAACAGGCGTGACTATATGCAAATGCCGTGATGTATGTATAGTACTTGTTTCAGATAAGGATGGTATTTATACAATGTCACCATGTACCTGTTGTCATTTTGACATCATTGTGATATACTGCAGATGCTGATTAGTCATCACTGCACACAATTCTGAAACTAGGAAACAAGATCATACTAGCAATCTGATTTCATACAAAGATTAAAAGTGCAACTTCCTAGGCATTAAAACCTGGCTGAAATAAATGTTCAATGCAAGCAGCCTGACAGTTCAGGTAGGTCTCAATTAGTTAATGAATGCCAGGAAATGGTTGCCATGGTGGTGCATTAGTTAGAATGCAGTGTTGCAAGCTAAAACTCTGCCAAATGCCAGTTCGATCCTGACTGGCTCAAGGTTGACTCAGTCTTCCATTCTTCCGAGGTCGGTAAAATGAGTATATACGTCTAAGTTCTATTGCTATTATTTGAATCTGTATTATTCCAAGTGGTTTTGTTATGGAAAATATGTTAATCAGTTCCAGCCTCAGGGTAATAGGCAGTGAAAAATTTTAAACATAATTTTTATACATGTTAATAAAATGTTACAGTAAAAGATAAAGAGAATGCATTTGTAATGTAGATTTATGGTTAACTTTCTATAGAGTAGTTATAGAAAGCAAAATAAAAGAAAAAAAACAAGTATAGATTCCATCATCCAGACATGTACAGTAAATTGATCCATTTTTTAGCCTTGTAATGACCATATTCATATTGTTCAAGTATGTCAGATTTTTGTTCTAATGCAATGAGCCTCTTCTTTTTAAAACTTGTACTGTTCTGATGGAATTTACTTTTTCACCATTTTACACACACAAAGATTGACACATTAAAAACCCAATTGCAGCGGCGTATGCACTAGCCATAGTTCCCCACTCGTATTAACCAAATTTTGGGTCATGTTAAACGCACCTGGTGTCAATTTATGATTCACACTACATCAAATATTGCATTATTTGAACTTGCGCTAATTGTGACCTACCTGTACTTCAGTCTCCCTGCCGATCTAAATTTTCCAGGCAGTCTCCAAACCTGAGAGAAAGCCTTTTCTCTCTCAAGGATGGCTTTAACAGGTACCCAGAGGAGATTCCTCTCCCCTTCCCCTCCTAGATAGCAAGTGGTCTCTTTTGAATCAGAAGCTAAAGAGGCAAGTCGGATGGACTGTTGGCCAGGAACCTAAGCAACTTCAGATTGAGCCAAGTAATGGGGCACCATTATGGAGTCAGAACAGAAATAATCTGCTCTAAAGAGGTAAACATTGTGGCAGAAGAGGGCAGCCATGGACCTAGTCAAACCACAGCAGTGACTGGCATTATGGAAGACCAGTTTTAGCATTTAACCTTCCACCACCTCTCCAGCTCCAGACTTGGGTTCCTGTTGCTCCTGTCCCTTGTCCTTCATTTGGACCAGCTCATGGAATTCTCAGAGGTTACAATCTTGAGAGTTCTCTTAGGAAGGTTGTGACATAACAGTTAAAATTTTCAAACTGTATTTGACTAGTATTCTTTCTGCGTCAACTGCCACAGGACAAAATGGCTATTCTTTTAAAGATAAAGGCAGAATTCCAGCAATATGGAGGAAGACATTTCTATGCCTGAATTGAAAAACATGTAATGCATTTTCTTCCCAACAACTCTGGTAGGCGATTGGAAGTTTCTCAATAAATTCTGGGATATTCCAGGAACCAACTTTGCTTTGAGATTTAGGTTTTCATTGGGGAATAAATTTCTCCCCTAATTTAGATAGGGGATGTGGTGGCTCAGTGGCTAAGACATTGAGTTTATCGATCGAAAGGTCGGCAATTCAGCGGTTCGAATCCCTAGTGCTGCATAATGGGATGAGCTCCCATTACTTGTCCCAGCTTCTGCCAACCTAGCAGTTCGAAACCATGCAAAAAATGCAAGTAGAAAAATAGGGAACACATTTGGTGGGAAGGTAACAGCGTTCCATGCGCCTTTGGCATTTAGTCATGCTGGCCATGTGACTACGGAGACTTCTTCGGACAGCACTGGCTCTTTGGCTTTGAAACGAAGATGAGCACCGCCCCCTAGAGTCGGGAACGACCAGCACATATGTGCGAGGGGAACCTTTACCTTTACCTTTTAATTTAGATATTGTCTTTAGTTTTAATTTATTTTGTTTTTGCTTAAAGCGTTATTCTCTTATTCTTATTTCTCTGAATAAGTAGAGCATTCTGTATAAGTTTAGACTAGTCTTCAGAATATTGATGTTATTATTTCTTTTTAAGTAAGATTGAATTTGGAAGCAAAACTCTTCCCCAACTTATTAATCATTGTGAACCCATGTCATCTTTGAGGGAGGTTTTTTTTTGTAAAGAAGTTTGATTCTATTTATCTCCAAAAGTAGAAAAGAAAATTGAAATCTCTATTCATGCTCCTGTATGCTACTGACCAGAAAGCTGCAATTTTTTCCCCAGTTTTACCTTTTTATTGAAAGTAAGGCAAACCAGATAGAATTAAGAGGGAATGCCAGATGAACACCCCATGGAAAGTATGTAGACCCTTAGGGCTTCTGGGAGAGAAATTTGAGACTTTTACCTTATGGGCTGTCTCATGGTGCTATCAGTAGGCTAGCAATAGCAACAGCACTTAGACTTATATACCGCTTCACAGTGCCTTACAGCCTGCTCTAAGTGGTTTACAGAGTCAGCATATTGTCCTCATTTTACCCATCTCAGAAGGATGGAACGCTGAGTCAACCTTGAGCCAGTGACACCCGAACTGCCTAAATGCTGGCAGCCAGCAGTCAGCGGAAATAGCCTGCAGTACTGCGTTCTAACCACTGCGCCACCTCGACTCTTGCAAATGATGATCCCAAGACCCCAGGATGTTGCAACTATTGTAGATACATGCTGGGTTCCAAGAACCCAAATCCTGCTTGTGTGATTACAGGGATACTACAATGATTGTAAGGAAGATCAGTCGTAACTTTTGTCAGTGCTGTTGCAACTTTGAATGATTGCTAAACAAATGGTTCTAGCATACTGAGCATTGGGGTTAAAAGATGTAGTTCAGCCAATATCAGCAAATGCATAGGTTCTCCACCCAAATGGCAGAGAGCCCCCGTTTCCTTTCATGCAAAATAGCAATTTCCTATTTGAGGACTTATTGTAATAAAAAAAAGAATACAAGTTTGTATTAGAGCTTTGGACCTCAAATTATAAGCCATAAATTAATGAATTACCACCAGTTCCAACAAAGCATAGTTTCAGGAAATAGGAACTAATTTTTTAAGGTTTTTGAAAATCTTTTCATGTCCTATGTTAAACTAATTCATTGTTCCCACCTCCATGACCTCTATGAAAAATTTATATAGACCTACTGTTTACAGCTATGTTTAATATATACACTCATGTAAATGAAACCTTTTAAAAAAAAATCTAATAAAAGGTCCATATGCAAGTTTTGCTGACAACTTGCAATTCAGAAGCGGTAATTCCTCTGTGGCTTTTATATAGTCCACCAAGTCTCTTAAAATGCCTGACATTACCGAATAGCTATGCTGTAATAGTTTGAGATAAAAGGGCTCGACTGAGTAGTAAAATACATGGCTTGCATACAAAAGAGATCTGGATCCAAGAACTAACATCTGCAGATTTAGCAGGGAAGACCTGAAAGCCTGCAGATTTACTGCTATTGCTATATACTATAGATAATATTGAGCATGATTAATGAGGCAGCTTCCTCTCTTCCTGAGTTAGATATTTGAAATATTTTTCTGCCTCTTCCAATGGGGCAACTTAGATTAATGATGACAGCATAGAAGAGCTAAGTAGCCAGGTTGTTTATTACAGAATTCTCCCATCTAATGTCCTTCAGATGAATCCATTCAAAATCTTCCAGCTAGCCTGGTCATGCAATGGAATTCTCCGAGTTGTAGTCCAAGATGTTGGAATAGGGAAAACAGATTGCTTTGTGTCTTTAGAGCCATGAAAGTCCTCCAAAGTCTCACCAAAGATACCATGGAAGTACAGGTAGTCCTTGACTTATTATGGTCACTTAGTGATCATATGAAGTTAGTTTTTTTTTAAAAAAGGTAAAGGAGTCCCTGTGGATTTTACTCCGTTAGTCATTGCCGATTATTGGGGGCAGTGCTTATCTCCGTTTCAAGGCCATTGAACCAGCATTGCCTGATGACATTTCCACAGTCATGTGGCCAGCATTACATCACAGAGCGCTGTTACCTTCCCACCTATTTATCTACTTGCATTTGTATGCTTTCAAAGTGCGAGGTTGGCAAGAGCTGGGGTAAGCACAGGAGCTCATCCTGTCAGGTAGAGCTTGAGTCTCGAACCTGGGTCGCCAGCTTTCCAGCCGACAAGCCCAGCGTCTTAACTGCTGAGCCACTGTGAAGTTAAGATGGACCCAAAAAGATAGTACTTATGACCCAGATTCTAAATCCTGTTGACTGCCCCCTCTCATGTAATCACATTTTGGGTACTCGACAAGTAACCCACATTTGTGTAGCATCCCACAGTCATGTGACCGTGGTTTATGCTGGAAATCAACATTTACTTCCGGTTTCCCACAAAAAATGCCCATTGCAAACAATGGGTTTGCTTAATGACCACAGCATCCACTTAACAACGGCCACAAAACTATGTTGTAAAATTGGGTCAGTCCCAGAATGACATGCCTAATGGTCAGCATGAGTTGAAATTGTAATTCCAGGCTCAATTGCAATTATAAGATGAGGATTACCTCTATTTGAATAAAGTCAAGTTTTAAAAATAAAACTGAATAAAGTCTCTTAAGGCACAAATATGAGGAAGAAGACCAAATAACAGACGGGACCTTCAAATGGCATAGGACAATTCTTACTTACCGTAGAGAGTTTTGCTGCTGCTTTTGCGGAGGTTTTAAATGCTGCTTTTTGGATTTCTTGAAGGATGAGAACAGAGAAGCAAATGGTGTTCTCAATCCTTCTAGTATGGAAGTAGATCCAGGTTTCTGGGCTTGTGGGACTTCCAAAGCAGAACCCTTTGTGTTTGCAGAATCTGAAAAAAGAAAAACTAATGTTAATAAAAGATGCGGTCATATATTGTACAAAACAGTGATATTGTTCTGTTATGATTTATTCAATTTCTATAGCCGCCCAACTCAACTAAGTGACACAGTGATATTGTCTAGCATGAAGATTTTTTTTAAATAGGAGGTCCCTAGTGCAAGTGACCAAATAAAGAACATATTTTTAAATGGCCAAAATCTTACAGCAACACCAAAAACTCATAAGATTTTTGACCTTCTTTCTGAAAAATAATTTTATTTATCTGTTTGTTTGTAGCCTTTTGATGCGGGTGAAGAAGGAGAGTGCAAAAGTTGGCTTGAAACTCAACATTAAGAAAACTAAGATCATGGCATCCGACCCTCTCAATTCCTGGCAAATAGATGGGGAAGAAACGGAGGTAGTGACAGATTTTATTTTCCTGGGCTCCAAGATCACCGCAGATGGGGACTGCAGCCAAGAAATTAAAAAACGCTTGCTCCTGGGGAGGAAAGCTATGGCAAATCTAGACAGCATACTAAAAAGCACAGACATCACCCTGCCAACAAAACTGCGTATAGTCAAGGCTATGGTGTTCTCAGATGCAATGTGTGGCTGTGAAAGTTGGACCATAAGAAAGGCTGAGCGCCAAAAAATTGAGGCCTTTGAACTATGGTGCTGGAGAAGACTCCTGTGACTCCCTTGGACTGCAAGGTGATCAAACCGGTCAGTCCTAGAGGAGATCAACCCTGACTGCTCTTTAGAAGGCCAGATCCTGAAGATGAAACTGAAATACTTTGGCCACCTAGTGAGAAGGAAGGACTCACTGGAGAAGAGTCTAATGCTGGGAAAGATTGAGGGCAAAAGAAGAATGGGAGGACAGAGAATGAGGTGGCTAGATGGAGTCACTGAAGCAGTCAGCGTGAGCTTAAATTGGACTCCAGAGGATGGTAGAGGACAGGAAGGCCTGGAGGAACATTGTCCATGCGGTCACGATGGGTCGGACATGACTTCGCAACTAACAACAATTGTAGCCTTTATTATTTTTAAGGCAGTAAACATACCTAATATTTCTTCTTCCTTATATTTTCCCCACAATAACAACCCTGTGTGTTAGACTGGGCTGAGAGAGAGTGACTGACTCAAAGTCACCCAGCCAACTTTCATGCCTAAGGCAGGACTAGAATTCACAGTCTCCTGGTTTCTAGCCCAATGCCTTAACCCCTAGACTGGATTTACTATTCTTGCTCAGTTCTGTGAAATATAAGTGAGGGTCCATGGACACTAGCTGGGGGAATTGCCTGTGCAACTTGCCCAAAGGCATTGCACTCCAACTCCTGATTATTATGGCAGTCCATTCTCTCCTTAGACTTGACCTTCTGACCACCACACCCTGCCGCAGGGAGGCGGAGCCGACTAGGTGGTTCCGCCCCAGGCACCTGATGGATCCTGATAGGTTCCAAATGGAGCTTGGGCCATTTCCTGAGATTCTGGCTCACGACTCGACGGAAGACCTGGTGGCCGCCTGGGATAGGGCGGCCGCTGGTGCTTTAGATTGGGTCGTGCCTTTGCGGCCTCTGACCCGGCGCCGAATCGGCCCAGCTCCTTGGTTTTCCGAGGAGTTGAGGGGGATGAAGCGCCGGAAAAGACGCCTAGAGAGTAGTTGGAGGGCTAGTCGTTCTGGATCTGACCGAACACTAGTGAGGTCTTATATCAAGACCTACTTAGTGGCGATAAAAGCGGCGAAGTGTAATTACTTCTCCGCTCTTTTCGCGTTGGCAGATAATCGCCCAGCCGCCTTGTTTAGGGTGACCCGCTCCCTTCTCCATCTGGGAGCGCGGGAAGACCCCTTGCAAGGGCGTGCTGAGGATTTTGCATGTTATCTGCACAATAAAATCGCTCAGATTCGGGATGGCTTGGACTCTGACTGGGTGGGTTCAGGCGATGTGTCTGAGGCGGGTCTTGAGAATGTCATCTGGGAGGAGTTCGATTCTGTGACTCCTGAGGACGTGGACAGGATGCTGGGGAGATTGAACGCAACCACATGTTTATTGGACCCGTGTCCCTCCTAGCTGGTGCTGGCTACCCGGGAGGTTACACGAGGCTGGCTCCAGAGGATTATTAATGCTTCTCTGAGCGAGGGTGTCTTGCCTCCCGCCTTGAAAGAGGCGGTGGTAAGGCCCCTCCTCAAGAAGCCTTCTCTGGATCCGGCTGTTTTGGCAAACTACCGTCCTGTCTCCAACCTTCGCTTTGTGGCGAAGGTTGTTGAGAGTGTGGTTGCGCGACAGCTCCCACAGTACCTGGATGAAGCTGTCTATCTGGATCCGTTCCAGTCCGGCTTCAGGCCTGGGTACAGCACGGAAACGGCATTGGTCGCGTTGGTTGATGATCTCTGGAGGGCTCAGGACAGGGGTTGTTCCTCTGTCCTGGTCCTATTAGATCTCTCAGCGGCTTTTGATACCATCGACCATGGTATCAAGCTGCGCCGGCTGGAGGGGTTGGGAGTGGGAGGCACCGTTTTACGGTGGTTCTCCTCTTATCTCTCTGACCGGTCGCAGTCCGTGTTGGCAGGGGGGCAGAGGTCGACCCTGAGGCACCTTGTTTGTGGGGTGCCACAAGGGTCGGTCCTCTTGCCTCTCCTGTTCAACATTTATGTGGGCGAGATCATCCGTGGATTTGGGGTGTGATGCCATCTGTACGCTGATGATACTCAGGTGTACATCTCCACCCCAGACCACCCCAACGATGCCCTTGAAGTGATGTCCCGGTGCCTGGAGGCCGTGCGGGTCTGGATGGGGAGGAACAGGCTTCGACTCAACCCTTCCAAGACCGAGTGGCTGTGGATGCTGGCGTCCCGATATAGCCAGCTGGTGCCAACTCTGGCTATTGGGGGCGAGTCAGTGGCCCCCACGGAGAGGGCTCGCAACTTGGGCGTCCTCCTGGATGCACGGCTGTCTTTAGAAGAACATATGACGGCCGTGGCCAGGGGGGCTTTTTATCAGGTTCGCCTGATACGCCAGTTGCGTCCCTTTCTGGATCGGGACTCCCTATGCACGGTCACTCATGCCCTCGTCACCTCTCGCCTGGACTACTGCAATGCTCTCTACATGGGGCTCCCCTTGAGGAGCACTCGGAAGCTCCAGCTGGTCCAGAATACGGCCGCGCAGGTGATTATGGGAGCGACTTGGCGCTCCCATGTGACACCTTGCCTGCGCGAGCTGCACTGGCTCCCGGTAGTCTTCCGGGTGCGCTTCAAGGTATTGGTTCTCACCTTTAAAGCGCTCCATGGCTTAGGGCCCGGCTATCTGCGAGACCACCTTCTGCCACCGATAACCTCCCACCGGCCAATTCGGTCCCACAGAGAGGACCTCCTTAGGGTGCCGTCGGTCAAGCAATGCCGACTGGCGGCCCCCAGGGGGAGGGCCTTCTCTGTGGGGGCACCCGCCCTCTGGAACGAGCTCCCCCCAGGAATACGACTAATCCCAGACCTCCGTACCTTCCGTCGAGCTTTGAAGACCTTCCTATTCCAGCAAGCTGGGCTGGCTTAAAATTTTTTAAAGGGTTTTTAAGGGTAATGGGTTTTAATACTTCGGGAAGCCAATTGGATTTAATTCTGTTTTAAATTATTTTAAATTTTGTATTGTATGTATTTTAATTTGGCTGTGCACCGCCCTGAGTCCTTCGGGAGAAGGGCGGTATACAAATTTAATAAATAATAATAATAATAAAAAACCGTTTGTGATAGTTAACATGATCCACATAAAGGAAAGGGTGAGAACTGTAGCTTAATATGGTGCGAGAAGACCACCAATGGTGATTAAACCACCTGTGTGTAGAATAAAAAAGGCTAGTTGGGAACTTGCTAAAAGCAATAGCACCACAAAAGTGTTTCTTACATCTTTATTAGTGCTGAGTAAGGCAATTGACAGACTTAAATCTTTTTGCTCTGATATCTGATTATCTTGTCACTTGCATGTTTCTGAGCTCCACCCCATCTGTCAAATTCTATCATCCATTTCATCTATCTAAATTGAGTTTCTGTTCCTTGACAGGTAGATAGGAGATACCCATTGTTTTATCCGCAATCTGATTTATCTAAAGTGCTTTTGTGTCTTATCTTCCGCAGAATGACAACAGGACATGAATGCAGTAAGAGTTAATTACCATTCTGCAGATATTCCTGTGATACACAATTTATTATTTTCCTCCCTGTAAAACCTCTTTTAAAAGCATGAGTAGCGATCCCACTAGAATGTATTTTCTGTTGTAATCAGACTAATGTTTTCACTTGATGGAAAACCAAAATTAAGTTTCAGTGTTGTCTTTTAATATTGTTTTCTACACTAGAAAAAAACTCAATCATATTTTAGTGCTGATGCCAAACACAAGCTCAATTATGCGTGCATATGCATATATATGTTGGCAGGTATCCATCTGTCTAGCTGTGTGTGTGTGTGTATATATATGCCGCCCTTCTCCGGAGACTCAGAGTGGCTTACAATGCGTTAAGCAATAGCCTTCATATTTTTGTATATTTATACAAAGTCAGCTTATTGCTCCCACAAACTGGGTCCTCATTTAACCTACCTTAGAAAGGATGGAAGGCTGAGTCAACCCTGAGCCTGGTAAGATTCGAACCTGCAGTAATTGCAGGCAGCTGTGTTAATAACAGGGTGCTTTAAACCACTGTACTACCAAGGCTCTTTTTGTAGAGCCTTGTACAATATGTAGAAAAATTAACCTTTTCCTTTCCCCATGCCACAGATAGCATTGTTATTCATTGTGAATAAACTACAGTAGTGACAACTCACTGTTTCCCATGGCCTTTTTCAACAGGTGAACTAGTGGCTGTTTCGGCGTTCTGCTGATATCCGTCTCACTTTTAAATTTTCTCTTCTGGAAATCTTCAAGCCATTCTCCTGTCTGTCCTGGGCATCTTGTTGTATCTTCATTTTTCTTTTGACATTTGCTTAAAGAAAGACACAGAAATTACTGAACAGCTTCTTATTTCCTTTCAAGGTCTCAATACTGTCCTCAGAAGAGTTATGGTTCTCTAAAATAGGCTACGTATAGGAAATCCTTGTTCAGTGACTATAATTGTGCATGGTTGCTATAAGAGGCAATCAGTAAATAAGGACCACCTACATTCTAAAGACTGTGGGAGAATATTGTTTTAAAATTCTATAAGCGCAAATAGATTTTTTCCTGGGAAAAATAAATTAATATAGTGCTGTGATGGCGAACCTATGGCACGCGTGCCACCTGTAGCACGCGGAGCCATATTTGTGGGCACACGAGCATTGCCCTAGTTCAGCTCCAGCGCCGGCCAGTTGATTTTTGGGCCTTCCAGGCCCACCGGAAGTTGGGAAATAGGCCATTTCCAGCCTCCAGAGGGCTTCCGGGGGGGAAGGGAGAGGCCATTTTCCCCCTCCCCAGGCTCCAAGAAAGCCCCTGGAGCCTGGGGAGGGCGAAAAAACGGGCCTACCAGGCCCACCAGTAATCTTTTTTCTGTCGTGTGCCAAAAGTGGGGGGGGCACGAGGGGCATTGAATTATGGGTGTGGACACACATGCTCGCGACCACCCCCACGCTGCCCCCGCATTTGGCATGCAACAGCAAAAAAGTTAGCCATCACTGATATAGTGTATAACATAGTGTCTGTTCAAATTGTGTGCTTAGGCATTCCACTAGCCATTCTCAATCCATACTGAGGGAGACCAATGAAATTTAAATTTTCCCAGTATCTAGTTTACAGTAGTTCTAGACTTATGGACATTCATTTAACAACAGTTTGAAGTTATCACAGCAATGAAAAGAGTGACTTATACGACCTGTCCTCAAAGTTATGACTATTACATCACTATGATCGCAATTTGGATGCTTGGCAATGAGCTTGAATGTACATCAGTTGCAGTATTAATTTTATTTATTTATAAAACTTATTGGCCACCCACCTTACCACAGGGCAACTCTGGGCAGTCAACTTACAATCATAAAAATGTATTTATACAGTACATTAAAACATAAATAAATTAAAACCAGACATTCAAATCCAATGACACATGGGGAGGTTGTGGGCAGATTGGAGAGAAGTGGGATCTGTTGTTACTTGATCAACCACCTCCACTGCGCTGTTCTCCCATTGGGGCCCCAAGCCAACTGGCAGATCCAGATCTTGAAACCCTTATGAAAGAAAGCATAGGTCAGTGGTGAAATGTAAAATTTGTTACTACCAGTTCTGTGGGCCTGGCTTGGTGGTGATGGTGGTGGTGTAATGTGACTGGGTGGGCGTGGCCAACTTTTTTTTTTTTTACTTTTAAAAGCATTTTTTTCTATAACCTTAAAAGGTTGCAGAAAAAAATGCTTTTAGAAATCTCTGATGATCAGGCAACTCAGCTGGGATCGCCAGAGGCTTTTAAAGGCATTTTTTTTTCTATACCTCTTCGACTGAAGAGGTTGCAGGAAAAAATGCTTTTAAAAACCTCTGACGATCCCAGTTGAGCCGCGTGATCATCAAAGGCTTTTTTTTTTAACTTTTAAAAGCATTTTTTTGGCCGAAGAGGTTGCAGGAAAAAATGCTTTTAAAAGTAAAAAAGACAGCCTCTGATGATTGTGCGGCTCAGCTGGGCATGTGGGGGGGGGGGGGCAAGGATTTTTGCTACGAACCACCTGGCAACTTTAAAAAGCGTGGACTTCAACTCCCAGAATTCCTTAGCTAGGTTGGGAAATTCTGGGAGTTGAAATCTACACATTTTAAACTTTTCAAGCTTGAAAAACACAGAGGTAAACTATGGTGCTGCATCTGGCCTAATTGGATTTGGAAATTAACTTATGGTTGGCCCTCCATCTGGCCTCTGGAAAAAGATAGTGGTACTGTAAGCAGGGGTGGGGTGCTAGGGGTTCGCAGGGATTCGGGAGAACCTGTAGGTAAGATTCTGTGCAGTTCGGAGAACTACCAAATTCCACTCCTGACTGGCCCCGCCCACCCCCTCCCAGGAGTCCCTATACGGCCGTTTTGGATGCAGGTAAGTGCAGGGCGCGTGCAGGGGCTTGGGAAGGGCAAAAAATGGAAGTTCAGGAAGTTCGGGAAGGGCCTCCAGAGCCTGGGGAAGCTGTTTTTGCCCTCCCGGAGGCTTGAGGAAAGCCTCCGGAGCCCGGGGAGGGCAAAAATGCCCCCCTGCTGTAGTGCAGGAGGCCGACTAGGCCATGCCCACCATGGCCACGCCCAACCAGCAAACAGGCAGAGAACCCCTTGCTAAAATTTTTGAAGCCCACCCCTGACTGTAAGTGAAATAAGGAGAGGCTCACTATGCTGACCCTCAACTAACTTTCATGGTTTGTTTTTACAGAAATATAAAAGAAAAACAAAGGATCCATCTCCACAAAAGGTATCTGTGATATTAAACCAAGTTTATCAGTGGCTAATTATCTTATCAATAGTTATCCCAGAAATACAGAATATAGAATAACAAAGTTAGAAGGGACCTTTGAAGTCTTCTAGTCCAACTCCTTGCTTAAGCAGGAGACCTTATGCTATTCCGGACAAATGGCTATCTAATCTCTTCTTAAAAACTTCCAGTGATGAAGCACCCAGAAGGCAAGCCACTTCACTGGTTAATTGTTATCACTGTTAGGAAATTTCTCCATACTTTTTGGCTGCATCTCTCCTTGATAAGTTTCCATCCATTACTTCTTGTTCTGCCCTCAGATGTTTGGAGAATAGGTTGACTCCCTCTTCTCTGTGACAGCCCCTCAAATATTGGAAGGCTGCTATCATGTCACTCCTAGTCCTTCTCTTCTTTGTTAGATTAACATACCCAGTTCCTGTAACCATTCATCATATGTTTTAGCCTCTAGTTCCCCAATCATCTTTGTTGCTCTTCTCTGCAATCTTTCTAGTATCTCAATATCTTTTTTGTATCATGGTGATCCCTTCTGGATGCAATATTCCAATGTGGTCTTACCCACATTGTATAAAGTAGTACTTTACACTTTAGCATGTCATATAAAAAGAAGTAAAAGGGACATGGTGGCTCAGTGGCTAAAACACTGAGTTTGTCAATCGAAAGGTTGGCAGTTCAGCAGTTCGAATCCCTAGTGCTGCATAATGGGGTGAGCTCCCGTTACTTGTCCCAGCTTCTGCCAACCTAGCAGTTCGAAAGCACACAAAAAATCCTAGTAGAAAAATAGGGACCACCTTTGGTGGGAAGGTAACAGCATTCCTTGTGCCTTTGGCATTGAGTCATGCCAGCCACATGACCACAGAGATGTCTTCGGACAGCGCTGGCTCTTTGGTTTTGAAACGGAGATGAGCACTACCCCCTAGAGTCAGGAACGACTAGCACAAATGTGCGAGGGGAACCTTTACCTTTATAAAAAGAAGTAGATACTGAATAAAAAAGCAAAGCTGCCCCAAACCCTGAAGTTGTTTTCGTTTCTGAACATAATTCACCCAGATACTTTTAAGAAAGATATACTGAGAAGAAAGGAATAGAATTCAAGAATTACGCAACCTGATGGTTATCCAGATAAGAACCAATAGTGCAGAAACATATTATTGTCTTTTCGCTGCCTTCTGTTGAATTAGCAAACTAACATGTCTTTCACTAATAATGAAAGAGCTTGCAAGTGGTTCTTTTACACAAGTCTCTTAAATTTTAATCAGCCCATGAACAAGCCACAATTCATAACAAGGGAACATTTGACCTGAATGAGTCATCATGTGTTCAAAATTAGTACAGACTAATGTCTGTACTCAGAATTAGTACAAACTTCTGGAGTGGAAGATTGATCCCGCAGTCCGAAGTTCCACAATTTTTGTGTAAGACCACATTAGAGGCTCTTCTCATTCTTCCAGTCTCCAATGTTCTCCTTTGGGAGAAAATTTTGGGAATGATGTAGGGCTAACATGGAGAAGAAGCAGGTATGATTCCATGTTGTTTAGAGCAGTGTTTCTCGGCTTCATCCACTGTAAGAAGTGTGAATTCCTCATTCTGGGAGTGGAAATCCACACTTAAAATTGCAGAGAAACACTGGTTTAGAGGCTGTATGGGACTGAATGGGACAAAACCAGTGGTGGTATTCAGCCAGTTCTATCTGGTTTGGGTGAATAGATAGCAGCGGCTGTGGGAGGCTCTGCCCGCCAACCCAAATGTCATCACATCCTGTTTTCAACGCTCTGCGCAGGCGAAGAAGGCTCTGCGCATACGCAGAGGTGGTGCGTGCGAGCGAAGCACGCACATGCTCACATTTGCAAACTGGTAGCGAAGGTAAGTGAATACCACCCCTAGACAAAACATGTTCTAACCAAATCCTAGCAAGAGAGAAAGAGATTATTTGTGCAGAATATCCACTTCTGTGTCTTTATTTGTACCTATTTTATGGGCGACCATCTTAACAAATGATTCTGGACAGCGAACAGGATTAAAATAAAAACAATTAAATACATAATACAAAAGCTCTATTTGCTCTTACATTGACCCTAGAATGATAGAGTCACTCTCTCCTTGAAAGATAGGAGACATAAATTTTATAACATCTCAGAATGTTATGTATGCCAAGACCCTTGTGGAGAAAAAAAGGATGTTATAATCTAGATCAGGGTGTCAAACTCAAGGCCCAGGGGGCAGATCTGGCCCACAATGTGGTTAGATCTGGCCTGTGAGGCTGCTCTGGAAACAGTGGAGGACCAGCTCCTGGCACCTCAACCCTGGCCCAGGTCAGCTGGGCACTGATGTAAAACTTAGTGGTGGCCATCTGGGCTGGAACGCAGTCAGCCTTAGATCTGCGAGGCTGCCCTGGAGTCCGTGAGTGGCCACCTCCACCCCTTGGGCATGCGCTGAAGACAATGGATCCCCCCAGCCCCACCCCAGCCATGATGACCCAGTCAGTTGCGACAACCTGGCCATGACCACCCCAGCCATGGCCCCCTCCCAGGTCAACCACAACCCTGATGCAGCCCACAATGAAATCGAGTTTGACACTCTTGATCTAGATGGTTTATTATATTGGTTTATTTTGGCTCATTAAAAGGTGTGGCAAGAAAACAATACTGGTAATCCTCGACTTACAATCGTTTGTTTAGTGATTGTTCAACGTTACAACTGCACTGAAAAAAGCGACTTATGCCTGTTTTTCACAGTTATGACCGTTGCAGCATCCCCATGGTCATAATTCGGATGCTTGGCAAATGGCATGTATTTATGACAGCTCCAGTGTCCCAGGTCACATGATCACCTTTTGCGACCTTCTGACAGGCAAAGTCGAGGGGGAAGGCAGATGTTAGCTTTGGAAGCCATATTAGGCCGGAAGCTTCAATGCTGCCACCTTCTCATGTGTGGGAAAGTAGGAGGGGGGATTAAGGAGAGGAGTTGTTAGTAGACATAATAGCATTCTTCCTGTCAGTCAAGGTCAGAGCGATCCAGCATCTGGAGGAGGAGTGGTCAGGGGGCTGGGTCAAGATGGAACGGACGTTGATTGGAGCATGTGATCGACTGGGGAGAAAGGGGATGGTTTGGGGGGGCTTTGACTTACTGAAGGAAAACCTGGGCTTTTCAGATTAGGATTTTCCCAGATGTGCCAGTTTGCCTATTCTAGTAAAAAGAACTTTGGAAAAATGCTCGCTTCCGCGTCTTTACTTGGAGTTGGGGTTTTCTAGAACACTGACAGCAGATTCACTTAACTACCATGTTACTAACCTTAATGATTCACTTACAATTGTGGCAAGAAAGGTCATAAAATGGGGCAAAACTCACTTAACAGCTCTCTTGCTTAGCAATAGAAATTGTGGGTTCAATTGTGGGTCATAAATCGAGGATTATCTGTACAGGGCTCTAATCTGCTGTACCATGACACCAAAGTCACAGTTTGTTTAACAGCAATCCCGCTTTTGTCCCCAGTGTACATTTTTTCAAAAAATTATTGCATTAAATACTTCTGTCAGTAGGAATCTATGAAAAAATACATTGCTTAAATTAGCTGCCTTCAAAATTGTCAGACCATTTTTCTCATATACTGGGATAATGAGAATTGTATCCCTGTATCTGAGGGAGAAGGACAATTCCAATAAGAAACACAAATCTACCAAGCGAAATGCAACAATTAACACAGTTATTAATTGTGAAAAACTAAATATAAAACGGGACTGCCGTAGAAAGAAGAAGGGAATGAGCCTTTGTTACAGATTATTATCTGACTGGTGATTCACCAGGAGTGTATACGTTTCTCTTCACTTCATTAACCTCCCAGACAGCATGTTATTAGTATAATCAATATAATGAGTCTTCATTCTTGGCATGCCTATCAGAAATACATAAACAATATTAGCACATTGTTAAAAAACGTTCCTCTTTTTGAAAAAAAAAAGAACTAGATTTTTCAAACTTCCTTATAAAATGCCTGCCAGGCATGAAATTTTAAGAATAAAATTAGACTCTTTGTTTCATCACCTCTCAACAGAGTCTCCTTCAGCATCACCTCTCAATGATAAATACCTCAATCAAGAAAAAAACTCAAGAAAATACGAGCAAACTGGCAAACACTGTGATGTATCTATCACATTTAATTAAAATAAAATAAAAGCTAAAGTAGTTTGCTAGCCTGGTCATAGTAGATGGCAGCACTGAGTTGGCTTTGACTGATCTGGGAAAAACCCATTGGGGTCAGATCTGCTCAGTGCTTTAAAGGAAACCACCAGGAAATTCTAACTTTGGGGGGGCTAGACCAAGAAGGGGGAAAATGTATTCAGTCTGAAGAATTCTTAGCAATGGGCATACTGATTCAGCTTTGTAAGATTTGAAAAACCCAGATCTCTAGGAATTGTCCCAGTGGTGGGTTCCTCCCAGTTCGGTCCAGTTCTATAGAACCGGTAGTAAAACCGGTGGCAGGCTCCACCCACCTGCCACGACGTCATCATGGGTAATCTGCGCATGCACAGAAGCGTGCGCGAGCAAAGCAAGCATACATGCATGTCCCGTTGCGAACCGATAGTAAAGGTAAGTAGAACCCACCCCAAATTGTCCAAATTAGGGAAGTGTATGGAAGCATGCAAATGTGAGTAGATAAATAGGTACCACTTCGATGGGAAGGTAACAGTGTTCTGTGCGCCTCCCTAGACTTGGACACAACTGGACAGGGAAACCTTTACCTTTTATGTTAGCCTCAGATATATTCAAGGTTAAGTACCAAGATCACAAAATGGAAATAATTAGCTGCCTCTCCTCCTGCACTCTGCCACTCCTACTGAATCTCCTATGGCAGCTTTTCTCAATCTATTGCCCACTAAATATATTGGGCTATCACTGACATGCAAGATAACAGATGATGCCCCTTGAAGTCCAACATAACTGGAGGAAACCTATTAGGACCTAATCCTAATGAAGAGAGGGTTGATTTTCATTTGAACTGCAGCAACAGAGAAAAAGGCAAATGCTCCTTCCTGTACCTAATAATGTTCACTTTGATTGCTTTCTACCAGTGGTGAAATCCAAAATTTTTTACTACCAGTTCTGTGGGTGTGGCTTGGTGGGCGTGGCAGGGGAAGGATACTGCAAAATCTCCATTCCCTCCCCACTCTAGGGCCAGCCAGAGGTGGCATTTGCCAGTTCTCCGAACTATTCAAAATTTCCGCTACCGGTTCTCCAGAACCTGTCAGAACCTGCTGAATTTCACCCCTGCTTTCTACCCACTCAGCTTTCCTCACTCTCCGCTATTAGGTTTTGACAGAATTTTCAGAATTTCTGAGGAACGTTTCGTATCTTCATAAAGAAAACATCATGAATGATTCCAGCAGGATTCAGGAACATCTTTTTAAAATAGATTTTGACTAATTCAGAATCAGATGAACTGATTTTTGAGCTACACTACTAGATCTTACTTGGGATAAATCATCATCATCATTTAACGACCGCATAATCCCTTGCAGGGTGGAGTCTGGGCAACTGAATGGAGCTAGCAGAGTGTTTTAATGGCCAGATGCCCTTCTTGTCGCCAATGTGGAGTTTTGTTCAGCAAATATATTCTCAGTGTGCCCAGAGAGAGAAATATCTGCCTCTACCTAAGACTGAACTCACAGTCTCCTGATTGTGAGGCGATTACTTGGGTTAAATAAAGTTTATATAATGGTTCCTTGTTTTTTTTCAAAGAGATCCAGTCAACTGCTTTTTTCCTATAAAGGAGTTTTTCTTCTTTCAAAACAAGCAAGGAAATCAACTATCAAAAAAGTAGTTAATTCTTGATGCTTTTTTTTTTTAAAAAATCTGCTCCTCTGCCTAATTACATTCCTTTTTACACAGCAGTTCTGTAAAAGAATAAGCATAATTCTCTATAAATTTCTCTACTCCCCACCCTGAGGGTTCAGAGCTACAGAAATGCAACTGGAGTCCATGAGAACAAACAACCTCTTAGGTGTGGTTGTTTTTCAACATACCATCTTTGTTTTAAAAATGCTCACTGGACAAATCAGTCCACGGAATAAGACTATCCTCATTTGCAAACAGTGATCCTGACCCATGTCTAACCCAAGGAAATTAGTAGTACATTAGTAATTTGTGGATGGCAATAGTGTCATGCTTTCCTATGTGCAATGTAAGATCCTTTCAGCTATTTAATGGAAACACGGTGAGTCATAAGTGGCAATGGACATGTGTGGCCAAAGCTTTCATGCACGCTGACTGGGGAATTCTGGGAATTGAAGTCCACACATCTTCAAATTGCCAAGGATGAGAAAATCCACCTTGGGGCAATTTCACGTTTTGTTTTTCTTGATCCTCTCCTCAGTTTTATTTATTTCATTTCATTTCATTTATTTATTTATTTATTATTTTTATTTATTTTTATATGCCACCCTTCTCCGGAGACTCAGGGCGGCTTACAATGCGTTAAGCAATAGCCTTCATACTTTTGTATATTTTATACAAAGTCAGCTTATTGCCCCCACAAACCGGGTCCTCATTTTACCCACCTTAGAAAGGATGGAAGGCTGAGTCGACCTTGAGCCTGGTGAGAATTGAACTCGCAGTAATTGCAGGCAGCTGGATGTTAAATGCTGCCTTAGTAGGAGGCATTAGCCTCCTACGCTACTCAGGTTCCTATATAAGCTGCTTCAATCAAATTGATTTTGAATGGTATAGAATTTTCTATATCCATAACTTGGGTTAAAAAAGAGATGAAAGAATATCAAATCCTAAAATCTGCAAAACACAACACAGCTACCAGAAATCCAATCTTTTCGTTCATGGATCTGTTTCAAGAATCCAAATATTTTTGCTCCTTTGGATACTATTATGTTGCATATCTGGTATGGTATATGTATGGTAAACTACAATTAAGCAAAAGTTGGCTAGAACTACTTTAACAAATAAAACTTTAATAAGGTGACACTAGAGGATCATATATTTATATTTCATGCATTCCAGCTATAAAAGGGGGGAGGAACTGAATGTATGAATTTTATTATATGAGTGCTTCTTAACTCCCTTTCTAGCTGAAAGTTATTAACAAGGTCATTTTCCAACCCAATGACTGCCTTTGGTGCTTTTAAGCTTTTGTCCCTTGTGATTTTTTAATAGTTGTTTATTGTGTTCATTTACCCTAAAGCTATGGCTCAATTCACTGTCAGATCACTTACGTTCCCCCTTCTCTTTTGGGGGAGGACTGTTATTATCCCCTAACCTGCTATTTAGGATGCATTAAACTCAAAACATTTTATCTTCCCAGTTAACTTTTGCAGATCCACCCCTGGGCAGGAGCAAAGGCTGATTAAATTCTTCTGCCAAGCAGAGTCTGTGAAATTTTTTAACAAGTTGCTAAAGGGTAACTCTTAGATTTGAGAATGCAGAATTATCCATAAAATTTGAGTGTACAAATTGCTCCCGCAGTTATGGGATATCAAGAGTTTCCAGACAAAAAGGCAAGCATTCCTAGCGTGAGATTTTGTCAACTCTTTTAATTCAGAGGTGTCAAACTCAAGACCTGGGGGCCGGATCCGGCTCATGGGGTGCTTAGATCTCACCCGCGGGGCTGCCCTGGAAATAACAAAGGATGGCCCATGGTGCCTCTGCCAGTGAAAATTGAGCTCAAGAAGGCTGCGTGTGGCTCTCCTGAGCTCCGTTTTCACTGGCAGAGGGTTGCAGGAGGCCATCCCAGCCGAAAATGGAACTTGGGAGCCCGTTTTCACGGGTAGAGCATTTGGGCTACCATAGGTGCCCCCCCGACATAAGTGATGTCATGCTGGCCACGCCCTCTCTAGGTCAAACACAAGCCTAATGTGGCCCTCAATGAAGTCGAGTTTGATATCCCTGCTTTAATTGATCTACCACTGTTTAGAAACAATCACTGCAATTGCTCAAAAATCTTTTATTTGTTCAAACTTGATCTGCTGATTTTTCTCCTACATAAAAGGCAGAGGATCTTTAACCAAAAGAAGAAATGTTTTCATCTGCTTTTCCGAATGAGCAAGATCACATCCTCTACATGTTCAAGTACTAGCACAAAAATTAAATGGAATGTGATTGTTGATCATTTGCCATCTTTTGTTCTTCACAAGCACATTGATTTTTTGTTGTTGAAGTTTTTCATGTATTGGAAGGACACTGTTTTTTGGTTTTGTTTTTTTCAACAAGGCTCCCGGTGGGTAAGATCCACTGCTGCCCAAAAAGAGACATCTAAATTTCACATTCCACAAAAGGAAAAAAAAAAAACCATCAGGATAGAACAGGGGTGTCAAACTCGATTTCATTGAGGGCTGCATCAGGGTTGTGCTTGAATTTAGGGTGGGTGGAGGTGGAGTGCGCATGGCTGGGTGTGTGTGGCCATCTTGACATTACTTGTGCCGGAGGCGCCTGCAGTGGCCCGAGTGCTCTCAGAGAAAACGGGCTCCTAAGCTCCATTTTCACTGGCAGAGGCACCGCGGGCCAGTCCTTCAATGTTTCCAGGGCAGCCCCACGGGCCAGATCTAAACACCCCGCAGGCCGGGTCTGGCCACCAGGCCTTGAGTTTGACACCCATGGAATAGAAGATAAAAAAAAGGAACCAGAAGTTCTAGGACTTAGTTGCCTTACCAAGATTATGGTGACCACTAGCTGACCCTTTTGACCTTGAGAAAGCTGAACTGGTAACTGATGCTTTGATGGGAGATTTGTAACTTACAGCAGACTGGGAAATTGAAAAAAATGTTCCAGAAGGTGGCAGTGGCAAACAGAAACAACCCTAGGAAAAGCAGAACTACCAGAAACACTGATGGACATTCCACCTTTCTTTGCCCTTTACTTAATGGAGGCTCTCTCAGAAATACATTCGTCCATCATGAAAATAATTAATGCTTTGCCCGACTACTAGTCATTCCTTAATTTGTGACTTAAAATCCATTTTTTCTCTCCTCAGTATGTTTTCCACAAGTGCGGGGTCTGTTTTTTTCTGATCAACCACATGTTGATTCATTAGTTGCAACAGGAACTCACCGATCAGCTTGGTGCCCAAGCCTGACATTGTGGGCTGAGAGAGAGTAAGGGCCCAAAGTCATCCAACCAGCTTTCATGCCTAAGGTGGGACTAGAACTCATAGTCTCCCAGTTTCTAGTCTGGTGCCTTAACTACTAGACCAAACTGGCTCTCTGACTTCAAATCCAATGCTTTCCTCAAAATTTTAAATTATCTCATTTGATGACGAGTCTGACAGAAAAGAAATCTTGCAGATTTCAGTGGGGCTTTTAACTGAATTGGTTGCAATTCCTGGTTAGGGATAAGGCATTATTTGCTTCATCAAAGCTTTTTGAGAAGTCACAACTGGATGGGTTCAAATCATACGCAAGCATGGCTTACAAGCATGGCTTACAAATCCATGGCTAGATTTTATAATAGGCTATGTCAAAATCAAACAAACCTTATTTATGTGTGAATATGATGTGTGAATCCAGTAACCATCTATCTATTTTAACTTTTTAAAATGCCTTTTTTTTCATTCTACTAATTACTAATGTGATCAATACTCCCAAGGCAAGGGAGTATTTTACTCAGCAACAAGTAATGACTCAATATATACATTATGTTCACTGTAATTAGAATTCAATAATAAGGTACTAAGTATCACATGTTTTTAATTGACCTTCCTTCTCTCTTTAACTACAGAAAAAAATTAACAATCCCTGTCCAACATAATTATTACACATTTTACCAGCACCTTATTTCTTGATTGTGCTAAGGTGCCATAATGACTGTAGATAGATAATTACTTTGATGGAAAATGGTACCTCTTATCTTCTCCTCTCAAAAATGAGATCTACAGAAAATGGTTTCAGGGAGTAGAGAACTCTTGTCACTACACATTCAATTTAGATTGTGTGATGCAATTGATTGTCCAGTTCAGAGGTGAAATTCACTTACCTTCCCTACCGGTTCGCAAATGTGCTTGCGCCGCATGCACAGAGGCTGAAAATCATTGCAAAAAAGGGACGTCATGACGTCCGCGTGGGTTGGCAGGGCTTCGTGCAGTCGGCCCTACTGTATTGCGCGATCCGGTAGGAACTGGCTGAATTTCACCCCTGGTCCAGTTCATCTGTGTAGGGCCAGAGCTACGATAAGAAAGACTTTCTCTAATAAAGGAGAATATTCGTAACTCAGGGTTGAAATAAGGGGTCCTTGGTGATCTCTGAGCTTGGTTGTTTTCTTGCAGACATTTCATTACCGAAATTAGGTAACATCATCAGTACTAGTAGATGTTACTCAGTAATGAAATGTCTATAAGAAAACAACTAAGCTCAAAGAGCATGAAGGGCTGTCTGTAGCCTAGGAACCATGACAGCAGTCTTGGAACTTCTGGCTCTAATGTCATCATCTTTCTTGTCAGTTCTTCTTCAATCTTTTGCAAGTCAGGAAGCAGAAAGTGCAACAAGAAAGAAGAGGATAGATCTCAGCTCTCCTTCCTCTGGGAGAGAGATATTGGTCAACTGGGGCCAGAAAAAGCAACTACTGAATTAACTACAAAAGCAAGCAGAGGATGAGTACCTGATCACTTTCATTTCATGGGTTTTCCAAAACCTTGAACCATCATTAAACTGGTGGCTACTGCTTGGGAATGCCCAACAGATTGCCATGTACCTTCTTTAAAAAGGAGAATGATATGCACATCCTATTTGAACTGACCTTATTATGCACATATAGAGAAAAATTTGATGTAATGGCTACATTCATGTTACAGTCTTAACTATGAGTCACTTCTCTGCATATAATTTTTAACCAAGATTTAATCAATTTTTGAGTAAATAGTTAATACTCCCAGTTTTTTGGGTTCACAGGAAACTGTGCACCATAAATGAAACATTCTGGCTAAGTCTGCACAACAGTCTAGAATAAAATGGGCTTGTTCGTTTTGTGTACAGCGTATTGTTTGAAAATGGTCTATCTATGCCTCTTCTCTCTCTCTCTCTCTCTCTCTCTCTCTCTCTCTCTCTCTCTCTCTCTCTCTCTTTTTGAAACTGCAGGAAGAACATTTGTAGACTTGGGAAATTATTCTTCTTTTCTGAAAAAGGAAGGAGAGCTCAAAAATTGGTTTATGAGAGCAGGGACAGTAGTGCTAATGTGAGGAGCTGCAAATGGTCATAAATATGACCAGTTGCTGAGCACCCGAATTATGGTCTAGGTGACTGCTGCAGACACCAGTCAGAACCTCAAAATCGGATCATAAGTACCTTTGGGGGGAGGGGTCCGTTATAACTCTGAATGATCACTAGGTGATCAGTGGTAAGTCAAGGATTGCTACTTGTAAGATTGAGTTCATATGATCAGGTACAACTTTTATGCCATCATGAGGATAATGAAGAGTTAAAGCACCAAAGGAAAGTGCTAAAGTTACTGTAAGAAATGTGTTCTCTAATCATGGGACTAGGAAGATAAGCATCCGGTTGAGTCTTAGAACAAAATGCAGAGGGCGGGGAATTATTATGTGTTATAAAACCAGGAGTAAACAAGAATTATCAGTTGCATGACTTGTGGGTTCAAATCAAGCTGGACTAATAATACTCTGGAATCCCTGGAGATAATTGCTTCCTAATGCTTGTTTATTGAAACGGTGTAACTGAGACAAAAAAAAGATAGTTATCATTGTAATGCATTTTTTATTCTCTACTACTCAGCTTTCTAATGAAATAGAGATTTATTACAAGGGATCAAAACATTCTCATGTTTTGCCTTCATAATTGATCATTTAATAAATCTTCATTTATGCTAAGGGTCTCCCCCCCTCCACTTATTACATTTGGAGCCCACCCTGCTCTTAGACAACTGTGGGCAGCTTACAATTAAAAACCAATATATAAAATAACACAATTGGCTGGATATTTATAGAACATTTCAGCTGTTTTTATGAAATCATTAAACAACTTTAACATAGCCAATTTAAGAAAGAAAATAATTGCATCCCATTAGTTTTATCCTCTATTAAATACTCTACGAAAGCAAAAGTTGGACTTTGAAGAAGCATAATTGGAAAAGTATTGATGCTTTTGATCATCGGTGTTCAAGGACAACCTGGAAATATTATGTATAGCCAAGAAACTAACAAATGCAATATCAAAAAAATGAACCCAGATTCCTCAAATGACCTCAAATGATCATATTTTGGGTATGTAATATGAAGATCTAGCTCTCTGGAGAGAAGTATATACAGGTAGTCCTTGACTTATGATGACAATTGGCCTCAAAATTTCTGTTTTGTCCCATTTCTTGCTGCAGTTATTAATTTAGTAACATGGTTGATAAGTGAATATCTCTTCCCCATTGATTTTGCTTGTCCAAAGGTTGCAAAAGGTGATCCCATGACCCTGGGCCCCAGCAACGGTCATAAGAATGAACCCATTGCCAAGCATCTGAATTTTGATCACATGATCATAGGAATGCTACAAAGGTTGTAAGTGTGAAAATTGGTTGTAAGTCACTAAATGAACTGTTGTAAGTGGAGGGCTACCTGTAATGCTGGTAGGTTTGTAATACAGGGCAGGAGAGTAAAAAAACCCACAGTTATACAATTTGTATTGGGCTCAGTATAATCCTTGCTTTCCTCCATTAGTAACTCTTGTTTCACTCTTCTGTGCATTCCTGGAGCAGATAGAAAGAAACAATGTAGAGGTAATCCAAATGGAGGGGGGCTCTTATCTCTGTGTTTGGAGGCCAGAAGGAAAGATTAACCTTAAATTATATTCTGTTCCAGTTCAGAAGGCACTTTGGTTTAGCTGACCTCTCAGAGACTAACTTTAGGTAATTGCAATTAGTCTTTGCTTAGCAACTATTTTGATGTTACGATGGATCCAAAAAAAGTACTTACAACCCAGATTTGAAGTTCTCATGGCTACCCCTCCCCCCGTGATCACATGGTTGTATCTTGGGTTCTTGGCTACTAAACTGCATTTATGGCCATTTGCAGCATCCTACCGTTACATGACGATTTACTTTTTTTTTTTTTTTTTTTGCCAGAAACTAGCATTTAATTCCGGGTTCCAGAAAAAAAACACTCATTGCAACGAGTGTTGCAATGACCACGGCATTTGCTTAATGACTGCAGTGTTTGCTTAACAACTTAAGCAAATTTGCTTAATGATCACAATGATTTGCTTCAATTTTTTGGTTCGCTACAAAAAAAAATCATAAAATCGGATCAGCCACGTGATGACCTGATTAATGGCAACACAATTTACGACCGTAATTCCTATCTTGATTAGGGTCATAAATCAAGGACTCCCTGTAAAGTTTAATTTGGGCATGATCCTAATCCAGAAATTTGGTTACAATGGACTAGCTCTTTAACCTGGTTTAAATGAATGTGGTTTAAAGGTAAAGGTTCCCTTCGCACATATGTGCTAGTCGTTCCCGTCTCTAGGGGGTGGTGCTCATCTCCATTTCAAAGCCGAAGAGCCAGCGCTGTCCGAATACGTCTCCATGGTCATGTGGCCGGCATGACTAAATGCCAAAGGTGCACGGAACACTATTACCTTCCCACCAAAGGTGGTCCCTGTTTTTCTACTTGCATTTTTTTACATGCTTTCGAACTGCTAGGTTGGCAGAAGCTGAGACAAGTAACGGGAGCTCACCCTGTTACGCGGCACTAGGGATTCGAACCTGCTGAACTGCTGACCTTTCGATCGACAAGCTCAGCGTCTTAGCCACTGAGCCACTGCATCCCTTAGAATGTGATTTAGGCACACTCAAAACTGATTCATCAGGGAGGGAAATTAATAGTACTTTAGAAATGTTCATTGCAAAAGGAACTGCGATGTGGAACAATAGTCTACTAACATACAGTTACATCATCTGTTTCTGCCATTGGTTCAGAGAAGTTATAATCAGCCTGAATATCAGGGAGAGGAACTCCACCTTTATACGTAAGTTTAAATAAAAACAAATAGCCTGAAAACACCCTTCTAATACTTCCGTAGACTAGTTGGTACATAGCAACATATCTGTTTAACTGAAGATTGAATTAATTTCATTACTATGGTTAACAACTAGTCTCATTAAGCCTAGAGGTTCTTTAAAAAGGTGGCATAATTGGAATATTTACATGCTTGTGATTAGAGATAAAGGACAATTTTCTTCATATGATTATCTGCACACACCGCAACACTGCTTAATTTATACCTTACATGTAGTCTAGTTAGGCAACTTATTGTCTCTATTGTAATCTTCCAATCTGGTATCCTCCAGATGAATTTGGCCTACAAATTTATGCAAGGCAGCCTCTAAGTTAGAATTTTAAATGGGCTTTAGGATGTGTATCCTTATTGTACTTGCTTACTAGGGGGGATAAATGCCATTGAGCAGTGGTGAAATGTAAAATTTGTTACTACCAGTTCTGTGGGCGTGACTTGGTGGGGGAGGTATTAATGAGACTAGGTGGGCGTGACCAACTTTTTTTTTTTAACTTTTAAAAGCATTTTTTCTACAATCTTAAGAGGTTGCAGAAAAAAATGCTTTTAAAAGCTTCTGACAATCAAGCAGCTCAGCTGGGATCGCCAGAGGCTTTTAAAGGCATTTTTTTTTACAACCTCTCCGGCTGAAGAGGTTGCAGAAGAAAATGTTTTTAAAAGCCTCTGACGATCCCAGCTGAGCTGCGCAATCATTAGAGGCTTTTTCTTTCTACTTTTAAAAGGATTTTTTTGGCTGAAGAGATTGTAGAAAAAATGCTTTTAAAAATTAAAAAAAAAAGCCTCTGATGATCGTGCGGCTCAGCTGGGCATGGGGGGGGGGTGCAGGGATTTTTGCTACCGATTCTCCGAACCACCTGCTGCCATCGCTACTGGATTGGGCAATCCGGTCCGAACCGGGAGCATTTCACTCGTGCCATTGAGGTACTTTTGAGTAAACACATATTAATGTCTTTCCTTGAAGACATTTTGCTTCTCATCCAAGAAGCTTCATTGATTCTGGCAGAATGATGAAGAGGGGGAGGAAGGATGAGTTCTGACACAATAGGGGTGGTGGAAGGATAATATTTCTTTGCAGTCATCTGGTCCTTAACACTTATGATCCTTCCATCCAGGGGTGAAATCCAGCAGGTTCTGACGGGTTCTGGAAGACCAGTAGTGGAAATTTTGAGCAGTTCGGAGAACCAGCAAATACTATCTCTGGCTGGCCCCAGAGTGGGGTGGGAATGGAGATTTTGCAATATCCTTCCCCCAGGAGTGGGGAGGCAATGAGGATTTTGCAATATCCTTCCCCTGTCATGCCCACCAAGCCACGCCCACAGAACCAGTAATAAATTTTTTTGGATTTCAGCACTGCTTCCATCCGCTCTCACTATCCTGCCAAAACTGATGAAGCTTCTTGGATAAGAAGTGCAACTTGTCTTCAAGGAAAGCCAAATAAAGTTCAGTTGCCTTTTGAAAAAACACTTTTGAGACAACCATAACCTAGATGATTGAGAATCCCCATAGACTCATATCTGTGTTATACAAATGTGACTTCTCACTGGACATGGAAGAGGAGTGGCATAACAGCATTTTTGTGTGTGCAATTTATTTTTTTATGCTAATGGGAAGAAATCCAGATACAGTGGTACACAAAAAAGGCCAATTTCTATTTGCCTTGGGATAATGCTCCTAATTAAATTCCAAGCTAAACCATCAATTTCCTTAAGGATAAGGAGAAAAGTTGAGGTTTGTGAATTAAATGCTTTCAAACACTCCCTTTGTTTCAATGATAGATATTACCCAGTTAAATAAGGGCATATTCAAATGATATGTGTTCAAACATGTTAACTCAATCAGCACCAGTAAATACCTGCCAAATCAAAGCTAATTTTAATCTGTTATTTTACTGCCATGTTTGGGCTGCCATGCTGCCGAGAATTGGGGGACTTAAAATCCAGCATATCCAGAGGCAGTAGTTTTGAGAATCTATTCTGTGGGCCAAGGTTATTATAACATACGAGGTGGAAAAAGTATGGTCTTTAGATTGTTAAACAGAGATAGAAGGTAGTAGAAGATATACCAGTTGATCTTTTCCAGTATATTGCAGCGACCCAACTGTTTAAAAAATTAATATTTTACTGCCACCTAAACTGTGGAAATGAAAAAAGCTTAGAAAAACAGTGAATTTTTATGGGTTAAGAATTTTTAAGTAGCAGCCTATTATTTTTTTTCAATTTTATAATGTATTTTTATTTTTTGCTCTGGTTCTAGTTAGTAGACCTTGGATTTCTAGCAACCAAAACAACAAATAGATTTGAGAACCAGGAAGTTCTGTTCAACTTTAATATATGTTCAGAATGGATATATATTCATTTCTCATCAAATCTATAAGCAGCAATTTTTAAAATTAAAAATATCACTTTTTAATAAAGATAAAACTGTCAAAACTGGCTGATCAGTCTAAATCCCATTTGCCTAAATTTCCATGTAGATATCTTGGAATGCTGAAAAAGAAAGAGGGAATTAATAGCAATATTAATACCTGCAAAGTTAATTTATAAAACCATCCCTGCCCCTCCTCCACAAAAAGCTTGGAACACTTTTCTCCTCCTAAGAAGACTTCACAGGGTCGATGCTATGAGTAAGACCCTTCAACAAGTACTTTGCAACCTATTAGTGAACTCCCTAGGGTAGATATTGACAAGGAGTATTATCAAAAATGAAGATGTAAAATCAATATTATCCATGATGAGTTCATTAGTATTTATGTTCTCTAGTGGATGTCCAATTTAGACTCCAAGAACAGTCCTGTGGCCTGTGGACTTCAACTCCCAGAATTCCCCAGCCAGCTAAATATATTGGTATGACAATTTCCCAAATTTCAAGCAGCACAGCTGAATTCTCAGAGATGCAGCTTTAATATATTTGGAAGATGGTACACTGGAAAAGGAAGAACAATACTTCCACAGCACTCAGAAGAACTATGTGGACATAACACATTCTATAAGACTATGAAGAGTATAGTATAAAAACAAATAAAAGTATCTAATGTTTAAGTTGGGATAACTCATGATATTTTGTACATGAGATTTAGGATAAGATGGCATGTAACTAAATAAGAATCACTGACCTAAGGCAAAGCAATCCCATTCCAGCTGCTAATCACCCAACTGAACTCTTTGGACTCAGGATCATTCTTATGCAAGCAAGCTACAGAGCAAAGTCCCCTAAAGAAAGAATTAGAGAGCTTGGGAGGAATTTTAAAAATGAAACAAAGTCCAGAAACAAAACAGTCTATGTTCAGACAACAGCTTCATGTTGTCTTGTTAGGAGCCGATACTAAGTTTGTTTATATATTTATTTATAAGATTTATAGATTGTTTCATTCAGGCTCTACATTGTATAGTATAGAAAATTAACGTTATGCACCCTTCAAATGAAGATGACGTCTTTAACATGCAAATGAACCTGTAACAGACAAAAATATTCTGAAAATTAATGTCACAAAACTCAGGCTCAAATCTTTCAATTTGCAAGCATATAGGTAGTCCTCTACTTATGACCACAATTAAGCCCAAATTTTCTGTTGCTAAGTGAGTTTTGCCCAATTTTACAACCTTTCTTTCTGCAGTTGTTAAGTGAATCATTGCGGCTGTTAAGTTAGTGACATGATTGTAAAACGAATCTGGCTTCCCCATTGACTCTGCTTATCAGAAGGTCGCAAATAGTGATCACATGACTCTGGGACACTGCAACCATCATAAATATGAGTCAGTTGCCAAGCATCTGAATTTTGTTCACATGACCATAGAGATGCTGCAGTGATCGTAAGTGTGGAAAATGGTCATAAGTCACTTTTTTTCAGTGCCATTGTAACTTTGAACAGTCACTAAATGAACTGTTGTAAGTCGAGGATTACTTGTACTCAATTTGTCTGTATAGTGAATATTACAAATGCTAATAGTCAAAAACAAATGAGCATATTGTAGTGGAAGAAGCTCAAATATGTGTTGGAGTTTTCTTATAGCAGGGGTGTCAGACTCATGATGTCACGGTGGCGTCACATTACGTATCAGGACTTTTTTCCCCTTTGCTAAACCGGGCATGGGCGTGACACATCCGGCCAGTGGGCCGGGAGTTTGACAGCCCTGCCTTATAGATTTAGTTTGAAAAGAAATCCACTACATACAATGAAACTAACTCTCAAGGAGTTGGACACAGGAAGCCTGCGATTTTAATCAGATACTTGAACTCATGGTATTCTGAAATAAACTGAAATTGACAAGACTCGTTTTCATATGGCGCTATCACAGCTGAGTCTCCTGATCAAAATGAGTACTACATGAAAAACCTTACCTATGAGGCTTTCTATGATGCAATTTCAGTAAAACAGTTTTATGATTCCATTCAGTTGACCCAAATTTGACTTTTGATGCTAATATGTAGGATGTTTTGTAATGCTTATATATGCATGCAGCTGGCTCATAATGAGATGAATTGCTGGGAGGCAGTGATGCTTACAATTTCTCCAGTGAAGGGAGCATATCAGAATAAACCTTTCCTTGGGAACAAAGCTTAAGGCGCTGTCACAAAGGAAAATGGAAATACTTCTTTTCAGTGTTTGAAGGCTAGTCATGTATTATAAACTAGTAGTGACAGGCCATTTAATACACCATCCTATTTTTTTTATCCAGAAGCAAACCCAAATGTACTCAGCTGGGTTTATTTCAGATAAATTTATCGAAGCGCTCTGTTGAAATATCCAAGATGTACCAAACCCCCCCACCCAAAAAAAAAACCACACCAACAACTTTGAAGATGAACCAGGATGTAGTCAGTGCCTTCCCTTCCCTTTATCCTGTGTGCAGAAGAGAAAGAAAACAGCCCAAACATTTAAAAAAGTCTAAGAAAAAAAGATGTAACTTCATACCAATCAACCAGGAATCTAGAAGAGTTGTGGACAGGAAATAATTTGAATTCAAGTTTTGGAACTACTGTAGAAAAAAATGAGCATCTCAGAAAACGTCCCTCAGAGTACCTGCTCCTGTCCTCCCTTCTCTGCCGCTCTATTTTTTACTCTCAGCAATACTATCAATTTGCCAAGCAGCTGAAATCTGCCCGCATTGCCTCAAGACCAACCGGTTTCTTTTCTAACTCAACAATTTTGTCGTTCTTGTAAAAGAAATGTATGCCGGCTGAAAAATCCGGGAATTAAATAAACGTACGCCCAAATCAGACTGGAGTGAAGCAACCTACAAGTGTGAAAAAGCACCTGGGGTTCAGGAATTAAAAAATAAAATAAATGAACTAATGTTCCAATGCTCAGGAAGGACCAAGGTGAGATCCAAGTAGCCGTTTTACCCTGTATCCTAAAAGGAGGATAAAGATTTAGACAGCATCTCTCGCCCATGCCTTCTTCCAAATGTGTTGCCCTCCAGATGGGTAGGATTAAGCTTTCCACATTTCGGGAAAAGCAACAGGTTTGCAAAGAATTTAGTTTGGTGCAGAACTGCAAAAGCGACCCGCCAAGAGAGGATCTCCTACCTCAGCCTTTCTTTTTCGGCTTTTTTGAGTTGGGAGTCTCGCTCCAACACCTTGAGGATCTGCCGGGCTTCCTCGCCATTTAAGAAACTCAGATCTATGCCGCGGGATGACCGACTCATTCTGGATTTTGGCGCTCTGGAGATCAGCCTGGGCTGTTCACCTTTGACTCTCGCGTTGCGTCACAGGCATCGCCCGGCCTGGAAAGCGCAGCTTCGGATCCGACAAGAGGCGACCAGAGTTGGCTCGCTTTTTCTCGCGAACCGGGATAAGGCGAACTAAAACCGGTAGTCAACGCGCCCAACCCCTACCTGCCCGAGAGACACCTGTGCGATTGACAGCTCGCTTGACTTATCCCAGCGATTGGCGCTTGAATCCGAAAGTCGGGACGCGCCAATCGCTGACTCGGAAAGGGGCGGGATCTCCCTCTCTCTCGAGGTGTCTCTGGGTCGCCGCGTTTCTCCTTCTCAAATATTTGCTTTTTAAAGGCTTCGGGACAGAAATGTTTGCTTTGGCTCCGGCCGACGCATTGGTAAAGCTGTGAGAGATAATATACTGGAAAGATAGGCCAAAGGAGTGAATGTAACTTCAGATCAGTGGCACAAGTTTTAGAGGTGCTGTTATTTTTAACATTCAAAGAGACTTGGGGGGGGGGGGGGGGGGGGGAAAGTCAAATAGCTATGGTAGAAATTGAGCCATAATACCCTGAATTTGTATTTGGCATATAATATGTGAACTCAATCACTGGCTTGTAAAAGGTTGTGTCATGGTTTACCATAATCATCCCCACCTGGATGCATCAACTCTCAGAACTCTTTTTGAGTACAGGTAGTTCTTGACTTACAACAGTTCATTTAGTGACCGTCCAATGTTACAACGACATCAAAAAAGTGACTTAAGACCATTTTTCAAACTTTTAAAAAAAGTTTTTTATTTTTTAAACAAACAAACATTTAATACATCAATCATTCCTTCCATGTGACATCTCGGTTTTGTCTCCAATAGTTCTTCTTTTTGTTGTTTCTTCTGTCTTCATTTTCATCCAATCCATTTCAACAATTCATCACTAACAGAATATTCTGATTATAGCATTTTTATACATAACTATTAATTTACTTATTTGTATCTCTTTTCTAACCAATAGTAGAATTGATTCCATATCTTAAAGTATTCTGAATCTTCTATTTGTTTAATCATCATAATTTCTGCACAATATAATTTTTTTTAATTACTTCTCCTTCCAAAGGTATTTTCTCTGCTTTCCAATGTTGTGCATAAACAATCCTTGCAACTATTATTACATGTATAATCAAATAGATATTTTCTTTACTAATTTTTTCTGTGAGGATACCCAATAGGAACAGCTCTGGTTTTAAATCAATACGTTGTTTTGATTTATAGATGGCATATGCCCCCTGAGAAACTGGCAAAAATGTTTAAAGATAAATCAGCTAAATGTTGGAAATGTCACTAGTTACCAGGTTCTTATTATCATATGTGGTGGACATGTTCAGAAGCTAAAAATTATTGGAATAAAATTTAAGATTTGTCTGGAAGAAATGATATAACAACATATTGATTTAAAAACATTTTTCACACTTATGACCATTTCAGCATTCCCCCCCCCGGTCATGTGATCAAAATTCAGACCCTTGCTAACCGACTCATATTTATGACGGTTACAGTGTCCTGGGGTGATCACCCTTTTGCAACCTTCTGACAAGCAAAGTCAATGTGGAAGTGAGATTCATTTGTGTTACTAACTTAACATCTGCAGTGATTCACTTAATGACTGTGGCAATAAAAGTTGTAAAATGGAGTAAAACTCACTTAACAAATGTCTCATTAGCAACATAAATTTTGGGCTCAATTGTGATTGTAAATTGGGGACAACCTGCAATAAACATGAAGGGGTGTGTGGGATTCTGGGAGTTGAGAACTATACATACGACACACAGATTAGGGAGAGTTGCCAGTCCTGATTTGTTAAAAAAATTTAGCAAATTATCATCTGGCTTTAGCCCACCACTGAAGAAGATGGATAAGGAGAAGTGTGGAGACCAGTTCATGTAGTGATTGGTGAGGCAGATGTACGCATGCAATGGTGCTTCTAGAGTTGAATCTCGAAAGCAAAGTCTGGCCAAAAATGCATCTAAAGATTAACAAGTAATGAAGGCAAAGGTCAAAAGTTGGATAGCAATAGTTAGAGGGTAAGGTCTAGAAAGTTACAGCTGTTCATTTTCATATT
Source organism: Arizona elegans (assembly GCA_022577455.1). NCBI lineage: Eukaryota > Metazoa > Chordata > Lepidosauria > Squamata > Colubridae > Arizona > Arizona elegans. The sequence goes on along the minus strand of JAKOOJ010000006.1, from coordinate 97,614,621 downwards.
GTTACTTTAAAAGTATCTTAGACTTGCATATAAAATGGTTCTAAAACAGTATTTTTCAAACTTGGCTACTTTAACATGTGTGGACTTCAACTCTCAGAATTCCTCAGCTAGCATGCAAGTTAACATTTATTTTGCCCAGTGGTAAAGTGGAAGAATTTACTACCGGTTCTGTGGGTGTGGTGTGGTGGGCGTGGTGTGGCTTGGTAGGAGTGGCTTGGTGGGCATGGCAGGGGTAGGATACTGCAGAATCTCCATTCCCACTCCATGGGAAGGATACTGCAAAATCTCCATTCCCACCCCACTCCAGGGGAAGGATACTGCAAAATCCCCATTTCCTCCCCACTCCTGGGGGAAGGATATTGCAAAATTTCCATTCCCACCCCACTCTGGGGCTACCCAGAGGTGGTATTTGCCGGTTCTCCGAACTACTCAAAATTTCCGCTACTGGTTCTCCAAACTACTCAAAATTTCCGCTACTGGTTCTCCAAACTATTCAAAATTTCCGCTACTGGTTCTCCAGAACCTGTCAGAACCTGCTGGATTTCGCCCGATTTTGCCCCAGAAAAAGATGCAGGGTTTTGTTTTTTTTTTGGCCTGTTTCTTCCAAGCAATGGCTGATTAGGGGGAAAAAAAACTGATATTCATATTTTAAACCATTATTATATATCGGGACCTCTTTTTTAAAAAGTATTTTTAAAAAAACTTTAATGATCAATATAGTTATATACATTTTCTCAGACATAGAAAGTACTGCAGACTTTTACAGAACATAAAGTAACTCATAGACTCTTCAATTTTTTATGTCTAAATTTATCTATGGGTTGGTTTCTGTCAAAGGTCTGTAATACTTTTTAAAATCACATAAAACTACCCTCAACATCTGGATGAAAAATTTGAGGTGATAATTAGCACCACATATAGTTTAATGTTACTAAAGCAGGTGCTAAGATATATATAATATTAATGAATGAGCCATCTAGTTTTATTCTTAGACTTTCCTGTTTGATATAGTGCTATAAATGGAGAGTTTTATATTCTATAGCGAAAATTGCAAAAATGGCAATGTTGCAAAAAGAAAAAAAGGTAGTTGAAATACTAAAAAAAAAAAAAAAAAAGCAAAGTACGGAAAAATTGTGATAACCTCATAGCAATTAGCCCAGAGGTGCTGAAGAACTGTAGAATCCAGTCTGTTCCTGTTTGAATTAATTGCTCTGGGAGATAACTGTGATAATTACAAGATAACGTGCAAGACAAGTTTAATTAAATCAATTAATTAAATTACAGGAAAAGTTACACTATGGAACAAATGCAGATATGTAGTACTCCTTGGTTCTATACTAAAAATAGAAATGATAAGAAAGTCCTTGAAGGAATGACCAAATCCCTCCCTAACAACCACTGCCCTGTTTTAGCTGTGTAAAGTTTTTTTTTAAGTGTCACTAAATTTAAAGTTGATAATTCAAATAAAGTTTAACAATAAACTTCATATGCCTCCCAACTTCCAGAGGCTCTGGCAGTTTCAATCCCTTGTTTTAGAATTTGTATTATTTAATCACACTTATTCACAAATGCCTCTATAGATCTAAGCTTACAAATATGTTATTATATGGCGTTCGGTGTGTTTTTCTTGTTTGCGGTGTTAGAGAAAACTGTGCATATGTATAGGGTTATTTGCAGCCATTCATGAGAATAAGTTTCTAAGGTCTGAAGTAAAATTATGTGAAATTTTAATAGTAAGTGTATTGACTTCTTTGATCCATGTGATCCTTGTGTTGTGTGAGAGAGCTCCCATTATAAAATTAATATGAAGAACAATGTAGGAAAATAGAATCCACACTGAAAGGCTAAGATGAGGACAGTTGTGAAAGTTGTTGACCACTACTTACAGCAACCAAAAATCTTTAAGCATTTTTTGATCCACAAAATGCTGTTCACCTCACTGTAACTCTTATTATATCAAGATACTGTATAGCCATATGCCAATCTTAAATGGCATATGGGTATATCTTGATATATTTCTGTAGTGAGCAGTTGCTCATGGCCCAGTTGTATAATTTACACGTGCCTTCGAGGTGCTGTAGTACTTAGCAGATGGACTCAGGACTGCAATTGTGGAGATTAATTATGCTTTTCATCAACACTCTGGCTTTCTCACCATAATCCAACTTGTTTTCAACCTTCTAAACTAGTCTGTTGACTGGGAAGTTGTTTTTCCATTCCCTCTTTTAAAGTAAGCTTCAACATGTAAATAAAATAAACTGCCAGCCCCGCCAGCTGCTTTATATGAACTGAGAAGGAAGCGCTACAGTACTTTGGTCTTTACCTCAGGCCAATTTTCTGTTTCACCAGTATCATAGCGTATACTATTGTAAGACACTCCAATGATTAATATTCTAACTAAGAAATTGCTGAGTTGTTGGCTAGATATAGCCAGCACTCAAAAAAAGCATCAGCTTTCTCATTATTGAAACTTAAATGTATTTTCCTCAAGAGATCCATGGGTTGTTTTTTTTTTTTTTTTTTGGAAGTTCTACAACCTCAGAATGACATTGGCAATTGTCAAACTAAGCACACTAGAAGCAGTTCCACTGTTTCAATGTAAAATTGCCTTGACTAGATCGAGCAAGAGGGAAGCAGTTTTTAAAGAAAATGATGTATTGTTGGAAGGGAGGATTAGAACAATTTTCTTCTTCATTTCTGTTTTAAAAATGGAAGCTAACTGGGCCAGTTAGAGCAAGGGCTGTTTTGAGAACAAACCTGGGATGGGTGTGGGAAGAACCATGCATATTATTTTGTGTTCTGTCAGTGGAAAATAAGATATACATAGACATATAACAAATAAAGTACAATGTTTTCTGAATCTTTTGCTTGTGGGGTAGATCAAGGTGTTTAATCTTTGATCTTTGCAATGCCATGATCGTTTAATATTACATGTATATTTATAGAGCTGGATTACTGTTCCTCTCACTTTAGCTTTATTTAAATCACTGTACATAAAAATGAATACAAAACGAATCTATACAATACCATAGAACTAAATTAGAATAAATTGTCAATTGAAGCTGGCAAGCAATGTCCCGCCTAAACAATCCTCACCTTACAGAAAGTCGGTGATAGGACATTAGGTGCAGCTATGGGGCCGCAATGGAGAAGATCTCCATTTGGGTCTATGTCTTTCTCATCTCAAGAAGCTTGGACTATAAACGTTTCTCTCAGGGATGATGGCACAAGATGGTCAGAATCCATTTGGTGGAGATGTTTCTTAAAGTAATCCAAAGCTGTGTCATATAAATCCACACCTTCAATTGGTCTCAAACGTATTGATACCCAGGGCAACAATGGCAGTAACAGCACTATGCATCAATAATGGACTTCTCTTGCTAGCAATCTAATCATTATATTTTGGTTCAATTGTAGCTTCTGAATGGTTTATAATCAAGCAAAAAAGGATTCATACAGATTTGCTTCAGTGTATGTGTTTTTAATGGTAAAAATGTGTGGTTTGCAGAATCTCGAGAAACTCTCCAGATCTCCTTTATTTTTGAGTTTATTAATGCAGTCTTTTTGAAGCGTTTGAATGTCTGTTTGCATAACGGACTAAGTCTGTTTATTAGATTAGCTAGTTTCTTTCTAAAAATATAGCTCTTTTTTCCTGATTTTCAACACCATCACCTGCATCTGAAGACTGGGCACAAATGATCAAAAACAGCTGAATTGAGAAAGAGCCTCTTCAAAAGAGATTATAGCACTGCCTCCTTCAGGGTTGGTGGCATCTCACCCTGTCTCAAGACAGGCATTAATCTCTGCCCAAATCCAGTCCAACATGTCTTTCCCATTGCCTGAAGGAGTCAGGTTAAGCAAGAACCCATCCCATGACAATGCTCCTGCTACATAGTTCCCATCCATTTCCTCAAATTCCACACAAAGAATCTCAAATAACATTGCAAGACACCACCTTGTTAAAGGTGGCAACTGGCATTTGGGACTAAATGAAGTATCAGCAACTTTATCTGTAAAGTGTCTCATAACCATGTCCCAGCAATCTGCTTATCCTTCTGTCAGTGCAATGAAGTGAGATTCCACCATTCTTTTAAGAACATAGCAGGATATACATTTCACTGCTGCTACCACTATAGGACAGGTGCAAATATGAGCATATACCTTTGTTTTATCATATTCTTATTCATAAAATTAAAAGAATTCAAGATTAAGGATGGTGCTCAGATTGGAATTGCTATCCCTAAAAAGATACAGGTGAAAATGTTAAGCAGGTTAGCTCAGGTTTCATTTGGAATTTTATATTTTTAAATTAAATTGGTTATTGATTTTAAATGTAAATGGATTATGGTGGATCTTATTTGAAGGCTTCTGTGGCTTGTAATACCTGGAAAAAAAGTTGGCACTCTGCACTACACAGAAAAATTCCTAATAAAGAGTTTACCACATGTTAGCTGGACCACATTCCTTTCTTTACACTCATTAAGGATGAGTCAAGGAGAGAAGGAGCTAAAAAAACTGCTTTTGTGTTATTTAAGTGGAGACCAATCTTACTCCAGGGAAAGATTGTGATCTCTCTGCTTATTCAAGGCAGGCAATGTCACAGGAAAAATAAGTCAAAAACACACATATCATCATATGGCAATATTTTATGTCAGAAAATTAGCATGTACAAATTATGGAACACCTTAAGGTGTTGTGATAAAGCATTGTATACATAATTTATAAGCTGCCAAATCCCAAATAACTATTGTTATTCCACAGCTTTGCCTTTGGTCTTCCTATCCTCAATCTGGAAAAAATAAATAAAACACCATTCTGAAAAAAAAAATGATTTGTGAGGGAACACCCTTTCCTACTAAAATCAATAGGAGTAGGTTATTGCTAGCGTTTATTTTTTGTTAGCACTCTTTCCATCCAAGTCCCAATGGTCATCAGCTAGACTAGAGCAATCAATGTAATTTCTATCTCACAACATTGACGAAAAGGGGCAAGGGTGGGCTTCAAAAATTTTAGCAAGGGGTTCTCTGCCCGATTGCTGGGGGAGCATGGCCATGGTGGGCGTGGCCTAGTCAGCCTCCTGCATCACGGCAGGGGGGGGCATTTTTGCCCTCCCCGGGCTCCGGAGGCTTTCCTCGAGCCTCTGGGAGGGTGAAAACAGCCCTTCCTGAACTGCCAGTAGGCCCATTTTTGGCCCTCCCTGAGCTTCCATGCACGCCCTGCACTTGTCTGGACAAAACGGGCCACTTGGGGACTCCTGTGAGGGGTGGGGTGGGTGGGTGGGCGGGGCCAGCCAAGAGTGGGATTGGGGTTTCTCCGAACTGCACAGAATTTTAGCTAGCGATTCTCCCGAACCCCTGTGAACCACCAAGCTGCCCACCCCTGGGAAGGGGTCAAGATAATCTGCTTTATTTAGGAATCTATGACTTACTATACTGTCTAAAATCTCTAAAAACAAACATTGGCTATTTGGACAAAGGTTTGTCAGATCAGTGGAAAGCTTTTCCAGGAGTGGTTGCATCACCTCTTTCTTCAAGGTAGCTAGTATAACCCCGTCACTGAAAATCGTAGATTACTCCTTGAAACAATCAAACGCATACTTGCTGCCCTAAGGGGATAGAGGGAATATTAATCTGGACCACACTCACTTCTGATATTTGAAAGCAATCAAAAAGTGTGTATATGTAATTTCTCTGCTTAATAAGTGGTATCAAGAGTTAGCTGTTTATTTTAGAATTTTTCCTTCTTCCTATCCATAAAATCTTGACACATCTTGCTTGAAGAAGAGAGCTAAAGATTTTAGAAACTTTGTGATCGCATGAAATAGATTTTTCTCTCTTTAAAAGACTGTGCATCCTTTTTTACCCCTATACCGCACTTCCAACATTACAGGTTATTTACCTTCCATTGTACATCCTAATTTTTCTAAGTGTCTCAGTATGGCACAATTAGAGAGAGACACCTGCTCAATGCATCATAATTGCATCATATGCCTAAAATGAAACATAGTGAAAATCAAAAAGCACAATACACTGGGTGGGATTAATGCAAAGAATACTGTCAGTCCATATGTTTATGTAGAAATCACAGTGTAATTCTGTTTGTGTCTACCCAAACTTGATCTTTTGGATAAGTCCAGTGGAATAGAATATTCAAGCATATTCATTCCAGGAATGTGTGTGTCAAGATGGTTGATGTACATAAAAAGGAAGTTTTGCTTGTGTGGTTGCAGAAGCTATTTTGATTTTTGATAATAGACACACAGACACAGACCCAAATATGTCTGAAATTTGGGAGCATGGTTTTCGATTTTTTTTTTTAAAATAACAAAATTTGGCTGATGCACTCATCAGATAAAGATACAGGTAGTCCTCAATTTACGACCACAATTGAGGCCAAAATTTTTGTTGCTAAGTGAAACATTTGTTAAGTGAATTTTGCCCCATTTTACGACCTTTTGTGCCACAGTTAAAGTGAATCACTGCAGCTGTTAAGTTACTAACACCGTTAAGTGAACCTGTCTTCCCCATTGACATTGCTTGTAAGAAGGTCACTAAAGGTATCACAGGATTCTGGAGCACTGCAATCATCATAAATATGAACCAGTTGCCAACCATCCAAATTTTGATCAAGCGCCTATAGGGATACTGCAATGTCGTAAGTGTGAAAAAGTTCATAAGTCACTTTTTTCAGTGCTGTTGTAACTTTGAATGGTCACTAAACAAACCGTTGTAAGTCGGGAACTACCTGTACCTTCATGCTGCTGCCATATTCCCTGCAGCCACTGAAGAAAGAAAATACATTTTAAAAAAATGTGGCCAGAAAAAATTGCCAATTTGTGTTTTAAGACTTTGCAGTTAAACAGGCCAGGATAAAACAGCAACCTTGCTCTAGTCTCATTGTATGTCCATTTCAGGGGTGCTATTCAGCAGGTTCTGGAGAACCGGTAGCAGAAATGTTGAGTAGTTCGGAGAACTGACAAATACCACCTCTGGCTGGCTCCAGAGTGGGGTGGGAATGGAGATTTTGCAATATCGTTCCCCTGTCACACCCACCAAGCCATACCTACAGAACTGGTAGTGAAAAAAATTGAATTCCACCACTGGTCCATTTCTCTATTTTTCATTCAGCCTAGTGTTGGAAAATATTCCATTACTTGTTGGATGCCTAACTCTGCCCTGGGTGTGGCATAACCACACCTATCACTGCATGCCTGTGCTTCCAGGGACTCAGGCTCAACAGCTCTTTCTTTTTATTCATCATTCTCTAATTTAAGATAGGCACAAATGTTTTCTTGGAACAACATTCACTGCTTTGTTGTCTTTAGCTTGGGAATTAAATATTGCCTACTTTGCGATGTTTTCTTTTTCTTTTAGTCACAGCTGAACCATGTGCCAGATGGACTATGGCTAAATGTAAGCTATCCTGTTACATATGTAAAAACAAATGCTTCCATATTTATCTAGAACTTAGATATTTATCTAGAACTTCTTTTAATTACTAACTTTAGAAAAGTCTCACTCAAATTCAGCTTGACTCATGATGACTACTGTACATTGACACGTCCAAGTTATTTTCCTGGCAACATCACCATCTCCATGTTCATCATGTCATGTGATGTTTTTATACTGTTTTATTACGTTGTTGTAAACCACCCACAGTCAGGTGAGATAGGCGGTATAGAAATTTAATAAACCAATAAAATAACATTTTGGGGATTTTTTTTTTTTTACTTTATAGTCTATAGTCTATAGAGCTAAGATTTCTCCTTGTGTTCTCCTTAGGAATGAAGGCAAATATATGTGTCCCAGGACAATGTTGCAGATAAGTGAGACCAGAGGTTTAGTCCAGCGGTGGGTTCTACTTACCTTTACTACCGGTTCACAACGGGATCACTGCGCAGATCGCTTCTGATAATGTCAGGGTCAGTGGGCGGAGCCTCCCGCTGGTTTTACTATAGAACCGGTCCGAAGCGGGGGCAACCCACCTATCCTCAGGGAACTTCTCTCCATCGGAATGCACATTGCGTTGCGTTCCAGCACAAGTCCAAAAGCTTGGAAGACTAAACCTCTGGTCCTGGTTGAATCCTGTTTTCCTTAGCTTTTTCAGGATCAGTCAAAATTGACAAGTTGCTGTCATCTTGGAATTATTACTATTTTTGGATATAGACTGAGGGTCCCTTATATTATATCCACTGTAAAAAAAGAATGTCTTATTTTTCTCTGTCTGGCTTTTTTAAAGATATTAACACAATCCCTTTTTGTATGAAACCTCAACATTTTGCAACTGCCCTCCTCAAAACAAACTCCTTTTCCAAAATTACCACTAATCTAAAACCATGAGAGTCAGTTATACCTTAACTTACCTAGTGTTTATATGCTTTCATCCTACTTTAATGGCCAGGATTTTTTCCAAAACATCCCAAACATCTCTTCTTTGGAGAGAAGCCCTGAAATCTCTAGTTGAGATCTCTAGCTCTGCTATCGGAGAATTGTAATTCCTGTGGGAATTAACAGTTAAAAGTTGTTAATCCAGTTTATGACCATAGAAATTAGCATGACCACTCTAAAAATAAGCATGGCAAGGTCTTTCAAACAAGATTTCAAAAGATCATGAGATTTTTTTTAAGTATGTCATATTTTTGTTTTTACATGATGAAATACATGATCTCAAAAATGTTGACCTAGTTGTCTAATCTAATGGCGACATTAATTTCATTGATTGTCATTGTAGGTTGACCAGAACTGAAGTTAAAAAGTGAAGGTTAACAGCTGAGACTGATACATGTAAATTGCTATTACAACTAGGGTTGCCATTTCTAGAAATGGGCCACAGTTCCACAGGACAATACATATTTTGTTTCTAGACTGGATTTTAGCAACTCAAACTCTTTGCCACTTGAAACCCTTTTCAATTACATGTTTAGTGGTTCAGCAACACAACTGCCATAATTAATATTGATATTTGCAATGACTTTGAAAGAGAAAATCCATTGAAAATTTAAAAAGTACCACCCAACCTTTGCCCCTGAAGGTTTGGTGACAGGCAATCCCAAAAAGCTGGCATCATTGCCTTTCACTGTACCTTGGCTATGGAATTCTGGAAGTTGAAGTGTATAAATTTTAAATCTGCTAAATTTATGTATGTAGAGAGTAAGGAAGAAAGCCTTGATGGATATATGTAAGCTCCATTGCCTAGACCAGTGTTCCTCAACCTCAGCAACTTTATAATATGTGGATTTCAACTCCTAGAATCTTAAAATTGTTGAAGTTGAAAAACTCAAAAGGGACTAAAGCATTTCTTAAGTACAGTATAGCCAGGTAACATGTAGCAGTGACTCAGAAATCTTGCTAATTCATTGAACTATAAGAAGAAAGAGGTACAGCACACTTATATTTACAAGATTCTTATATTATAGCCTATTGAAATATAGTTATAGATATCCTGTGGAGTTGATTTTATGGGGTGGTCTACATAGTGGGTGTCAGGCCTGGAAGCCATCATTTGAATTAGGCCTTCAGACCTGCCACATTTACTACTGTGGGAAACTGGGAGGGGGGATTGTATGGAGCATGGGTGAAGTATAGTCAAAATAACATTCCTTTCTCAGAAAGTCAAGGACAACTTGCCCTGCACCTGGAATGCTGGAACTGGGAGGCATCTCCAGTTGGGACGGTGCTTTGATTGGACCATGTGATGGACTTGTGGATGTTGGGCAGGGACTTGAACTTTTCTTTGGGTGGGGAAAACCTGGAAACTTTCAGATTTGGGTTTTCCCAGATGTGCCAATATGACATCTTTAATAAAATGTAACTATGAGGAAACTCAAGCCTCGGAGGTTTATTTCGTTGGGGGTGTTACTTGGAACCCTGACAGTGGGGCTGACACTCACCCACTGGGAATTCAGCTGAAGCTCACTCCCAAAGCCAAGAAATGACTTCTTTTTTCCAAAACAGGTTATGACATAATAGTTTCACAATTCCTTGTTACTGACATCAATTACTGTTTTATTCCAAATTTATACTGTGCTTTGTTATTAGCATGTAACAAATAAATTCGGAATGCTTGTAGCCACTTTTATATTATGTCTTTCCATATTTCATTTTGGTTGTGAACAATAAAGAGCTAAAGGTTACCTAGAGCTAAACTCAGCTGATAACATGGGCACATCCATTAAGTTTTCTTGGTAATAATATGGACGTGGTTTGCCATTAATGTTATTTTTTTGATTTCTCAGTTCTATTTCTGGTGTCCTCCCATTCAAGATTATCCAGGTCTAGCCCTTAACTTTTCTGCCCCCAGAGCTTGTAGGAGGTAGCCCTCCTTCAAATTATATACAGGTAATCTTCAATTTAGTTATACAACCTGTATAACTTAGGGGCGTGGATAAGCGCACCAACGTGTCTACCGTCCCTGTTCTACTGTCCCTATTTATTCGTATCCATTTCCTGTATTCATAATATGTTTATACTTATATCTGTGATCTTATACATGTTTGACAAAGTAAATAAATAAAAAATAAAATAAATAAAAACAATTGGGATCAGAATATCCATTCTAAGCAGGGCACTTATTAAATGAGTCATGCCTGTCTTTACTGCCATTGTTAAGCAAATTAGTCCAGTTGTTAAGTGAATCATATAGTAAGTGAATCCGGCTTCCTGCATTGACTTTGCTCATGTTGTTGGTTTAAGCTCCAAGCTTGGCGATTTGGTACTTAAGACCAATGGTTTTAAGTACCATTGACTTTGCTTGTTGGAAGTTGCCTGGGAAGGTTGCGTGACCCCGGAACACAAGTCCACAACCATCATAAATACATGCCAATTACTAAGCCTCCGTGGGGATGCTACAATGGTCGTATACAGTAAATGTGAGGTTCAGTGCTGGTATAACTTCAAATGGTTGCTAAATAAATAATTGTAAATCAAGGACTATCTGTATTTTATATTTCGTCTACATTGAAGCATAAAACAGTGCTTCCCAAACCTGGGTAAATTATTCCAATTTGTGTAAAAAAAGTAGTTCTTTGGGTAATCACACACCAAACCCATTTCTGTCACAACAGGGGCTTTTACAGTACTTAAAAGCAGGGGTGAAATCCAGCAGGTTTTGGAGAAACGGTAATGGAAATTTTGAACAGTTTGGAGAACCGGTAGCGGAAATTCTGAGTAATTTGGAGAACCAGCAAATACCTCTGGGGTGGGGAGGGAATGGGGGTTTTGCAGTATCCTTTCCCTGGGGTGGGGTGGGAATGGAGATTTTGCAGTATCCTTCCCCTGGAGTAGGGTGGGAATGGAAATTTTGCAGTATCCTTCCCCTGCCATGCCCACCAAGCCATGCCCACGCCCACAGAACCAGTAGTAAAAAAAATTTGGATTTCACCACTGCTTAAAGGTATTTTATCTACGTTCATAAAAAGGACTTTTTGATAAAAAAAAAGTTTCAGTTGGGGAATGAAGCAAAAAGTCTCGCAAACATTGAAAAAGTAATGCAAGACAATAATAATGTGGACAATAATAGGCAGATGCAACACAAGAACGAGCACAATAATGCGATCCTACACGGCTGTGCTACACCATATCAGACGCAACACAATCCAATAGTTCGGCTGAACTTTCATCTTCCAGCTCAGAGCAGGAACTGAGAGGGATTCCCCCCGCCTCCTCCAGGAGGGAGGAGCTTTGATCGTGATGTCATCTCTATGCGCCCGGCTCCTTTTTGCGGCGCGTTCTTTCCTTTGGCAGCGTGTTCTGAAGCTCAATTTCCACCGAGAAGGGAATGGAGGAGAGGCGGGATGTTGCGTCTGGATCGGGCGCCGACCCGGTGCGCAGCTTCGAGCGCTGGAAGAACAGATATGCCAAGCGCAAAGACAAGCTGCGGCAACAGCGCAAACAAAAGAAACCGGAGTGGGAAGTGGAGAGGGAGTCGATCGCCGCTTTGGAAAGGCGCTACTCGGAGGTGAGAAGACATGCAGGGCAGTAGCCCTCTCGGGACCGCTTGTCCCAGCCGCAAAACCAAGATCCGCTTTGTTCCACTGCCTGTGTCTGGTTGGCAGAGATTGCCTTGGCTTTGGATTGCTTTTGTCTGCCGGATCCACTTTAGAACTAAAGGGGCGTGCATAAGAGCACTAGCGTGCCTACCGTCTCTGTCCTAAAGTTCCCTTTAATTGTATTCATTTTATGTATTCAATTCATGCTTATACATATATATTATCTAATAGGTACTCGACAAAGAAAAAAAGAAAGAAGCAGGAAAGGAAGAAAGAAAGGAGGAGGGGGAAGGAAGGAAGAAGGAAAGAAAGAGAAAGAAAGAAAGAAAGGAAGGAAGAAGGAAGAAAGAAAGAAAAGAAATAAAGGATTCAGCAATTAAAAAAAAAGGGTGTCCTAGAGTAGGGGGTCTCCAACCATGGCCTGGTGGACTTTAACTCCCAGAATTTCCCAACCAGCTTTGCTGGGGAATATTCAAATTAGTGATAAGTAGTAATATGTTGGAGAGAGGCACTCTGTGTACACTCTAGGACAGGGGTCTCCAACCTTGGCAACTTTAAGCCTGGTGGACTCCAACTCCCAGAATTTCCCAGCCAGCTTTGCTGGGTAATATCCAAATTAGTGATACGTAGTAATATGTTGGAGAGAGGCACTCTGTGTACACTCTAGGACAGGTGTCTCCAACCTTGGCAACTTTAAGCCTGGCGGACTTCAATTCCCAGAATTCCCCAGCCAGCTTTGTTGGGGAATATCCAAATTAGTGATACATAGTAATATGTTGGAGAGAGGCAATCTGTGTACACTCTAGGACAGGGGTCTCCAACCTTGGCGATTCCCCAGTGGGTGAGCTTTGCTGGCTGGGGAATTCTGGGAGTTGGAAGTCCACCAGGTTTAAAGTTGCCAAGGTTGGAGACCCCAGTCCTAGAATGTACACAGAGAGCCTCTCCCCAACATATTACTAAGGATCACTAATTTGGATATTCCAGGTTGGAGAAAAGCTTAAAATTGTGGCGAGAGAACCACATCACTATTGGTTGTGGAGGGAATAAGGATGAGGGAATTCCCAAATATCCGCCCACGTAAGTGACTGATTAAGGGATTCATCTCTAATAAACTTGGCAGATTGTCATTGTGGGAAAAAAATACATTATACAGGTAGTCCTCAACTTATGCCCACAATTGAGCCTAATATTTATGTTAAGTGAGAAATTTGTTAAGTGAGTTTTGCCCCGTTTTACGATTTTTCTTTCTAATTTGTTAAGTGAATCACTGCAATTATTAAATTAATAACACAGTTGTTAAATGAATCTAGCTTCCCCCTTGACTTTGCCTGTCAGAAGGTTGCGAAAGGTGATCACATGATCCCGGGAATTGCATCCGTCATAAATATGAACCAGTTGCCAAGCATCCAAATCTTGGTCACGTGACCACGGGGCTGCTGCAATGGTCATAAGTGTGAAATATGCTCATGTCACTTTTTTTCAGTGATGTAACTTTGAACGGTCACTAAATGAACTGTTGTAAGTCAAGGACTACCTGTACATACTATTTGAAGCTCCTGTACAGATGTCAGATTAAAACTTTAATAAATTGGACTGAAAGTTCATGCCATGTGACATACAAGTGGCATAAGGTTGCTTTAAGGGGTATAGTATTGATTGATTGATTGATTGAATTTATATTGCCATCTATGAAAGGCATGATATAGCCTTCCAAATGTACATGTTCCAGAAAGAACTTGCATCCAGCTGGACTTTTAATTGATCTTAAAATTAAATAGAAATAATTTGCAATGATATAGCTTCCTACCTGGAGAGGTGTGGACACCTCCCCCCCAATTGGTTGATTTTAAATGACCTAATGAAAACAGTGGTTCCTCATCCAGATTTTGGATATGTAGCACATCCTTGGGATTGTTGGGGGAAGGGTTGCATTGATTTTTGCTTGTAGATTTGTCAACTATTCCTTAAATAAGCATTTAAACAGGTTTGTCTGTCATGGTCAAATATGACTATTTATGGAAAGTGACATGTGCCTCTTGTTCTAGAAGACACAGATTAATAAACTAGAATCTCTCCTTTATTTGGAGAGATGTAGGTCAAGAGCCTCCAATGTAATGCTAGACAAACAATAATCAAAGTTCTCCTTTACACTGGCAAGATTTGGTAGATGTTAGGGGGGAAGGGAATGATATGGTTGGCTGAAGTATTGACATAATAGTGAGATATCAATTTACGACAGCTGTTCTCTTCTGCAGGAGAACTAGATGGTCGTACTAGTCAGTAGGTCCTAGCAGTGGGCTTGGCTAAACTGTCAAATTCTCTGCATCAATATTTGATGATGGCACAATTTTAGAGGCTAATATATGCCAAGGCTGTTGATTAGGCTAATGTATGAAAAGGTGGTTGCGATGACTCCAAGCTATTTTTCTCTAGTCAGAAAAGTTTTGTATCTGAATAAATTGGCATAGCACATAGGTGGGAAGAGCTTATTGGTGATTCTGTCCTGTGGATGAATTTCCCAGAGGTATCTGATTGGTCTCCAATAAAGAAATTGGATGCTCCTTTGATTTGATCCAGCAGGACACTCTGATCTGGTTCACAGATAGAGCTAAGTTATGGCTTAGTTTATAAACTCTGACTGCTCTTGGAAGGACAGATACTGAAGCTCAAATAGTTTGGCCATCAAATGAGAAGAGAGGACTCACTGCGAAAGACACTGATATTGGGAAAGATTGAAAGTGAAAGGAGAAGGTGACGGCAGAAGATGGAATGGTTGAATAGTGTCATCAACACAGTGAACATGAATTTGGGCAGACTTAGGGAGCCAGCCAGGAGTTTTCTCTTGTTTTCTTTAAAACTCAAGCATCCAGGTTGGTACAGAACTGAAAAGAAACTTCCTGGGGTCTGAATTTGGGAAAATCACACTAATTTTGCAACAGTATGAACCACATGTACTTCAGGAAAAGTGGAAAAAGTATTTGTTGTGTGTGTTTCAAGCCTTTATATAGGATACAGAAACAAGTTATACATTCAGTATATGTAATGTGTCAGGAAGCAATAATAAAAACATTGATGAGACATGAAAAAAGACAAGATACCCTTATTACATCTCCTTTCCCATCTGGCTTGTTTCTTTATCACTTGCAACTCTCAAGGACTCCAAAACATGGCCTTGTTATTTAGTTTATGAAAAGGTCAATTTTTGCATTAAAAAAAAGAAAAAAGAAATGGCTTTTCCAAAAGGAAAACATTGTTTTCTCAACTTCAAAAGGAGACGTGGATGCCATGCTAAAATATTGATATCACCTTTACTTAAAAGGTAATCATAAAGCCTAAAATTCCAGGTAACTTTTAACGCCTGCCAAAAGCATCAATACCTGAATCCTATGTTCAGTTATTGAACATAGAGGAACATAATTTCATATTTGTTTAATGTTAATAGATCATTTTTTTCCCTTCAGAGCCTCTCTGAAGGCGAAAATTATTTTAAGTGCCTTCAAAATTAAATCTGTATCTAACTGGCATTTTGAGAGCTCTGCGGTGTACCAGTGATGAAAGTTTGAGTCAGCAGGAAAATGCTTTAAGCTGATAAGCCTATAACATGGAATCTTAATTTATATGTATATTATATCTGAAGTGGAAATGTTTAGGTAAATATGCTGTGAGGGTATATTCTAAGTACAGCCCGCCTGTAGTCAGTTTTTGTCTCTGCAGTTAGGCAAACAAGTATCAGACAGTAGATTCTTATTTGGGAAAAATAGGTTGAAATATGTGGAGATCAGGGTGGATTTGATTTAAATCGAATTGATTTAAATCACAATTTAAATCATGATTTAAATCACTAGTAAAAAGGCTTGATTTAAATCAACTCGATTTAAATCATAATTTTTAAAGAGCAACTGTCATCTCTGCTATTCCTTTGACCCACTATTAACTCACCGATAGTCCCAGTGTTGCAGAATATACAGCCTCATGCTACATAACTAAGCTCCATTTCATGCTGAATAAACTAAATTATTTATGTATCTTAAATAGAAAACTATCTTACGATAGATTTTTACCCCAAAAGTTTTTTATTAAAATAAATTCGATAAAAATCAAAAAAATCCGATTTAAATAAAAAAAATCTGATTTTTTTATTTTTTTTAAAAAATCATTGATTTTTATCCATCCATTGATTTTTATCCAGCATGGCATTGCTTTCTTGTTCTGAATAGAATAGAATAGAATAGAATTAGAATAGGATAGGATACGATAGGATAGGATAGGACAGGACAGGACAGGACAGAACAGAACAAAACAGAACAGAACAGAACAGAACAGAATTCTTTCTTGGCCAAGTGTGATTGGACACATAAGGAAGTTGTCTTTGGTATATATGCTTTCAGTGTATATAAGGAGAATAAAATACATTCATCAAGAATAAAAAGATACAACAGTGATAGTCAAGGTTACTAATAAGCTATCAAATTGTACTAGGAAACAAATAAAAACAATATAAATTGAAAGATACAAGCAACATGGTTGTAGTAATAAGTGGAAAGAGATAAGTACAGCCATGTTCTTGCATTTCATTTTGGAGAGCTGCACATTGACTAAAGTGAGTGGGTTGCATCTAATGGGGAAAAGGAAGGTTTGAGAAATGGGGAAAAAATTACAGGGGCTGTCAGAAGTTCAACTTAGATTTTCCAGTGTTACTGTACAGCAACAACAACCAACATTTTTTTCTGTTCTGAGTCCCTCAGAGCTACTCTGTTGGTGCTGATGCTAAGCAGCGGGTGGAGGTATCCATTCTCCTCTTTCTTAGCCACCTTGTTTCCCTTTCTGTAAATAACTGTAAATCAGTGCTCTTGTCAGAGGGACCAGCTGGTCCTTGGCATGGAGACTTTGAAATAAGTCCAAGAGTTGCATATGGCCTGAGGACAAGTTGCCCACCTCTTCTCTATAGAGTCAGGCAAGGCTGTTTCTCATTCAGTCTTTTTTGTCCAGCCAAGCAAGCAAAAGCTGTCCAAAAATAAGGATCAGTGGGTGTAATGGCCAGTTCAGCACTGCTTTTTGAATAGGCTCCAGTTGTCTTTGGCCATCAATTTTTATCTCTCTTTCCAAGCCATGTGGAAGGTCAGTGGTTTTCTACCCCTCCTTGTTGACATTTCTCTCTTTTTTTCTTTTTCCTTTCTGCTGGTCTGACAAGGTCAAATAAGGGAGAATAATTATAGTTCAAGGTTGAAATGGGGGGGGCATCCTTGGTGTTTTCTAGTTTGATTGTTTTTCTGCAGAAGTTTCATTACTTAAACTAGTTATCATCATCAGTGCATCACCTTCAAGTCTTCTTTTCATTAAGGTGCTGGTGAAGCAAGTATTAGCCAAATATCTCCTGAGATGTTCACTACCTTTTTTTTAAAAATAACATCATTGTTGGAACATAGCCTGGTTATTTGTTTGTTAGATTTATGTCCTGCTTTTAATTCAGGACTCCAGTGAAGCTCACATACACCTTCCTTCTACTGTCCCTGCGGGATCTCCAGCATGGTTTTCTGAAGTTTACTTGCTCTCAGCTGCCATGGAAACGGGGATGAGAGCATGGGCGTTTGGGTTGGGAAAATGAGCTGGTGTGTAATAGTCCCATGAGAATTGGAAGGGAGGTTTGCACTCATGAATTATGGCACTGCTGAGTGGAATTGTTTATACTCGGTCAAGGCCAACTGTCCGGAGACTCCAGATGCGAGAAATCCTGCAGGGGAGCTTTCCCATAACATCATTCTGGATGTTGATTGGAGCTCTTAGTGCTGGACCCTGGGAGGAGGGATTTGGGGTGACTTTCAATATGTAACTTTTGCACATTTTGATTCAGACCTTGCCTTGCTTTCATTGCTATTATTTCAAATTTAGTAAAAGTACCTCTTTTGTAATCCAATGGAGTTGTGGGGTTTTCTTTCTTGAGTTTTGAATGGAGGCTGGACAGAAGAGAGATGGAATGGTCCAGAGTCATCTAGTGAGCTCTTATGGCTGAGGGTAGACTAGAATCTGAGCTTTTGCAGTGCCAGCCAGCAACTTTAATGCATGATGCATGATGCATGATGTTGAGGGAAATGTATGGCAAATAGAAATAATAGGAACTTGCTGTTTGGACTAAAAATGTGTTTTTAAAAAATCATTAAATCATTCCTGGTTTTTCTAGTTGCCTTAGAGTCCTACTGGAAATATAAGATTCCATTAATTCCTCTTTTTTTTTACAGGTAGTTCTTGATTTATGACCACAATTGAGCCTCATTTTATGACCTTTCTTGCCACAGGTGTTAAGTGAATCACTGCAGTTGTTAAGTTAGTAACACAGTTGTTAAGTGAATCTGGCTTCCCCATTGATTTTGCTTGTCAGAAGGTTGCAGAAGGTAATCACATGACCCTGGGACACTGCAACTGTCATAAATATGAACCAGTTACCAAGTGTCCAAATTTTGCTGCAATGGTCGTTAGTGTGAAAAATGGTCATAAATCACTTTTTTCAGTGCCATTGTAACTTTGAGCAATCACTAAGTGAATGGTTGTATGTCAAGGACTATCTGTGTAGAAAACTTCACACTGCAAGTATGTGGAGATGGCTGTAATCTTTTAGAGATTTATTTGGAAGAAAGTCCTATGGGGCTCCTATTGGGACATTTACTTTTGAATAAAACACAAGTGTGTTATAAATCTGTTTAATTAAATTATACCAGTATTGAATATTAATTATAGTGGCACAGTACAGGCACAGAAATTATAGTTGAAACTTCATCAAAAGCAGTGAAGAATTGTATTAATGCTACAGAACAAACCTGAGAGGAAAATGAATAAAATATTCACTTTTGCAGTGGGATACTTAATAAATAATGCTAGTTTGCAGAAATGCTCAGGTTCTTTAGTGTTTTAAAATTTAATGATCTGTTTTATTTTTTTCCAATACAGATAAATACAAACGAAGTTACAAGATTTTCTGATTTCCCAATATCCAGGAAAACTCTGAAAGGTAGGAATGGAAACCTTAAGGATAAAAATGTTCCCAGTACGCTCCCACAGAGAGGGACTCCTCAGGGTGCCGTCAGCTAGGCAGTGTCGGCTGGTGACCCCCAGGGGGAGGGCCTTCTCTGTGGCAGCACCTGCCCTCTGGAACGATTTGCCCCCGGAGATACGGAGGATATCAGATCTCTGGGCTTTTCGCCGCGCCCTAAAAACTTTTCTCTTCCATCAGGCAGGGCTGGCGTGAACCCCCACCCCCCACCCCCCACCCCCATTTTTGAGATATTAGATTTTTAATTGTTAAATGGGTTTTAGTCGTAAGGTTCTTAATTTTTCGGCCAAAGGATATAATTCTTTTAAATTTTTAACTTTTGTATTGGATGTTTTTTACTTGGCTGTGCACCACCCTGAGTCCACCAGGAGAAGGGCGGTATACAAATTTAAATAAAATAAAATAAATAAAATAAAAATGTCCTCAAATTAAATACAGTTCTATCTGTTGCATTCTGAAACGGATTCTTTGTCTTCTGTGTATCATCAGGCTTACAGGAAGCTCAGTATCGCATGGTGACTGAAATCCAGAAGCAGACCATAGGTTTGGCTTTACAGGGTAAAGATGTTCTGGGAGCTGCCAAGACAGGATCTGGCAAAACTTTGGCTTTCATTGTACCGGTAAGTAGGGAAATACTTGTATATCATCATATAAGCTAACATGTATCCTATTTGTATTAATGGATGAGTTAGGTGTCACTGAAGGATTCATTATCTTGGCCTAGGACAGTGATGGTGAACTTTTTGGCACCAAGTACTGAAAAGGTCGTGCAGAAATGTCGCACACATGCGTGCTCATCAGGGCCGCGCTCTGGAAAAGCCGAACTTCCAGGTTCTAGCACATGCATGCCTGACGATCAGCTGGGCGGCGAACATGCGCAGGCCAGTTTTCAGCACTGCCACGCGCACGAAGGATAGCTGATCGTCGTGCGCACATATGCGCCAGAAACCCGGGAGACAAACGGGCAAGGCTGGGCGACATGGTTTTGCATGCCACTTTGGCCACGCGTGCCATAGGTTCGCCATCTCGGGCCTAGGATAAGGAGGACTAGTTATCCAGCTATTCTAGACTTCTGGACCACTGGATCTGTGGTTCTGAGTTAGACTGGGCAGCACAATTATGGAAGTTATGATCCAGTGTACCTACAGAGTTGGGGAAGGTTGTTGTAACAGAAAACTTTACTCAAATAACAATACCAATAGCATGTAGGCATATATACTGCCCTGCAACACTTTATAGCATTCTCTGGGCAATTTAAAATGTAGAAGCATTGCCCCCAACAATCTGGGTCCTCATTTTACTGACCTCAGAAGGAATAAAGGCTGAGTCAACTTTGAGCACTGTCAGAATCAAACTTCAGGCTGTGGGCAGAGTTTGCCTGCAATATTGCGCTTTTAACCACTGCGCCAACAGGGTTCTGATATTTATTTATTTATCTATCTATCTATCTATCTATCTATCTATCTATCTATCTATCAAATTTCTATACCGCCCTACTCCCGAAGGACTCAGGGCGGTGAACAGCCAAGATAAAATACAGATAATACAAATATTAAATATTAAATTCATAGCGTGATAATTCATCACGCTCATAAATTGCTCATTTTTGCTTGTATCATGTGATACAAACTGCGTAAATCCATTTTTAAAAAGGTTCAGCATTTCTATATTGCCTACTTTTCAAACTCTAGCCAGTAGATAGCATGAAATAATAAAGCCTAATATTAGAAGCATCAAGATTATAAAATGATATGTTGTAGTGTTTGATTGATAAGCTTTGCTTATCAACTTTGCTTTTTGTGGGAATTTAAACAGCTTAGACCTTCCTAGATTCGGGGATTCTGGTCACAGTAATGACCAGAATTCCCATAATAATCTCTTGATTGGGCTACAGCAATGCCCTAATAATCTCCTGATTAGATTACACTACAACAATGCACTCCACATGGACTTACCCTTGAAAAATTTCAGATTCTTCAGCTGGTGCAGAAAACAGTGTCATGGGCATGTTTTGCGTGTTTCTAAAACAGCACATGTTACACCTATGTTCCACAAGCTCCATTGGTTGCCAATTTGTTTCCAGGACCAAATCAAGATGCTGGTTTTAGCCTTTAAAGCCTATAATGGCATGGAACTAGCTTATCTGAGGGACTGCCCATTCCATCAGATCATGTAGAGAGGAGATCTTGTAAACATGCAGTGAGTTTGGTCTGCTATACCCGGTCCCAGGAAATGGGTCTTCTTAGCCATGATGCCCACCTTATGAAACATCCTCATTCCTCATTCCCAAAGTGAGGCTACCTCCATTCCTGTTGATGTCTCAGAAATGCCTTAAGAGTTGACTTTGTCATCAGGGTCCCCAAGGGGACTAGTGAAACATTGAGGTTAACGTTTACTGTCTGTTACTATTTTATATATTTTAACCATGACTATTCTTATCATATTTTTTGGAGTATAAGACGCACCTTAGTTTTTGGGGAAGAAAATAAGAAAAAAGCTGATTGGCAGGTGGATCAGCCTCCGGGAATACCCCCAATCAGCTGTTTTAAGAGGTGAATTTTAACAACTGGTTCCTTGGTGTGAGCTCTGTGCCTTGCTTTTTTTTTTTTTTTTCTGCCTCTGAAACTTCTGAAACTGTTTCAGAAAAAACATTTTCCTGCCTCTGAAAGCCTCTGAAACAGAGCTTCAGAAAAAAAGCCTATGAAGCTCTGTTTGGGGGCTTCTTTTCTGAAGCTCTGTTTGGGGGCTTTTTTTTCTGAAGCTCTGTTTGGGGGCTTCTTTTTGGAAGCTTCTTTTCTGATACTTTTTTCAGCCTCTGAAACCTCTGTTTGAGAAGCTGGGCGGGGCTACATTCAGAGTATAAAACGCACCCATCTTTTTTAGGGGAAAAAGGTGTGTCTTATACTCGGGAAAGTATGGTATATACAGGTAGTCCTTGACTTACGACTGGTCACTTAAAGACTGTTGAAGTTACAGTGAGCTTGAAAAAAATTACTTAGGACTTGTCCTCGAAGTAATGGCTGCTGTTCCACCCCCTTGGTCATGTGATCATATTTTGTGTGCTTGGCAGCCAGTTTGCATTAATGACCCGTTGCAGCATCTACCAGGCACATGACTTTTGCTGTTTTCCATCAAAAAAAGATGCCCATTGGATAAGATGGATTTAGACTTATGATCATGTGATTTGTTTAAGAAGTGCATCATTCACTTAACTTCAGTGACTTGCTTAGTCCGTGCCATAAAAATGCTCATAAAATAGAGTCTGGTCACATGATGACTCAACTTAAACCGCAATGACTTATGACCAAAACGGGGTCATAAATCAGTTTTTTTCATTAAATCTTTTATGCTGCCCAGAATAGGTATTTGTGAGATTTTTGTGAGCCCACATAAATTTGATAAACAAAGAAACAAACCTTGCTATTGTCAGACAAGTGCATTTTCCTGTCGACAAGAGACTGAACTGGGCAGATGATAACGTTCTGCCTTGTCAAGCTGCAGACATTTTATTTGATGAGTGCTTTAGTGCACACGAAGCATGTCTTGAACATCTCTTAGCTGGAAATAGATATCTATGGATGTATAGTCCATGTGATGAAGCCCCTTTGCTCTAGCAAAGTAGTGTGGCTGCAGAGCTTTTTTGAAATCAGGAGCCCTATTGCTTGCGAAGGAGAGTTTCACCATGGAGATATTTGAAGTGAGTTATTGCTTCAAAGATTTGCTTTAGAAAGGAACGTTGTAACTGGTTATAGGTTAATATTGAAAAAGTGTACTCCAAGGGAGCATGTGATAGACTTTCAAACTAGTGCTTTTTAACTTTTCAGGCTCTAGAAATTTTATACCGACAGCAGTGGACTGCCATGGATGAACTGGGTGTTTTGATAATATCTCCTACCAGAGAATTGGCTTATCAGACATTTGAGGTCCTGCGTAAAGTGGGGAAGAATCATGAATTTTCTGCAGGTCTAATCATTGGTGGAAAGGTAGGCTCTTCTTTTAAACAATAATTGTTTAAATTATTTTTTTAAACAATTGGTGCAATATTTATTTATTTATTTATTTATTTATTCATTTATTTATTTATTGCGATTTATATGCCGCCTTTCTCCCTAGGGACTCAAGGCAGCTTACAAAATGACAACTTCAATACAAATCACAATACAATACCAAATTAAAATCAGTAACCCAATTAAAAAACGATTTAAAATTATACCAGTGTACCCCCAAACGGATCAGTTTAATTGGCAGAAGAGCCATGTCTTCAGCTCACGACGGAAGGAAAGAAGGTCGGGGGCTGTCCTGAGCTCAGTGGGCAATCCATTCCAGAGGGATGGAATGGCAATAGGACTGGGTGTTTTGTTAATATGATTTATTGGGTTAGGGATTTTCTGTCTTCACTGTGAGTTGTATTGTGTTGGGTGAGGGTGCACTGAGGGAGCTCAACCAATCTCATTGTACATATGTTGTGCACTGACAATAAAGATTTGAATTGAACTGTTCGGGGGCAGTTAGAATATTTGAGTGATATTTGTGGGCACAGTGGATTTAAATGCATGCTAAGGATACGTATGAACCTCCGCTCCTCAATTCAGAACAAACCGTTGAACCAAAATTCTGCAGAATGATTTCAGGTCAGCCACTTGCTAGTCTGATTGTTGATCTCTCCCTTTCCGTTTCTCTTCCTCCCTCAGTCATCACCAGCATGACATATCCCCCTGATCTTAGAATCATAGAATTATAGGGCTAGAAAAGACCTTGGAGGTCTTCTAGTCCAACCTTCTGCCCGAGACAGGAGTTAATCTACCTATCATCTATCCTTCTTTACTTACTGCATCTGGCACGTTCCTCCAGTCTTCCTATCCATCCAATTTTTCAGTGCTTTTCTTTCTTTTTGAATAAGTTGAGGAAAATATTGGCTATGTTCCAGGATTCATTTCAGATAACAATAAAAAGCAAGATCGGTACGTTGCTATCTTCTCTGTTAGTCTACCAGCCCCACCTCTAACATAGAAATCACACACACACACACACACACACACACACACACACCTGCCCATCAGAACCCCAAACCAGCCAGCAGAGTCAGGTTTTGTTGCCCTTCTGGAAGGTCAAAAGGGTGGTAGCAGACCTTACCTCAGGCAGCAAAGGCACTAGGTTAGAAACCAGGAGACTGAATTCTAGTCCTGCTTTAGCCATGAAAGCCAGTGGGTAACTTTGGGCCAGTCACTCTCAGCCCAAGTGTTGTGTTGAAAATAGAAGATGGAAGGTGTTTTAGACATGATCTCACCTTGAATTATTTGTAAAAATAAAGGTGAGATGCAAACAAATTAAATAAAAAAAAAATATTCCAAAGAGCAGGGCCACCGCAGAAAAACCCCACTTCTCCACAGCATAAGAGAACACTGCAAAATATATTTATAATGCATTATTAAAATAAGGAATTTGTCCAACCGGTGATGTGCTGCTTATCTGTAGATTGAGATTTTAATAAAAGCAGGAACCTTGTGCAACATATCTAAACATCTCCCATTAGCCACTGCCAGCATAGTGAGTTATTGAGTTTGGCATAGTTATAATTTACTGAGCTGGGATCATTTCAGATTTCATAAATCACTGTACAATCACTTTCTTCTTTAACATTATTCTTTCCCCAAATATATATATATATATTTGTTTGTTCTCTGCCAGTGATATGTGGACAAATTGGGATGTTGTGCCCACAGAAATTAACACAGACCAGAGGTTATTTCATAATTTTGTGTCAATGTGTATAATTTGTGTGCAGATGTCAATCTGTGTGCTATTGAAGATGTTTGGAGAAAAATACAATCTTTTCTGTGAGTTGGTGTGTGCCATGTTCAAAGTGGCTTTGTGTGGATGCATTTTGCAAAACTACGCATCCTAAATTCTCAACCAATCTGCTTTTTCAGGACTTGAAACAAGAATCAGGCAAAATCCATAATATGAATATCCTCATTTGTACTCCTGGTCGTCTTTTACAACACATGGATGAAAC
This sequence comes from Arizona elegans, assembly GCA_022577455.1. Taxonomy (NCBI): domain Eukaryota; kingdom Metazoa; phylum Chordata; class Lepidosauria; order Squamata; family Colubridae; genus Arizona; species Arizona elegans. The sequence continues at coordinate 97,589,574 of JAKOOJ010000006.1, read as the reverse complement.
CTCGTATTTCCATGCCTCTAATCTTCAGATGCTGAGTACGTATAAAATATTTGTTGGGAGCCTCTGATCCTGGATCTGTTCAGTGGGAATTCTGATTCAGAGCTTTACTTGAAACCTTAATAGGAACACTGCTGCCTTCTAATCTTAAACTTCTTACAGAACTGATGCATATATGTTGCTCTGGGCAATTCACAGCATGCAGAGAATATTTCTTAAAATGGAAGAAAAGGGAAGAATATTTATTATTTATTTATTTATTAATTTTATTTCTATATCGCCCTTCTCCCGAAGGACTCAGGGCGGTGTACAGCCTGATTAAAAGCACAAGACAGACAAAATTTAATATACTTGTTCAAACTTCTTGTACAAGACTCCTAACTGTCCTAATGTTTTAAAATTACAAGAATTGTGCAAGTGGTTGCATGGATTTAAGAACAGCAATAAATCTGCATAAGAGTGTGGTGTTATGTCCGTGTGGGATAGGACATGTTAGATGTCTACAACCACATCAGCACATTTGGGTGATAGGTAGTGGACCCCCGACTTAACTACTGTCAACTCTGAAACGAACCTGGTTGGGGCCATTTTGGAGGCTTCAGGGTTGCCACAATACAAAGAAGGGATAGGGAGGGGGAACAGAGTTAGATGGGGGGGCGGGTTTGTAGCCAAAACAAAATAGTTTCCTGTGGGAACCAAGGTCATTCCAACAAGTGGATGGAGAGAGGAGGAGCACAATAGTCAGGTAACCAGCCAGCACCTTGATTGGACAATGTGACCGATTGTTTTTTACTTTTACTTTTTAATCCGGTGAAAACCGCAGGAACGTTCAGAGTGGGTTTTCCCCAGTTTGTGCCAATATGATATCTCCAAGGAATCTGCCTGCCTTGAAGTTCTGCTTTCTATGGAGCTATTACTTGGAACCTTGACAACTACATTATGTGAAACATCCAACTGTGTTTCATTTAACTACTACAACTTTTGAAGTCTGATTTCCCCCAATTTGCTTTTCTCATTCCAGTCCTTGATGAAGCTGATAGAATTCTGGACATGGGCTTCGCTGATACCATGAATGCAATTATAGAGAACCTTCCTAAAAAACGGCAGACCCTGCTTTTCTCAGCTACGCAGACCAAATCTGTGAAGGACCTTGCTCGGCTGAGCTTGAAGGATCCAGAATACATCTGGGTGCATGAAAAAGCAAAGTTCAGGTTGGAGTTCAGCTTATGTAGTCTGCAAAGAAATATGTGTGTTTTGGGTACTGTCTTGTTTTTCTCTATTCTGAACCTCCTTGTGGCATGGTATGGTCTGAGAGTTTCCAGTCTTGGGCTTAAAATAAAGCAGGCTAATAAACTGGAGTAGGCACATCCAGGAAAAGAAGATTTAATCTGGATTAATCACAGGGTGTTTGTAGAATTCCTTGTTTCACTGCTTGCTTACCTTTGCAACAACCGTCTGTACAAGAAATTACTGCAATGTATAACTTTTGGACCTTGAAGCAGAGAGCTGCAAGCTAAAGTAAGTGTATAAAAGAGTTGATTTAAAAGAGACACGACTGGCTAACAGTGCGACTATAAAAATTACTATTGGGAGGAGCCCAAATAATTTTTGATTTGATCTTCCAAGTCTTTTTTTCTCTCAAAGATCTGACAAACTTTATTCGAACAGCTGAGAATTACTTCATTCCCAGCGTCGTCAAAACTAAATTAAAGCAAATTCCTCCCAACACAAATTCCTCAGTCCTATCGCAAATCTTGGTCCAATTAGGCAAACTTCCAAAGGCCTTTCTTGGCAAACGTTCAGAAGTCACAGATACAAAAATAAATACAAGACATAGACGAAGAAGAAGACAAAGCTACCAATGTTGTTTTCCGGCAAAGCCCAAATGCTGTTGCTGGTCTGTTTTAAGCCTTATGGGAGGGGCCAATCATCTCTTGGCCCTACTCCCAAGTTGTCCTCTTTGCTTGAGCTGCTCTTGCCTTGTGGCAGCTCTTCTCATGCGTGCATTAGGAACAGGCTCCTCCTGTTCCTCTGCCTCACTCCTATCAGTCTCTGGAGGCTCTGGAGTCCGCACCTCATTCCCCGATGGCCCTGGCCCCATCTCTGCCTCCAACGCAGAGACCTCATCCGGGCCTTCCCCAGCCTCCAGGACTGGCCCATGTTCTTCCTTAGCCTCATCGCTGTCTGACTCCGCTGCCAGCTCTGCAGGCTGCTGGCGGACCACAACAGTCTCTTGCAAATGACCGGCAAAAACAAAGGATGCCTCTTTCTTGGAAAAAGTTGCAGATCTAGTTTTACTTAAATAATACTTTGAGACACGTTTACTTGAACGTATATTGTTTGTTTTTCATTGCCTTTTTCCTCCCCATGATGTTTTTATCTGTTGTCTATTTCTCCTTTTCTGGTACTTTTAGTACTCCAGCAACCTTGGAACAGAACTACGTTGTTTGTGAACTGTACCAGAAAGTCAATATGTTGTACTCTTTTCTGAGAAGTCACCTGAATAATAAGAGTATTGTATTTTTTGCAAGCTGTAAAGAGGTATTGTATAATCCCATATTATTACAATTTATAAGAGTGTTGATTATAATTTATAAAAATCAAATGGATAACAGTCATGCAGGGTGTTGCATTTTAAATTGTCTATCAATATATTCTATGGTACAAGGAGTCCTCGACTTACAACAGTTCATTTAGTGACTGTTCAAAGTTAATGACATTGAAAAAAGTGACATGATCATTTTTCATGCTTATGATCATTGTAGCAACCCCACGGTCATGTCATCAAAATTCAGATGCTTGGCAACTGACTCATATTTATGATGGTTGCAAGTGTCAGAGGTTATGTGATCACCTTTTGCGACCTTCTGACAAGCAAAGTCAGTGGGAAAGCCAGATTCACTTAACAACCATGCTACTAACTTAACAAATGCAGTGATTCACTTAACAACTGTAGCAAGAAAGATCAACAAATGGGGCAAAACTCACTTAACAACTGTCTCTCTTAGCAGTGGAAATTTTGGGCTGAATTGTGATCATAAGTCCAGGACTACCTGTAATCAGAAAGTTAGAATACTGTAAAACAAGCAAAGTGTAACGTTCCGGTGTCCCGCGTAAGAGAAGCCAGCAATACAAGCTGATGTTAGATTGTTTATCTGGAAATGTGGACCCAGCACAAAGCGACCATCCAAAAGGAATCAAATTTGCGCTTCTGTGGTTAGCTCACCTGACCCTTATATTGTGTCCCACCTCTCCTGTGTGTATACCCCATCCCTCCCATTGACTGCTTAGACAGCCTCCGTAGTCTGGCCACGCTCCTAGCCACCCATCCCGGCTAATCCTGCCCGGCTTCCTGCTGCCACCCATGCTCTGACAATCAGCTGTTTTCCCGATCCAATGAACAGCTGTTTCTCAATGAGCCGGGTAAAGCCAGGGTTCTGCTAGTCAGGCGGCAGCTCTGGATGCAGGAGCGGGCAGCCAGTCAAAGTCTGGGGCCCTAGCCAGGGAGCAGCCTGTGGATGACAGAGCGAAGCGATCTGTGGGTCTCTTGGGTGGCGTGTGTGTCTGCTCTTTCCCTGCCCTTCTGGTGGCCCCGGCTGGTCTGGCGGTCCGGGGCTGACACAAAGCAGATGAAAACACGTAAATTTTGCTGAATCCTGAGGCTGGAGAGCACTGTCAGCACTATAACACAATCATGTTATTTATCAATAATGGTTATTTATCAACTGCTAACTTTATAGAAGTTAGCAGTTGATAAATAGCAATTGCTATATATATACACTTCTTTATACTACTCTAAAGGGAGTTATAGCAGCTATAAACTCCCTTTATAGAAGTTAGCAGTTAAGTATCCAAGCAAAGAGAAATTTGGGGTGTAGGTAGAGGGAAATACTCCAACTGGACTTCTTCAGATATCTTTGTGTTGTATTCAATGAAGTGCATGCTTGGTTTATAAATCGACCAAACACATAATAGTAAACATTGTGATCCAAGCATTTTATTCTATGAAAGAAAAGGAAGGTGTTTTTCCTGATTAGGTGCCTTGTAATTGTAGCTTTAAATAAGCACTTGGCTTAAAAATGAGATGCCTTTAGATCAAAGGGTGGGGTTTATTTATAAAAAGGTTATTATTTTGGGAATAACTCCCATCTTTTTTGAGATATCATGAAGTTTAAAACAGCATCAACTCTGTTGGCTGTAGCTATAAATCTGTCACTAACTGAAAAGATTATGGTGACAAGAGGCCTGGCTGTTAGGTTGTGTGTAAAAAGTATTTGTTGCTTGTGTAACAAGCAGAGCAGAAACACACACGGAAGGAGATAAACGTGCAGCTCGTGTGAGAAAAATACTTTATATACAAGATAATAAGCAGTCTCGGTGTAGGTAAAACAGTCCAAGGTCATAAACAGTAAATCAGTCCAGTAAGTATCTTCCCTTACCAAAGCAAACAGACTTCAGTAACTCTCGGTATACAGTACCATATAACAATCCAGTCTAACACCAATCAGCAGAAAGACGCAGGAAGCAACAGGAACAGGAACATTCAGGAACAAAGAACGCTTCTCTGCGCTGCTTATTTATGCACTGTAGCCTAATTACAGGGTTCAGCAAACCCTGATTACGTGGCTCAGTTGTTTCTTAAGGAAACAGATATATTGCCTGACCAACAAGTTAGGAGTAAGCTACAAGCTGAACCTAACATTGGCAATTGATTACCTTGCAAATTGCTGTGAAATTGGGGAAAGGAGGTATGTTCAGGGGCAGAAACAGATCAGCTGAATTAAATGAGACTTCGTGAGATTTCAGAATTGTAAATTCTAATCAGGCTCCTGGGTTTTTCATAGCATTCGCTTTTAGGAAACATAGTGGTTTGGTTTTAACTCCCATGGTAATTTTCTGAAAATTGCTGCATGATAAAAATGATATGAAAGCTCCAGGAGGAAAGGATATTTTTCTGTTTTTTTCCCCTAGGAGACACGAAACCTTAGCATGCCTTTTCCTCTGATTTTTTTCCATTTTGCAGATCTCTGCCTTTTCCATTTGCAAACCTTTGTATCCCTGTGTCTAGCTAGCTGAGGTAACAGAAGTGGCTCTTCTACCTGTTTGAAACTAGTACTAAAGAGTAGAGAAAGCTGCTTCTTCCTAAGCGTTGAATTATATGTCGTCTTTTGGGATATCTTTTAACATCCCAATCTAGCTTACCACCCTGGTTTTTTCTTCCATGGTATTGTTAACCAGGTCTGATCCTGTTTAGCTTTTCTACTTCAGCCAAGACTGGCTAGGCCAGGGCTGTCAAACTCGTTTCCCACAGGCCAGACGCGTCACGCGCTAGCCACACCCATGCCCGGTTTAGTGAAGGGGAAAAAAGTCGTGATATGTCATATGATGCCGCCGTGATGATGCGAGTTTGACACCCCTGGGTTAGGCAGTGCTGGCCTACAATGTAATACATATGTCCTGTCAACTAGTCTTGCTGATAGAATTTAGTATTAAAATGATTATTGGTTTCTAGGTTCAGTATTTGTTTAGAGTCTTTTGTCGCCTTCGTCCGGGTCTCCCTATACTGGCTCTTCATGGGAAACAGCAGCAGATGAAAAGAATGGAAGTTTACCGTGATTTTTTGCGCAAGAAATCGGCAGTTCTTTTTGCTACGGATCTTGCAGCTCGTGGGCTAGGTAAACAGTTTTGCATTCCTTCACATCCAGGGGAATTATCTAATCGGTTTGGCCCAGTTCTTGAAAATCATTTATTAAATTAATCATTTAAGGAAGAGACCAAGATCCAGCTGGCTAAGATTGAGTGGAGAACTCATGTTCTCCAGCAGCAGACCTGGGATGCTAGTCTTTATCCTTTCATTGCCTGTGTCCTCTTCTGCTGCTTCCTCCACAGTCATGTTCCCATTGCTTCAAGTCCTGCTGTATCTCAGGAATGAGACTAGTCTAATTCCCTCCTAAGTTAAGATCCAGGTCAGAATCCAGGAGGCCAGCCCAGCAAGAGGAGGAAGATGAGGAACTAGGAAAGAACAGAACCATGTGTTCCCTAATTCAGATAGCACCTTGTCCACATTTCTACAGGTTTAGGATTTGTACTTGTTGATTTTTCCAATCTTGCATCCCCAGGTGACAATGGATTTCAGTTTTTATCATCTCTGGTCAGGATGATCAGATTTACCTAGTGATCAATTATTAAGTATAGTTAATTAGTTTATTGATCATATCAAGAGACAAGAGAGTATAAACTAACAGATGGATAAAGTAGGCATAAAAGTATGGAGCAAAGAAATTCAGATAAGTGCATCACCTTTATTGCACATGTGACCTCACTCTGTTCTATATAATGAGCTCTCAGCTGAATAGCTTTCATTATAAACTTGGTAATTCTGCTTTCTGGCTATATATTTATTGACACCCCGTTGTTGAGATTCTAACAGGCACTTTAGTCAAGTAAAGATTCTAAATATTGGGTCCTTGTTGGGGCAAATAATTGGCATTCAAATAAGATATGTACAAAGCCTTTGATATCTGGGGCTAGAGATCAAGTATCGATAAGGGAATCTTCAATTAAATTTTCCTTCTCTGGTTCAGCACTTCCTTTAAGCTGTATCTGTTCCAATGTATACCTGTGCCTTTCTTGCATTTTGAATGTAAAAGATCTGATTGATATAAAGTGGGGTTTTATAAAATTGCTGGTCTTCAGTGTAATGGGCCATTATCTTAGTTCAGCAGCTTCCAGCATAACTATCGTATAGAAAGAGATGGGGGCAGGGGAGGAGAGCATAATAGGAAAGGAAATAAGTAGAAGTAGAAGAACAGAGACTAGGCAAAACCTTAAAAAAGAAATACTGTAATAGAAATTTATTTGTATTAAAAAGTTAGCTGAAATGCAAATTGGATTATTTCTGAGGTATACATACATTGCAAACTTCTGGTTTAAAATCATAAATGGCCAGTTCTACTTTTCAATTTGTAAAATGCAAATGATTTCTCTCTCCATACCAAGTTTAAAATTATGGTCCCTTTCATTATTTAGGAAATGAAGCTTCTATTAATTTTCGTTCCATCTGACAGATACATGTAGCTAGAATATGTGATTAATTGTATTTTGTGAGCAGTCTCTTTCAACAGAGTGCCAGTAAAATAGAGCTGGAGTGCAAAATTCATATGGAATTATACTGCCAACATAGAAAGTGTTGTATGTGACTGGATTTCAAATGGTTTTTTTTTTACAGACTTCCCTGCTGTGAACTGGGTCATTCAGGTTGACTGTCCAGAAGATGCAAATACATATATTCACAGAGTTGGGAGAACAGCCAGGTATATAGAGTTTTTATGTTCTATGGAGTGGCTTTCCCTAATTTGAAGTCCTCTGATTCTGTTGTCCTCTCCATCTTCCAGAATTAGCCAGCCAAGTTAGCTAATAGTTGTGTACACTGTAGTCCTGATATCTAGAATATATTGAAGAAAGCTTTTCAATGTTAAAACTATTCATAGGTCTAAGAAAATATTAAGATTAGCCCTGTTGTTACATAGGATCGGTGTTTTTCAAAATGCTCCCTGGAGAATTCTGAGAGTTGAAGTCCATGCATCTTAAAAATGGCCAAGTTTGAACAACATGCGTTAGAGTATGTTATTATGATAGTTTGTGACTGGATTCGTGTACTTTGTTTAACAGCCAAGATGACCAACACTGAAAAAAAGTAAGGAAGAGTGTGATTGGTACTTTTAAGTTTAAGAAAGAGTCGTCTGAAAATGGGCAGCAAATTAAATGTGATAGATTGATTAAGTAAACAAAAAGAAAGCAAGAAAAACAAAGAAACAAAGAAAGAAGACGTAGTTTAAATGTCACATTTCTTTTCCCTGCTCCCTGGTATTTAGCCATTATGCTACGTGACTGTGATTCCTTGTAAATTAATACCTTTAATATTAGTCTAATGAATGCTTTTCTTCAGTGTGAAGTTTGGATTCTTTTCCTTCCTTGGTTTAGGAGGGAAACAGCTTATCAGAGAAATATTTAATTATATGAAAACCCAACACAATTCAGTTTCGAAGTCTCAGGACTCTCATAGCCTGACTTATATTAATCATGACAGAAAAATAGATATGTTCATATGACTAGGACACAGTTTGAGTACAGTGTCTGAGAAGCAGTAGAAATGTATTTGCTGTGGATTGTAAAATATTTATTTGCTGCATATATTGTTCCTATACAAAGCTCTGAATTTTCCATTGAGATCTTTAAACGTGCTTAACTTCAGTAAGGTTGGAATAATATTTGGACACTGAGCTGTGTATTTTCTTGGTATGTGTTCTGCAAATGAATTTTGTTCATTATTTAACATTGGTTTTCACAAATTTTATGGAAGAAGCATAATATAAGCCTTCTTTGGTTCATGTTGCTGAGATCAGGTTGGCTAGAGTGGATTTATAAGCAACATACAGTCGGGAACCTTGTACTTTATTTATTAAGCTTTTAGTGTTTCTCATATATGTATGTATGTATGTATGTATGTATGTATGTATGTATGTAGGTCTTTGGTTATTCGGGGTTTCTCCCGTGTAAAATTGGAAGTGTCTTGGCGACGTGTCGACGAAGTCTCATTCGTCATCTTCAGGCTGGTGTTTTCGGCTTCGTGCTTCTAGGAGCAATGTGTGGTCACAGCTGTTTCTTCCTTTTAACTGCCAGCGGGGGTGTGAACTGATTGAGTGGGAGCTTGACTGCGTTCTGATTGGGTGGAGAGCACAGCCAAACCCCCAACCAATCAGAACACACCTCCACCCAATCAGAACACAGTCAAGCTCCCACCCAATCAGTTCACACCCCCACTGGCAGTTAAAAGGAAGAAACAGCTGTGACCACACATTGCTCCTAGAAGCACGAAGCTGAAAACACCAGCCTGAAGATGACGAATGAGACTTCGTCGAAACGTCGCCAAGACACTTCCAATTTTACGCGGGAGAAAACCCGAATAACCAAAGACCTACATACAAACACCCGTGAAAACCTCAGAAAACGCACGGGCGCGCGCGCACACACACACACACACACACACACATGTTTTCTGAGGTTTTCGTGGGTGTTTGTATGTAGGTCTTTGGTTATTCAGATACTCTCAATCTTACACGGGAAAAGACCCGAATACACCAAAACTTGCATACCACAGCAATTAAGATTTTATTATTTTGGCTCTGGACAGTACAGATATGCCCTGACATTTTTTTTTTTTTTGTATTTTCCAAGAAGAGTTTATTAAAGTTCACTTGGGAAATCTTGTCTATCTTCTGACACATTACATTTGTTTTTGTTTTCTCACCTACTCAAAAATTCTGCCTGGGCAGGTTATAGATTTATATCTCCTCCCTTACTACACATTATTTTAAAACCATGTTTTCTCTCAGATACCAGTGTGTTTCACTATACATATTTATAAGTCGTTATATAATGTATTATGCACTATAATAAATACCAAAAAAAATTAAACTGCCTTGAGGAGAATTTGGCCAATTTTATAATAAAATGGAGGTTTCTCTCAGGCTTTCTAACAAAAACTCAGCAGTAGTTCCCAAATTGTCAACTTGGCATGGCTTGATGAGGTGCTTAAGCTTGAATTCAGCTGAAAACTCATATTCCTGAAGGCAAGATAAATATTTTTATCTCACACTAGGTTGGAGCCACTAAAACAGTTGATTGCTTGCTGTTAACATTGAAACGCAGTTTAATTTAATTCCACCACTTCTTTTTTTCCCTCTTCTTCCCATAGTGTGATGTTCTTTTTGCCTTTTGCTTTCTACTCTTGAAACTTGGTGACTGTTGCTTGTGGACATTACTTGCCATATTGTCCTGGAAAACTTTGCTTCTTAGCTTAATTCCTGTAACATCCTTCTCCCCATTTTATTCCCCTTTTCATCCGTGGCAAGATGAGTTGCCTTGATGGTGTCAAGGTTAAATTTTGTCTTCTACGTACCAGAATTGGACAGAGCGACACTAAAGACTGAGTAGCTTAATTCCTGATTTAAACATCTGGACATTCCTTGAGCTGTTTTTAAATGACACATCTATATGGAGGAGAAAAATAGAGGGATGCAGTGGCTCAGTGTCTAAGACACTGAGCTTGTCGATCGAAAGGTCGTCAGTTCAGCAGTTCGAATCCCTAGTGCTGCGTAATGGGGGGAGCTCCCATTACTTGTCCCAGCTTCTGTCAACCTAGCAGTTCGAAAGCACGTAAAAAATGCAAGTAGAAAAATAGGGACCACCTTTGGTGGGAAGGTAACAGTGTTCCTTGCACCTTTGGCATTTAGTCATGACGGCCATATGACCACGGAGATGTCTTCAGACAGCGTTGGCTCTTCCGCTTTGAACCGGGGATGAGCACCACCTCCTAGAGTAGGGAACGACTAGCACATATGTGTAAGGGGAACCTTAACCTTTACCTTACCAGAGGAGAAATTTCCAGTTGAAGACCCAGAAGGATCAAGGCAGAGATTTGCTGAGTAAAATGACTGGTAGAAAGGATTGAAGCTTTCAGAGAATTTTAGTGAAGATAGCCTTACAAAGATGCAGAATTCAAGAAGATCAGGAATGAGTTATTTTTCCCTCTTTCCATTCTCCCTCCTAGGCGAAACAATCCTGGAAGTGGAAATACCGAGAAGCATTGCATGAGTCAGGGAGGGAAACAAGATAGGCTCTAAAAAGCTCCATTTGGAATTGTCAGTGTAGAATTCTATGTATAATTTGGTTAAGCTAAGGCCACTCTATCTATTGGAAACGTACAAATTATTGACCTAAAAGCACTACAGAAATAAACACTGTAATTTAGAGAAAAACAGTATATTCATCTGGAAAGTTTATGTCCTTCCTCCTACCCTCTGACAATACCTGATTTGGTCTAATTCAGAGTGAAAGGAAAGGAGGACATTTCTCTCTGTTACTTGGTTTCAGTGGCAATTAGAATTTCTTTCTCTGGGAACACAATGACAGAATGAGGAGCAGTTCCACCTCCTCCTTTCAGCCCCCATGTCTGAGTGTTGTTTATTGGCTAAAAGGTAAAGGTTCCCCTCGCACATATGTGCTAGTCGTTCCTGACTCTAGGGGGCGGTGCTCATCTCTGTTTCAAAGCCGAAGAACCAGCGCTGTCCAAAGACGTCTCTGTGGTCATGTGGCCGGCATGACTCAATGCCAAAGGCGCACGGAACGCTGTTATCTTCTCAACAAAGGTGGTCCCTGTTTTTCTACTTGGATTTTTTACGTGCTTTCGAACTGCTAGGTTGGCAGAAGCTGGGACAAGTAACGGGAGCTCATCCCGTTATTGGCTAGAGCTAGCCAATTTCAGGAATGTCTTCTACATGTCAGCCCACGTCGTCGGGGCTATCATTCCAATGGGAACGGGACAGAGTATGCAGCCCATGTTTCTGCCTGGATATCTTGCCTTGCCATCACTTGCTGCCTCCTGCATACAGACGGTGGAATCCTCCCAGTGTAGGAGCTGAGAGGCAAGAGAGAAGGCTTTTTCTTAGCACCTCTTTCTTCAGTCATCAAATCCTCCATCTCTTCACCCTCTACCAAGTGTCAGAATCTCTGGCAGCTGCAGAATCTTTATTGGGCAACTGGTCAGATTATTTGAGTACTTCAGATGGAAACAGTGAAAGAGGCAAGAAATAAGTACATCATTTATTTGATTTTATTATTTGATTTATTATTTATTTATTATATTTCTATACCACCTTTCTCCCGTAGGACTCAAGGCGGTGTACAGTCAAGAAAAATATAGACACACAAACATCATAAAATTGCTAATTAAAATTATTACTTAGTTTGGTCAATTAAATAAAACCCAGAATTAGATAACATTTAAAAAATCATTCACATGTTCGTATGTTTAGCCCCGCGTGTTGGAACATCAGGGTCTTGAGGGCACAGCGGAAAGCACGGAGATCAGGGATATTCCGTATCTCCGGGGGCAGTTCATTCCAAAGGCCACAGAGAAGGCCCTCCCCCTGGGAGTCGCCAGTCGACATAATTTGACTGATGGTACCCTGAGTAGTCCCTCCCTGTGAGAACGAACTGGTCGGTGGGAGGCTATTGGTGGCAAAAGACGGTCTCGTAGGTACCCAGGTCCTAAGCCATGGAGCGCTTTAAAGGTGATAACTAACACCTTGAATCGCACCCGGAAGACCACCGGGAGCCAGTGCAGCTCGCATAGGAGAAGTGTTACATGGGCGTAACGAGCTGCGCCCATAATTACCCGCGCAGCTACGTTCTGGACCAGTTGGAGCCTCCGGGTGCTTTTCAAGGGGAGCCCCATGTAGAGAGCATTACAGTAGTCCATACGGGAGGTAACTAGGGCATGAGTGACCGTGCGCAAGGCGTCCCAATCCAGAAAGGGACGCAACTGGCGGATCAGGCGAACCTGATAAAAGGCACCCCTGGCCACGGCCATCAAATGATCTTCTAAAGATAACTGTGAATCCAGGAGGACACCCAAGTTGCGGGCCCTCTCTGTGGGGAGCAAGATCTCATCCCCTATTTAACACTTTCAGAATTGATCCAAGTCTAGGGAAATATACACATGCTTCTCCCCCAGTTTTCTCTAAACTGTAGAGTTTAAATATGGTATAGTTTCAGATCCTACATTAAACTGGTACCTCCCCCCCGTGAATATTTTCCATAATGCTGTCATTTCTTTGTTCTATCTGATTTTTTAAAAATTAACATTCTGAGGGACTAGAGAGGTTGGTCGGGATTACCAATTTGTCTTCCAGATACAACTAAGTTTAATTAAATAAATACTGAGCTAATTAATGTAATTAATTAATTAATTAAATACTGAGCTAATAGTAAAAGAACCCACTGGATTTCTAACAGTGTTTAGCATGTTTTGGCTCATGAGCTCAAAGAAATCCAATATTTTTGGACAGTGGGCATATTGGGAAATTTGAAAGCAGGCCATAGGTCTCTCACAGTGAAGGGATTGTCTGTTTCCCAAATGGCACTTAACATAGAAATTATGGGTACAAAGTGGGTAATGATGCAACCATTTATTAGAAGGCAAGTAATGAGAGTACTCTGTCCATCCCTTAGATTGCTCTTTATCACTCCAACAGATTGATAACATTTTTAGCTGAAACACGGAGGTTCCACCATCTACCATTGTTGTTTTCTAATAACCCTATGGGCTCTAGAAGAATTCCCCACTCTGCCCATTTCCCGTAATTATTTTAATTAAGAGAAATCAGGAAAAAGTTAAAACCAAATGGAGTATGCAACCTTGCAGGTGCCATCGCAAGATTAATAGATACACTGGAGCCCATGGGCACCAGTCGGCCTACTTTTGCTTAAGAACAACTGTATTAGAAAAACCAATCCAAACAAAATGGAAAATTAATTTTTGGCAAGTTCTTGGTTTAACTTTCACTTGACCTAAATTATTATTATTATTATTATTATTATTATTATTATTATTATTATTATTAAAATTTCTATACCGCCCTTCTCCAAAATAGGACTCAGGGCGGTGAACAGCCAAAGTAAAAAACAATATATACAAAATTTAAAAACAGTTTAAAATAATTAAATATTTGGCCGAAAATTAAAAGAACCCCAATTTAAAAACGATTTAAAATTCACTCAAGCCAGCCCAGCTAGTTGAAATAAATGGGTTTTCAGGGCCCGACGAAAAATCCGGAGGTCTGTTATTGTACGTATCTCTGGGGGGAGGTTGTTCCAGAGGGTAGGCGCTGCCACAGAGAAGGCTCTCCCCCTGGGGGTCGCCAGCCGACATTGTCTGGCGGACGGCACCCTGAGGAGGCCCACTCTGTGCGAGCGTACTGGCCGGTGGGAGGCTATTTGTGGCAGAAGGCGGTCTCGTAAGTACCCCGGCCCTGAGCCATGGAGCGCTTTAAAGGTGGTTACCAACACCTTGAAGCGCACCCGGAAGACCACCGGGAGCCAGTGCAGCTCGCGCAGGAGAGGTGTTACATGGGAGCGCCAAGTCGCCCCCATAATCCCCCGTGCGGCCGCGTTCTGGACCAGCTGGAGCCTCCGGGTGCACCCCAGGGGGAGCCCCATGTAGAGAGCGTTGCAGTAGTCCAGGCGGGAAGTGACGAGTGCCTGAGTGACCGTGCGTAGGGAGTCCCGATCTAGAAAGGGGCGCAAATGGCGTATCAGGCGAACCTGATAAAAAGCCCCCATGGCCACGGCTGTCATATGATCTTCTAACGACAGCCATGCATCCAGGAGGACGCCCAAGTTACGAGCCCTCTCCGTGGGAGCGAGTGATTCGCCCCCAATAGCCAGCGATGGTGTCAGCTGGCTATATCGGGACGCCGGAAGCCACAGCCACTCGGTCTTGGAGGGGTTGAGTCGGAGCCTGTTTCTCCCCATCCAGGCCCGCACGGCCTCCAGGCACTGGGACATCACTTCAAGGGCATCGTTCGGGTGGCCTGGGGTGGAGATGTACAGCTGGGTGTCGTCAGCGTACTGATGGAACTCCACCCCGAAGCCACAGATGATCTCACCCAGCGGCTTTACATAAATGTTGAACAGAAGGGGCGAGAGGACCGACCCCTGTGGCACCCCACAAGCAAGGTGTCTCGGGGTCGACCGCTGCCCCCCTGTCAACACGGATTGCGACCGGTCAGAGAGGTAGGAGGAGAACCACCGCAGAACGGTGCCCCCCACCCCCAGCCCCGCCAACCGGTGCAACATGATACCATGGTCGATGGTATCAAAAGCCGCTGAGAGGTCTAACAGGACCAGGATAGAGGAACAACCCCTATCCCGAGCCCTCCAGAGATCATCCACCAACGTGACCAATGCCGTTTCCGTGCTGTGCCCAGGCCGGAAGCCGGACTGGAGCGGGTCTAGATAGACAGCTTCATCCAGGTACCGGGGAAGCTGTTGCGCAACCACACTCTCAACAACCTTCGCAACAAAGCGAAGGTTGGAGACTGGACGATAGTTAGCCAAAATAGCCGGATCCAGAGAAGGCTTCTTGAGGAGGGGCCTCACAACCGCTTCTTTCAAAGCAGCCGGCAGGACCCCCTCACTCAAAGAAGCGTTAACAATCTTCTGGAGCCAGCCTCGTGTCACCTCCCGGGAAGCCAGTACCAGCCAGGAGGGACACGGGTCCAATAAACATGTGGTTGCGTTCAGCCGTCCCAGGATCCTGTCCATGTCCTCGGGAGCCACAGGATCGAACTCCCCCCAGATAACACTCTCAAGACCTGCCTCAGTCATCCCGTCCGGACATACCCGGACAACTAGACACTGACATGAAAAAAAACTTATTTCCTAGCTTCAGTTGTTGTGGAATAATTTTGTTTGATCAAATAGGAGTAAAATATGAAGTTAAATTAGGCAATATCTTATGTCCAGATACTTTTTGAGAAGAACGTGATTGGGGTTGCCAGAGAGATCATAAGCTTTGTCTCATGGAAGGCCCATTTGATAACATAGATTACAATACCAGCATAGTAGAACTATAGGGTCTTCATGCAGAAATATTTATAGCCATCTGGTTACGAATTTTCTTCCATGAGGATTGTTTTGATCAAATGTGATATAAAACAAAATACAGGGCCACTAGAGGACAGCAGTTAGTTTTCGTTTTTGGAAAGTCACTTTCATGGTTTTTTTTTTTGGTTTTTTTGCCAACAAATGACAACGTACTTTAAATGCTTTACGCATATTAACTAAGTCTCAGTGCCCAGTTTGTACATCGCACTCAACCCGGCAGCAAATATGCTGTCTTGCAACTGATGCAAGCTTTGTTTGCTGAAGTATAACTAGAAAATTTAGCTCAGCATAACTAAACCTGGTTTGGAACCCAGAAGCAATTAGAGAATGAAGTCATAATTTGTTTCAGTTTTAGTCTCTGGTTTCTTCCAAGGAGATTAAACTGGGATGCTGCCTTCAGCCATTATGCCTGGCTTGGTTAGCAAGAAACAGCTGTTTGTTAGCCATTGTGCCTAAACAACAACTACAAATATGTTCGTTGGTGTAGAAGTGAATAGCATGAGAATTTTTTAAAAATGGTGTGTTCTGAATTTCAAAAGAATCAGAGAGTGATCAGAAGTAACAGGTAACAGTAACAGAGTTGGAAGGGACCTTGGAGGTCATCTAGTCCAACCCCCTGCTCACGCAGGAGACCTATATTAGGGATTCGAACTGCCAAACTTCTGACCTTTCTGATTGACAAGCTCAGTGTCTTAACCACTGAGCCACCTAGTCAAGTAATGTATAAATCGAGTGTATACATTCTTTCTTACAGTGATAAAAAGGACTACTGGCTACCAAAACAATGAATAGATGCAGACCATCCTTTCACTGCAAGAAAAAAAAATCTGTTTTTTTTGATAATGAAAATGTGGGAAGGTAACCCATGAGCTTTGCAGTAATCAACTACCTGTATAATGGTGTGTCATTTGAAGTACGGTTCTTTTTGGAATTCTCTTAGACTTTTTTTCAATAAGGCTATTAATCAAAGCACTTACATTTATTTTTGTTCCTTGGACTTTTTCCAGACATCACTACAAGGAAGGAAATCTGACAGTCAGCAAGATTCCATGACCATTGGTTAGATGTATTCAAGGATAGTACTCAGACTGATTAAGCTTTTAGAACATTAATGGATAAGCTTTCTATAATGAATATAGTGGTGGCCTGAGAGACTAACAAATATTAAAGCTGTGTCTCTCAACCTTGGCAGCTTTAAGTTTTGTGGAGTTCAACTCCCAGAATTCCCCAGACAGCATGCTGGAAGTTGAGATTCGCACATCTTAAAGTTGAGAAGCTTGAGAAATATTGCTTAAGGTGTTGAAACTTCCTTAATTCTTAGGATGGGACCTCTACAGAATAACCTCTACATTGGGTTAAATAAATAAAAGTAACCTAGTTTAAGTTTTCATGTAACAATGTTTGTTAAGTTATTGGAAGCACATGGTTGTTGTTTATTGGATTGGACTATTATCCAATGATTTTTATGTAATATGTTTTACATATTACAAAATAATAAGCACGGCTTTTGAGAGATTTTGAGCAGGAAGCAGAGGATCTTCATTCATTCCTTAAATTCTAAATTTACTGTTCTTTGCTTGTAGAGTGGAGAATCATATACTATGTTCCTCTGAATTTTGTGTGCCACAAATTGCTCCTTGTCTTTTTGGCTTAGAGTTGGCTTTGAGTAGATATGTTTGTGAATATACCACAAATATAGTCATTAAGTAGTACATTTCTAAAGAAAACCTTGCAAGCTTTTGCTGTTCACAAGAGTAAGAGAACAATTGACGCTATGGTTGGGTGACAGCAATAGGGTTCATTGCTTTCCAAATATCAAATTTCATTGCTTTGAGGATACATTCTCTATCCCTTGTTGATCAGAGAAAAGAGGAATGTTGTTCTAGGCCTTGATAGTACTCAGGGAGAGTAAAAGAATGGTTTAGTACCTCTTTCATTTTTTTTCTTCTGGAAAAAAACCCCAGTTTTAACAAGGCATCTCAACTATGTCTGTCTGTCTGCAATAACCCAGGATCTTGGTATTATAAATAAGTGGTACTTTGCAGTTTATTGCTCTGTTTTGCTTCTGCTAAAGAAACCATATAACTTACCATGATTTTTGATCCCAAGGTCTTGAATTGTTGCATCCTTTTAATAGCCAGAATAGGAATCTTCGTTCTTGCCTTCAAAGCCTGACGTGTTTGGCAGGAACAATGGTTTGGTTTTTGATTGATTTAAAAGAAGGATGTTCAACCTGAGCCAGCCATGAATTCTGGGAGTTGAAGTCCTAAGTCTTAAAGTTGCCAAGATTGGACACCTCTGGTTTACATCAATGGGCATCGGTCATGCCCTATGTTTTCTCAGGGGCTATGAAATGGGAACTCATAAGTGGGGTTAAGATTTGGAGCTGGAACTAGAGGTAGAATTGGGCAAGACAGTCTCTTTTTTTTCCCTCCGGCAAAGCGGCTGATGGGGAGACACAGATATTCCTGCCAGAGATCTAAACTGATTTCTAGCATAAAGGCTTTAAAATCAGACCAATGGTGTTAGAGCATATTCTTGGTAATGGTAAATTCAGGTGGGCGAAAATGAACAAAATGTATTACATTGGCATTCTTCAGTCTCAAGAGACTATGGTATCGTGCTCTGGAAAGAGGTCCTAAAACAGCATCTAGTGTGACTAAAAATGCCAATTCAAGAGTGGCAATCCCTTCCACACTGAGGGCAGATACATTCTGTCTCCTGCCCAGCTCCCAGATTTCGCTGGTTCCAGGACTGCCTCTTTGCCTCAGCCTGCCGAACAAGTGTCTCTTCGAATTGGAGAAGGCCATGCTGCATCTTTAGCCTCCAAGCTGAAAGATCGGAGGTCAAGTTTTCCCAGTTGTTAATGTCCATTCCCAGGACCTTTAGGCCCCTCTTGCAGATATCCTTATATTGCAGCTGTGGTCTCCCTCTAAGGCACTTTCCCTGCACTAATTCTCCATACAGGAGATCTTTTAGAATCTGACCATTAGCCATTCTCACGACATGCCCAAGCCAGTGTAGACATCACTGTTTCAATAGTGTACACATACTAGAAATTCCAGCACATTTCAAGACTGCGCTATTTGGAACTTTGTCCTGCCAGGTGATGCCAAGAATTCATCGGAGACAGTGCATATGAAAGATGTTCAATTTCCTCTCCTGCCGTGCGTAGAAGACTCACTGCAGTACAAGAGTGTGCTCAGGACTCAGGCTCTATAGACCTGGATCTTTGTATGTTCCGTCAGCTTCTTATTAAGCCATACTCTCTTTGTAAGTCTGGAAAATGTGGTGGCTGCTTTACCAATATGTTTATTCAGCTCAGTATCTAAAGAGAGAGTGTCAGAGATAGTTGAGCTGAGGTACACAAAGTCATGGATGACCTCCAGTTCTTGTGCAGAGATTGTAATATAGGGAGGTGAATCCACGTTCTGACCCATGTATTGGTGCTACTCATTTAACGTGTAGAAGAAGAAGCAGAATTTTAAAAACAAAACAAATCCAAAATTAAAATGGTGTCAGCTGAATTTGCCATCCATCCTTTAATGCCTTTCTTCATGAAGAGCCTACACCTCTTCAGTTTGTTTCCAGAATGCTGGGAACAGGGTGGTCATTGAGTTACAACCATTTCTTCAGTGACCTTTTGAAGTTACAACAGCACTGGAAAAATTACTTATGATCGTTTTCACGCTTATGACCGTTGCATCATCCCCATGGTCATGTGATCCAAATTCAGACGCTTGGCAACTGGCATGTATTTATGATGGTTGCAGTGCCCCAGGACATGTGATCACCTTTTGTGACCTCCTGACAAGCAAAATCAACCAGGAAGCCAGATTCACTAACAACCATGTTACTAACTTAACAACTGCAGTGATTCACTTAACAACTATGGCAAGAAAGTTCCTAAAATGAGGTAAAACTCACTTAATGACTGTCTCATTTAGCAGGGGAAATTTTGGACTCAGTTGTGGTCACAGATTGAGAACCGCTTGTAATTACTTTCTGAAAAGCTTGGATTTGAAGGAAAAAAATGCTCTCCCCCCCTTTACATAGGTACAAAGAAGGTGGTGAAGCTCTCCTCGTTTTGCTTCCTTCAGAAGAAAATGGCATGATTCAGCAGCTGTCCCAGAAGAAAGTTCCTGTCAGCAATATCAAGTAAGTTCTTTTCCAATTTGTACATAACTTAGTTATGCATTTGAAACCCAAAGCGATTTCTATGAGGTCGTTTTTTTTCTTCGTAAAATAAGATTTTTAAAACTTTCTTTTAAACTTAAAAATGATGCGGAACATAATGAGAATATCCATTAGCAACAAACACATCATTTATTTATTTATTTTACAAATAAACAAAACATATTGCCTATATTTCAAATCTTCTTATTTCCTAGGAAAGCAAATAGACGAAATGCTCTTCCATTATTTCAAATGTTTGGCGAAATGGAGATCTGTAAATACAATCTGACCTTTCTGTTTTTGCACCTCCTGTTAGCAATTTTACCTTTTTTTTTCTTCCAGGCTAAATGATGCGATATGCCAACATTTAATCTGTTTAGGAAAGACAGAGCTGAGACAGTGAACTCTTTGTCAGTAGCAAAATTACACGAAATGTGGGGTGGTTTGGATGCTGTGTGGAAGATGTAGATGGTGTATGGTAAAATACAGTAATGTATTTTTCTTTTTCAAAATTTGTACTGTTAGCCAAAGAAATAAAATTGGAGAGAGAAAAAAAAGGCTAGTGCCACTATTAACTCCTGCCAAACACCCACATATGCTTTTAAAATCTATTATTAAAATACAGTACTTTTCAAAACAAATATACTCCAATCTTTGAAACATTGAACATTTGGCAAAAGTGGCTGTAGTACACAGTTCCTATATTGCTATATTAAAATGCTGATCTGAAATAGGGCAGTGTTAAATTTGTAGCATTAATGCTATTTTAGCCTTTTTCCTCCACCCAAGATAGCACCAATAGTCTCCTGCTTTGCTTCCAATGATATCAGTTTTATACTTTCATGCATACAAAACTAATTGCCATTTGCTATCTAATATCCAGTAGCTCATTATACAGAAAAAAATAGTTCATATGTTGCACTGAAGTAGCTGTTCGCTTATGATAATGCTGTTTACAGTGCTTTAACTCATGGATGATAAAGTGGGAGTGCAGTGAAGCTTGCAGATGCTTGTAAATGGCTCCTTTTTGTCTTCTTAAAGGAATTTACTTATTTTCAAAAGCCATTTAAATAACGGAGGTGTAGCTTGCTATGTTCATTTTTGCAGAAGAAATAATAATCCAAGATTATTTGAATACATAAGAATATTGTACCCTAAGTCTAGCTAAAGCCATCTTCTTTTCAAAGGTTGTAAATGATAAAAAGGGCTAGTGGGGGGAAGGGAAGGGAGGAGAGGAGAGGAGGGGAGGGGAGAGGAGAGGAGAGGAGGGGAGGGGAGAGGAGAGGAGAGGAGAGGAGAGGAGAGGAGAGGAGAGGAGAGGAGAGGAGAGGAGAGGAGAGGAGAGGAGAGGAGAGGAGAGGAGAAATGGAAGGGACCTTTGAGTCCAAGCCCCTGCTCAGGCAGGAAACCCTTATAGCAGTGATGGCTAACCTTTTTGGCGTCGTGTGCCAAAAGCTGGGGGGGGGGGTCGCGTGTGTGTGCCCACACCCATAATTCAATGCACCCTGCTCCCCCGCACACAACCCCCTGCGTTCCCCCCACTTGGTACGTGATGGCCCGGTAGGCCCATTTTTCGCCCTCCCCAGACTCCAGAACCTTTCTAAGAGTCTGGGGAGGGCAAAAACAGCCTTCCCCAGCCCCCCGGAGGCCAGAAACAGCCTGTTTCCTGACTTAAAATCAGCTGGCTGGTGTGTGCATGTGCACCAGAGATGAACTAGGGCAACGCTCGCGTGCCCACTGATATGGCTCAACGTGCCACCTGTGGCACGCGTGCCATAGGTTCGCCATCACGGCCTTATAGCATTTCAGACAAATGGTTGTCCAATCTCTTAAAAACTTCCAGTGTTGGAGCCTTCACAACTTCTGGAGGCAAGTTGTTCCACTGTTTAATTGTTCTAACTGTCAGAAAATTTCTCCTTAGTTCTAGGTTGAAGGTTCTTGAAAACATTCAGCAGGTATCAGGTCCATATTTAAGAAGGCACACTGAAGTTGGGCTGCAGAATTCAGCATATGAAGAATACCTGTTTTCTGATTTTTAAACAATATAGAGAAGGGTTTTCTTGAATGTCCAATAAAATGTACTGTCCAATGGAAAGTGCTAAGACTTCCTTGCTTTGTTGTTTGTGTCCTGTGCCAGCAGTTAGTGTGTAATACCAATATTGTCTTCTTTATTTTAATATGATGTATTTATTTTAATAACCATAAGGAGATCTCTCTGCACAGGTAATCCTGGATTTACACAGTTCGTTTAATGACCATTCAAAGTTACAGTGGCACCCAAAAAGTGACATGACTATTTTTCACACTTACAACCATTGCACTATCCCCATAGTCACGTAATCAAAATTTAGACACTTTGCAACTGGCATGTATTTATCATGGTTGCAGATCACGCGATCACCTTTTGCGACCTTCTCACAAGTCAAATCAATGGGGAAGCCAGATTCACTTTGCAACCGTGTTACTAGTTTAACAACTGCAGTGATTCATTTAACAACTGTAGCAAGAAAGATTGTGAAATGGTGCAAAATTCGCTTAACAACTGTCTCACTTAGTAACACAAATTCTGGCTCAATTGTGGTCATAAGACGAGGACTACCTGTGGTCAGTTAATTCCGTTGTCCAAATACCTAGATATTAATCTCTTTCTGTATGGTTTTAGAGGAAGGCTCCTTATCCTGTCTGTAAGATGAGTAATTTCCGTCACTGCTTTCTTTTCAGTGGTTTTCCAAATGCTAAAACAGATATTGAAATCTTCTCTGCTGCTGCATCCATCAGTCAATAATGTTTCCTTGTCTAGGCTAAACATACCTAATTTTTAAAAACAGCTTTGCCTTGCTGTCTCTACATTGCAGTCCCTCCTTTAAATCTTTTCCAGTTGCCAGTATTTTCTGAGACATCGTGTGCCCCAAATTTCTAGCAAATTTTAATCAGGTCATACTAATGCTGAGTAAAATGGCATTATTATTTCCCGTGTCTTTCTTGACAATTGCTACTCAGCCATAAGACCTAAAAATGGCTTTGACTTCTCTAATTAGTACATCACTTGGTTGACTCATTTTCAATATTTTTGTGCACCATAGCTTCTGAGTTTAGCTTGGATTAGCCGGTTCTTGGGATTCGATTGTCATTTCCTATATTTAATTGAGTAACTTTTAGCCATGTTGGATTTATTGTGGCCCTGGTTTCTCCCCAGATCTACATCTTAATGTATGAAAATATAGAAGGATGGCGTGAAATTTTATTTATTTGTTTATTTATTTATTTGTTTGTTTGTTTGTTTGTTCGATTTATATGCCGCCCTTCTCCGGAGACTCAGGGCAGCTTACAATGCATTAAGCAATAGCCTTCATACTTTTGTATATACCTGCTTAGTAGGGCTTTTGCCCCCCCCTCCCCCCAGCGGTGTTCTATTTTATACAAAGTCAGCTTATTGCCCCCACAAACCGGGTCCTCATTTTACCTACCTCGAAAGGATGGAAGGCTGAGTCAACCTTGAGCCTGGTGAGAATTGAACTCGCAGTAATTGCAGGCAGCTGGCAGCTAAGTGCTACTTTAACAGCAGCAGTTTAGTCTGCTGCGCCACCAGGCTCCTCCTTGTATAATGTATTCTGAGGGAGAATTTACTGTTACATTTTATTTGTTGATCTTGATTTGTGAAATAAATTGGTTTGGATGCAAGGCTTTTATAAAACTTGATGTGTCCATCTCGGCCTTGGTGATCAGTTTATTTATTTATTTATTTATTTATTTTTCATATTTGTATACCGCCCTACTCCCGAAGGACTCAGGGCGGTGAACAGCCATAATAAATACAAATACATATAGAAGTTAAAAACTATTAAGAAACAGATTAAGTAATTTAGGCTCAAAGATTAAGAACATCCAAATTTATCTAAAGATAAATTAAATTATTAATTAAATAATAATAATTAAATTAATTATTAAAGATAAAGTTGTTGGTTGCATTGGATTTTGGTTTTTATTTTTATTTTATTTTATTTTATTTTGAATTTGTATACCGCCCTTCTCTCTGAGGACTCAGGGCAGTGAACAGCCAAATAAAAACATCAAATACAAATATTAAAATATAGTTAAAAATATATAGAGATTTGGCCCCATTAATTAAAACGATAAACAAAACAATTAAAAACACTTAAAAAGAATTAGGCCAGCCCGGCTTGTTGGAAAAAGAAGGTTTTAAGAGCTCGGCAGAAGGCACTGAGGTCATGGATTCTCCTTATCTCTGGGGGCAACTGATTCCAGAGGGTAGGTGCCCCCACAGAGAAGGCCCTCCCCCTGGGGGTCACCAGCCTGCATTGTTTGGCTGATGGCACCCCGAGGAGGCCCTTTCTGTGGGAGCGCACGGGTCGATGGGAGGTCGTCGGTGGCAGTAGGCGGTCTCGAAGATAGCTAGGCCCTAGCTAGGTTTTAGACCTTTGATTACGGATGTGAGATAGAAAACGGTTAGGAAATTATATAGTGGAAGATATGGAGGGAATATTTACAATGCAAGAAAGTGAGAACCGAGGAAGGAATTGGGGGTGAGACAAGAGGCTTACATTCTCCAACTATTTATGGTAGATACAGTTCTGAGGTTAAAAAGTAAGGAATCAGGTACTTCTCTTTGTGGTCTAAGTTGCTTATGTGTCTTGGATTTTTTAAATATAATAAACCAAACAAATCAAACCTTTTGGTGTATCTGCTTGAAACTTTACTTTTTTAAAGGTGAATAATCCCAAATGCTGATGCTAGATGGTTAGGTCCTTATGTTAAGACTTTTTACTTCTTGGACAGAATTCCTGAAGGATTTCTGTCCAAGGAGTGTCAGACCTCCTAGAAACTAGAAGGAGGCTGTAATTACTCAAAGTAATTACAACTAGTTCTCATCTTACAATAGTTTGTTTAGTGACCATTTGAAATTACAAGGGCACTGGAAAAAGTGACTTATGGCCATTTCTCACACTTATGACCATTGCAGCATCTCCAACATTCAAATGCTTGACAACTGACTCATATTTATGACAGTTGCAATATCCCGGGATCATGTGATCCCTTTTTGTGACCTTCTGAAAAGCAAAGTCAATGGGCAAGCCAGATTCACTTAACAACCGTGTTACTGATTTAAAACCACTGCAGTGATTCACTTAACAAATATGGCAAAAAAAGTTGTAAAATGGGGCAAAACTCACAACAAATTTCTCACTTAGCAACATAAATTTTGGGCTCAATTGTGGTCATAAGGCAAGGACTACTTGTACTATTAAAAAACAAAATAAGGTGGCTGGTTCCCTTTCTTAGAAATCTTTGGTGCTCTATACACAGATAAAGTGTTGGCATTCCAATGATTGATTATGTTTATTTTTGACCCATATAGTGTGAGAAGATATCTTTTGGCACAGACTCTATGAAGTAATCTAGAACCAGTTTTTTGTTTGTAAGTGACTCCTTGCTTTGGGTCACTGACATGGTAAAAGCAGGTTTAACCTGGATTGGCCTGCCAGCCAGAAAATCTGTTGAAGTAAATATTATTTATAAGGCTATAGTGTGGCATCGTGTTGTTGAACTGACTTATCACCTGATTCTTTGATGGAGAACCGCTTCGCATTTGTGCATGCACAATTGTGTTTGTGAATTTGGAGTTCTGTTGAGATTTCTCAGGTTTGGAAACATTCTAGTGAAAACATTTTTAACCACTTAAAAAAAAGTTGCCTTATGAAAAAGCTCAGTATGAAAAATTGCTGCTAAATATTCATCTCTTTCCTTCAGAGGAGCTCAGTTTTCTATCTTTTTATAAGTAGAAGGAGATATATAATATTAATTCTGTAATTTTATCTTGGAAGAATGATTTTCTCTTCCAGTTCAAATTGTTTTTTTCTGGGTAAAAGGCTGGAGCTGCAGCTTTTGTTGCTTCCATTATTAATTTTAAGAGAACAGTCTGCATACCTGATATGATTTCAGCTGTGTATTCACAGTAGTTTTTCTCCATTTTAAAATAATGGGTAGGAGAGATGAAGAAGTATTCCTCAGATGAAGAAGCAGTTTTTCTATGACAGGTCTTTGTATGCCCTATAGAGAAGATTTGAGAATGTTTCTGTGGTTTACCTGTGTTCTCTATGACTCTCTGTTCTTCCAGAATCAATCCTGAGAAACTTTTAGACGTCCAGAAGAAACTGCAGTCCTTATTGGCTCAGGATCAAGATTTGAAAGAACGCGCCCAACGGGTAAGGGGACAATGTCTAGTCCACTGATATGTAAATGGCATGATTGTAGAATTTCATTTTTAGGTATATAAGAAATATTAATCTTGAATAAGATTTTTGGTTTTATGGGTTATAGGAGATCTGAAAAGATATGCTTATGTTCTTTGACTAAAGTAAAGAGGTATTAGAAATTAATTAATTGAAATTAATCAGTTCATTTATTAAATCATTTATTAAAGGAAATTTATATGGTGGCCTAGCTCACACATTGGGGATTCCAGACAGCTTATAACAGGGGTGTCAAACTCAAGGCCCATGGACCAGATCCGATCCATGAGATGCTTAGATCTGGCCCGCAGGGCCACCCTGGAAACAGTGAAGGACTGGCCCGTGGTGCCTCTGCCAGCGAAAACGGAGCATGGGAGGGCCGCTAGCAGGGTGGATAAAAATCAATGATTTTTTTTTTAAAAAAAAAATCAGATTTTTTTGATTTAAATCAGATTTTTTTTTAATTTTTATTGAATTTATTTTAATAAAAAACTTGGGGTAAAAATCTATCATAAGATAGTTTTCTATTTAAGATACATAAATAATTTAGTTTATTCAGCATGAAATGGAACTGAGTTATGTAGCATGAGGCTGTATATTCTGCAACACTGGGACTATCGGTGAGTCAACAGTGGGTCAAAGGAGTAGCAGAGATGACAGTTGCTCTTTAAAAATTATGATTTAAATCGAGTTGATTTAAATCAAGCCTTTTTACTAGTGATTTAAATCATGATTTAAATTGTGATTTAAATCAACTCGATTTAAATCAAATCCACCCTGGCCACTAGAGAATATCACCTGGCAGGTACTCAGAGGACAACCTTTTCTTTTTTTTTTTTTTTTTTTTATTGAAAAAGTTTTCAAATACAAGTTTTTCCCCCTTTCCCCCCCCCCCCTCTTCCCTAACCCACCCTTTCCACCCAACCCCCCCTGTGACTTCTTCACAACAATAGGCTATTTCATAACTAGTTACATACATAATATCTTCCCTTTCCCTTAATCCCTTCTCGGAATACTGACCCTTAACTTGTTAATCTTATAACTCCCATTTTTACGGTAATCTGCCCTTTTTCTCCTCCCCTAAACTTATTGAGTATTATTACAAATTAACCTTTTATCTTTTATATATATTAATATAACATTTTAAATCGGCCTTCTCCCTGCAACCAAATTTATTCAATTCTGTCCACTTCCTCCACTCCTCTAAATATATGACTTGAAATCAGACAATACAATTCTAAATATAATCCACTACCCACTTTACTAAAATATACACATATCTATATATGCATCCCATTTTATAACAATCAGTAAACTAACCTATTTCAACCCTTCAATTCCTACAAAATCATGCAGTACAATTCTAAATATAATCAACTGCCCACATTACTAAGATATACACATATCTATATATGCATTTCATTATGTAAAAAGAGAAAAGACAATAACTTTAAGTTTATGATCCATATAATATCTTCTTTGATGTCTTTCCACTAGATTGTTAAATCCATCACCCATAATAGGGTAAAATAACATGCTGGTGCAACAGTTTGTTCAAAATCTTCAGTCATCTTCTGCCCCCATCAGTAGTAGATATCCTCACACCTGTATAAAAGTAAAAACAACCACCCGAGTGACATTATAATTATGAATATATCCGTATGGTTATAGTTGTGGTATTCATCAGGATTGTTAATTCCCATCATCCTACTGAGTAACATCCAGATCTTCTGCATGCCCCGGCAAAACTCTCCTGCCTTATAACTCAAAGTAGTTATAATATATTTCCAAGAGAAAAAAAAGGTAAATAAGAAAAAATTAGATGATTCAAATCCAACAAAGTGAGGCTCTTTCCACATCCCAAAATCATGGCCTTGCAGAGATCTGCCACAATCCTCAGGATAGTATCAGACAATTGTTCGCCGCCACTATCTTTTCTAATATTCATTCATTTTTTAAAGCGCCTGGCTTCACTGTTGCTTAGTTTAGAAATTGCTGTTTCTATAAGATCTGTTTCTTTTCTTTTTCTTTTTCGGGTTGTCTCTTTCAATCCTCTGTTGTACATTTTCCTCATTACCAATCTTTTGGTCAGTCTCCATTTTAGATTTGTCTTCCAAGCTATTATCCTGAATGTTTATCAAATCCTTTTTAATTTTTTGAGTCATGTCATCCAAATTCTCCTCGATTTCCTTCATTTTAGTCTCTAATAATTCAGTCTTTGCCTCCACCCGAATCAGAAAGCCTGATAAACCATTAGCAGCTTTTGAAATCTTTTTATTCAAGAAGTCAGACTTTGATTTCACCAATTCACCAATTTCTTTAATTTCCTGCTTAAATTTTTCAAGTTGCTGATTCACAATCTCATCCCTTCTTACAATCTCTTCAAGGATAAATTCTAATATATTAAAATCGGGTTTCTGACGCTGGAGAGTTGAAATTTGTTGGCGCAATTTCTTAAGGGGGGAAATTCCCCCCCCCTGTTTGTCCAGCTGTGTAAGTCCTGATGCCATTTCCCACACAGACAAGATTTAGCAAAAATGAGAGAAGAAATAGAAAACAAAAAGACTTTCCCTCATTAAAAAAAACTTCTGAGCAGCACAGGAGCGAGGTTTTCTCTAGAAATGTAGCCAGTGATATTTATTCCGCTACATTGTAATAATGAGAAACGGAAGGACTTTCCCTTTTAGCCCTTCTCCAGCCACAGCAGACGCCATTTTAGAAGGCTCTTTTTCCCTCTTTTCCTCTGCTCTTTTCTTTTAAATAGTTTTTGAAAGGGTGAGATACTTGCAGTTCAGTATTAAGGGTCCAGTTCTTCATTTCTTTAATTATTCTTTTAGATTCACAGGCTTGCTCTTGACGCCTGGCTCTGCATAGGCAGAGGTCTCCCAAAGCCCGGAGCAGCGGCAGGGGATATGGGGCTTCTCATCCGCTCCGTCCCAAAAGTTAAAAAAAAAACTTTTGGGGCTCTGCGGAGAGTTCTACCCACCCCTGCCAGCTCTATCTCCGTTTCCTCTTGGAAACGGAGTTTTTTCGAGCCGCCATCCGCTGTAACGGCGGCTCTATACAGGCAGAGGGAGCTGACGATCCCAGAGGAACGTCTGGCGGCGGCCAGCAGCAAACCGGAAGCTGAGGACAACCTTTTCTTGTAGGGGCATCGTGTGGGGCATCATTTCCCTGAAGAATAGACTTGGTCAGACTCTACTAGCTTTACAGAAACTTAGTGCTATAGACTTACGGTAACATCATACTTGAGAATTCATTGAACTGCCAGCATAGCAACAGCAAGACAGTTGCTTCTTTCCATACTGGCCAGGCAGGCAGATGGCTGTCTACCAGGCAATAATTGTCTGCTGACCATAGTGCTCTTTTATTTAAAATTGTATAAATCTGTTTTCTAAACTGATCTCTCAAGCTGTTACATTATTATGGCAGGCATTTAAAACTAAAACAAAAATAGGGTGATATTTAATCTCAGTAATGAATCATTAGTAAAACAACAATGCAATTGCTAATATGTGTTGCTTAAATAACATTCATGGCATGGGACCGTCTCTCTCCAGTTGTATCTACCCATTGTATGAGATCCAACGGGAGAGGTATGCTCTGGGTCTCATTTGCTAGGCTAGAGAATATCACTTGGCAGGTACTCAGATGACAACCTTTTCTTGTAGGGGCATTGTCTGGGGCATTGTTTCCCTGAAGAATAGACTTGGTCAGACTCTACTAGCTTTAAAAACCTGGCTTGTTACTGTGTTTGGGCCCAGAATGTGGGATTGAACTTGAATCTTGGTTTTATTGATGGTTTATTGGTTGGTTGATGGTGTTGGTTAGTTTTTCCATTTAGCTTCTATATTTGTTATTTATAATTGTTTGTGATGATTTTATTTTTTGTTACCTCTCAGTTTCAAATGTTTGAGATGGCTGGCCAAATAAATCTATCTATATATATATCTAAAAAGCGAAATACCACTCACGCATCATCACGAAATCTCCAGAACCATAAAGCCTACAAACTTGAAATTTGGCACGTATGTTCCTCTTGGCTTCTAGGTGCTCGCTAAGAAAGGATTTTTCGAAATGACCATCAGATCATTAGTATTTCTTATATTATTATTAACATGCTCTGATGCTAAGGAGCTAGACGTTCTATACCCCCTCCCCACCTGAAAAGAACTCTGTTCCAACTGCCACTTGGATGTGGGTGTGGCCAGTGCATCACTCATCCAGCCTGTGGGCTGGGAGTTTAGACATTCTACTCCCCACCTGAAAGGGAGAGAAGGGGATAAGATAGGGTAAGATAGCCTGAGGGAGAGAAGGGGAGAGGAGGGGATCTATGGGGCCAGCCTGAGAGAGAGAAGGGAGTAGGATAAGAGAGGCTTCTGTGGGGGCAGCCTGAGGGAGAAAAAGGGAGAGGAGATGATATGGGGCCAGACTGAGGGAGAGAAGGGGAGAGGAGAGGATCTATGGGGCCAACCTGAGGGAGAGAAGATAGGATAAGAAGATAGCCTGAGGGAGAGAAGGGGGTAGGATAAGAGAGGCTTTTGTGGAGCCAGCCAGAGGGAGAGGAGAGGCTTCTGTGTGGCTAGCCTGAGGGAGAAAAGGGGAGAGGAGATGATATGGGGCCAGACTGAGGGAGAGAAGGGGAGAGGAGGGGATCTATGGGGCCATACTGAGAGAGAGAAGGGGGGTAGGATAAGAGAGGCTTCTGTGGAGCCAACCTGAGGGAGAGGAGAGGTTTCTGTGGGGCCAGCCTGAGGGAGAGGAGAGGCTTTTGTGGGGGCAGCCTGAGGGAGAGAAGGGGAGAGGAGAGGCCAATCGTAACTATTCATTAATTTTCAAGCTGCAAGTGTCAATTTATCAAGCCCGATCACATAGTTTCATAGCGGAGCACAGGTATCCAGCTAGTTGAATATATAAAATAAATAAATGAGATTTTTTTTTTTTAAAAGTAGTTTTGATTGAGGATGTATAATGATAATTGGAAATGGTAAAGAGATGTAGCCAAGAGAATACTCAGATGAAACACAATTTAGCCTACAGCAGGATTGTGGGTGAGGTAAGCAGCTCAGAAGAGACCTTCCCTAGTTTCTTGAGCTGCAGAGGGGACAGGAGGAGATACTTTCAGAATTGTTTGATTCTCTTAATGTAACCTTACCATGAAGTAGAATTAGCTCATCCAGCTGTGTTTTCTGTTGGGTCTTCCTTACAAGGGTGACAGGAAATGAACTGTGCATTTCTTGGAAGATGATTGGGATCACTAAGAAGACCTTATTTCTGCTCTGCTGCAGTACCTGATGTTCTGTTGCTCTCAACTTGAATTTGAGCATAAGTGTGAGGATGAAGGACTGATCAGGTTCATGATGAAGGGAAGGACTGCATTGCATTCCACAGCTATTGCCTCCCCCCAAAAAACCTTCATGCATGAAGAGGGGAGGAAGTAGCATAGAACTCTATATTTTTGCACAGTATAGCAACAGCAGCAACCAGTTTTATTTTAGTCATTTTTGGCATATCTTTGTGCCCTTGCTCTTCCTTATTTCTATTGCACTTTTGTCATTGAGTTGCTGAGTTGGCTTATTCAAATCTTTTTAATTTAGGTTGTCAGTTCCCATAAAAACTTTATAGAGCAGCTGGTACTGCTGAAATAATTGTTACCCCTGTAAATAGTCTGTCGCCCACCTGAATTTCCTGTTGAATTGGATATCTCATATAAAAAGAACATTTTTTTTTTACATATCTAGGGACGTTTTCATATACGACATTTTTAAAATTAAAAGCAAAAAATATTTTTGTTCCCTGAAAAGAATGTATGAACTGATTGAAAAGGAAGTGCAGTAGGTGTCCAGAGGTGATTATATAGAGAGAAAATTGGTCTTCTCAAGCTCTGGAACTTAGAAAAAAATGATTTAAATTTTGGTAAATGTATGTTACAAGATTTTTTTTTTTAAAAAAACCCATCCTTCCTGAGTTATATAAAATTATTTACGAATGAAAAGGACAGCATTTTTTCTTTTTTTCACTCACTCTACCTTTTACCAATAAATATTCATATCTTCACATGGCTTGTCAAAACGTGAGACTTAATGCATACAGAGATATAGGAAGCTACTTTATTTGATGACATCTGTTGCCCCATTGTAGCTTGGTACTATTAATTGTGATTGGCAATGTATTGTAACCTCCAGAAGAGAAGCACATTTCATGTCATCTTCTACCTTATTCTTTTAGCCTAGCAAAGGTTGGTCTAGGGAAAGGAGAAGACCTTTAATTTCTTCCTTCTGAAACTCATGCTGTGGTATGAACAGGTTTCCTTGAATCAGACTAGGCTCCTGACGATTGCATGGACATGTTCATGTTGTTTTCTTGGAAGAGGTTTGCCACTGTCTTTTTCCAGGTTTGTTGTTTGTTTGTTTGTTTGTTTTGGCTTTCTAGTTTACTTTATCATCCTGGAATTTCCTGCTGATCGCCATCTAACCACGACAAATTCCATTTAACTTTTTCAGGATCAATCAAAGCTAGCCTAGGACTGCCATCTGCTGTGACCTTTGTGTGGTTCACTTTTGAGCTGCAAATGAGGATCATATAGCAAATTTGATTTCCTCCTCTTAGTTATTAGTTCAAAAAAGATTCACATTAATATGGTACAGTTCACTTATTGGATGTTTGTATTTGTTTTTGGTGTAGCAAAAACCTTCATTTGGCAACATATACCTATACATACTGTATATCCATAGATTGAGAACCAGTACTTTGTAGTTCACGAGTACTTCCGATGTAGAATGTCACAGAGTTCAAGTCTTTCTGTAAATTAATTACAATTAGAATTAGAGAAACAGAGTTCAAAAGGACCTTGGAGGTCTTTTAGTCTCTTGCTCAGGCAGGAAACTCTATACCATTTACACTGATTAAGTTGTTCCATTGATTCTGTAGGGAAATTTCTCCTTAGTTCTAGATTGCTTCTCTCCTTGATTACGGTAGTTTCCATCTATTGCTTCTTGTCCTGCCCTCAAGTGCTTTGGAGAATAATTTGAGTGAAACCTTTGAGTAAAAATGAAAATCATTGCGATGTAGAAGATAGAATATTGAATATCCCCGAAAAAGCCTGAAATTATACCACGTTTTGGTCATCATGTGTGTAATTACTTTTTTCAACTAAACCTACTTTACTAGATAAAATGAAGCAGAATAATGTAGAAAATTTAGCCGCTGAATCCCTTACTTAGTTGAAGAATCCAACTTAATGCATTTTTAAAAAATGACTATGTAATCTATACTTGAACATATTCAGTGACTTGTATCAATAAGGAAACAGCTGCCATTCTAAGATCTCTTTTGCAAGTGCTATTAACAAGCCAGATTCTTCTCACTCTGAACCTGTGTCTTTGATTTTAATAACTAAAGGTGGCAAACATATCCAACAGGAAAACTCCTGTTTTCCTCACAACAACAGTCCTGTGAAGTGTGTTGGGCTGAGAGAGTGACTGGTCCAAGGCCACTCAGCTGGCTTTTATGGCTAAGGCGGAACTAAAACTCACAGTCTCATGGTTTCTAGCCTATTGCCTTAACCACTAGACTGAACTGGTCTGGTGATGTCCCAAAGGTGCTTTTTCAGGAGGCAACTGGATTTTCTTGTTATTTCTTTTGAAGACATTTTGCTTCTCATCCAAGAAGCTTCTTGTTGTGACTCCGACCCCCGAGCCTGTCTTATCAGAGGGAGAAGACTCCGAAAGTGAAGGAGAGGAGTTGGCAAGGCCTCCCTCTCCAGGACCCTTCTCTCTGGCAATGCCTCAGGTGTCCTCCAAAGGCCAAGAGATAGGCCAGGGGCCAGGCACTTCGGAGCAGCCGCAGTTGGACAGCGATGGAGATGAGTCTTGGCTGGAGCCCCGACAGCGTCGCAGAGATAAGCGCGCGCAGCAGAGGAAGAGGCGTGCCAGAGATTAAGCTGAGTCACTGGACCACACCCCACAGGGGATAAAAGGGGGTGTGGTGGCCAGTCAAGCCTTGTGACGAACAAAACTGAAAGCTAGCAAGTAATTCTGCATTTCTGGAACTTTGTTATATGCTCTGCTTGGATTGATTTTTGGACTGGACTTGACTATTCTTTGGCTTTTGTGGACTTACTTTGATGTTTCGGATGGAGGAGAAAAACCTCCCTTTATAAGTAAAAACTTTTGGCAAGCAGCCACTGGGTTGCTGCCAATTCTGTTATCAAAGGAAATTCTTGTCTGCTGGTTTATTTTAACTTTTGGTTGACTGCTGGTGTGCGTGTGTGAGACGGGGAGAGAACACTTCTTCAGCTCCAGCAGGATAGTGAGGAATGGAAGGAAGGTGGGGAAAGAATGGTTTTATGCACAATATAGATCAGGGGTCTGCAACCTTAAACACTCAAAGAGCCATTTGGACCCGTTTCCCACAGAAAAGAAAACACCGGGAGCTACAAAACCCTTCCTGTGCCTGACTATTTCTTGAGCGGACACAAAACTAGCATATGTAGTTGAATTAAACATTCTGTTTTTCTTCTGAAACTGTTCTTTTCTTGGATTTATCCATGGTTGGCCTACTGGGGGTTGAAAAGCTCAATAAATTGCGTGCCGGCGGGTATTACACATTGCCAGTTGTGACACATATTTTGAATGACAAGGAGCCGCAGCAGAGGGGTGAAAGAGCCACATGCAGCTCCAGAGCCGCAGGTTGCTGACCCCTGATCTAGATCCTGCTCATGTCCTCATGAAGCTTCATTTGCTCGCCTGCTGCTTGCATGGCCCAGGTCCTAACAGACCATGGACTGGTACTGGTACGCAGCCCAGGAGTTGGGAACCCTGATCTATAGTTTCTGAAAACCTCATTTTTTCCTTTTTTTAAGATAGAAACAAAATTTCCTCTTCTTCAGTAATCTGGCACTTCATATCTTGAAGATTTCTCACAGATAATATATAAATCTTTAGTCAATCAATCTGCTAATTTCTGCAATATCATAGGCTGCAATTTATCTTGTCTGAAGATTTAAACTCACTCAGACTAAGCAGATATTCCTGTGTCATATTTCCATCAGTCTCAAACTTCAAGATCTTCATTCTGCCCTTCACATTTTTTCTGATTTTGTTTTGTTTTGTTGGAAGAGAGTAAATCAAAATAGGAGAATAGCTTTGCCTTTCTTTGACACTAGTTAGAATTATACAGTGTTCATCGATCAACAGATATACCGATTCTTCGCTTTGTTGAACATATCTGAGGATTCTATATTTGTTTTTAAAATTCTTAAATCAGTGTTACCTAATTCTGAACTTTGTTTTCCCCATATAGAGTTCCAGGCTTTGCATTCTTTCTTGGTAACTTACTACATTTTGTTTTCAGATTTTCATCTGACTTTTTGTCTAGTGTTATTTTGAACCTACTTTTTTACCTTTACTTTTTTACCTGGACCCTTATTGGAGTTGTTTGCAGTAATTTCTACTTATTTTAGTTTATAACCTTTTTATGTTTTTCATTATTAACTTTGTGACAAAAGAAAAGCATCTATGTGATCAATTATTCCATAAAACCTAATCACACAGGACTTGCATTTTTAAAGGAAGCCATCAAAACTA
The DNA here is from genome assembly GCA_022577455.1 of Arizona elegans. NCBI lineage: Eukaryota > Metazoa > Chordata > Lepidosauria > Squamata > Colubridae > Arizona > Arizona elegans. Next base: position 97,554,053 of record JAKOOJ010000006.1, on the reverse strand, counting down.
AAAACAGACCCCTTTGTAGATAATTTTTTAGTGTCTCTGAAATGAATTTAGGGATTTTTAATTTGGCACAGTTCATTGAAAGGCCTTACAATTACTTCTCTTGGTTTGCAACACATACCAAATTTTATGACAACTCTCAAAGCTGGGGGGGAAAAATCCATATTTACAGCCTTGCTCGTAAAATCTATTTATTACTCCATTCTTAATCACACATTTCTTCCAGTAGTTCAAGGCAACACATGTGCTTCTTTCCCACCTCCATTTTACTTTCCAAATTACAATAAAAAGTATGAAAAGTGAAACATGAGGCTCATACCAATGAATTATTCAATAACTTTCTTGGCTGAATAGAGTTGGATTGTCCAGTCTTAGCCCAACCTTTCCAAACTTGATACTTTTCCTGATGTGCCTGGGCAACAATACCAACACTCCTTGGAAGAAATGCTGCAAATCACTTCCTCTTGCTTTTGCAAGATCAAGGCTGCTAAAACTTGCAGGATCCAAAGATTTCAGGTGGAGCCTGTCTGGAAGGAGATTATCTGATCACTAGGTGTGGAAACATTGCTCCCTTGGGGTTGTAGGACTGCCTCTTAAGGAGCATCCCCTGTTTGTGAACAACAACAACAACAAGAAGGGAGATGCTGCCATAGATTTCTGATCTGATTAAATTGTAGCTTAGTATTGATGAAATGAGTCATGGAAATGGAATGATGAAAAAGAGAATGGCCTGCAAGCAAATACTGGATTAATAACTAACAGGAGCAGATATAATGGTAGGTTATAAGCTGGCTGTTACAGGGGAAAAATTAATCAATAGTTGTAAACAAAGCCACTTGGATTCATCTCAACCTGGACACCAACATGGAGACAGTCAACAGGGAAGTATATTTATATGGATTATTTTCAATTTGTAGATCTCATCTGACAAGCAGATGTGTGCAGATGTGAGGGCCACAATCTGTTTGCTTGACCTAAATCGTTCCTGGCGGGTTAAATTGACTAGGTCAGACTGGTCCTGTGATTATAAGAAGTGATTAATGCCTTCTTGGCTGATGGATGTTTCTCGATTGCTTAAAGGAAGCAGTTATATCAGCCTTGTGGGGGGGGGGGGGGAAGCTCCCTGAACATGAAAGAACCTTGTAATTAAAGGGAGTCTTTAATCTTCCAAGTCTAGGAAGATGATTGAAGAGGCAGCTTTGTACCTGCAGATTTGGACCCACTTTAATTGGGGATTCTCCAGGATGTAGGAGTGAGATTACATTAGTTGTCTTGGTAGAGATCCTGCTAATTTCGCTGGACCTCTTGGCACGTACAAATAATAAATTTTATAATTTAAATTTTAATTGCTGTAAGCTGTTTCCTGTAAACAAGAAAAAATGGAACATAAACAAAGTCTAGACTATCTATCCCACTTTCAGATTTTCAAAGTAGTCCAGCCAAGAAACACACCCGGAAGTACTGTCTCTAATTTTATTCTAAGGTTGCATGAAAAATACCTTGCAAGTGTGAAAAATATATTCATCCCCCATTGCCTGTACAGCTCAAGGGACTAGGGAGCATCCCGTCTGAAGCGTTTGTACATCCCTATTTCTTCTATAGCAGGGGTGTCAAACTTGATTTCATTGAGGGCTGCATCAGGGTTGTGTTTGACCTTGGGGCCGGGACGACGACAACAACAAGGTGGGCGTGGCCAGGATGGGCGTGGCCAGCTTGACGTCACTCGTGTTGGCACCTGTGGTGGCCTGAGCGCTCTGCCAGCAAAAACTGGCTCCCAAGCTCCATTTTCAGCTGCAACGGCCTCCTGCAACCCTCTGCCAGTGAAAACGGAGCTCAGGAGGGTCACACGCAGCCGTCCTGAGTTCTGTTGTTGTTTCCTGGGCGGCCCCGTGGGCCAGATCTAAGCACTCCATGGGTTGGATGTGGCCTGCAGGCCTTGAGTTTGACATCTCTGTTCTACAGGCTAAGCTGCCACTTAATTAACCATTGTGCTGTCTGTAGCTATTCCCACACCTCCCATATCTATATACCATAACATTAAGCACAGTCAAAGGCCAGATAGTACTAGTGGACTTGATTTAACCATATTTGAAAGGCACCATGTTGGGGAAAGTGGCAACAGCACTTTTCTCCCATGATGCTATAATCTGCCTTCAGGTATAATGATAGCGAACTGGGAAAACGAAGTGATAATGGTAGTTTAGATACAGAAACATTAAACAGAGTTTTGGACACGTAAAATACTAATATCTTTGAAAGCAGTTTTGCCTTTTGGAACAGTCAGATTGCTCACCTATCTTTATGGCTTTATTGTAATTGAATAAGAGGAGCAGGTGCTTTCTTTGTAAAAGTATTTCGGAGAACAGTTTTCAGGCTTGTATAGTTGTATTAGTTGGCAATAAAATATTGTTGATTTAGTACCTGAGTTAAAATTACCTTGCCAGAAAGAGATAGACAAGACTTATTGGGTGAAAAAAAAAAATGGAATAAGCTTTTTCCTTCCCTCCCCATTTTGTCATTGCTTTCTAAGGCAGCCTTTTAAAAGAAGAATATAGTGGAGTGGAGTGGAACAATTTTGGAACTTCAGGATATTGATGAAACAAGTGGAGACTAGGGCTTTTGTTGTAGCTGACAGATGTAGTGATAGGCCTGCCCGGTAAATCCAGTTTTATTGCTATATTTAGAGCCATTCTTTTATTGCTGTGTGATACTGAAGTTACAGTCTGTTCTTCCTTTTTGTTGGATAAGACTGTAGTATCTTTCTGAAAGTGTGAATAGAAGCTAAATAACGTTTGACAGTCTTCACCTGCCTAGAATTTCCTTGGGTTTCCAGGATCTTTTAGGATAACCTTGCCCCATCTAATTTCTTCCTGATGGCAGAGACTTCAAATCCCATAATAACCCTAAAGTTTGCACGTCAGTTTCCTATATAAATACTACTTAAGAGATGCTTTTAGACTGACATCATCTGCATGTTAACTAGTTAACTAGATCTTTTTGATTAACTGGAGTTTAGAATTGGGTAAAAAGATTTTCTATATTAAATATTGGTGTGAAAATTCTCATAACTAAATAGGTTAAAAGATTGCAAGAGGAGAACTAAATCCATAACTTTGTTTCCATTTTTTAACTGATTAAAAGAGAGTTGATCCATTACATCTGCAGCCTTCTAAGGAGTATTATTTTCACTTCATGTAGTTCTGTATGTGAATAGTTTGTAATATTTAGTGCCTCTTCCAAACAGTTGTGCCTTTGATATTAAAGTATACCCATATATCCATCATTTTGCCATCAAACCCTGCAGCTCTGTAAGAGATATTGCAGTGGAATAAATAAAATGAATTTTGAATTCAATCAAGCTTTATCCGGGGCGGGTTTCAAAACCCATCGTTACTGGTTCACACGCTCAACTCTTCTGCACATGCGCAGAAGAATCCGGGCGATCCAGTGTGAACTGGTAGCAACCACCACTGGCTTTATCGCTGCGACTTTTAATTTTAGCAAGCACTGTATTATTGGGTAACTGTACTCCTGTTTCAAAAAGTGTTAAATTTCCCACACTAGCAACTATAAAGGTTACTTATTTTTTTAATGGTTATGTAGCATGTTGTTTACATTTTTTATGGACAGAATTAATGCTTAAAATCAGCAGTAATGATAGTATATTACTATACAGATAATCCTTGAATTACGACCACAATTGAGACCAGAATTTCCAAAGCCGGAGAAGGTAGTTATTCAGTGAGTTATGCCTCATTTAGGGCTGCAGATTTCCAATAGCCCTTTTAGCTGAAATACATAACTTTTCAGTGTCTGAATTTCATTCCATCAGAGATTGAACAGGAGGCCATCTGCACAACCAAATTCCTAAGATCTCGTGATAATGACTGGTAGGAATCATCAAAATATTTTATTGTAGTCATCATGCGTAAGTTGTGTATGATGGACAAAAAAATGCAAAAGACACAGTCAGGTACTGCAGATGGGTCTGTTCAGTCTTTTGGGTGATAATGAAAAATGTAATGACTGATAATAAGTCTTAATTTTAAGGTTTGCAGCTAGCAGAAGAATGAATGGGAATTTCCTATGTGGGCCAGTAAATATATCTACAAAAATATTTTTTCTTTTGTTTTCCAAATAAAAATTACTGAATACTGTTGCGGAAACATAAAACAGTATGATTAGAATTATACACTTGAGTTACCAGCCAAATGAAAGGGCATGCTGATAGCAGCAGGTAATTCAGTTTTATAGAAGTGATTTTCCAGTGTTTTATTGCAACCTGGATATCGTGAAACTGCAAGCAAAACCTTTACTATTTTGTTGTTGTTGATGCTTCTTTTAAGGGCAAAAATATTGTGTATTTTAACTTCTCTTAGTAGGTGAAGATGATTTCCAAGGACAGACAAATACTTTCAGTTTCAAGAAATAATAAAAAAGAATGAAGGTTGTTTTGAAAGTCAAGTGAAAAACACTAGGAAAATACCCACTGGATGCAATTGGGCAGAGATGCCACCAAAGATGTGAATATGCACTTAATATAAGCACTACCAAAATATTAAAAATGCATATACAATGATAACCTATTTGTGCATAAAACTTAATCATTAGAACTTAGTGATACTGAAGAAGGAAGGCTGTGTAATTTTTTTCCAGTCTGTGTATTATACTTGGTTTTTGAACAATGTGCTGTGGGTTAGTTATACTTCAAAAATTATCCGGAACAAAATCAAAACAAGATAGTTCTCACTTAATGATGGTAATTGGGACCACTAAACAATACAGTGGCAAAACACATCATATGGCCACGCCATATTTGATGACGGTTCTGATAATTCCTGATTACTGTCGTTAAGGAAAACACAGGTTGTTAATTGAGGACCTCCTGTGATGGCGACTCTGACTTTCTGCTGGCTTCCCTCTGACTTTGCTTGTGGGAAACCTAAAGGGACCGGCAAATTATGATGAATGAAAAATGAAATGAAAAAGGTTATCTTGATTTTCAGTGTCAAGGAGGACTTTATAAGCTACTGTACATTTAAAAGTAATTAGCTTAAACTGTGAATCTGTTTTGGTTGAGTTTCCTTTTATTCTGTGACTTGAACAAGTTTTTTTTCTTTTTTCCTTAGTGTTTTGTTTCTTACCTGCGATCTGTCTACCTAATGAAGAACAAAGAAGTATTTGATGTGTTAAAGTTACCCATTGCTGAATATGCCCTGTAAGTGCCATTGATCTTCAGTAATTGTAGATGCCATACAAAAACTATACATCCTTTTTTTATAGATTTCTTTTGAACTTGGAAATTTTAATCAGTGAGCCATGCCAACATTGGGTCACTGATTAAAATTAGCAATGAAAATCAGTTTGTTAAAAATGGAGATTAGTCAAACAGAGCTAATGGAAATAAGAAGAAAAAGCAATAAATGAATCCTTAATCATTTTGTACTGCTTGTTAAAACCCAATAACATGGATGCCAATTTTTAATTTTGTTAAGGTGTCTTAGAAGTCCTCATTAGTTAGTCCTCACTTCATGGGAGAGTTCCTTCTGTTCATGTCTAAGGTTTTAGATTTGCTCCTTTAGTTCTTGGAAAATTCTTCCCTAAAGTTTTAAGAACTATTGCCATTCAGTGATGATAATCCTGCACTATTTTATTTATTTATTTGCTTTTTATCTTGCCATCGTTTGCAATCAGCTCAAGGTGGCACAGATCCATACTACATAATTCCATTCATTTATATCTTCTGTCCATCCTAATTTGTTCTCATTTTCTAAGATCCATCTCTAATAACCTGACTTCTTTTGCACCATCCCCCCGAAAACCTTCTCCTTCCAAAAAAATCATAAATTGACACCAGGATCAATAGCAAATTTGCCATGTCTGTCTGTCTTGTGTGTCTACCAGCTGTCTACTTACAAATAGTCCTCCATGTTTTATGATCAGTCACTTTACAACCATTGGAAGTTAAAACGGCCATGGAATGGATGCTTTAAAGAATATTCTCCCTTTCATCTCACTTGAGGCTCATAACCGTGGGGCTGGTTAAAAGCTGTGAAAGCCCTTCCCCCATTTTTAAATAACATTTGATGTTTGTATTTTAAAATTAAAATTTATTTTTTATATTTTTAACATTTTATTTGTGCACTGCCCAGAATCCCTCTGTGAGGGACATGGGTGGTTCCTAAATGCAATAGATAGACAGATAACGTGTTTCCTTGAAAATAAAACCTAACTGGAAAATAAGCCCTAGCATGATTTTCAGGATGCCCATAATATAAGCCCTACCCCAAAATAAGCCCCAGTTAAGCTCGTCAGGCAGATGGATGCATTTAGTACTGTACTTCCCTAAAAATAAGACCTAACTGGAAAAATAAGCCCTAATGTGTCTTTTGGAGCAAAAATTAATATAAGATTCTGTCTTATTTTCAGGGAAACAGAGTAGACTGACAGACAGACAGACAGACAGATTAAGCAACCTGTATTTCCTATCCTTTCTCTGGGATATTAGAGTATAACATATGAGGTGATCTCCTCCTCTGATTCTACTCACAGAAATACAGCCTTGTAAATAGGTGGAACAGAAAGAGAGAGACTGGCCCAGACTGATGTACATTCATAATAATGAAGGAAGTCTTGAATCTGGATTTCAACAATCACACATAATCACTACACCAATAACTAATATGTCTTGTCTAAGAAAAGAAATCTCATTAGACCTCAACGTTAGGTTTTTCTGGAAGTATTTCAGATTCCCCCTCTGGGAATGTCAAACCTTAGGTGGCTTTTGCTGTTCAGATGGGTTTGACATTTGAGAACATTAAAAAGTTCCTCTGTGTTGAGTCAGATCAATTATTCTTCTAGTCCAAAACTCTCAACCGCCAGTGTTTTTCTATGCATTGGCTTGCGTAGAAGTTGTTTCAGTGTATAAGATTGTGTAGAAGAATTGGGAAGAACTAAAACCTTCATTCTGTAATAGTACAGTAGTAGTATTATATTTTCTCAAAAAAAAATCAGATTATACTTCTGTCAGTAGTAATAATTGGTTTGAGTCTTATTGTTAATGGCAGAGTGATTTGTTGCCCAATTGATTAAGGCCTGAGGGATTGAAGGTTTGAATCTGCACTTATTTTCAGTGGCTCATTGAGCCACTGTCCCTGTCCTATTTAGAGGTATCAGATAATTGAACATTGGGGTTTCTGCATGTTCCTTTGATCATTATCCCATTCCTCTGTTAAGAATTTTCAACATAATAGATGTCAGGCAAGGTCACATTATATTATGTTCACTTCAAAGAAAACTGCTGTGGAATTCTGCCAACCGTGTGCATTTCTTATGCCAAAGATTAATAAGCCTGGCTATTTAATTATGAGTGAAATGTTCCTTTGCTTTTCATTGTTCCATCGTTGTCAGGTGTATGGTGCTTGCATTGCCCATATGCTGTTTTAATTCTTTTCACCATTCTTTTCTAGGATTGGTTTCTCAGGGATACTGAGAGTACAAATCCTTTGATTTACATACATCTTAATTAGGGATGGGTTAAAGACCAGGGCACCTCTAGAGCTTCCACTCCAGAGGAATAAAAGGATATGAAAATGATTCCAAGCTCATCTCCCTTGGCTTAATTTGCTAAAAAGTATTGACTTTGGTCATCCATGTCTTCTCTTTATTTTTTTCTCCCCCCAAATAAATTGTGGACAATGTATTAAAGTGCAGATCTACAATAATTAGTTTGAGAAGTGAGTTATAAGATCTCAATTTTGCTTTCTGTTTGAATTGTGATATTCTTACTGATTTCCATCCCATTCATACCAACAAAATACTAAATGCAGTTCTAAAAGGTGGTATAATTTGTGACTATTTATGTAATCCTTTGTCTAGAGGAAGTAAGTACGTTTTTTTAATGGCCATTGAATCTAATATTCAATAAGGGTAGAATGAAAAAAAGAAATTTTTTCTTAAAAGCAGGTTCAGCTATATTCTAAAGCACAATATAAAAAAACTTCTGAACACACACATACCCTCTGTATGATTGTGAAGTTTTAATAAAATGCTTCAACGATACTGGTTTGTAGGGCAAAATTTATTAGTCTCTACTTCTGGTATACAGTAGATACCTTTAGGCATTGAATGCATGTTTGGCTTTGAAGGATGACTTCTTTCTTATAAAGGTTACCATATCATTCTTTAAAGTTTTCTTTTGTATACTCTTTTCTTCAGAAATCAGGTGGGTAGCAGAGAGGGAGAGAGAGAGAGAAAAAGAGACAAACCAAACTTTAAAAAACCTCTCCAGAAAGAATGATCTCATGTCAGTTCTTTTGTCTCTTTGGCAAGTTGGGAAGACTTTTTCATTTCTAATTTTTACTTTGATTTAAACGCTGCAAGATTTTGGAGTCTCACCAAATCTTCCTACCAAATTACAGCAGCAATGACAGTGATGAATAATTAAATATGGGAAGAAAATTCATGTTTAATTAATTAAGTTATAATTATCTACACGTTCAGCCCTTCCTTCCATTTGTCCTCATCTCTTTGGAGTACAACCTGTGCAAATCACTTCAAAAATGTTACACAACCCTTTTATAAATGGACTCCTATTTTTCATATTTGAGAATGGTTTGTTTGATTGCCCTTACTTTAATTATATTTCAGCTGTGTCAGCCATTCAGGAAGCAGCATTGCCAAAAAGCTGGGCTAATGATAAATAAAGAATTACATATTGGAAAACCATCTATAGGATGGAAGGATATAGGATAACGATAATGGAAAGTTAAGGATTGAAGAAATATATAAAAAGTAGCTTGCAAAAGATTCAGATGTTTAGTTGGCCAGAATTAATTTTGTTTGCCAGATGTATGAAAAGTCCTCACTATTAAGATAATGCCCTTAATAATCTTACTGTGGTTTTTTCTTTGGTTTTTAAAGTACAGTATAAACTCAGCAATTATAATTTGTTCCCCATCTTTTGTGCCTTATTGAGTGTAAGTCATACATAAGTTATAAGTTATTACTCTGCGTGTTGTGTCTGGCCTACACAAATGTTAAGAATTGCTTCCAGCCAGTAGATGTTTGCTGTCTTACAAAATAACACCATACAAAACAGATTTTGATGAACTTTAATGGATGGCCTTTAATATTAGAGCAGAGAACCTGTTCTGATACTTGATACTTTTCTATTTTGTAGCTCTCTTGGGCTTGCAGTGGCCCCTCGCGTACGATTTCTCCAGAAAGTCCAGAAGAAACTGCATACAACGGAGCCTGAAAAAAAGGGGATGGAGCAGGCTGAGGACCCACAGTTTTCTTTAAGTGATGAGGATTTAGAGAAATGCAGGAGAATTTTCTCTAGAGCAGGCATGTTGGGACAAAAAGAGACAGAGGGCCTCTCTGGGCAAAGCAGTCCTGTTGAAAAAGCATTGCAGAGTCCGTCTGAGCCAGAAGAGCCAGCAACAGTCCATGAATCAAAGCCTGAAAGCTTAAATTTTTTCGATGATGATGATGATGATGACGACGACGATGACGATGCCTCTAAGGACGTGCTGATTGTAAAACGGCGAAATGTATTTGGCGTAGAACCAGAAGAGAAAGCACCATTGGTAAGGTTTTTTTTTTAATGTTAAGAGCCAGCCTTCTTCTAGAAGAGGGTTATGATTGTCATTGTCTGGCTTTCCGAATATACATAGATGGCTATTGCGTTACACAAAATACCAGACTATTAAGCCTATGCCTTGATCTAGCAGAGCTTTTCCATTGCTCATTTCCATATGAATTTGGGATAGCTGCTTGTAATAATTTATTTATTAGCATGAAACTCTTGTAGGCACGCGATGGTTCAGCGGCTAAGTCGCTGAGCTTGATCAGATTGTCGGCAGTTCAGCGGTTCGAAACCCTTATGCTGCATAACAGAGAGAGTTCCCGTTACTTGTCCCAGCTTCTGCCAACCTAGCAGTTCGAAAGCACGTAAAAAATGCAAGTAGAAAAATAGGGACCATTTTGGTGGGAAGGTAACAGCGCTTCATGCGCCTTCGGCATTTAGTCATGCCGGCCACATGACCACGGAGATGGTCATGCCCTGGCTCTTCGGCTTTGAAATGGAGATGAACACTGCCCCTAGAGCTGGAAAACAACTAGCACGCATGTATAGGGGAACCTTTACCTTTTATGAAGCTCTTACTGGTTTAGATTGAATATAGGTAGCGCTTGACTTACAATTATAAATGGGACAAGAACCTCTATTGCCAAGTGAGACAGTTCTTAAGTGACTTGTGCCCGATTTTACAACCTTTTTCTTCAAGTTGTTAATGAATCACTACAGTTAAGTGCATCTTAAGCAAAGGCAACTGTCTCCCATTGATTCTGCTTGTCAGAAGCCAGCTGGGAAGGTCGCAAACAGCGATTACATGTTCCCAGGATACTGCAACTGTAGTAAATACATGTCGGTTGCCAAGTGCCCAAATTTTGATTACATGACAGACGGGATACTGTGATGGTCATGCGAGGATTGGTCACAAGTGACTTTTTTCAATGCCATTACTTTGAATAGTCACTAAACCTTGTTTGTAAGTCGAGAACTGCCTGTAGACTCTGGTTTTTTTAATTAGTTGATATCTAAGTTGCACAGATTGAGTTACTTGGATTGCATTAATACAACCTTTCCCAATTTATCATTCTTCAGAATGTCACTATTGCTCACACAACATATTGGGGAATTATGTGGCTTGCTATCAGAGTAATTGGAACCTATCAGATTAATATTTTCTTTCGTTGCCGACTAACAGTTTAATGCTTGAATTTTGTGAGCTTCCCAATAGTTCTTATACACTAATGTTAGGGTTACAGCATAGATTTTATTTTTATAAGACTTTAAGTAATATTAGTAACTTGAATATGTATAATTTGATAATTTGGATGTTAAACTCTTATTATTCTTTTGTAGTGCTAATTAACATTGGATTGTGGATTAGTTAAAATAGAATAATTGGCTTTTTCTTTTATTGCCTTACAAAGCAAAAGGAAATGTAGAATTACTCCATTGCAGAATATTATGACAAGGGCCCTGAAAAAAGCCCTGATATTTCTTGGAGAAGTACATTATTTTATTATATGTCAACACTAGTTCAATCAAAACTTCTAATTTTAGACTTAATACAAACATTGGCATACTCACTCTTTCATCAGCAAATATATTTTCTAATGTTGACATCTCATTTAATAAGTTGCCATGGTGAGAACAAGTTGCTTAATTAATTTTGTGGGTTTTAAAAGTGCAGTGTATTTTAAATAATCAGTGTGAGTTGACCTTGAAAGGAACACTGTTCAAATACTAGCTACTTATAATTTGCTGAAAAGAGTTTTCAGTTATTTTAAATCCAGACTGTCAAGATAGTAACTCAGTTTGCTTTTAAACATGCAGCCTATCTTCGAATAACTTTTATGTTTGTCACCTAAAGGATGATCAGTGCTGAGAGTTGTAGAAAAGTGTATATCAATGCTTTGATTGTGACCAAGTGTGTCACTGAGGAACTGGAAAAAGTTAACAATTTGAAATGAAAGTCCAGTCATAATTATATCAAGGAACATATATTGAATAACAAGATCTATCCATGTACAGTATATTCTTTGTGCTTTTTCTCTTCATGGTTAAAACACTTTCCCGGAGGGGCAGATGGCAACTGTGGCTAGGGGAGCCTTTGCACAGGTTTATCTTGTGCACTAATTGTACCCTTTCTTCACTGGGAGACCTTACTCACCATCACTCACACCTTAGTTTATGTCTTGACTGAATTATTTTAATGTGCTTACGTGGTGCCTGCATTTGAAGATTACATGAAAGTTACAACTAGGTCAGCATGCAATGATGCATACAGTTTTAAGCACTTTGCATTTTGCCCATGTTACACCGTGTGTGAGAACTGCACTGGCTTCCAGTTGCTTTCTGGATGCAATCCAAGGTACTGGTTACTACTTTAAAGCCCTACATGCCATGAAGCCTGGTTATTTGCAGGACTGCATGTCCCTGAGTATATGTACCAGTCCCACCAGCTCAGATATGGTGGCTGCGCTTGGCCTTCCCTTAACTGTTGCCATCTGATGGAAGTTTGGAGATTCAAAGGGCTTCCACCTCTCACCAACAGACCCAGCTCTTCACTCAGGCATTGGATTAGAATGGAAGGGAACCAAGCAAATGTAAATTTAAAGTCAATAAGGGGATTCCTAGGTGAGATGGGGAACCAAAAATGTGTTCACAAAAGTGACTGTGCTAACAACGGCAGCGCCCAAGGAAGATTGGTTTCCTGGAAACTTTCCTGATAAGGAGAGGATGGGATTGCCCATATGTGCTCTGAATAGTTGCTCCTCATGAGGCCACTGCAGGACAACAATTCTCCACAGGTTTAAGTGCTAGGAGATGAAGAGATGAGATGAATCACAACTGCGACAGAGGCTTTTAAAATTTGTTGTGAAATACAATACAAGCCTTGCTTTCAAAACACTTTCGAAAATTGCCTATTGACCATGTTAAAACTATTGGAAACCAAGCAGCACACTTGGAAATTATATTACTATAAAGAAATGTAGTGATGACCTCTTGGGGAAGGAAAGAAGATAGCAGACTCCAGTTTAAGTGGTTTTTAAAGGGGACTAGACAGCTCATGGAAAATTGGGCTGTCAGTGATTACATATCCGAACGGTGGCTTACTACTTCCAGAATTGCAGACAGCATACTTTAAATGTCAGTTGCTAGAGACCAATAATGAAATGTAACCCTCTTATATTCTTACATACTTAGATCCTGATTTCAAGGGACATGGTTTGGCTATTTACAAGACAATAGGTTGGGAAGATTTTTCTAAAACAGATAAAAATCTTAGTGGACTTCATTTTTCTTACTGTTTTTTCAGTTGGGAAATGGTTAGTATATCTTGTTTCTGAGATAAATCTACCCGATACAAATGTGGCAGAAATATGTTTGAAATTGCTGTAATAGAAGAGACAATTTCATGTTGTCTCCAGTTCCAAACTGTGTCCCCCCCCTCCCCCCCCCGGTCTCCCCTCCCCAAGCTTATCATGATCTTTCTGGTAATATTTACTCATTAGCAATTGGCAGTTATTTTTGGCTTTGGAAATCCAGGTAAAAGTATTTCTCCAAATTGTTTATGTTAGTATCATCCCCACATCTAAAAAGGAGAGGATGTCTTGGATATTTTGCTGATAGATTGCAATGATTAACTGACTTCATTTTTCTATAATAAGGGAAATGTGATGATTTAAATAATCCTTCCAAACCTATCACAATTCTGAGTTTGTGAAAGTTACATGGCAAAATCTCAGCAGTCTTTTGTATTTCTCTAAAATCTTATTTATCCTTTCTTCTTTTTATATTTTCCTTTTTTAAAAAATAACAGAACATTAAAAGATTTTGAGGGGAGTAAAATAAAGCTTAAGTATCACATAGGAGGAACAGATTTGGATTCATTGGTTCTTCTGATGGTGGTTTTATAATACATATGTGAAATTGTTGATAGATAATTATGCATGCTGTCATTGAAAATGAGATGATAAAAATACAGTGGTCCGGGTGGATACGTATGATGCTTATAACTTGTTAATTATTATTCAAGGAATGCTAAGGCACTTCTGATCTTCCTCTTATAAAAATTCTACAAGAATATGGAAATTTTACGGCTGGGTGATTTATTATTTGAATAGTTGAAAGTATGATTCTGCTGTTTTACCCATCGAACTGAAATACATATTGTTAGTGACTATGTTTCCCCCCCGAATAAAATGGAGTAGCTTATAACTACAGAATTGGAACAGACTATTAGTACAAATTATACCTTGAGAAATTTAAATGCAAATAATAGTGACTTTAGAATCGAGTGCTGGTTAAGAAAGACTTTGCAGATACAAATTTATGGATTGGTCAGCTGTCCAGTTCCTGGGTCTCTTGGCACTTATTTCAAACTTTTACTGGCCACTTATCAAAGGGGACAAAAGTTCAAAATAGATATCCCCTGCTCTATTTCCAAATCCTTGAGAGTCATGAGAGTTGGATAACCATTTGTCTGAAGTGGTGTAGGGTTTCCTGCCTGAGCAGGGGGTTGGACTAGAAGACCTCCAAGGTCCCTTCCAACTCTGCTATGCTATGCTATGCTATGCTATGCTATGCTATGCTATGCTATGCTATGCTATGCTATGCTATGCTATGACTGGGAGATGTAATAACCTTAATCAGTGTGGGACTTTCACATTTGAATTAATATTCAAGCATTAACTCATAGTGGCAATTGTATGCAAGTGATAAAAAAAAAGGAATGTGGAAGAGCTGAAATATTGTGGCCTAATGTCCAGAGATTTTAGTGTTTTTTAGTAAGATGATCAAGTGAAGAATTTATATTTCTCATTATTTCTTTCTGGGAAGAAGGGAAAACTGTAGTCCTAGACTTCTTTTTGTATTCTATCACGATAGTGAAAGCGTTCCATTTAAGAATTGGCTATTTTGATTCAGTTGCCAGTTGACACCAGTGTAATAACTTATGTTTGCTATTTAGAAATCCAGTTTTTCATCATTGAAGATGGGAATATTAAATGTTAATCTTTTTAATTGAATTCAGATTTGAATTACTTCTTGTACCGTTTTGAAAAAGATACAGAAGTATGAGCAATTTTACTTTAGCAATATGTAATGGCTAGTGTTTATATTGTGGAAAATTAGATGAATAATTAATAATTTAATTTTAGAAACATGTAAAGGCTTCTATTTTTATAGTTCAGCTGGTGCTATATTAGTGAAATGCTTTTAATATTCAGACTCTTGGTAAGGCCATTACTTCCACAATATGTCTACGTTGTTATTATGTATAACTGGAACTTAAGTCCCCTAATATAGGCTGAGAATTAGTTATCTTTATTGAAGGCATTAATATTATCAGATTAGTTTGTACAGCTAAAAATATAACCCTGGAAGACATTTGGATAGAATCTAAAGTAGATTGTAAGGGAATTAATTGTAAGCACCTTGAAAAATATGATAATTATCATAAACTAGCAAGGATTTGTCAAGAGAAAATCTTGCCAAACTATCCTTAATTCATGTTTTGATTGGATAGTTTCCTCAATAGATTGTGAGAATATCATAGATATAACATTTCACAAAGTACTGATGATTAACAAGCTAATTAAATGTAGGCTATTTGACATAATTATTAAATGGATACATATCTGGCTTGAAAATATCACCCCAAAATGCTCATTGGTCATTTTTTTTATCAAATTGGAGAGGGATGTATCAAGTGGGGTGCAATCAATCCTAAGTGTTTACTCTTCAGTATTTTGATTAATGACTTGAATGAAGAAGTGGAGCTGAGGCATACTGAATTTACAGATATAAAATTTGTTAACTAGTTAATACCTTAGAAAGCAGAAATAACATTCAAAATAACCTTGATAGGTTAGAGAAATATGCTGAAAGAAAAATAATAAAATTTAAATGGACCTATAAAGTTGTTCACTTAAGAAAAAAGTAAACGAACAAGTATAGAATGGAAGTACTTGGCTTAGTAATGGCATTTGTGGGAAAAACGTGCAATAGTAATTGAATGTAAATGGAATATGATCCAGCAGTATGGTGTTGCTGGAAAAAAGGTATGTTAGGTTGCATCAAAAAACTATAGTTTCCAAATCATTTACAAATAAAACAATTATTCCACTATTTCTGCTCGATTTGGAACCAATTTAAGTTATTATTACAATCTCTATCCCTTAAAAGACGTGCTAATCAACGCTTCGATCACTTCAAACTCTTCTTGAATATTGCATCCAGAGGTGGTATTCAGCTGGTTTGTACTGATTCAGGTGAACCGGTAGCAGCGGGTGGGGGGTGGGGTGGGATGGCGGTGGGCCCGCCCGGACGTAATGCCGTTCTATTTAGCCACATTTTTGAGACCGGGCACATGCGCTAAAGGCGTGCGTATATGTAAGCGCATGCACGGAAGGCCGGGTGGATGCGGAAAGGTGTGTGTGCGCGGTAAACCAGTAGTAAGAATAAGTGGAACCCACCGCTGATTGCTTCCAGTCCCAGATCCCATACGTTAATCAGGTTCAGAGAACAGCAGTTAGAATGATAAGGATGGGGACTAAAAAACTAGGTCCTTTGATAAGAAATTGATGAAGCCGAGAATATTTATAGTTGAAAAATGTTGAGTTGTATAATTGAAAGGGGAGCCGTTTGGCAGAGGTCTTTGTTGCTCTGTGGAGTGGGTATGTGAAAAGACCACAGACTGTAGGCAGCCTCAGTCTGTTCATTGTTCTCCTTGGTTTTCCTAAAAATTCTGTAGCTAAAACGTTAGGAAAGAACACCTTGAGCTCCAGTGGAGGAAAACAAAATGAACCGACCAATCATGAATAAGAGCCCTCTATACAATACTGTTTATTATTCTGCTCTTTTTTTTTCATTGTGAGGCTGCCCAGAACAATTCTCTAGAACTTGGCAAGTAATTCTGCCAGAATTGGGCAGCCTAGAAATTCAATGAATGAGTGGATTCAAGTGCTTGAAGGCATGTCATAGAGAAATTCAAGACCCATTTCCTCTTCTTCCAGAGTACAGAACTTGGAATTACACTGTAGATAAATTTGATAAATTCTGACTGAATTTATTCAGTATAATATTGTAAGAATATAGTAAGAATATCTATAATATTCTTACTGAATATTATAAAAATATTCAGTAAGAGCAATGATGGTGGAACCCAGTGGGTTTCTCTTCATTGAATTTGTCCAAGAGAGATTACTCAGCCATCTGTTTGATATATTTTAATTTGAATTTCAACACTGAGCAATTGGACTTGATGGCCTAAATGGTCCTTCTAATTTTATGTTTCTGGTATATGTATATATACTTTTAGAAAATGCAAGGAAATTATTAGAAATACTGTAAATAATAATTGTAATGCAAAGACCTCTAACCTCTAGTCCAGTGTTTCTCAACCTTGGAAGCTTGAAGATGGGTGGACTTCAAGCTACCAAGGTTGAGAAACACTGCTCTAGTCTTTGTATTATGCATTAAGTGAGACAAGATGGAATGTGCTCCACTTAATGGGGGAGCAATATGTAGGAGGAATACATAGGAAATGATTTAGACAAAAACTTAATTGAAATGTTAACTGGAAAAAAGCCCAACAAAGGCAGGGTTAAAATTAGCATAAAACATAAATATTCGATGAAAAACAGTTTCCTTGACACTGAAAAGGAAAGGGGAAAAAAAGTAGAGTTCATGTTGTATTTTATGGAAGAAATGAATTATTGGTTCATGTGTTGGTCATGTAGTCTGATAAAAATAATTTTTAAATGTTACAAAGCAGAAAGAAACCTAATTCAATGCAGCAGCAGCCAGCTTCTAAACTTCCAATAGTAAATCATCAGGAATTGCTGAGAATTTTTGCAGAATGTACATCATTTTGACCAATGGTTTTGCTGTTTCGGGTTTTTTTTAGAGATTTCAGAAAATCTTGTTTCAAGCCCCATATGCTGTTCTGATTCTAAAATAGCTGTTCTGACATTATTGGAAGCATTCCAGTGCTGTTCAGACTATTCCAGAATTGTTCTAAGTTCAAAATGGCTTGAATCAGGGCTATTTCCAGTTCGGAAAAATTCAGGAATAATGGGAATATCATTTGATATGTTTTTTGTAAGGTCCGAATAAACCATTTCATTTTTTTCCCAAGAATTTTATTGACTAACATGATATAAAATACAATGAAAATAAAGATAATGGGAAAATGGGAAAAGGAAAGAAAGGGGAAAGCGAGTTGTAAAGGGGAAAGAAAAAAAGCATTGACTTTCAACTTTCAGTACAATAAAGTACAAGATAGAATCACAGCCTCAACTTTTTACTTTAGCCAAACAAATACTAGCCATCAACACAATAGATTAATCAGAACAAACTCACCATTAAGAGTTCATTTCTCTCTGTCTCGAGCAACAAAATCCAAAGGCGGTTTCCAAGTAGAGATAAAACTGGATATATTCTTTTCACTAATTAAAACAATCAATTTTACCATCTCTGCTAGTTTTTCCATCCTTTATGTTGTGGGGATTAATGTATCTTTCCATTTCTGTACATTTAGAATTCTTGCTGAAGTCAACATAAACAATAGTAAAGTTCTTTTTTTCAGCAAAGATCTCTTTTTCCAATTTGTTGTCCAATAATCCTAAGAGAAAAACTTCAGCTTTCAATTTTACATTAGTTTCACAAATCTTTTGAATTATAACATGAATCTGGGCCCAGTGTTTCTTTGCTTTACCACAAGTCCACCAAAAATTATAAAAACTATCTTCTTTAAAATTAAATTGCCATCATACATTTGAAATACCTTTATACATCTTTGACAATTTACTAGGTGTTAAACACCAGTGATTCATCATTTTATTTAAAAAATCCTTTCAAGGTGTAATTCAGTGTTAATTTTAAATGGTTCAGCTACATATTTTTTCTTTGCTCAAGCATTATATTGTATTCAATATTCCTTGCCCACTGAACTGTACACTGTTTCATGTATTCATTTTCCAAATTCAGTTTTAACAATATTGTGTAAACCATAGCAATAACATGTTCACCATGAGCATACAATACAATTTATTTTTTTAATTTTTTTTGCAAATTCAGACCCATAACTTTTTTTGTCTAAATTAAATTTTTCCTTAAGTTGTAAGTATGTGAATCAGTGGCAAAATGACCTTCTGATTCGAATTTTACTTTTCACATGAGAGTAGTTTCACTTTGGCTAAAAAATATTATTTGATCATAAATCCACTAATCTGGCTGATTAACCCATTTCTGACTTGCTGGTTCTGTCTATCTCACTAAAAAATGTTTGGTTGTTAGTTAATTGAAATAATCAGCTTGGTATTTTTTTTACCTCTGATAAAATAAATATATATATATATTTTAATTTTTTCAAAATGTTTTCTCAAGCTGTGTAGGAACATTTAGTTCCTACAGAGGAACAGCAGTTGTTTTGAGAATGTTATTTGTAAGCTGATGAAGGCAGAATATGTGCAAAAATAGGGAGAGAAATAAGATTGAACTTGGGTTAAAAATATTACAGGACTAAGCTTTTTTGACAGGGGAAGTTGGAAAATGCTGTGAAATGATAATTTTGCTTAAATATAATAAGTCATTTATTGGTAGTAGTAAAATATTATTACTATATATTGAATTGAAAAATAAGCTTATCCAAATCGCCATGGTGAATTGATCTAATATCTTAGCTAGTTCAATGTTAATTTTCCACTTTCCATTTTCTAATTTTGCATTAATTTTGATCTCGAAATGAAAGAATTTTCCACCTTTGGCTGTATGTTTTCTTTCAAAAACTTAAATGGAAGCAATGCTCACCCATTAATGGTTCCAACAATTCTGTAGAAGAATAGCAATGTAGTAAAGGTAAATATATTAAGGAGTTAGGGTACGGAAGATATTTGAAACATTCAGTTACCATATGCAGTTGCCTAAATAATTCCAAATTATAGTGTTCTGGGTCCAGAGAAGAGAAATTTAAGATAGGAAACAGAATACTAGATTTTACTAAATGAGGATCTGAGAAAAGTAATCTATTCTTTGTGTCTCCTTGAATGTGTCTATGAAGTTTTCTTGATGAAATCATGGTAGTGATTTATCAGTGCCTTCTTCTGGTTATTTTTTTTCCCAACTTCCAGCTTAATCTAATATAAGGTATTAAGGACACAGAAATATAATTTTGTAACTAATTTTGTTTTTATTGATACAAAATATACTGAATTCCAGATCTTCACATCCATAGTGATATTTATTTTCCTTCATCAATTGTTTTTATTATTATCTCATTCTGGGGGATCCAAATTGTTGGAGGTAATATGTTGACTCTGTAAACCACTTAGAGAGGGCTGTAAAGCAGTATGAAGTGGTATATAAATCTAAGCGCTATTGCTAAATGTCATTGCTATTCATACTGTTGGCTTTGTTTTCTTTTAAGTGGCACACTATCGTTGACAAATAGTTACTGCTTCTATAGCCCCTTTTAATATTTCCAAATCCAAATGACTTCTATTTTCCTTTTTGTGTTTTTCCTTAAAAAACATCAGCTATAAAGGGAAGTTATCTCTAAAACATCATCTAATATAAAACTAAGAACTTCGTAGAAATGTCTTCCTTAGAAAAGCACTTACAAAATACAGTTCAGAATTCAGAGCACGGATATCCTGTTGACAGCATTTGGTAAGATTAAAAGAGTGAACTGTCATTGTTGGAGTTTATTATAGATGCCCTCGGGTTGGCAGATGAGGTTTTTTTCTGCATCAGATGACCAGTTTTTCAAAGAGGCATGCAATAGAGATAATGGGAGATTTCAATTATCCTGACAATTGCTGGGAATCTAATTCTGCCAACAGTCAGAAGTCCAGCAGATTCTTCTCCTTTCTTGCTAACAACTTCATTTGTCAGGAAGTAGAAGAAAGGAGGTCGGGGAGGAATCGGTTGAAGATTGAAGAACTGAAGGTGGTCATATTATCCTTGGGTTTAGTATGATAGGCAAAGGAAGAGGATCCCAACAGAGATAGAACTGCATATGGGACTACACCACAGTAGATTTTGATGAACTCAGAGGAAAAGAAGTACAGCTCCAGGAGCTTGAAATTCTGAAGGTGAGAAGTATTCAGAAAGGATGAGAAAATCTACAGCATGAAATACTAATTTCCTAAACTTTATTATGCAGAACTCACTTCTCCTTTGTTGTTCAAACTGATGCTTCTGAGTTTTGGAATACAATCAGTGCCTCTTTTTTGAGACCACTATTATCTGTTGAAAAGAACTTAGCAATAAAACACATCATTAATCAAGGAACCTACCTTTTAGAAAAAGCATTGTATCCCATCTTGATTCACCCTGATCAGAAGAATCTGAAATGCATACAGACTTTCCAGAAACTTAAATAATATCAGATCAGATTGGCACACTTTTTTTCTTTCATTTTGAGTCATATATATCGCTAGTTGACAGAACAAATTGGGTGAGGATCTTTTCCTTAAACCTGATTTTTTTTCTCCTGATGAACCAACTTCTGTCTAAAATTTGAGTCACAGCAACTGGATTTGTTTTCTTGTTAAACTGAGATGTTAACTGCTGATAGAAACAACTCTTCAGTCTCATCACCGGAGATTTTTAAGAAGAGGTTGGACATTTTTTTTGTCTCAAATGGTATAAAGTCTCCTGCTTGAGCAGGGGGTTGGAGTAGAAGACCTCCAAGATCCCTTCCAATTCTTATTCTGCCATATTGTTATATTGGAGGCCCAATTAGAAACAATCTTAATTAGAAGGGAAAAAAAGGAAGAAATTAAAAGAAGACAATATGGAGGCAGAACTCTCTTAAATGATGAAGAGAAAAAAGAGGCATGTGTAGGAAGTGAAAAGGGGGAGGATGTAATCAAAGAGTATGGGTCCATTTCCAGACATTGTAGAAGTTCTGTTAGGAAGGTGAAAGCTAAAAATGAGCTGGAGCTTGTAAGAGATACTTAGAACAGTAAAAAAACATTATTTGTATATGTTCAAAATAAAAGAAAAACCAAAGAGGATGTTTAATTTATTTACATGTAAATCTAATTAAGTTAAATTTATTAAATATGGCAAATATTGTTTCAGCTATATTTAATCTTCCCAGTTTATATCATGTAAAATTGCAATGTAGTTGTCAGCTCCGGTGCGTTTGGTGGTCCGGGGCTGCCATTCAGGCGGGGAAGGCGGCAAACCACTGCCTGCTCAGGACTGCCACCCTCTGATTTCACCGCTTGTCTGGAACCAACCTGCTGCTGCCCGCCGGGGCCATGTATAATAACAAAACCACCCCGCGGTGGAGGAAACACCTGAGAGGTGGCCGCGGCAACAGCTGATGGGCTGCAATGGCAGCAACAGCTGAGGGGCAGCCGTGGAAGCAGTAGCGGAAGGCGGCAATGGCGGCAAGCGGATGGGAGGTGGCTGTGGCGGTGAGAGCAACTGCGCAGCGGCTACTTACGCACAAGGTGGGGTTGCGTGTGTGATAGGACAGGGAGGCGGGAAACGTTCAAAAAGGTGGTGGGGAGCACTGGACGATTAGTCCTGACTTTATTTCATTGTCTTGCATTCTATGTTGGTCAGTTTATGCTGGAGCAGAGATAAAATCCTACAAATCAGAACAGTGTTTGGTGGTTTTTTCATCCCTCAATCCGGAACATGATAGTAGTAAGAAATGTTAGAGGGGTTTGGGAACTCCTTTGATAGGGATAAATTTATTTATTTATTTATGTATTAGTTCGATTTATATGCTGCCCTTCTCCGGAGACTCAGGGCGGCTTACAATGCATTAAGCAATAGCCTTCATACTTTTGTATATACCTGCTTAGTAGGTATATACAAAAGGGGGGGGGTGTATATACACCCCCCCAAGCGGTGTTCTTTTTTATACAAAGTCAGCTTATTGCCCCCACAATCTGGGTCCTCATTTTACCTACCTCGAAAGGATGGAAGGCTGAGTGAACCTTGAGCCTGGTGAGATTTGAACTTGCAGTAATTGCAGGCAGATGGTGCTACTTAATAGCACTTTAGTCTGCTGCGCCACCAAGGCTAAGGGTTCTTAGGTTGGGTTCTTAGAACTACAGACTCCACTTTATAAGATTCTTAGTAGGCAGGTACAATTTCTAATTTAAAGCAATGAGGATAAACATTTCCAGGAAAAAAAAAAACATTGGGGGGAATTTGAGCTAAATTAGTATTCATTTTTATATTATCCTTCACTGATCACTTTCCTCTATTAAGAGTTTTCCTCTATTAAGAGCAGACGTGACAGTGCATATATCTTGGTTAGGATTTAGCATGCTTGGGCTTTTTATTCAAAGTAAAAATATAATTTAACCAAAGTAATTATGTTTAGTCAGTCTGTTTATTAATTTGCTTTAATTAAATTTTTGTTACATATAGAACTGTAAGTAGCAGACTACTAAGAAACCTAGGATGTCTTAATTTTATCAGTGCCAAGTGGAAAAATCAAAGTTGAAGACAGAAGAAAGTCTCAACTTGATAAAATAGAGTTATATTAACAGCAAATTCACTGATCTCTCGATGAAATTAACAAAGTCTATGAACAAATGTGGCACTGAAGCCTCTTTTCTTCTTAGGCAAAATTTCAATGTCCCTTTGAGGTAAAATGGTATTTTTTTCTTAAATGGGAATGCTAACTGCACGGTTTATTCTCTAGGTATAGGAACTATGGCGCTATGATATTCTAGATAAAAGTATTCCAATTATAAGTTAATAGAAACTGTGTAAAGGGAATAAAAGATAAAATTGGAGTACAATATCTTATTGAATTCAGTATTCTAGAAGAAAACCTTTCACAAAAAGGTTGTTCTTTTTAACTTGTTCCCCTTTCAGGCTAATTTATAGAACAGTGACATTTCTAGGAGTTTTTCAATTATTGTATAAATTAAACTCAATTGTATTCATTTACAAACAGAATTAAGCCTTAATATATTATAAAACTCCAAACCAATATATTGTTCTCAAATGAGACAGGTATAAATGCAGATGAATAAACTTTTTAAAGAGCTTTCTCAGAATTTGTAGAAGGAATTTAGGGAGTTGAAGCCTCAAGACATCTGGTGGCCATAACCAGGAACTCAGCATAAATCTGGTGTACAGAAACCATTAACAAAATGATTTGGTTAAAAGCCAACTGGAATAATGGGTTTGCAAAGCATTTTTGAAATCTGGTGCTGAAGGTGGAAACTGCCTCAGTCCTTGAAGGTTGAATCCGGCACTGTTGTGGAGCACTGATTTGAGAAAATTCAAAAATACCCTTTGGATATGCAGGGATGCACCCCAACAAGTATTGGTTAAATATATAATTGCTTCTTTGTAAAATGCTAGTTGCCCCTTAATGGAAGCTTCCAAAATGGCTTCACTTACTATAACTTCACTTCCTGACTTCTACGAGCAGTTTAGAGTGAACAATGTTAGGGACAACTTTCATATGCAGTCAGAATTGAGGTTACAGTATGTTATTAGACATACTGTATTGGACATAATGTTATTAGACCCATGTTATTGGGTACTGTAGAAGAAGGAGTGGCAGAACCTGGGGATGGAGTTAAAAAAGGGATCAGCGTAGAATCCCTACATAGCCACAAGTAGATTAAGTCCAATCCTCTTTGAATTCTGCGGCCCCTTCTCTAACTACTAGCAGGTGCTAATCATTAGTTGAGAATATTCCTGTGCATAGACATGATTAGTAGAAGATTAGTATAACAATAGCATTTTAGGTGTTACAGGACTCTCTGGGCAGTTTACAATGTAAGCATAATTTGCATATTGCTCCCAACAATCTGAATTTTACCAAATTCAAGAAGGCAGAGTTTGCCTACAATGCTACATATTAACCACTGCACCATTTCTAGAACAAATAATAAGGTTGTTTAGTATCTCAGGTTGGAAGGGGGAAAGTGCAGAGCCAAGAGGGCAGGTAGCATCTGTTGGAAACTCCTTCAGACACACCTGGAGTTGTGTGTCTGGAAGGCAGTTCTAGGAAAAAAACCACATTTGATTTAAGGAGTTGTTGACATACGCAACTATTTGCCACAGGATCTTTTTTTTCCTTTGAATTTTACAGACTTCCAGCCATAGTAAATTATATAAAAAGCTTTTTTCTCAAACAATGTAAATTTTTCACTGAATTCAATAAAACTGGATTGGCAGTTGCCTTCCCCCACCCCTCCATCCAGAGATGGGAAATATATTCCTGGCAAATAAAATGCTTTCTAAAAGGGAAAAATGTATGGGAAGTATCTCTATTGAGTGTTTCCCAGTTTTTTATTCTTGTTTCCAACTCATTTAAAAAGATATTTTTATGTGTTCGGATTGGCTGCTAAACATTCCAGATGGACTCTCACTTTGGGGAAACTTAATTCAGGCTGTTGTTCAGTTCCCATATACCTGGTAAGGAAAGGTTAATCCAAAATCTACTATTTTATATATTGGTTGGATTTTGTTCTGCCTTTTCAAATAGGAGCGCAAAACAGCACACATACTGTACTTTTCAGAGTATAAGACGCACCAGAGTATAAGACACACCTTAGTTTTTGGGGAGGAAAATAAGAAAAAAGCTGATTGGTGGGTGGATTGGCCTCCCAGGATACCCCCAATCAGCTGTTCCCAGAGGTGAATTTTAGCAACAGTTCATTGGTTGTGAGCTCTGTGCCTTGCCTTTTTTTTTTTTTTGCTTTTTTTTTCTGCCTCTGAAAGCCTCCGAAACAGAGCTTCAGAAAAAAAAACCTCTGAAGCTCTGTTCCAGAGGCTTTTTTTCTGAAGCTCTGTTTGGGGACTTTTTTTTCTGAAGCTTCATTTCTGATGCTTTTTTCAGCCTCTGAAACCTCCATTTGAGAAGCTGGGCGGGGCTACATTTGGAGTATAAAATGCACCCAGATTTTTACCCTCTTTTTTGGGTGAAAAAGGTGCGTCTTATACTCTGAAAAATACGGTAGTTATTTTTCACCACAGCAATAACTCTGAGGTTGGAATGGCCCAAAATCACTAAGGAAGCTTCTGTAGCTGCAGGTGGGTTACAATATCTTGCTAGTTTTTAGGTGAGGGGTTATTTTGTTTAGTTTTCTTTGCATGGTTGCAGAACATGCTTGCTTTTACAATGCATTTGCCTAGTTATTACAGCGAAGCTATAAAAATGTGAGGTGAGTTTTTGCTTATGGGTTGCTTGTTTCAGAATCTGAAGTTGATTAGGACTAAACAGGATGATTGGTTCAAAGTCATCACCTGGCTCCTTGCCTAAGGGAGGATTGGAAACTAGGTTTTTCTCCACTCTTAAGTCTAGTTCAGGGGTTGGTAACTGGCTCAGGAATGCAGGGAGTTGAAGTCCACAGGTCATAAAGGGGCCAGTGTTGGCTTGACCACTGAGTTACGACCGCAATTGAGCCCAAAATTTATGTTGCTAAGTGAAACATTTGTTAAGTGTGTTTGCCCCATTTTATGACTTTTCTTGCCACAGTTGTTAAGTGAATCATTACATTTGTTAAGTTAGTGACGTGGTTGTTAAGTGAATCTGGCTATTCCATTGACTTTGCTTGTCAGAAGTTTGTAAAAGCTGATCACATGACCCCCAGGAGACTGCAGCCATCATAAGTATGAACCGCTTGCCAAGCATCTGAATTTTGATCATGTGACCATGGGGATGCTGCAGAGGTCGTAAGTGTGAAAAACGATCACAAGTCACTTTTTTCAGCGCTGTTGTAACTTCGAATGGTCACTAAGTGAACTGTTGTAAGTCGAAGACTACCTGTTTACCGTATTGTCTTTTTATAGAATTTGAATACCTAATCTATTTAAACTAACATGATCTTTTTCAACCTGGTGATAGTGCTGCCTGATGAGAATTTTGGGCCTCTTTTTGTTAAAGGCTAAGGACATTAAAAGACTGATAAAAATACAACGAAGTTTCCTTAAGAGTGACAAAAAAGTTTTTGTTCAGATGGAAGCTCTGCTGTTTGGCCTATTAGCTTTCTTTTCTGTGTCCATTTGCTAAAAAATATTTCTCCTGCCTGTTCTTCCGCCAAAGCGGTTATGGGGGAGAATGGAGACTGTGATTTAGAGGCCTCTTAATTTTTTGAAATGAATTGCTAAATGTTTTTATGACATCAAACCTTGTAAGAGTCCAATCTTAGATTTTGTCATTTGGATAATGAAAAGTTGATGTTAAAGCTGTCTCTTAAGTTAGCTCCTCTTTTCAGGTCAAGTTAATTTTCACCTTTAAAACCCTACATGACTTAGGAATGGCTATCTCTGTGACTACCTTCTCCAATTTGTTTTTTTAAAAAAATAATTTTATTGAATATTCTACATTTTAAAACAAAACACAATAGCAAAAAAAAAACAACAACAAAAAACACAAAAACACACACACACGTCAGATGTTAAAATACAATACTAACAACAGATATATACAATTTTACAACTTTCTGCATTGACTTTTGTTTTTACTCTTAGCTTTCATCCTCCCGCTTCTTCTCTTTATTTTTAAATATTCATAATTAACTGTTTTGTTAGCAGGGTCATTATTTACATTCATATCCAGTATGTTAATATCAAATTTCACTTTATATTCTTATTTCTTAATTTGATTTCTGTTTTCCAACCATGTATAAAACCTATTCCACACTTTATAATAATCCGAATCTTCTCTTTCTTTGATCTCCATAGTTAATTTATCCATTTTGGCGCATTCGAGGATTTTCTTTATTGTTGTTTCTTCTGATGGTGTAGTAAGACCTGGGAAAGAAGGCTAGTTGTGAGTCCAGCTACCAAGACTTAACCTGAATATCTGGACCACCAACTCTTATTACATTTTTAGAGAGCTGGAAATATTAATTGACACAAGTTGCAGTAATAAATGGATTAAACAATTAACTGTGAGGGCTGTGGTTTTGTAAGGGTTTTAAAATATTTTGAGATGCTTAATTCAATTACTGGCCAGTAATTGTATTAAATAACCTCTGATCCAATAGCTTGTGATGCTGCTTTAGAAAATTTAATTGGTAAAGGGCCATCAGAAAAAGAGGTTTTCTGCATCTTTTGGAGCTTGGAAGAGAAAAGCTCCTTCTGCATTCAGATTTTTAAAAAATCATGAGCAGCAGTTTGTTTAAGCCATTTGTTAAACAGATTAGAAACAAGACTGTCTTATAAATGAGCAAAGTATTCTTGGCTTATTTATTCAGTTCTGGCTTCCTTTCTCTCCTCCTTCAACTGCCCTTACTCTTCACTTCTGTGAATTTATTGAAAGCTTGGGCAAAGCACCAACGCAGAAGAGGACTAAGCAAGGAAACTATAAGCAAATCACAAATCCCGATACATACATCGTGCTACTCTGCAGTTGTATTCAGTAAAGCAAGCAACTAATTATGTTTTTCATATGGTGGTTTCCTGCTTAAAACAACCTAAACTTTGTTCCCCGATTCCTACTCGCATATCATGTTAAATGAAAATTATCACATGTTACGATTAATGCCATCTGTCTCATTATGGAAATAGTTGCAATGTCTTGAGAAAGTTTTGCAGTGACAGATGGGAAGGTCTTCTCTGGAAAGCCCACAAGTCTGGAAAACATGAGGCTTGCTTGAAAAAGAAGTGCTTTATACATATTTCTTTGCATTGGAGAACACCTTTTTGAAAGGATTTTCACAGACCTAATTCTTAAAAATCAGTGCAATCTTGGAACTCCATTTTACAGTGATAAATAAAGAAGAAAAGAAAGAACAGAATCCTATAGTTTTCCCGCATTAAGTCCAATTTAACAGAATTTAACAGGATAACAGTTGGAAGGGACCTTGGAAGTTTTCTAATCCAACCCACTGCTCAGGCATAAAACCTTATACCATTTTAGACAAGCAATGCCAACTTTTTATGGTTTGGATTGCTGTCTTGATGAAATAGTCTTTTAAGATTCAGTGTGTTTATTGATTGTGGGTCATTAGTTTGAAGACCCCACCCTCCCTGCAAAAAAAAAAAGAAATCTACTAGAACTCTTTGAGAAGTGATCGTATTTGCAAAACAGAAGCAAAAATCACTGGAAACAATCTGCTAAAATAATCATTAGTTCTACAATATGGCTTGACTTACGCAACAGTGATCTCCTGAGTATGTGCGCAGAGATCTCAAACCTGCAGTGCATAGAAGGAAATCTAATAATATTTCTGAGCTAGAATAAACCTTAAAGGAAGAGTAGGAAAGAATACAAGAATAGAAGGATTCTTATCTGGCTATAGGAAATCTATGGAAGCTGATATTTCTGCTGAAGAGGTGTTATAAAATAATTGTAAGCAGTCCAGAGTTGCTTTATAGAATGAGATAGGGGAGGGAGGAAGGGAGGGAGGAAGGAAAGAAAAAAAAAAAAAAGAAGGAATTTACTCTTAAGATTGCCTGAATCCCCTATATTCATTGTTTTCTGAATTCAGAAAATTGCATAAACAATTGCATGTAAAATATGCATTCAGATTTGCAAATGTGTATTTAACTTTGTACCATGCATGAACAGAAGTATTAGCTTCTGTTCATTTAGGGATTCCTGAAAAGAACAGGTTGCCTAAACTTTTTCAAGCAGTAATCGGGGAAAAAAAAACTCTTTATTTCTGTTCTGCTTCCTCACTTCTCTGCAGGCTTGTTCTGGAAATCAGTACATGCCTAAGATTCCAGGTTTGTGACAGTAAACTTCAATTCATCTCTGCTGTTTAACAGTTTGGAGTTCCTGTGTGTTTTTGTTAAGTTATTTTGATAGCTTTGAGCTATCATGTTAGAACTTGCCAGCTGACCTCCGATTTTTCATTTTGCAACTTTAGTGCCTCTGGCTTTTTTTTACCACCTTTAGATTTTTTCCAATCATTTTCCATTTACAAACTGAAGATATTATTTGTGTTACAAACTGCGTAATCAATTACCATGTTTTAATAGTAATTGTGATAATGATAATTATTGGAATTACAATAGTATTGTAATTGGTCTTGATTTTGTGCCTTCGAGTCGGTGTTGAATCTCAGTAACCACACAAATAGATTTTCTGAGTTATAGCAATTACGATTAATTAATACATAAAGATGACATGCAAACATTAACATATCATTGTTTACATAATTCACCACAACACCTCTCTGGAAGCCCACTAATTCTCTGCCTTGCCTATATTTTAATAGATCCTGTTAAATAGAAAATATAAAATAGCCAAATTTTGATAGATGCTGCTATATAAAAAAAGTTAAGTCAAGTGGCAATGCTCCATTTTGTTGGAAGGTAGTTCTGTTAAAGTTATCATTCTGGGATCTTGTCTCTGATCTTAAGGAGTCACATAAGTAAACCTGATTAGTTTAGATGGACAATACCATTTTATCTGTGGTTTCACAACTGAAGTCTTCTCCACATATCAATCTGAATGTCTTTGGTTTGTTCATGTTATAGTATATATGAAAACTTAATAAATATTGAGGGAAGTAGTATTGGTTCATACTGTACAAAGCTATGTTCTCATACTGTTTGCCTGCGCTTGTATCATTTTACTTATTAATCAAATTTGTAGAGCCCACCCATCAAATAAAATACAATTCTGGACGTTGTAGGTTTTGTAGGTTTTACACTTAATTTTATGGCATGCTGTATTTTGGGGATGTACATGTGTCAAAAATTTGAAAAATATGCTTCAGTCCTTGTATGAGCACAACATCATTTTTGTAGTCATCCCAAAAAGGAAACTGGACTATCTAGTTTTGTTCCTTGAAAATGTTCCGCTTCTCATCCAAGAAGCTTCTTCAGTTCAAAATCATTTTGCTAGTCATTAAATCACATATATCTTCTTTTTCAGACTTCCGTTTGAGCTTGCATAAAGATGCTGCTGCTTTAAACAGCTGACTAATAAAAGTTTGTGGGATTTTTTAAAGTAGCTGCAAAATGCCCTCAAAACCTTGTCTAAGGAGTCTGGAAACTGTTGGGTTCTGGATAGTATGAAACAGACTGAAATTGAACCTTAGCAAGATGGAATTACTGTTTGTTCACTTTGCTTCTCTTCAGTTCCGGTGTTGTCCCTCAACAGAATGGTCCTGACCTTGAGGGAGCAGGTCTGGAACTAGGGGGTATTCGATTCCATTGAGGGCCACATCAGGGTTGTGTTTGACCTTGGGGGGTTGGGGTGGGTGTGGCCAGGGTGGGCATGGCCAGCTCAATGTCATTCATGTCAGGGGTACCTGTGGCAGCCCAAGCACTCTGGCAGCGAAAACAGGCTCCTGAGCTCCATTTTCGGCTGTGTCAGCCTCCTGCAACCCTCTGCCAGTGAAAATGGAGCTTGGGAGTGCTACCCATGGCCTTCGCAAGCTCCATTTTTGGCTGAGATGGCCTCCACACACAGCCCCCCCGAGCTCTGTTTTCGCTGGCACCACAGGCCGGTCCTTCACTGTTTCCAGGGTGCGGGCGAGATCTAAGCACCCCACGGGCCGGATCTGGCCCCCGGGTCTTGAGTTTGACACCTCTGTCCTAGACTAACAGTTGACTAACTGTTGGCTAACAGTTGATGAGCAGGTGCAGACAGTGGCCATTAGGGTCTGTGTACAGCTCCGGCTGGTGATCAATTGTAGATCTTCTTGGTGAGGATACAGCTACGGTGCCTCGTGCCATTGCCATCATGTGATCGTGATTCAGTGAGGTTACCTAAAACATCCATAGGCTTCCTTCACCTTTTTGAATGTCACTTAATATTCTACTTGCGTAACTACTTTATTTTCTGAATTGGGAAATGCACGTGTTATGAGCTGATAAAAGGTTTTTGAATGCTTATTCTAACAAATCAAAGCAGGGTTCACTTTTAGTTTCTGACTGAAATATGCTAGAAGGCCCAGCTGTGTATTAAAGTGTAACTTTAACAGCTGTCCTAAAATTGAGTTTGACAGTTGCTTTGCTACAAGCTTGTTGATAACGTAAGGGGTAAGCAAGCAGAGAAGGAATGGCTGCTTGAAAAGCTCTGTGAATTTTTCTCTGAGGTCATTTCGAACAGATTGGCAGATAAAACAGAAAGGGAATTCTATTTTGCATCAGATGTTCTTGATCAAATAGAATACTATAACTTTATTACAGTTGTTATTAATGGTGTATGTCACATATTTTTAAACATCTTATATCAGTGAAAATAAAATCAGGAGTCACTTTAAATATTTCTTTGCTTTATCCCCTCCCCCCCCCCCCCGTACTGTTTATTCCCCCCACCCCCTTCTCTAGGTTTAGTTTTTATTTGCTTTTACTACTGTCATTATTTTTTAAAAAAGGCAGTATGATGAAAATACAGTCTTGGGGATATGAATTTAACATTCATCTCCCTTAAACTTTAGCACTTTATTTTTTATAATGTCTGGTTTTTTCCAAGCACCTTTTATGCGGGATTCTTTTTTAACTTTTGCTCGTGTCTTGCAGCTGAAGATTGTTCAATGCCTATTAAGACAAACCTAACGCAAATTGTATTGAAGTGAAAAAAAATATGGTTTATGATATATATTAAAATATTTTAGCTATCCCTAGGATACTGGACTGGTGTAGAAAACTATGTAAAATTATAATATCTAATATGACATAATTAGTGCATATGAAGATCATTGCCAGATGTTAGCTTCTGTCAAAAAATGTGTGTAATTGTGTGTAATATTCATGACCCATAGTTATCTTGAATAATAGTCTCTGACCGGGTGAAATACATGGTAAAAAAGGACCCGTATCTTCTCACCAGTGGTCCTTATCAGCCCCATTTCGTTACTGCTCCCGATTTCTGCTATAGAAGACCAGCCAGTGAAACATAAGAAGGAAGATTTCATATGAGATGTTCCATAATTGATAGAGAATCTGCAAAGTTAAGGCAATGGAGAGAGATACAAGGAAACTTTAAAACTGGTACAGAAGACAGATTTGAAGGAGGAACAGAGGAATGACTCATAAGGAGAAATGGTAATTGAGGATTCAGGAGCTGACATAAGAGAAGGCAGGACATAATGGAAGAAAACAAATGTTGGATAAATGAAAATGTACCAGATGGGATATGGATCCACTTTCCCTGCAAAAGTAGGGAGAATTCTTTTGAATTTACTCCTGGTGTCTTTCACAGATAAGTCCATGCAGGTATCTTGGCAAAAGTAGAAAAGTGAATGCCATTCTTATAGTGTTTTGTAGTGTTCTGGGATGCTTATGTCAGTTGGTTATCCCTGGTAGTCTACTTACTAGGTTAATCCTGCTTAGGTGCTGAGCTGCAAAAGTTTTCTTTGTAAATAATTATCCTAGTACAGTGATGGTGATCCTTTTTCCCCTCGGGTGCTGAAAGCGCGTGTGTGCGAGAGCACGCGTGCACGTGCCAACACCCATAATGCAATGCCCCCCTGTAGGCCCTGCATATGCACATGTGACCCCCCCCGTGCCCCTCCGGCCCCCACACATGCACGCACGACCCGTTTTGATACTAGCAGGCCTCCCTGAAGCCTCCTGGAACCAACAACGGGGTGCAGGGGGGCGCTGCACCATCCCCACCCCCCATGCATGCACTCGTGTCTCCTGGCAGAGACCCAAAAATCAGGTGCGTGGGCATGCGCAGTGGAGCTGACCTGGGCGTCAGCTTGCATGCTTGCAGAGATGGCTCCGCGTGTCACCTGTGGCACGCCTGCCATAGGTTCACCATCATGGTCGCAGTGGTTTGGGGCAGGCAAAGCGAAGAAATGACAGGTTACCTTTGTTTAACAATGGCCTCATCTAGCAACTGTTCACAGTTACGATGGTGATGAAAAGTATCTTAGAGACCAATCTTGCATTTATGACCTTTGTTGGACTGTGAAGTAACAGAAAGTAATGCCACAAAACTATGATTTCACTTAGTGACTGCTTTACTTAATGATCAAGTTGTCAGTTCCAGTTGTAGTTGCTAAACGAGGACTGCTTGGACCAGTATTTGATGATGACATGGGAATTCTTAAATGTATTTATTTCAGCAACATTCTTCTGAGAATATTATTCTTGCTGTGTACTTTTAATTAAAATGTCAGAGAAGTACTAATCTATAGATGGAGAACTGTTGGAGCTGGAAACCCCAGCTGTGTCCTGACACATGTGTACATTGCAAGGAGTATCTTAAAATTTTCTCACATTAATTTATGAACATTATAGTAAATGAAAAGAGTACTGCTCTAGAAGGGAGAAAATTTTTCAAAGTGATGGTACACCTTACTATCTTTGACTGTTGCCACTATGCAGCTTTGTGATGGATGTGGCATTTTTTAAGGTAATCATGTACCGGTATGTATTGCCTCACTCAGCTACAAAAGCTACAAAAGGAAAATGGCCACAGCTTGGCCAACTTCAGGGCTGACAATAGCTAGGCGTTGTTCATTCTGTATAGGGATCATATGATATAATGTCTTGCACTGATTGGTGATACAAGAGCTGTAATTTGCACCAGATAACATTTGGAGCCTTTTTAAAGGGAGCTACACATAGAATGCATGCAGTAGTCAAGATGGGATTCAATCCAAATTAAGTTCTTAATGAACTTAAGATGAGTTTAAAAATTAAAACGTTAAAAAAAAAATCCAGCATCTATTTTGTACCAGACATTTTATTGATTTAACTGAACTGAAAGGAATCTGTTTAGTCAAGTCTCAGTGGATGCTATATGGACTGAGTGCCCAGATCCTTTGTTCCAAAATTATCTTTGATTTCTAAAACCAAATTACCAGATGGAACTGACCTTCTATGTTGAAACTGGTTGCTATTGTTGTCAATATTTTAAAACATTAGAATTCTACAACCAGTTAAAATTAATTCACTGTATACCTATCCTAGATTATTTACTTTTAAATTTCTTCTTCCAATTGATTTTGAAGAGTAAAATATCTGTCAGTCACAGTAAATAGCACTAAAATATTTCAAGAGTGAATTTTTCCCAGAGGAAGATCAAGATGTTCTTTCTGAATAGGTAAACAGATCAAATTTTTAAATGACATTCATTGTAAGCAAATGTAAAATAGTTCACAGTGATGAAAAAGGTTAAATGGATGGCACCTGAAATGGTTGCATATTGTCCTTGAAACAGATTTTGGTATCCAGATGGCCTGCTAAATGAAAATGATTCCTTAGTGAACTACTCTAGCAATGAGGAAGGAAAGAATATTTCATGGAAAGGATAATTAAGAGAATGAAATTAATAAAACTTTGGTTAAAAAACCCCTGTACAGGTTCCATTCCAACATAAGTGTGGATAACAGGGCCTTGAAAAAACATATTTTATACATGTGCTAAAGGTCATCTGCCATTTGTATATACGTAGAATATACAAAGAACATTGCCCAAATCCTCCAAACAGAACCACATGCCAAAAACTGTAAATGTGCAAAACCTTTACAATGGGTTAATGAAGCCTGGGATGTATTGTCAGGTTAAGTCCAAGGACAACAAAGAGCAATTCAGCCAGAATTCAGTTATTTATTTGCTTATATACAATTGACAGAATCTTGCCAGAGTTTAAACCCTTACAATTCCCACCTTAATGGATATACTCTAGGACAGTGATAGCTAACCTTTTTGCCATCGCGTGCCAGGAGTGTGGGGAGTGCGGGGGAGGGGGGTCACACGTATGCATGCCCACACCCATAATTCTATGCGCCCTGCCTCCGTGCATGCATGCGAGACCCCCCGCTCCCGGCACACGAAAGGCCGGGAGAGAGAAAAACGGGCCTTCCCCACCATTCCCTGAGGTCCTCTGGAGGCAGGAAACAGCCTGTTTCCCTACTTCTGGTGGGCCCAGAAAGCCCGAAAATCAGAAGCTGAGCTTGCGTGCCCACCGATATGGCTACAAACCTATACCATAGGTTTGCCATCACAGCTCTAGGAGATTCTAGCGAGTAGTTATCTTTACTCTCTTCCTCTATCTCCTATGCCTAGAATTGGGAACAACTAGCACATATGTGCAAGGGGAACCTTTACCTTTATGTATATGAAATGCCAGTCAAAGAGCAATGTTGGATCATGCTTATGATAAAAAGGAACCGTTTTAGGCCAAATTATTTCAAGAATCCTAAATTTTTATCCCAATACCTTTGAAATGTAAAGGGGAAGACAGAAAGAAAAGAAGGGCAATGAATTAAAAAGGCACATTTTTGGTATGGAGAAATTTAGACTTATATGCCAATAAATTCCAAATGAGTGCAGATAGAGAATTATTTAGCATATCTTGCATTTTGCTATCATTGGTAGTGGCTCGGAGAACTTCAGCTTGTCAGTAGCAGATAAATGGGTCTGAGCCTTGCTTTGATTCATTATCTCTGCTGCAGTAGTTCATCTCCTCAATTGCTAGCAGCAGAAAGAAAGACCAGGCTTTCATTTTCTGTTCCACATTGATTTTTATATTTCCTTTATGTTAGATGCCCTGAGCAGGAAGAAAGACACAATATGAATGTGATACATTCATTGAACTAAACAGCTTTTAAAAGGACCTTTTTTATTCATGACTTTTCTGGCAATAGGGCACATGATGGAAATGCAGAATAGCTGCATCCTCCTTTATTTAGATTCTATATTTAATTTCCCTAATTTACATGAATGTAAAGATTCACTCGAGCTGAACTAATCAGTTGTTTGTTTTATGTCTGGGTCCTTTGCTCAACAATATTACCTAAGTGGTTTGCCCTTGTTTTCTTCCAGGGTTTTTTTTTCAACTTCCCTGTCTAGTTTTTAATCCTTTAATTTCCTGACAGTTTTCCATCCAGGCACTAAAGTACCTACAGAGCTGGCTCTGCCAGTTACCTTGGGGCTCCAATGGGAGAGCATCACAGGGGTAGTGGTTGATAGATTAACAACAGATCCCACCACTCCTTTCTTCCTGCTCCCCCCTCCATCTTTAATTGAGCCGCAGTGTTTGGGTTTTTCTATTAACTTATTTATGTCTTTTAGCTTACACAGGTTTTTAAAAATCTTTTTTGATTGTAAGCCACCCAGAGTTTCCCTGAGGTAAAATGGGTGGTCAGTAAATTTTACAGATAAATAAAATCGATACCACAAAGAAACATCATTTTTGCCAGTCAGCGATGAACTGAAGTTTCATGCCTTCCATGATTTATCTAGTCAAAAAGGCAGCCTGCGGGCCGGATGCATCATGCACAGGCCACGCCCACCCCAGCTCTGTGAAGAGAAAAAAGTTGCGATATGTCATGTGACAGCAACGTGATGCCGTGAGTTTGACAACTGTGATCTAGTAGATAAAAGGATATATGTTAACTTAATTAAGGGGAGGTCATTCAGTGTGGAATATTGAAATATCCAGTGCTCTTATACAAACTATTCTTCTGGAATGTTCTATTGCCTCCTGTTCTTATTAGTCTCTTTCTCAGACAGCATGTTCTTTCTTCACTAGGGTGTTTTGGACCTCTTTTCCAAGACTTTTTTCTTTCCTTCTCCTTCTCTTCCCCCTTCCCCTCTCTCTTCCAATTGTATTTATGCAATATTTTGCTGTCCTTTCAGTTCATTAATATTTTTTCTTTGAGTGTGGATAATCTTTTCATTATTTGGGAATAAATATTCAAAGTACAAGTTCCTGTACAGGTAGTCCTTGACTTATGACTGTAATGGAGCTGGGAATTTCCATCGTATACCATGACTGTCACAACTTGAGGCACCCACATAATTGACCTAATTTTACTACAGTTTTTGCAGTGGTGAAAATGTGGGTTTCTGGCAAAAAAAAAAAAAAACACCCATTGTAAATCATGGTCCCATGACTGCAGGATTCTTCAAATGGCTGTAAGATCTGTTGCTGAATGCCCAATACGCAAGCACTTAATTGCAAGGGGTGGGCTGGCCTTGGTAATTTTGAATGGACACTAAGTGACTGGTCATGAGTCGAGGATCACGTGTAGTTTTTAGAATTTAAAAACGATACCTGAAGGTTGTTGGGAACAGGTTTGTTTGTTCTGGTGAAAGTTTGCAGCTCGAAAATTCGTAAGTAGAGGACTGTCTATAATGGAATCCAGCAACTCAGGTAGGGATGACAGTGCTTCTGAGAAAGGAAGTGAGATTCCTTCAAGTATTTGCAGAGCGACAGAATAAATAGGTTTCTAAATTTTAAAAATTTCTTTGTGATCTATATTATATATATATATATAACTCCCGTGCACAAAATTTCAATTCAATAGTGAATGGAGATAACCAAATATTAATATTCTATTCAAATATTTAGGAACAATAGTTTAAAAACTAGACTAAGTTAACTCATACGGACAGTTTTCCGGTGCTTAAGTTGCATTAAGTGCCTGCATTCCATGTCCTCAGATTTTGCACATAATAAATCTTTATCAAATAATTGAAATTATAATTCTGTTGGTTTAAGAGATTCATGAGCATAATTAATTTATTTGTGTGCCTCCAGAGACACTTCAGTTATGTCTGAATGAATATAAATCATCTCAATATTCTTCATAGCTATGCCGACTAAATGCTTTGTTTTCAGATGCAACAGCTTGCTCTCTTGTTTCCTTTCCTTTCCTTTATTTAGAGTGGTAAATAAAAGTTGCTTAACTCACTTAAGTCCATTAAGTAGTTATCTTTAAAGAGGGATATTCAAGTAATTCAAAGTGCTGATTGCTTTGTTTTGACAGTTTTATCCATTTACAGATTAGATTGCTGAGAAAATTATAAGTGGATCTGGGTTGTGGGGTATTCAAATGATTCTTAGAAATCAGTTGTTGCCAAAATAGACAGTCCTGAAGAATTGTATTAATTCTTAAACAATTTCCTCCGTACTTAAATATTTTGTCCTTATTTAAGCAGGCTTTCTCTCTTCTCTGTAGAAGATAGGCAAGCTGTCAGTAAAAATCCGTGAAATTTGTGATTGTCTGTTCCTGCTGTTGCTTTCTGTGACAGCAGCTGAAAATGTAAACTGTTCTAAGGAAACAGCTGTACACTTTGTATTTGTGAATATAAGCATAGTGTAGATATTTACAAAGGAGTACTAGTTATCATGCTACCAAAATGAGGGAACCTTGTCATGAAAGAGTTATTTTTTTCTGGAAGGGCTACCCACTCACTCCCAAATTCTTGCCTCTACTTTCTTGAGAAGATCCTTTGATAGCTTTGGCCTCCAATAATACATCTCTTTCATGTTTTAATCACCCAAGAATGTTGTTCAACTTAATGTGAAATATTCTTTTAGTCATTGGGCCATTGGGTCAGTGAACAGTCTTACTCTGGATTAAGTTAATGATCAACAGTTGACAATTTTATGTATCACATTAATTGTGACTTTGACAGGCAAAGTCATGAGATTTTTAACACTAGTATAGTGAATGTAGACAGAATTTTCCAGTGTTCTCTGGGATGTTCTTTCCCCAGAATGGTGAGTTTTCCTTGTTCTTGTGGAGTAGGTTTTTTTAATGTGGAATAAAGGCTTGGATGGTTGAAGAGAGGAACTGGAGGTGGTAATAATTGAAAAATTAAATTTTAGCAAGGCAGTTGTAAAGTAGCTTGAAGATCCCAATCTCTCAAATTTTTGGCTGCTTTATGTCTCTGAACTCCAGCTTCAGTTTGGCCTATATAAATTTTCAGAAGCAGTTCTGGGGATATAAATTACTAAACGTCTTGAGATGTTTGGGTTTGCTAGCAAATTTTTATATTTAAGTCACTGAAGAAAGGAATTCCTGG
Source organism: Arizona elegans (assembly GCA_022577455.1). Taxonomy (NCBI): domain Eukaryota; kingdom Metazoa; phylum Chordata; class Lepidosauria; order Squamata; family Colubridae; genus Arizona; species Arizona elegans. Next base: position 97,514,803 of record JAKOOJ010000006.1, on the reverse strand, counting down.
AAGCAATCTAACATAGCTCTTTTTTGCTCATTTTTTAAAAATAGAAGCTTCATCTGGATTTCAGACCACTTAATAATAGATAATCCATTCTATTAGACATCTTTGGCTGGGGAAAGAACACTTGACCTCCATTAATTGAGTTGAGATCAATTAAAGCAAATGGAAGGATTTCAGATAAATGATCTATTTAGGCACAGCATAGCAATTTCTTTCTTTAGAAAGTTAAAAAGCTGAAAAAAATACCCTAAAACTGAACATTAAAACAGTTCAATGATATTTTAACAATCTGTTAAATTAAAATGATCATCATAAAAATATAATTAAATATAATTGCAGTTTAGCCAGTGAAATCCTTGGTCGCCTCTTTTCCCAAATAAATCTTGCCAGCCCTCCCAAGTAAATTAGATAGGAAATTTGATTAATTCTACATTATTGTAGATTATATAACAGTCTGATGTAAAATCCCCTGCAGCCACTTTTAACCAACCAGTCAACCAGTTTCTTCCAAGTTTCTTCCTTTGACTTTTAGGTCACTAAGGGCAATCAGTCCCTTGGCAGCATCTCTTCCCCTCATCCATCAAGGTCACTCTCACAACCTTTTACAGTTTTCTCAATAATCTGTTTATCTGAGGAAAACACCTACTGGGAATTAACACTGTAGTACCTCTTAAAACATAAATCAATTTAAGAGCTATATTAATTTTAACAACATTACTCTTGCCCTACCAAACGTATCTATTAATGATCTTTTAAAAAATTTTTAGCATGTTGATTTCCACATATACAGTATAGGAATATGTAGTCCTAAATTTGAAATAAATTCTGTGAAATCTTTGTCTATTTCACCTATATTACACCAATCTTTTTTTTTTATTTCTGTATCCATTTTTACAAAAGACAGGGCAAAACAGGACTGCTCTAATACAAAGTGAGTTATTGATCCAGAATTCCTGACATAGCATTATAAGAAGTGAATACTGCTGAGGACGTTTGGAAAACTTTGTTCCTCCTTTTTTAGCTCAGAGCAGTTTACAAAGATAAATTAAGATAGACATCCATGGCTTAGAGGCACAGTATTTTAGTGCTTTCTCCAAGATTAAGCTGTGGACATTAAGAACAAGCTGAAATTAGCCAGCAATCGGAATCAGGTACTAGAAAGGCTAATATAGTTGTAAGTTACATTAAAAGAAGCATAGTAGAAATGATACTGTCAGTGTTCCAAGTATCGCACTCACTGAAAGCAGAACTCCGAGGCAGGTAGATTCCTCAAAGAACATGTTTATTGGATACATCATATTGGCACAGCTGGTGAAAACCAACTCTAAAAGTTCCCATGGTTTTCACCTAATTAAAAGAGCAAAAGTCCCCCCTCCCAGATGTCACCGGTCACATTGTCCAGTGAATATAGCTGGCAGGCTGCTTGGTCACCCCTCCCCTCCTTCAACAGCCACTTGTTACGATGACCTGGGTTCTCACAGGAAAACTTTTTGTTTTGGCAGTTAGCCGGGGTATCTACTTCCCCCTTCACTTCCCCCTCTCAGTTTCGTGGCAACTATGAGGCAGCACAAGATGGCTTCCGCTTACATCTCTCTCTAAGCGGCTTACAGAGTCAGCATATTTCCCCCCAACAATCTGGGCTTTCATTTTACTGACCTCGGAAGGATAGAAGGCTGATACAACCTTGAGCCTGGTGAGATTTGAACTGCCGAATTACAGGCAGCCGGCAGTCAGCAGAACTAGCTTGCAATACTGCATTCTAACCACTGCGCCATCGTGGTTCAACTCGTATGCTGAAAAAACAACCCACAAAGCAGCTTAAAGAGGGGCCACAGTGTGCCAAAATGCCCTTTGAGCCATGCTCCTGGGCCATACAGGGCTGGCTTTGCGCTGCAAAAAAAGGAGACAAAGCCAAAAACAGCCTTTCCCCTCCATCTTTTTCTTCTTCTTCATAGCATAAAGCCAGCCCCAGCCCCATCCAGGAGCTCTTTGCAAAATTAGAATGCTAATTTCAGGTTTCCTCATTCTGGTTGATTTGATCTTATGCATGCCAATACTGCCTTACAGATAGATTATTTATCACTTCGTGTTAATGGACTGTTCCTCCTTCATGGATATTTGTATAGGTTATCTGGATAGGTTATGCTAAAAGCTAAAAGATATTGATTTCATAAAGAGCAAACAGGAAGAGCAATTATTTACACCCAATAATTTATGTTCTGAGGATGGTTACAAACTGAGTTATGAATCTGGACTCAGAAAAAATATGAACAAAATATATTTTGTACTGCTTTATACATTAGAAAGACAGCATCATAAAATTGTGAATTTATTCATAGTCATTGTATACAGGTAGTCCTTGACCTATGACTGTTCATTCAGTGACCATTCAAAGGTTCCAGCTGTTCTAGCACCCCCATGTATCATCTCTGACCCAGATGGCACCACTCGTGCACCCTTTACTTTCTTGTGCATCCTCCCCAACCTTCATGGTGCTTCTTGCACACCCTCACACAATCTCTGTGTGACCTGCATGGCACCATTCACACACCCTCTTGTGCACCTTCCCCGACCCATGCAACACCTTTCATACACCTTCACTACACTGTTCCTGACCCACACGGCACCCTTCACACATTCTCACATTCTCTCCCCAATTATTTCCTGCCTGCAAACTTGGACTTGCAATTTCCTGCCAGCCTCCCCACTGACTTTGGTTGTGGGAAGTGGGTAGAAAATTGCCTCTCTTAACAACCATGGGATTCACTTCAATGACTGCAACTGTAACTGCAGGGATTGCCACCTCTAAATGAAGTATCATTTTATTACCGCATCACTTAACAATGGAAATTCCAGAGCCAGTTGTTGTTGTAAGTTGAGGACTAACTATATGTTCAAAGTAAATGCTAAATTAGCCCCCTAGCCTTTTGTAATCTCCATCCATCATGCCTCAAATAGCCTAGTACTTGTTGTGTCCCAGCTAGAGATGGATAATCCTCTGGATTGAATTTGCCTGATAAATTAAAAAAAAAACTGGGTTGTGTTTTATTTGGGGATCATACATTAAATAGTTCTGCTGTAATTGGTTTTGGACTGCAGTTATAAGCTGTTGAAGTAGAAATCAATCAATATACGATACAAATATGTATTAAGTACAACATGTGTCATATTCATTTAGTTGCTGAAATTTTAATTATACAGTTTTTCCTCTATTTTGCCATAAGTAGATGAATATTTGGATACATGATGGATTTAATGTAAGGTAGATCATAAACTGGGCATAAATGTGCTATTACCTTTTTACATATTTGTAGGTTTCAAAATATTATATGGTATTCCCTCTCCCTCCCTTCTCATTTTTTCCTAAATTTCTTAAATATTCTCAGTATTGCTTCAGTGTATTTTGAGGTCTCCATTAGTGCAGTTAATGAGTCCCATGAAATGGTTGCATTATTTGAATTCACACTCGTCAAAGTGATATTGCTATGGAAAATAGGGCAATTGGTTCCAGCACAATGAAAATAGGCAATGAAAAAAAATTAAATATAGATTTTTATACGTTTATTAAAATTTTACAGTACAGGATAAAAACAATATACTCACAGTATAATTAAATGTAAGGTTAACAAAGCCTCAGAGTAGGTATAGAAAGCAAAAATGAAAACCAAAAAATTCTATGCAGGTTCAGGTGTTCCAACAACTCTTATTTAGTGTTCCCTAGAGCACATTGGGACATGGTGGCTCAGTGGCTAAGACACTGAGCTTGTCGATCGAAAGGCTGGCAGTTCAGTGGTTTGAATCCCTAGTGCCGCGTAACGGGGTGAACTCCCGTTACTTGTCCCAGCTTCTGCCAGCCTAGAAGTTCGAAAGCACGTAAAAAATGCAAGTAGAAAAATAGGGACCACTTTGGTGGGAAGCTAACAGCGTTCCGTGCACCTTTGGCATTTAGTCATGCCAGCCACATGACCACGGAGACATCTTCGGACAGTGCTGGCTCTTCAGCTTTGAAACGGAGATGAACACCACCCCGTAGAGTCGGGAACGACTAGCACATATGTGCGAGGGGAACCTTTACCTTTAGAGCACATTAATGTTGTTCAGTTATATGAAATGTTTGCTCTAATGCAGTAATGAGCCTCTTCTTTTTTCTGTTTTCTTCTGATGGCATCTTTCTTCTCTCCATATTGTACCCAAGAATGCTTACATCTAAAACCCCAACTAGCCTGAACTGCGCATACTAAATTAGCCTGGCATTAACTGAATTTGCAACTGTATAAATTGGTAAAGATCATTCATAAAGAATGAATCATAATCATAAGAGATTTAAACTGGCGGCATTCTTCCCCTAGAGAAGTTGTATTTTCTCCAAATCTTTGTACATTCTTTAAAAAAATAAATAAAGAAGAGTGATGGTATTTCTCTGAATTAATTGATTTTTTTCAAGGAGAACTTTAATACAAATGTCACATGTACCAAGACAAAAACATTATCACATCTGCATGGTTAAAATAGCTTTATTTCTCAGATACACCACTGTGTTTTAGTCTACATAAATAAATAAATTTTAATATCCACTACTTTTTATAGTTCAAACATTTTATTTATTGCATCCAAGGCTCACTAAACTGTAAAATCTGAGCCAGAATTTATGGAAAAGGAAACTCTGCCAATATTTTCTTCTTAATTGTATCGAAGGACAAAAGTGGTGAAAGCAGTGAATGTCTTTGTTCAGAATTGCTACGATTCTGCTTTTTCACGTGAAGCAGCTCAAGAACAGCTTTAAAGCAGAATCACAGCTGCATTGCAGAAGACAATAGGGGCACAAACTTGTTCACAGAATTTTGGATGTTAAAGGAAGCCAAATACATACTGTACAAGAGGTTGGCAATTAGAGAAAATAAGTTTAGAAGGTTTTGCATGCATGCAGTAGATATCAAAAGTCTACACATCTCTGTTAAAATGCTAGGCTGGTGAGATGTAAAAAAATCAAGAACCAAGATAAATCACTTCAGAATTTTTTACACCATTAATATAACATATAAACTGTAAAAATTAAGTTAAAAAAATGAAATCTTTTAGGAAGAAAAATAACAATAAAATCATACATATATGTAGTCTAAGACCTCCTGGATGGAGAGGAAAAAAATACCGTATTTTTCGGAGCATAAGACGCACTGGAGTATAAGACACACCTACCATTTTTTGTTGTTGTTTTTTAAATGTTTTTTTTTAATTTTTTAGACAAACACACATACAAACATACAATGTATTTTCTTTGAACAGAATATTTGGCTGGTTCACAAATTTAAACAGTGTTTAGTCATTTCAATTAAATTTACAATTTCTATAACCATAGAACCATAACCATAACTATAACTCTGTAGACTTAGTTCTGTGGAGTTTTGATATTGTGTTGGATTGACCACTCAGTACCCTTTTGGTATGCTGAACCTAGAGTCAATTTCTTTGTCTAAAAACCCATCGCTTCAGATAATACTTCTCAAGTATTTTTTTTCTTTTTTTTTTATTGAAAAAGTTTTTCAAATACAAAATTTCCCCCCCTTTTCCCCCCCTCCACCCTAACCCCCCCCTCCCCCTCCCCTCCCCCTGTGGCTTCTCCAAAATAAAACCCAAATTAATAACAGATTATATAATACTTTACCATCCTTTTGTACCACCCCCCATATACTAACCCTTTCTTTCTAACAATATTATTATATCCCCCTTATACTATACATTTCAAAAACAACATTCAACTGTAAAATTATATAATAAATTCTAATTTAGCAATTTCATCTATTCAACTCATAATCTATCCTTCTAACAATATCATTATATCCCCCTTATACTATACATTTCAAAGCAACATTCAAAGTAACTTTCAGCTGTAAAACTATATAATAAATCCTAATTTAGCAATTTCAACTCATAATCTATCCATTTCCTCCTCCCCCATACATATATCTCTTAATTCAAATCTTTTACGTATATTGATATAACATAACATCTCTTCTCCTAAACTAAACAATCAGTAAACTAATCTATCTCCACCCACTTTCCTACAGGTCTACATACATAATATTTTCAATATCTTTATTCTTCTGCCCATTCCACTAAATTTTTTTTTATTTACATATATATATATATATATATATATATATATATATATATATAAAATCCTCAATTGACTTTAAGTTTGTAATCCATATGATATCTTCTGTAATGTCTCACAGCTGGATTGTTAATTCCATTACCCATGTTAGGGTAACATCACATCCTAATTCCAACAGTATGTTTGGTATCTTCAATTACCATCTGCCCCCATCAATAGTAAATATTTTCATATATAAAAAAAACCACCCGAGTGACTTTATATTTATATTCCATATAGTGTCGTCTATAATGTCTTCCATCTAGATTATTAATTCCAACCACCGTGTTGGGGTAACAGCCAGATCTTCTGCATGCCCCAATCCCATAGTTCTCTTGCCTTATAGCTCAGCATAAACGTAATCCATTTGTCAAAGAATCCAAAATAGAAAATTCCAATCCACTCAATTTATGGCCATCTTCACATCCCAAGAGTACAGCACTACAGAGATCTGTCACTCTCCTCAGGATAATATAAACCAATACTTTGCCTCAACTAAATTTCTAAATATTCAATCGTCTCTTGAGTAACTGGCATTACACTGTTGTTTGGTCTAAAAGTTTTTATTTTTGTAGGATCTGCTTCTTCTTTTCTTAACTTTTTGTGGCTTAGATCTCCATCCTGGTTTCCTGTCTATGAGTTGTATATCAACTGTTTGGTTTCCATGCTGGTCTGTAGCTTGATAAGTCATCACATTAGAATCCAAAGCTGCCTCTCTTGTATTTATAGGTAATCCAACTATAGCCTCCGAAGGAGAATCCAGAAGCGGCTCATCCATAAAAGCCTCTGTAACTTGTTGTTTTTCCATTACCTCCACCTCCATCTGCTTAGCCTGAATTTCAATCTCTTGTTGATTTTGCCTTTCTTTATTCCCCTCGTGTATTATACGTGGAGATGTTAAACCCATTTTAAAAACCTTATAGTAAAATTCTTCCGCTTTTTCAACAGTATTTAATTGATATCGTTCTCCTTGATATCTCAATATTATACCAACTGGGACATCCCACCTGAATGGGATGTTTTGTTTCTTTAGTTCAGTCACCAAAAATCCAAAATCCTTTCTACCTTTTAACATCTTAGGCGGTAGTTCTTTAAATATCCAGATCTTCCTTCCATGCATTTCAAGAGTGGAGTTGAAAGACTTTTGCACAATATCATTTCTTATTTCTTTATCAGTAAAGTAAATCACCACATCTCTAGGCAACTGCCTTTGCTTTGCCACCCAAGAATTAACTCTGTAGGCCTTATCAATCTTGCAGGATACATCTTCAGGGCTAACCTTTAAAATCCCAGCCAGAACTTCAGCAGACATCTTTCTCAAATCTTGTCTTTTATCTTCCTGTATTCCCCTAATTCTAACCACTATGAGTCTGAATTGCATTATTGTGGTTTCATTTTCAATCCTTTGTTTTATATTATCTACATTGTAAGTCTTATAGTCAGCTTCCTTTATTTTTTAAAACTCTACTTCTGAGCTTTTTTCTTGAATTCTTATTAAATCATTTTCAATTCTTTGTATTTTATTATCCAAATTATAAATTTTATCATCAACTTCCTTAGTGTCTATTTTTGAATTTATAATTTCATCCATCTTCAGAATTATTTCTATAAAACTTTTCATATGTTGCTTCAGAATATCATACTTTTGTTGAATCAACTCTTTAATTTCCTGTCTAAAATTTTCAAGATTCAGATTCACAGTCTTATCATGTCTTGCCATCTCCTCCAGTAAAAATTTCTTTAGATCTATGAAGCCATTCTTCTGCATCTGCAAACTCTCAACTTGTTCATGCAATTTATAAATGGGAGAGGCCCCCCCCCCCCCATGGCTTGGTTATCTGGCTTTGTCAGTTTTAGCGCTCACACAAAAGATTTTTTCCCCTTTTTCCTTTTAAAGAAAAAGACTTCTCTCCAAACAATATCAATAACAAGTCTCTAAGAAGGAAGTAACATGAAATAAGAATTTTTTCTCTCACTTCTAACCAGCATTTTTGCTAGATACTTTGTAACTTTGTAACGTTATAAGCTATTCAAACGGAAGGACTTTCACTTTTAGCTTTTCTCAAGCCTCAGCCAGTCGCCATTTTAAACTCTCCTTTTTCCTCCTTTCACTCTTCTTTAATTTTAAAATCAGTCTTGGGGTTAGAATACTTGCAGTTTAGGATCCCCGATCTGAATTTCATCCTGCTTATTCAGATGATCTGTTAATTTCGTTGATTGGTCCGGTCTCAGCGCCTGGCTCTGCAAAAAGGCAGAGTTCTCCCAAAGCCCGGAGCAGCAGCGAGCGGAAATAGGGAGCCACAACCTGCTCGTCCCCAAGAGTAAAAAAAAAAAACTCTGGGGACTTCGCAGAGGGCTCTACCTGCCCTCGCCTGCTCTGTCTCACATTTCCTTCAGGAAATGGAGTTTTTCGAGCCGCCTTTCAGATGTAAAGGCGGCTCTTTACAGGCAACGGGGCTGGCGGTCTCAGAGGACCGTCTGGTGGTGACGGAAGCCAGACTGGAAGCCAATACTTCTCAAGTATTTGAACTGAAACATTTGTCAGCTGGGTATCTGTTTTTGGTTCTACAGGCTTGGTATTTGGCACAGGCTTGTAAAGTAGTTCAGTCTAGTTCAGGGTGGTAGTCAGACTAAAGAGCATAGCAGCATCTGAACATTTATTCAGCATTAATACTAGATTGCTGTCTTTGTGAGCCATGAGTGTACAGTCAGCAAAGAGATTTCTTGAATGACTGTATGGAGGCACTTCATCCATATATTCAAGCAGAAAAGTAAAAGGGAGAACTACCTAGTCAGTACCTGATGTACACTCTTCCTTCTGACCCTGGACAACATAGGACAATGCAAGTGAAGAACAGAGTAAATAGGAATAGGAACATAGCCCTGATTTTGCTCCATTGGAAATGGCATTTGCAGCTGAAGTATCACCATTGTAAAGAATCTCTCCTGTCATTTTTTCCCCCATTGAGCAGTAGAATCAACTTCACAAATTTCTGCAGGGATCCATAATGTCTCAGGATGATCCAGAGAGCCTCTTTCTTTACAGTGTCAAATGCCTTTGTCAGGTCAATGAAGAGAGAGTAGAGAGGATTGTTCTGCTAGATGCACTTTCTCTAGTTTTGCCTCCTGGCAAATACCATGTCTGCTGTACTGAAAACCGCACTGTGCCTCAGGGAGGTTCCTTTTCAAAGACAGCTACAGGTCTGTTCAGCAGAATGCAGGCAAAGATGTTGTCTGCAATAAACAGTAGTGAAATAACCTTGTAGCTTCTGTACTCTAATTTGCTTCCACAATGGGGAAAGCATTTTTATGGGGAGGCACAATGCGGTGATCACAAAACCTATCAGGCATTTGGTCCGCTATAGACCAAATGTCTTCCACAATGTCTTGGAATGCAGGTGCTGTAGGGTTTGCAGCGGTGGTATTCAGCTGGTTCGGGCAAACAGGTAGTGGCGACCTGCGGTTGGGGGTGGTTCAGACTGGTTCAGGCGAACCGGATGTTAATGTTAATCTGGTTCGGTGAACTGGTTGTTGCAAGGACTGGCTGACCCCACCCTTCTCAGGAGTCCCCACACAGCTCGTTTTGGATGCCAGGTAAGTGCAGGACCCACATGGAGGCTCTGGGAGGGCGAAAAATGGGCCTACTGAAAATCTGGAAATTGGCCCGTTTCTGGCCTCTGGAGCTCGGGGGAGGCCATTTTCACCCTCCCAGAGGCTCAAAGAAAGCTTCCAGAGCCTGGGGAGGACAAAAAATTTGGCTACCGGAAGTCCGAAAACGCCTGTTTCCGGCCTCTGGAGAGCCTCCGGAGCCCGGGGGAAGCCGTTTTCACCCTCCTGGATGCTCGTCAAAAGCCTCTGGAGTTTGGAGAGGGCAAAAATGGCCCCCCAGGTGCAGGAGGTTGAGTAGGCCACGCCCACCATGGCCACGCCCACCCAGCAACCAGGCAGAGAACCAGTTGCTAAAATTTCTGAATCCCACCCCCAAATACAGTCAATACAATTTTAAAAGCAACACATTCCCCCCCTATAGTTTAAGATATAATAAAATATTCTTAAAGCATCATGAAGGCAACATCTTAAGAAAAGTATAAATCAGTCTTTGATTTCTCCCTTTCTCTGCAGCAAAATATAAAATCAAATCTGTATGCCAGAACAAAACTGACAGGTGAATTTATTGTTTCACAAGAGCCCTCTTGACTGAATAACTAGTTTAAACATATTTGAACTTCGATTGACTTTGATTTGTTTGATTAATTTGCTCAGGCAGGCAGAAATTTTATAATTCCAAATTTGCTTAACTATTTCAACTTCAAGCATATTAGGTGAAGAAAACCTTGCTTGAACCTCAGTCTGTCATAACAGAGCTGTATTGTTTGACAGAACTAATAAGTAGTTCTCCTTTAGCAGGATGGGAACATAAGAAATATTCTCCAAAAATAATAGGTTCCAATCTGGATGATAGTTCTCCCATTGTAACAATGGCTCTCCGTTACCTGAAAAATAAGGAAATTAAAAATACATTTGGCAAAGCCAAGTGTCTCAAGGGAGCTCATAAGGCATCACTGGTCAGTGGTCTACAGATAGGAGATTATGATTGAGCTTCCTTCTCCACCTTGACCTAATCAGATGGACTGTGAATTCTATAAGTTGCAGTACTTCCAGTCCCCAGCCCCTGTATTTGCCTCTGTGTATGTAGGGGAACCGGAAACTACTAGCATGCATGTGCGGGGGAACCTTTACCTTTATGTAGGGGAAGGAGTTGCAGAACCTGAGTGTGGAGTTAAAAGAGGAATCAGCCTAGAATCCCTACATAGCCAGAAGTGAACTAAGTCTACTGTCCCTTGAATTCTGTTGACTCTTACTAATTCATACCAGGTGCTAACTATTAGTTGAGAAAGATTCTTGTGCAAAGGCATGATTAGCAATCAATCAGTTTAATTGGACCTTCACTGTGGACCTGATCTTTCATGCCTGACAATGTCCAATATATCTGGAGATTACCAAATTAGGGAAGTAACATTACATCTGCTGATGGCTTGTGTTTTATCATAGAGTTTTAAGTATATGTATTTAAAATGATTCTCAGAATTGAATAATATACCAGCCTTTAAATATATAGATATATATATATTCATTGTAGTAATAGTAGTCAATTTTGTCTGCTTTTTTGCTCATATTATTGTCCTACTCATGATTATTTTGAAATTAATAATTTCAAAATTTAATAATTTTGAAATTAATTTTTTGAGTATTATTTGAGTAAGAGCAATAAAAATAATTATCAACACCATAATGCTTGTGGTAAATTACCAAAGTTCATATCTGCTTTAATTGGAGGTACTTTTTTTTAAAAAGATAACAATTAAATTAAACTTTTACAATCCTATTTTCATATCTTTCTCTTTTCTCTTTTCTCTTTCATTTAAGAGTTAATTTAATTCTACTTTTTAAATTTTGTCCTGGAAAAATGTGCTTTAGAAGGTAGTAAACACTTTTAAAAACAAATATTTTTTCACATATTGGAAATTGAGTTGTAGAAGCTGAGACTATTCTCTTTAATATTACCTGTGACTGAATTGTATTTAGAATTAGTTGAAGGATTTAGCATCTTGGTTTGGTTTTTTTGGACTGTTTCTGAAATGGCTAGACCAGGGGTGTCAAACTCAAGGCCCAGGGGCCGGATCTGGCCTGTGGAGTGCTTAGATCCAGCCCGCAGGGTCACCCTGGAAACAGCAAAGGACTGGCCCACAGTGTCTCTGCCGGTGAAAACGGATCTCAGGAGGGCTGCAGATGGCCCTCCTGAGCTCTGTTTTCACTGGCAGGGGGTTACAAGAAGTCGTTGCAACAAAAAACAGAGCTCAGGAGCCAGTTTTCGCTGGCAGAGCTCTCAGGCCACCACAGGTGCCTCCAACACGAGTGACATTGAGCTGGCCATGCCCTCTGCCCCCCGCCCAAAGTCAAACATCCTGATGCGGCCCTCAATGAAATCGAGTTTGACACCCCTGGGCTAGGCTAACTTTATATCCTGTCTTTATATCTTGTCATATGTTTATCTGATTTCCTCAGATGTGCAAATAATGCTAAGATTTGTATGTGGACTTTTGTGCCAATGAATGGAGCTGGTGATATTTTTTTTTTTTTTGTCAAATAGAAATAAACCATTGCACTTGTCTCTTTTTAATATTACATCAATTATAGCATGTATTTTGAGATTCTTTAAACAGCAAACTGCCTCTTTCAAGTGACTTAATTTTAATCAATTAATTTTTTATACTTTGCTTCCCACCAGCCTAAGAATCTAATTAATTTACATTCCTGTTGATGACCTTCCCTTTTCATCACCCTCTCTAAATTTGGAGATACAGAGAATGCTGTAGAGCAGAGGAACCTACTGGGGTGGGATGAAAAAGTGAAGATGACAACAGTGCAGGGATGAAATGTAAAATTTGTTACTACCGGTTCTGTGGGCGTGGCTTGGTGGGGAGGGGGTAATGTGACTGGGTGGGCGTTGCCAACTTTTTTTTTTTTTAACTTTTCAAAGCATTTTTCTAATGCTTTGAAAAGCCTCTGCCGATCAGGCAACTCATCTGGAATCGTCAGAGAGGCTTTTTAAAAAAATACCTTTCTGCCCATCAGGCAACTCAGCTGGGATCATCAGAGGCTTTTCAAAGCATTTTTTTTACCACCTCTTCGGCCAAGAGGTTGCAGAAGAAAATGCTTTGAAAAGTCTCTGATGATCCCAGCTGAGCCGCGTGATATCAGAGGCTTTTTTTTTTACTTTTAAAAGCATTTTTTCGTCAGAAGATGTTATAGAAAAAATGCTTTTAAAAGTAAAAAAAAAAAGCCTCTGATGATCATGCGGCTCAGCTGGGCATGGGGGGGGGGGGGGTTGCAGGGATTTTTGCTACCGGTTCTCCGAACCACCCTCCGCCATCACTACCGGATCAGGTGATCCGGTCCGAACCGGGAGCATTTCACCCCTGCAACAGTGGTTGTGCAATTGAAGCCCCCTTCATTACATATGTTGTGATGCCAGGGATTTCATTATGCAGTTGTGGTTACTATCACAAGTTCTTTGATGATACACACACACAAACACACACCTATGATATTGAACTCAGATCTTTTTATCTCTATTTTTCCTTCCATTTTAAAATTGTAATATTTCTAAGGAAACTAGGTCTCTTTTCCAAACTGCAGAATAGTTGCCAAAAATTCATTGTTAATGATGTGACATGTTATGAAGAAAATCGGGTTCAGGATCCCCCTCACCCCCCCGCCCGCACTTGCCTGCGGTTGCTTTTATTCCCAATGTTAAAAACAGTTATTGAAACTGGCAGGTTAAAAATTGGATTCCAGAGGGCAAGATAAATTGATTATGTCATTTTCATTAAAGTCCACAAAGAAATGTATTTCTATGCCTTCATTTCTCTCCTCTTATTTTCTTTTTCTTTTTTTAAAAAATGCAAATCGTTTTGCAGAGCATGCAACCAATATCCATTTCTCACTTTTGCGATGGATGCAGTGACGTGGGAAATAAAAAATATTGTTCTCCGCTTGTTTGATTGAATTGTCCTAGGCTTGTGGGAATGAAAGATACTGTTCTTTCCAGTGATTTCAACAAAAGCATTTTATATGGTTTCTATTATTATTATTATTATTATTATTATTATTATTATTATTATTATTATTATTATTATTATTATTGCATCATGAGAGGTTGCCCTTGCTTCTTCTCTCCTTCTTATCGTCTCACATTTTACATGGACATACAGGTAGTCCTCGACTTATGACCACAATTGAACCCAACATTTCTGTTTAAGAGAAACATTTGTTAAGTGAGTTTTGCCCCATTTTATGATCTTTTTTGCCAGAGTCGTTAAGTGAATCACAGCAGTTGTTAAGTTAGTAACACGGTTGTCATAAATATGAGTCAGTTGCTAGGCATCTGAATTTTGATCATGTGACCATAGGTCATAAGTGTGAAAAACAATCATGTTGCTTTTTTCAGTGCCGCTGTAGCTTTGAATAGTCACTAAATGAATTGTTGTAAGTCGAGGACTACTTGTATAAGATTTAATTATTTATGCCTTATCTTTAATATAGTGGTTTTTCCAACCTACAACAACAACAAAAACGAGGGGGAAACATTTGCCTCTTAGATCACCTTCTGATCCTTCCATTCTTGCTGTAAAGTGATGGAGAAATATAAAAGTAGTTATAAATAGCATCTGTGGCATTCTTCACTTATTGTACACATTATGATGTCAGAAGATCAGAAACTGCTCCCCCAGGGGCAGATCATCAGCAATCTAGCAAACATTAATTGACTCCAATTAATGTTTAGGACAAAAAATATTTTGGGTAAATTCTTATGCATAGCATGGAGAAAGTGGATGAGGAGAATGCTTTTCCCCCTCCTTTTCAAGACATTTAAACCAGGGGCCATCCAGTAAATCTGGCTGGAAAAAGATTTAGAAAAGAAAGCGGTTCTTCCTACAGCACATAATTAACAGTGGAATTAATCAATCTCCATGTCATAGAGATGGGCCAAAACCTTGGAAAGTTTTAAAAGGTAGTTGACAGAGGAGAGATCTCTCCAACCCAAAGCTGAGTCTAATTTTCATAAGGGGTTTCTTACACAGACAGTTTCAAATCACCCCATAGCATCTTAATGGGAATTGATTTGGCTATTCCAGAACACATTATTTCTTTCTTTTTCTTTTAGCCATTCCTTGGAGGAGTAACTGTAATGTTTAGGGTCACCTTGCAAGATCACATTATCTTCAATACAATACCTTCTGATACAATAACAAATTCATAGTGGATTCTATGATGGTGAGCTGCTGAGACCCTGATGGATGGAGCAAAGCAAAGGAGTCCCAAACTAGCATTTCTACCACCATGTCTTACAGTTAGTATTGTTCTGCCCCAGCTACGGACCCCAAAGAACGCAGCACACACAAAGTCCGTTCAAACCTTAGTTTACTAAATAAGCCAGCTTTTTACAACAACGGCTGTTAATTAACTGCATTAACAGCCACCAAGAATTCAAAGAATAATACTGAAAGCTTACTGTGGTTGGTAGAATGCCCAGAAGCAATTTGCAGGAAGCTGATAAGATAAGCAAGACAAGACACGAAGGTATGTGAACGAAGTTGTTCCCTGCAAATTGCTTCAGTCGGTGTTCCTCCTTAAATAGACTAAGGGAGTGGCCAATTAGCCCCAAGCCTTACTCTTGAGGAGACCTCCTCCTGAAGAGCCACTCCTGCCTTTTGGCAGCTCTGCACGCCCGTGCATCGAGAAGAGGCTCCTCCTCTTCGCCCTCTTCACTTAAAGGAGCTTCTGGAGGTTCTGAAGGCCCTGGCTGAATCCCTGCCTCTGGCACCACATCTTCTCCAGCCTCCCTATTGTCCGACTTGAGTGCCAGCTGCACAGGCTGCTGGCGCAGCACCACACCAGCCTCCTCACTGTCTGAATCAGCTACTAGCTGCACAGGCCGCGTACGGGCCATAACAAGTATCAGGTTCTTCTGGTGAAGTGCTTACTTTGGCTTTCACCAAACACGCCTTATGGTCTTAGGTGTTTGAAGGAGTGATAAATGTAGGGATGGGCTTAGTTTTTTTCCCCATGTGAAATTTGCATTTAGGTTTATTTAAATGCACAATGGGTTACAAAATGTAAATGTTTTATTTATTCTGAAACCAATTTTAAATATCTGTATGTTGAAATATGTGGGGGAAAAAAATGATGGGCTCTATTTATTTTTAAACATAGCTGTGCGATCCATCCCCTGCTTGTGAGACATATTTTAAGAAATAAAAATCGTTGACTAAGATAGTCTGACCCAGCAGGGCTAATTCTGTATTTTGTGATCAAATAATTTTCACAGGCTACTTCATGTGACCTTGATTTTATCCCTCTTGTTAATGCAACCTAGGTTTGCATTGGCTATTTTGGCCATTGCCTCGCTTCTGGCTCTTATTTAAGTGATCGTCCACTGGGGCCGCAAGATCCCTCTCACAGTTACTGCTGTTCAGCCAGGCTTGATCTAATCTGTACCTGTACATTTGGTACAAATTTAAGGAATTCTGTTTTAACATTTGAAGAGGTTTTGTATGAACTGAACACATGGGGAGGTAAAGGTTTCCCTGTCCAGTTATGTCTGGGGCGTGGTGGTCATCTCCCTTTCTTGGCCAAGGGAGCCAGCATTGTTCAAAGACATTTTCCATGGTCATATGGCCAGTATGGCACAGGGATCACTATTACCTTCCCACCAAAGTGGTATCTATTTACCTACTTGCATTTGCATGCTTCCGACCTGCTAGGTTGGCAGAAGCTGCAGCAAGGAACAGAAAATTACCCTGTTGCATGCTACTCGGGTCTCAATCCTGAGCTGTTAACTTTTCAGGTGACAAGCTCAGTGACTTTAACTACTGAGCCATGACACCCCCTCAAACACATCGGAATCTATGTTTAATTGTGGAAAATCCACACGTTCAGTTTAAGATGGCATTTCATGCCAGTGAAACATTTTGTCCCTAGGAGTTATATGAGAGACTGACTCAGAGCATTTTCTGAAAACAATAAAGAATCCCTCAATTCAGACATAGACACGGACATACATAAAGAGATAAGATATTAAGGGAGAAAATACAGGACATTTTAAGTTTGACTTTCCATTTTTAATTTCCATTTCAACAAACTAAACTTTTGTTTCCACATTTAACTGGCCTGAATAAATTTAATAAATTTAAATTTAACACCAATATTGATGAGCTTGTATTACAAATTGAAAGGCATTGTGAGTTTAATAAAAAGTCATTCATTACCATTTATTAATTTAGATGTTTTGTCAGTTATTAATTTAGATATTTATTATGTTGCCCCTAAGATATTTCTGTTATATATCTTCTTAGCTATTAAGTAACCTGTATTAATCATTGTAGTTTGAATAGTATTAATTATGTATGAAACAAACTAGTGTTTATAAATACTATTGGGAAAAGCTAATGTGGTTGGAAACTGCAAAAACATATTGGAAAATTGTAGATTAGAAAAATAATGTTTCCTTGCAAGCCTTATAATACTCAACATGTATTTATAGGGTGCTATATGTGAAATATTTGAATGCTTGCTGAGAATAAAATCTTATAAAGCAAAAGAGATCTTTATAAAACAGATTTTCTCTAGCTCAGTTAAGGATGCAAATCTGCAACTGTATTGAGATAGTATCATTGCCTCATCACAGTCTGATGTATTAATGACTTTAGAAATTTTCCCATTATCTTTTCTTTTTGAGATATCATATCACAAAAGTTCCCTATTGTCTTCTCTTTTCTTTTTGAGACATCACATCACAGTTTAATGTGTATTTCTAAAATTTGCAGGATTAGAAATATAGTTATTAAAAAAACACTGAAAGGTAGGGTTTTTTTGGTGCTGCTGATTGAATAATGCTCATTTCAGAATCTTATGATAAAGGTTGTCTTCCTTTTTCCATCTTTTTTAGGTAACACAGAATGTAAAACTGAAGAAGAAAATAACCAAAACAAAAGAAGCTAAAAAGGTTTTAAAGAGAAATTTTAAAGTAAATACAAAAATTGTATTTACTGATGATGGAGAGGTAAGATCAAACACAAATAATTTGTTTATACTGCTAAGATTTCCTACATTAATAGCTTTTTGGAGCATAGACCAAGGGAATATGACTCTACAAATTCTTCGAGACCACTTGGAGATACTTGTAATCACTGACTATAATTATCTTCATGGATTACCCGGCAGGGTTGGGTTTAGGGGGTACAGTTTTGCAGTAGTTCTGGTCTTTTCTGTTGAAGCATATTCAAAAGGTGGTACTTGGAAGCTATTGTTCTAAACCAGGGGTGTAAAACACAAGGCCCGCGGGCCGAATCCAGCTTGTGATGTGGTCAGATTCAGCCCACAGGGCCGTCCTGGAAAATGTAAGGGAGAGAAGCCCACGTCACTTTAACCCAGTCTACCCAATGCGAAGAGGAAACATCAGGCCAGTGTGGCTTCGGCCCGGTCTACCCAATGCGAAGACAAATCGGGCCAGCATGACTTCAGCCTGGTCTACCCAATGTGAAGAGGAAACATACCAGCAATTTGGGGAGTGGCCATGCCCACCCAATTGGCTACCCCCCCTCCCGAGGTCAACCACAGCCCTGATGCGGCCCTCAATGAAATTGAGTTTGACACCCCTGTTCCAAATCTAAGTCATTGATTGACTCTTGGTATCCCGTAGTATTCTGTTTTGTCCCCTATAGTGACAAAATCTATTTCAAAATCTGTTTGAAACTACTATTGGAGATCATTTATAGGAAAAGACAAGGCAGAGCCTGGGGGCGGAGTCAATAGAGGAATCAGCCTTGAATCATTACATTCCCACAAGCGATCCAAATCTAGCCCTCCTTGAATTCCATTAACTCTGGAAAAGCACAAATTTGGTGCTGACCATTAGTTGACTAAATTCTTACGTATAGACATGAACAACAAATCAGTTTAACTGGAATTTAAAGCGTGGTCCTGATTCTTCCTGTCTGACATAATTTGAATTTTTGGAGTGGCATGCTGTCACTATGCTAATGATACCTAGAGTCCCTTGGAGTTTGGCAGTTAAACATTTGAGTAAATAAAGTAAAAAAAAAAAAAATTACTGTTCCTTACCATCTAACCAAGGAAGTAATCCATAATATATCCTAATCTCAGTAATGGAATACATGAGAGAGACTGAACTAAAATTAAATACAGGGAAAATGCAAATACTGTTGGTAAGGAGAAAGTTGGACTTGGGAACTGAGGTGAAGCCTGGGTGAATGCCACTGTCCCCAAAATATAAACTTTGGGAGTGTTTCCTGACTGTTCATTATTACTGATTATTTCTAATTAAATACTATTTAAAAGTTTTCAAGGAGAATTGGTAGATTCCCTTAAATACAAATTTAAAAGGTGTGAGAGGGGGGTAAAAGGAGGAGAGGAAGGGGGGGGGAGAGAAATATGAATGATACTGTGCAAAATGTGTCACCCTCTTAATGTCCTGCTTTGACTTCAGAACAGTTATTCTGCGTTCCAAGCAGAATGTTTTCAATCAAGTTGGAGGTATTTTGAAGTAAAATTGGAAATGTTTTGCATGTCCCTAGTTTGGAATAAGTCTGACCTATACTGTATCTGAAATGCAAAAGTACCTTTCCTAGTTTTCGTACATTTAATTAGTATTTCTAATGAATAACTGTCATAAGCGTAGTCTGCAATCCCATGCCAAACTAATAGCAAATGTACTACTGTTCTTTTTCTGTGGGAATTGGGAACAGTTTTAAAAAGCCATTTCTGCATGCTCATTTACCGGATTGAATGGATTACATAAGTTAATGTTTCCGGGTGGCAGAGAACCAAATTGCATGGCAGAGGGGATCTGAATCACAACGATGGTTCGTAGGTGCTTTTCATCAATATAACCTTCATTTGTCACATCTCTGTTTTCAACAGAATTCAGCCTGATTCTTCCTTGACTCCCTTCCCCTCTTTTGATCCGCTTCAGGGTTGTCAAGAGTGTAATGAGCCCAATACCGTTTCAGTACCTCTGCAAGCAGTACATTACCACTGGGTGCAGGGAAATTACAGTTTGCAATGAAGCATTTATGTTAGTTTGCAAAAGGCTAAGATAAATGCCCCTGCTCAAGTCAAAGTCTTACTACTTTGCCTCTTAGTTCATTGCAATTGCAAAAGCTAATTTGACACAGAGTGCAATGGAGAGTAAGTAGGGGAGCTTGATGGAAAGTCGCCTATTTTCTGCTTGTTTTTCTTTTTTTCTAGGAAGCACTATAATTTGTTTCTCTCACAACCATTGCCAACTTCTATAATGAGGTCAATGAATTAAAGCTTGTTCTTACGAATATCTGATATGGAGTCTAGCAATGTTGCGTATAGTCCCACAGAGGCGGTTGTGGTCGAAAAGTCTAATCTTTTCAGCCATTTGTGTTTATAATTATGTCATTGTATATAAACAGGCTTAAACCTCAGCGAGCAATCTTAGGGGTTTGGTAGGTATCATGTGGAAATTATTCTATTACTTATATTGGTGCATGTTTCTAAGTAGCAGTGTTTTCTGTGCCTGAGGCTCATTACTTTTTTGTTAACAAGCAGTGTTTACCATTGGTTGTCTCCAGATTCAGTAAATTGCCTTTCCTTGGGATTCTGAGAATTCATTGTTCTATCACTTTTTGTGTTCCCTTTCAGAGGTGTAGCTTGAATTCTGAAGACTATGATGCTTCCCAATCCCACCCACCCAGCCCAATTTCCAGTGTATACCTGATAGCTCTGGATTAATTTACCTTTACCAAACCTTTGATTACCAAATTAATAAAAGGTTAATTAATTAACCTTTGATTAAACCAACTGTGATTGGAGATATACATACATACATATATACAAATACACTCTTTGGATTTGAATAAATGCTGTGTTAGCTGATTTTCCCCTGCTGCTATCAGCTTCTGTATTCTCTTCAATTTTTATGATCGTTTTCTCTGGATTGAACTTTTGCACATTAGCACCCTAATTGCACGTGAGGAGAAGAAACTGTTAAAAGCTGTTGATGTAAAATTATCAGGTGATGAAACAGCTTTTTCACATCCTCCTGGTACTGAAATGTTCACCTGACTCTTGAATTTTCATGGCTTGTTGCTCTGGCATAGACCAAACTAAGATGCAGCTGTCTTTATTATGCCTTATTATGTTTGGATAGTCACAGTTTTGGCTCTGAACGGTTGCAGGAATTGGGTATGTCTAATTAAATGAAAATAATGGCTAGGGGTGAGATAGTAGCAGTGCCCCAACTATCTAAGGGGCTGCCACAAAGAAGAGGGGGTCAACGTATTCTCCAAAGCACCTGAAGGCAGGACAAGAAGCAATGGGTGGAAAGTGATCAAGGAGAGAAGCAACCTAGAACTAAGGAGAACAATCAACCAGTTAGAACACCTTCCCTCCAGAAGTTGTAGGCACTCCAACACTGGAAGTTTTTAACAAGAGATTGGACAACCATTTCGCTGAAATGGTATAGGATTTCCTGCTTCAGCAAGGAGTTGGACTAGAAGACCTCCAAGGTCCCTTCCAACTCTGTTATTGTGTTATTTTTGTGCAGTCTGGGTGTCTTCTTAGACTTATATCTCTTTTTGAGAGCAGGTGGCAGTTATGGCCAAGAGGACATTCATCTGTTGTGCCAGTTGTACCTTTTCATGGATCGGGAGATTCTTTGGACAGTTACTCTTCTAATCACCTCATGATTTCAGTTATTGCAATGAATTGTATCTGTGCTGTCCTTAATGACCCCTTGATATGTTCATTTGATATCCCTGGTATATGAGCGGCACTGGTTGCCAGTTTGCTTCTGGGTATGGTTCCAGGTGATGGTTATGACCTATAAACCTTCTGTGGTACAAGGCCCAGTTATTTGGGACTGCCTACTTCCTGTGGAGTCTGCACACCTCATACAAACTGACATTTAAACCATCCCCCTTTAATTAAACAATGTCGTCTTTCAGGGCCTTGCTTCAATTTTTATTTCCTCTATTAACTTCCCTGCCTGAAAATTATATTTCTGTAACTATTCCCTGTTGGCGCAGGTCTAATGTCTTTTGGTCTTCATAGCAATCCAGAGCTCCTTTTAAACTGTAGAATAGAAACAGCAGTACTGAAATGTTTTTAATTCTTCTTCTGTGATTCAGTTAATTCAGCAGTGGCCACCAGCACCAAAGTCTATCCTGGATAAAGAGGAAGACGGCGATGATTGTAACGGGATCAATATAGACAAAGCAAAAGAAAGACTTCAGGAAGAGGATAAATTTGACAAAGAGGAATATAGGAAGAAAATTAAAGAAAAGCACAGGGTAAGTAGAATCTCATCCCATTTGTAAAAATATCAAATGGAAATACTGTGAAATGTTGGCATGGGATGAAGGATTTTACTGGAAAAAGGATTATCTGTTCAGTATTACTTCTTATTCTGGCCTGATGCATGAATTTAAGCAACACAAGAAAAGATGTAGATCCTTGGTTTTGTTTCACTAGTATTGCTATTCCCCATGAACATTGCCTTTCTTGTTAGTAATCAATTTATAACACTCCAATATGATACTCTAATATTAAATAAATATGTACACACAGTAACCGAACCATATAAATGGATGGATGGTCATAGACTTGTGGTGTTGTGGACCAATATTAAACTTATTTATATGATAGACTGTTAGTAGATAAAAGGGTAAAAATTTAAGTAGCATAATAACAAGACTGTACTTCATCAAGAATGATGAGGACTAGAAAGCTCTGTACTAATGAGATTTTAGGAGTATGATGTTTTATTTAAATAGCTATGCTTTGTGTAGAGGTGATTGAGAGTTACCCATGAATTATTCAAGAAATGTCATTGCAGCAAGGTGATTGATTTCACTTATAATGTAAAGCTTTAATAGTAATAGTTTAAGCTCCTTTTTGGCATTTAAAAGAAATTAAATTACAGGACATAAAAATACAAAGATTGTTGCTGGGCCATTTATTTGTCATAAAGCAGAGCTGAAAGTTTGAGAACTTGACAGCAGAGAATAGTTATAAATGTTACTCTTTCCCTTTAATGCCCTTCTCCTTCTTCTCCTTCTTATTTATAGCATATCTGTGGATGCAGCACATAAAAAAAACTGTAATAAGACCAACCCCTTTCCATGTGTGGAAGAAGAAATAATCTGTATTTTATAGAACAGATTATTAAACTTCTTGTGTATATGGATTAAAAGGACAGGCACTGTATTTTTCAGAATATAAGATTCTCCGGACTATAAGACACACCTACCTTTTTGAGGAGGAAAATAAGAAAAAAAATATCTGCCTCTACCTCTGCCTCCCAGCAATTTGCCTCTTTACAGCAAACAGCCAGTTTCAGTTTCAACACAGCCTGATTAGCACAAGCAGCTGATTGTCGGTTGGATCGGCCTCCCGACAGCTGTATCAGGCTGCAGAGATTGCCATAGCCTATTGCCATCTCCGCGTGCCCCATTTTCGGCCTCTGCTTCCCGTTTTCAGCCTTTGCACGCCCTGTTTTCAGCCCATTCCAGGAGGTGGGAATCAGAATGGGCGGAAAATGGGGCACACAGAGGCCAAAAACGGGACGCGCGGAGGCTGAAAATGGGATGCGGAGGCGAAAATGGGGTGCGCGGAGGCAGCAATAGGCAATGGCAATCCCTGCTGCCTGAAAAAGCTGATGGTCAGGAGGCCAATCCAACTGACAATCAGCTGCTTGTGCTAAAGCTGAAACTGAAACAGGCCGTTTGCTGTTTATTTTATTTATTTATTTATTTATTTAATTTGTATACCGCCCTTCTCCCAGAGGGACTCAGGGCGGTGAACAGCCAAAATTAAAAAACATACGAATACAAAAGTTAAGATAATTAAAAGAATTAAATCATTGGCTACCCAATTTAAAACCCCAAATCCATAAAATTTAAAATCCCAATTAAAAACCATTTAGGTTAGGCCGGCTTGATGAAATAAAAACGTCTTCAGGGCTTTACGGAAGGTCCAGAGGTCCGGGATCAATCGTATTCCAGGAGGCAGCTCATTCCACAGGGCGGGTGCCCCCACAGAGAAGGCTCGCCCCCTGGGGGCCACCAGCCGACATTGCCTGACCGACGGCACCCCGAGGAGGCCCTCTCTGTGAGAGCGTATTGGCCGGTGGGAGGTTATCGGTAGCAGCAGGCGGTCTCGCAAATACCCTGGCCCTAAGCCATGGAGCGCTTTAAAGATGAGAACCAACACCTTAAAGCGCACCCGGAAGACCATCGGGAGCCAATGCAGCTCGTGCAGGAGAGGTGTTACGTGGGAGCGCCACGTCGCTCCCATAATCACCCGCGCGGCCGCATTCTGCACCAGCTGGAGCCTCCGGGTGCTCCTCAGGGGGAGCCCCATGTAGAGAGTGTTACAGTAGTCCAGGCGTGACATAACCAAGGCATGAGTGACTGTGCACAAGGAGTCCCGATCCAGAAAGGGGCGCAACTGGCGTATCAGGCGAACCTGATAAAAAGCCCCCATGGCCACGGCCATCATATGCTCTTCTAAAGACAGCCGTGTGTCCAGGAGGACACCCAAGTTGCGAGCCCCCTCTGTGGGGGTCAGTGACTCGCCCCCAATAGCCAGCGATGGCACCAGCTGGCTATACCGGGACGTCGGCATCCACAGCCACTCGGTCTTGGAAGGGTTGAGCCGAAGCCTGTTCCTCCCCATCCAGACCCGCACAGCCTCCAGACACTGGGACATCACTTCGAGGGCATCATTGGGGTGGTCTGGGGTGGAAATGTACAGCTGAGTGTCATCAGCGTACAGATGGCATCGCACCCCAAAACCACGGATGATCTCACCCAGCGGCTTCACATAAATGTTGAACAGGAGCGGCGAGAGGACCGACCCTTGCGGCACCCCGCAAGCAAGGCGCCTCGAGGTCGACCTCTGCCCCCCTGCCAACACAGACTGCGACCGGTCAGAGAGATAGGAGGAGAACCACCGCAGCACGGTGCCTCCCACCCCTAATCCCTCCAGCCGGCGCAGCATGATACCATGGTCGATGGTATCAAAAGCCGCTGAGAGGTCTAACAGGACCAGAACAGAGGAACAACCCCTGTCCCGAGCCCTCCAGAGATCATCCACAATGCGACCAATGCCGTCTCCATGCTGTACCCAGGCCTGAAGCCGGACTGGCACGGATCTAGATAGACGGTTTCATCCAGGAACTGTGGGAGCTGTCGCGCAACCACACTCTCCACAACCTTCGCAACAAAGCAAAGGTTGGAGACCGGACGATAGTTTGCCAAAACGGCCGGGTCCAGAGAAGGCTTCTTGAGGAGGGGCCTCACCACCGCCTCTTTCAAGGCGGGAGGCAAGAAACCCTCAAAGAAGCATTTATGATCCTCTGGAGCCAGCCTCGTGTTACCTCCCGGGTGGCCAGTACCAGCCAGGAGGGGCACGGGTCCAATAAACATGTGGTTGCGTTTAGCCTCCCCAGGATCCTGTCCACGTCCTCAGGAGTCACAGGGTCGAACTCATCCCAGGTAACATTCTCAAGACCAGCCTCAGTCACCCTGCCGGGATCTACCCAGTCAGAGTCCAAGCCTTCCCGAATCTGAGCGATTTTATCGTGCAGATACTGTGCAAAATCCTCAGCCTGCCCTTGCAAGGGGTCTTCCCGTGCTCCCTGATGTAAGAGGGAGCGAGTCACCCTAAACAAGGCGGCTGGGCGGTTATCTGCCGATGCAATAAGAGCGGAAAAGTGGTTACGCTTTGCCGCTTTTATCGCCACTAGATAGGTCTTAATATGAGACCTAACTAGTGTTCGGTCGGATTCGGAGCGACTGGCCCTCCAACCACTCTCTAGGCGTCTTTTCCGGCGCTTCATCTCCCTCAGCTCCTCGGAAAACCAAGGGGCTGGGCAGGTTCGGCGCCGGGTCAGAGGCCGCAAAGGCACGACTCGGTCCAGAGCACCGGCGGCTGTCCTATCCCAGGCAGCCACCAGATCTTCAGCCGAGTCGTGAGCCAGAGTTTCAGGAACTGGCCCAAGCTTCCTCTGGAACCTATCAGGATCCATCAGGCGCCTGGGGCGGAACCACCTGGTCGGTTCCGCCTCCCTGCAGTGGGGTGCAGTGGTCGAAAGCTCCAGTCTCAGGAGAGAATGGTCCGACCATGACAGGGGTTCAATAACTATATCCCCTATATCCAGACCACTCCGCCACTGACCAGAGATAAAAACCAAGTCCAGAGTGTGTCCTCCCACGTGAGTGGGGCCATGAATTAATTGTGTCAGGTCCATGGCTGTCATGGAAGCCATAAACTCCCGAGCCATCCCAGACGCCTCACTGTTAGTTGCAAGGAGGCAAATTGCTGGAGGCAGAGGCCAAAGGGTGGGGGCCGACGGAGTATACATTCGGAGTATAAGATGCACCCAAATTTTCAGCCTCTTTGGGGGGGGAATTGTCTTACACTCCAAAAAATATGGTATATGTTTTTGTTTTGGAGGAGATGAAATAATGTACTTTTGAACCTGGTTTAAAATGAGAATTTTGCATAATGTGCAAAATTTGAACTAAAGATTTATTGTTAAACATGAAAGCTGCCTTAGGAACATATTGGCCATGAGTGGTCATAACCGAGGATTATGTGCACAAATCTGTGCACATTTGCTATAGGTAATCTAGGCACATTTATGCACATTTCCTGTCAAAGGGCATTCTAAAAATGTGGGGCTACATGCCCATGGTATTTCTAGGTTTCATGGTTCATACTGCATAACAGTTGGGGGCACAATGGCTCAGTGGTTAAAGATGCTGAGCTTGTCAGCTGGAAAGCTGACAGCCCAGGTTTGAGATCCAAGCGCTGCATGATGGAGTAGTTTCCATTACTTGCCCCAGCTCCTGCCAACCTAGCAGTTCGAAAGCATGCAAGTGTGAGTAGATAAATAGGTACCACTTCTGTGGGAAGGTAAAAGTGTTCTATGCACCTCAGTGTTTAGTCATGACCATTTTACCTTTAGGTTACTACATAATAAAAGGAAGTGGAGTCTTAGATTTGGCTCTTAAAACTTGGGCAGAATTTTTTTTTGTTAGTTATTTTGTTACAAAAGCTTGGACTAATTCCCAAACTTGAACACCAAAGTAGTTAACATAGCCAGCACAAGATAAGAACAATTATTATTCACGCCTAACAAACTTTCTGCTGTTCTGTTCTGTATCTTTTTCCCCACTATTTCTGTTTTCTCTGATAATGTAGTAAACTTGGGGTGCAGACAAGCTGAAGATAATATTTTTTTTTAATTTATTTTTCACATTTTTTTAAACATACGCCTCCCTCATTAGTTTTATAATTGTAAAAGCAATTCCCTCTTCTAGTAGATGAGGGCACTAGGATTCAGAGGCAGAAATTAAGTTTGTTTGTCGCCACATAGTCTTGACTGAGAAATATGAGGAAATGACTGAGAAAACAATTTTTGTTGGGCCTGGGATTTAGGCCTTTTGCTCAATGGCCCTTGAAAACCTGGAATAAATAAGGGAAATTAAAAGACTTACACCATACCTATACCATATGCTAAATAAATAGATAAATTAAAAGACTTGTCAGGACGGCCTCCTTTCATTATCCAAGAAAGAAAAACCCCGACTCCATTTTCATAGAGAAGAGTAACTTTTACTGGATAAGAACTGATTGCAGTCAAAGAAAAGCAAGGTCTGAAGCAAAGTCACGAAAATCACATATAGAAAGCATCCCCCCCCACCCAACCGTCCATCATAAATCATCCAATCCACAGGTTCTCCAGGGGTCATGTGGGAGCAAATGTCTGGCAGTGTCATCCTCTTACTATGCCACGACCGTTGACCTGGAGATGTTATCAGCCAGCTTCAAAGAAAACCGCTGCAGCAAAGTTTTACTTTTGTTTCTCCTCCAGCTCGCTTCCCCCCTCCCAAGAATTCCAATAGTTCCCCCCTCCCCCCATTTCATGGCAGCCGAGCAAGTAAGCAATGAGCAAGTAAGCGGAGGCTGACAAGACTCTTATTTCTTCCCCCCATTTCTTCTCTCCTCCCCTCCTCTCCCCTCCTCCCCTCTCCCCATTCTCTGTTTGGTGGTATACTACTCTTACTCTAATGTAACTTGTTTCTGCTGGCTTATTTTCTCATCTCCTTTTGAACAGCAAACTAACCCTAATTAAAAGCAAAATCTGAAACAAATTATTTTTCTTCATTTCCAATTTTAATCTATTATTGCAGTCCTACACTGACCAGAAGATTCTGGTCAGTGTAGTATGGGGCATACTGTCACTTTCATATGCATATCCCATAGTAATTAGCATTAAAAAGTACATTTTCTCTGATGTTGGAGATAATACATATTTGTTATGTATAGAGGCAATCGATAGGCATTACTGCCAGCAAACCGTGGTTTAAGTACTGTATGTATAAGGTATATCCACCTTTCTATGCCTTTAGAATAGCATCTACAGCACTAGTAATTTCATTTATTGAGTGTTTATAACTTATTGTAGGATATAATGTGCAATATAATAAGGTAGTAGTATCACCACTATTCCTCATGGAGAGAGTCTGCGTTGGTTAGTAGTAGAGCATGAGATTTATATGTAAAAGATTCCTAGTTCCTCCTAAAGTCCCTTGGGAGTTGGGTGACATAGAAATGCGACTAAATAAATAAATAAATAAATAAATAAATAAATAAATAAATAAATAATAAACATAGAAGTTTTCTCTTTTTAAAGATCCAGGAAACTAAGTAATAATGAGTCAAGTTGCTTCTATGTATTATGTATCAGTTTTATCTATCCCTATCTTATTACAGAAGGGTAGAGAGTTAGAGCAGCCTAAGGCAATCTATGCTGTAGATAATACATTCATAATCCCATAAAGCATCATAAATGCTCTGAAAGCATTGGGTTATGCAAAGGTGTGAATAGTTGCTTGAATATTGATTTTGAGGTTCTTCGGCTAGCCAGAGGTCTTCTGCTCGTTATTCTGGCATCAAGAAAACTGTCAAAAACTGTCAAGAAAAATATCATAGTGATGATATTATGCAGATCAAGTATATTTCCAAGAAAAATAAATCTATTTTCTTTTATTAAAAAGGTTAGCAAGATGCATATGGATAATAAAGATGTAAATCTATATGTGTTTTAGAATTTGTACCTAAACCACTAAATTTCAGTAAGGTGGAAAATAAGCCAAAGCATAAGATCACATGAAGCTGCAGCTCTTGTTGCACACTCTTTTATCTATACTGTAAAAGATGATTAATTTTTCAATTAAACAATGCCATTTATGGGGACCTAGAACTGTGCATTCTCTGTCTTAGTGTCTGCCCTCTGAAACAAGGTTCCCCCTAAAATGGGAAGAGCCCCACCCTACAGGTGTTTTAAAGGGCTATGAAGACCTGGCTCTTTGCCAGGACTCTGGTGAGCATGGTTTGATCCCCTCTTTTTCTTTGTTCCTGTCTGATTCCATTATTTCTACCATCCTTCTGCTTTTTCCTCTTTTCCCCCCTTCGTTTTAAAATCATTTTAACAATTTATAAACTGCTCATAGTATCTGAGTATGTAAATTTAATAGATGATGATGATGATGAACAAAGGGTTGGACTAGAAGACCTCAAGATCCCTTCCAACTCTGTTATTATGTGATGCTGCTGCTGCTGATAGCAATAGCACTTAGACTTATATTCTGCTTTATAGTGCTTTACAACCCTCTCTAAGTGGTTTTACAGAGTCAGCATATTGCCCCCAGCAATCTGGGTCCTCATTTTACTGACCTCAGAAGGATAGAAGGCTGAGTCAACCTTGAGCCTGGTGAGATTCAGCCGGTAATCAGCAAAACTAGCCTGCAGTACTGTATTCTAACCACTGCGCCACTGTGGCTCTTGGTGATGATTGGAATAACTATTGGGCTCAGAATAACTATTGGGCTCTAATAATTATGCTAACAATAGTTTTACTATAAGTAGAATAATTTCCCATAAAATGGTCAATATGTTCTTTTTCTGAATATAAAGAACACAATCTCCCACTCCTCATACACTTGTAATTTTTTTCCTGTAATATACTTCTCGATCCATTTGTGTGTATGTGTGTGTGTGTGTGTGTGTGTATATATATAATATAATATATATTTGTTTTTCTTTCTTTTTCGTAGGTTTTATGTGTCTTTCTCTTTAGCCAGGTTCTACCTACGTAAACCAAGATGTTATGCAGCCCTAGTTCAGTGAAATCACAATTCACTAGCTTCTGGGCTTTTTTTTTCTCTCTCTCTCTCTTTCTGGCAGCCAGCAGACCCTTTGCTGCCCATTGGGAGACTAAGATAGATCAATTTTGGCCTTATAAGGCCTTATCAGTTAGCCACACCCTCATCTCATGTATCCTCCCTGTAAAGGTACAATATTTGTTTTTCTTTCTTCAGTGATTTCACTGAACTAGGGCTGCATAACATCTTGGTTTACGTAGGTAGAACCTGGCTAAAGAGAAAGACACATAAAACCTACAAAAAAGAAAGAAAAATATTGTACCTTTACAGGGAGGATACATGAGATGAGGGTGTGGCTAACTGATGAGGCCTTAGAAGGCCGAAATAGATCTATCTTAGTCTCCCAATGGGCAGCAGAGGGTCTGCTGGCTGCCAGAAAAAGAAGAGAAAAAAAAAAAAAGTCCAGAAACTAGTGAATTGTGATTTTTAATTCCCCAGTTGTGACATGTTGGCAGGCATATTAAAATACTTAGGGAGTATACAGTACTGTATGTCTTCAAGCTATTGATTGCCAAAAATCTGGATTTTTGTTGGAATCTCGCTTGCAGAGTTTTGACATTATGATAAATGTCCCAACATGTTGTAGTCTGTGAATAAATCTAATAACTTTTGTTTAGAAGGAGACTTTAGTTATCCCCACTCTACTATTTTGTTCTGCTTTTTTTGCACATAAAATAATTTTATTTTGTCCCTTACCATACTACAAATAGTACTTTGTAGGATTTCTCTGCCCTCTTTAATGCTCTTTAGCTAGTAGATCATCATCATCATCTTTTAATGACCCCATAATCCCTTGTGGGATGGAGTCTGGGCAACTGAATGCAGCTAGCAGAATGTTTAATGACCGGATGCCCTTCCAGTCACCAATGCAGAGTTTTGTTCAGCAGGTATATTCTCAATGTGCTCTGCTCTTTAGCTAGTAGATATGGGTTGATAAATACCCTCATGCAAATAGTACACTTATGTATTAATTATAATTATAAAATTGATGGGTATGTTCTTTGTGCATAGAAAATGACAGTTTTAAAAATGCACTGGATGTATATTCCCACTGTTTTTCCATGAAATGGGATTCCAGTCTCTCCATATATTTTCTCTCTCAATGGGCAAAATTGACCAGGTATCTCTGCTCTACAGGGTGGATAAAAATCAATGATTTTTTTAAAAAAAATAAAAAAAAATCATATTTTTTTTATTTAAATCAGATTTTTTTGATTTAAATCGGATTTTTTTTATTTTTATCGAATTTATTTTAATAAAAAACTTTTGGGGTAAAAATCTATCATAAGATAGTTTTATATTTAAGATACATAAATAATTTAGTTTATTCAGCATGAAATGGAGCTTAGTTATGTAGCATGAGGCTGTATATTCTGCAACACTGGGACTATCGGTGAGTCAACAGAGGGTCAAAGGAGTAGCAGAGATGACAGTTGCTCTTTAAAAATTATGATTTAAATCGAGTTGATTTAAATCAAGCCTTTTTACTAGTGATTTAAATCATGATTTAAATTGTGATTTAAATCAACTCGGTTTAAATCAAATCCACTCTGCTGCTCTACAGTTTGTAGAGATTTGCTTCTTGTTCCCATGCAAGCCTTTCTAAAACGATTGAAATTTGCACAGTTGTAGCACTGATGATTTTGCCCTCTTGCCTTTCTTGTTTTTCCTGTGTTGTGCTTAATTTATACAAGGGTGATAGATGAATGTCACCAAAATAGCACAGTGTAGCAATGTCTCCCTATGCTTGGAATAATCTCTCTGATGAATGTTTAATGTTTCCCCCCCCCCAAATCTATTTTCATCTTCTGATTTGGCAATTGTCTAAACTTGCCCCATGCCCTTTCTCTGTCTCATCTCCTCACCTCTTCCTTTCTCCCAGGTCATTATTAATAGAGTGTTGCAGCTCCTTTTCAGTGGTAGTGTTTTAAGCAGAGCAACTAGATTTTGAGAGAAACGGGCAAGTGACATAGGTTGACAGGATACAGCATAGAAGGTCACAACAAAGTAGCTTGGAAATTGGGCTGGAGGCGGTAGAAAATTGAGTACTGACTTACAGAGTCAAGGTATTTACACTGAATGTACAAGAATTGAACAAGTCACATTTGGGTTACTGACTTGTCTAAAGATGAAAAGAGAAGGACAATATCCCTGATGTTTAATCTGGAGTAGTTTGTGACCCATATCTCTCATTCTGACTTACTCATTAATTACCCTGACAATAATTGAAATAAATGGAGTCTTTATAAAATAAATTATATCAATGTTCATTGATCTGTCTGAGTGCATTCATATGTTCAAATAAATATTGGGAACACAAGCTGCTGCTATGACAAAGAGAGCCAGGAATAATTCTTTGTGCCTTCTTTGTGCTCCCTAACACTAGGATGGGGGCATTATCTTGCACCCAGAATAGAGGGCATCCTGTTTAGACTGCCCATTCCCAAATCTGGTACCTGCCAAACAGGAGTCGACAAAGGTCCATACAATCAAAGCTATGGTCTTCCCAATAGTAATGTATGGCTGTGAGAATTAGACCATAAAGAAGGCTGAGTGTCAATTGATGCTTTTGAATTGTAGTATTGGAGAAGATTCTTGAGAGTCCCTTGGACAAATCAGTCAATACTAAGGGAAATCAACCTTGATTGTCCTTTGAAAGGACAGATACTCTATAAGGACAAAGCTGAAGCTCAAATACCTTGGCCATCAAATGAGAAGAGAGGACTCATTGGAAAAGACTGATATTGAGAAAGATGAAGGCAAAAGGAGAAGGGAATGACAGAGGATGAGATGGCTAGATAGCGTAATCGATGCAGTGAACATGAGTTTGCGCAGAATCAGGGAGTCAGTGGAAGACGGGGAGACTGGTCCATGGGGTTGTGAAGGGACTTAGTGACTAAATAACAAGTGCAGTGTATCACAGAGTTCATGATTTTTCTGTGTGCAGCATAGAAAAAGAGACCTAAGCTCTAAAATGAATAATGGAAACTGTAAGGGTTTGCTAGTGGAGTTGAGAGTTCAATGCAGTCACTTACATGGTTGGAAAAGATGACGGTTACTAAGAGAAGACTTACACATTGGGGTCTTATTCTATGGTTCAGTCATCCTGTGTTTGGTTCACGGTCCTATACATCAGAAAGAAAATCTGCCACAGCCTGAGAGACAAACGTTGATCCGTATATTTATCTCTCAACTTCTCTCTAAATTGAAAATAGATAAGAGCATTTAGAAATACTGCAGTCTACATTTATGTTAAGCCAACATTACAGAATGCATGAATGGACAGGCAATCGCTTGTTAAAAATAAGGCTAAACGGGAACTCTTTCCGATCATGTATTCATTATTATGCCTACAAAAACTAATGATGGTGATATGTAGGCATGTCCAAAAGGTTCTTCATAAAGCCCCCATTTTTGGTTCAAGTTGCTTCTTTGTTTTACACTGCTTCATGTTCTTATGTTTAATTTTGTTCTTTACAGGAAAAAAGGCTTAAAGAAAAGGCAGCTAGAAGGGAAGCCAGGAAGATGAATGCAAAGGTAAGGAGGAGGACGGAAATAATAAAGGATACAAATAAAACAGATAACAATAAGATAAAATAAATTATAGGATATTCAGGGAAAAATTTCCATTACTGTACTGCAGTCTTTTGTAACAGAGAAAAAGGGAGAAAGAAGAGAATGATTAGAAAGGGATTTAAAATAAAATATGTAGCTGCAATTTGCTATTTAAGATGTAATGCTTCCAGGGTCTTAACTATGGTTAATAAAAGGGGTCAGGTCTGGATCATGTCACCCCTTTTTAGCCAGACAGATTTTTCTTTTTGAAGGGCATGTTCTGGAGTCTAAGCTATTGGGGCAAATGACTTGAAATCTGGAGAAATACATTGGGAATTTGTAAAGCATACTGTCAGCGCCTTTGCAACATAGCTGCATAGAGATTGTTGTTTTACTAAAAGGCTGCCATGGAAGCCATTGGTGCTATCCTCCATAGATTGCTGAATAAGTCACTGTAGTCTAATTTATAGTAGCTAAGATCTTAGCAGCTAGGTTCATATGTCCCATTAATACAAAAGTAAACAAATCTCATTAAGTTAGCATGTATGAGAAAACAAGTTTAATAGTTTACTTTTGAACTGCTTTGTGTGTGCACACCTTAAGGGTGTTGAACTATCACAATGAATCATAGAGAGAAAGCCATGTGTGCAGGTTTTTAGTTTTCTCCTTGTGTTATCTTTACTACTGTTTCACATTTTTTTTACAGTTTTAATCCTTGCATATTCATTGTCCTTTCTTTCTCCAAAATTCTTTTTCCATGTCTCCTGGTTTCATCATTTGCATGTGTAATTTGAATATTGCAACAACTAATGCCTGCAGTAAATGTTATGGATGCAGAATTGCGGAAGTATTTTCTTTTAAATCAAATGCTTATACGCCATGGATAAATTGAGAAACGAGAATTCTGATATGAATGCAAATCACATGTTAAGCTGTAATTTTAATCTGGTATATATATTGCAGCAAAAAAGTTCAGCTCATTCAAGAGATACTGATTGGAAATGAATTTCCAAGATGAAGTTCTGATTGTGTGCATCATTTGCCTTACTGGTCTCATTATATTGCATCGAAATGACCATGATTTTTATCTGGCTCTTAGGAAAGATTGGTCTCCTTTGATGCCATCCTTCTCTCTGTGTTCTCTTTGCCATCAGTGAAACTCAGAGAGCTGGTCTTGGAAAATGACATTCATTGTAGACCAAAAGAAGGCAAGTAATTGGTCTAAATTATCAAAAAAGAGATTGTACCTAGCAGTAATGATAATAAAAGATGAATTTCAGGGGAAAAAAACATGTTTCAAAACAACACTCAAATATTGGTAAGGCTGAAACAGTGGACAGCAGCGGTAATAACAGTCTTAAAATTGTATGGTACTCAGCTCAAGATTTGAATCAAGAAATGTAACTTGAAATATGATAGGCAAGAGAGTCTTTCCTGCTAATCAAAAAATGTGACATTTTCTTCTTTGGTTGTGCACAGTCAAGTCATTAAGGAGTCAGTACAGTGGAACATACTAAATCTGTGCTAAAAGGAGCAGAACAACATGTCAGAATAATATATAATAGGCTTTGTCCATGACACCTAGAGAGCTGATGCTAATTATTACAAGCCAGTCTTCACAGATATACTGTGTTCACTAGTGTAGTATACTAGCTGCCAGTAAGCAATTCTGGTCCCTTTCAAGATGTTGGCTATGTTCTTAATTATTAGAATGACAAGTCTTAATATATCTTTGGAGATGTTTCCTATATGGCCATTTCTGTCTTTTTCTAGAAATAAGATAAGGAGGTTCAGCCTTGATTTGTTGGTGTATGGGGACCTGAAACTCATTGAGTTTCTTGAGACCTCTTGAGATAGACTGAAACCTTTTGATACATGTGATTTTTGAGCTAAATAATTATGCAAAAAATTAATGGGTACAGTTTTAACATCAGAACTCCTGCAAGGACAGAGTAATATCACAGCATTTCAGTGTCTGCAGATTTCAAAGTGAGAATCTTGGAAAACAGACTTCAATAGTATCACTGAGCAAGAGATTGTTGAAC
Source organism: Arizona elegans (assembly GCA_022577455.1). Taxonomy (NCBI): domain Eukaryota; kingdom Metazoa; phylum Chordata; class Lepidosauria; order Squamata; family Colubridae; genus Arizona; species Arizona elegans. Next base: position 97,479,206 of record JAKOOJ010000006.1, on the reverse strand, counting down.
TGACATACCTCAAAAGATTTCAAACTATCTCAATAAGTACAATTTTTAACATGTTACAATTGTTAACAAGGTCCTGGCAATTTGTATCCCATATAACCTGCATCTGCATAAACCACCCTGTCTCTTTCTCTCCCCCCGCCCCCCCGTCTCATCCCAGTTTAAATTGTACATCTGCCCAGTTCCTTTAAGCATTTGAGGAAGTGAGCTTCAGCTCATGTAAACTTATGCCTTTTAATAAAATGGAGTAGTCAGAAAAAGTGCTACCTTTCTTTTTTTTAGTTGTAATTTTGATGATCTTGGAAGACAAGGACATCCACAGGGGTAGTCCAGTTCAACTGGGCCACAACTGAGCAGTCAAAGCCCCACCTTCCCTTTTACATGCATAGCACAAGTTAAAAAGAGGGTGTTGATTATATGATCGCAACTGCATCTTGACTTTTATGATTTCCTGCCCCTGCAGATGCTCCTTTTCCAGACTGAAATATTTTCTGGCAACTAGCACTTTAATAAAATAGTCACTACCTAATATAAAATGTAAAAAAAAATACATTTATGAAATCCTTGTTTAAGCGTAAACAGAGATTTAAGATGCAGATATGTTAACTGTAATTTTTAAAAATGTTTTTACATATGGGATTCTATTATATTGGCAAGCCATCCAGAGTTGCTTTCTATAGTGAGATGGGTGGCAGATCAATCAATCAATTAAATAAATAAATTAAATATAGGAAAAATGTTCTTGTTCATTGGAGTTGGCAAAAAACAAAAAAACAAAACAAAAAAAAGCAAAACAAAATAACTGGTTCTGCCTGGTTGCTTATTAAAAAACGTCAAATTATTTTGGCAGTGCTGAAATATTAAATTACCAGAGGACTTCCATTTTTATAATAACTTCATTATACATATTTTCATAAATTACATAATTTAAACTCTTTTTTTTCCAATTTCAATTTCATAGCAAATGAGGGTCAAGCTTATTCTATTAAAATAGGTCCCATCTTCCATTCCTTTTCTTTGTCACCCAGTTAGACTATAGGCATCTTTGCATCCAGGAATTCTTATCGAGGTAGAAACATATTTGTGCCTAACCTACCCTTCCATTACAGGATGGTTCATATGACAATTTTGAATAAATAGCTGATGCTGTAGGGCAGCAATGTACCACCTGGTGATTTATGAAAAGCATCTGCAATTTTACAAGAATCCATCCGTATCTAGTAAACTTCTTTCTAAAGCTTTGCATATCATAGAAGATAATATTTGCCCACAGAAAAATACATTTCAGCAATCTTTATTAGTGTTGTTGGGATAATAAAAAGAAAGAGATGATCTTGTCTCAGTGTGAAATGAATGATTATAGTATGTAGAATTGGATAAAGAGACATAGTAGGGATCTCAAAGTCTATTTTTATCACGTTGAGTATTAAAATGGGTGCTTAACCTGCACTAACTTCATAAACCATCACAGCATCTCTAATTGGAGTATCCAAAATAAAGTAATTTAAGTGTGGCCTTTAAATTTTCTTTGCACTGCAATGATTTTGAAATGTTTTGTGGATGCATAATGTCCTTACTTTTTCCAGTGTCATAATCTAGTTAGTGTTGTGTAGCTAGATCTTGGAGGCATGTTTATAATTTACGAAAATAACCTATTATTCTGTTTAGGAAATTTGCAGACAGGGTAAAATGCAATTTAAAATTCCAGAATTGGGAGAAGTGTAATGTTGGCATCTCTTGTTACTTTGCTATCCACTTCCCTCCAAGCATACTGATACTGTTTTTTATACATTTCTTTAAATTAATAAAAGTATAAGTAGTCTTCACTTACTTATTGCAATTGTGACTGGCAACTCTGTTGCTAAACATCGCAAATATTAAATGAAACATCATGCTGACTTACAACATCATTCCTGCTGCAATTGTTCACTGAATCACTGTAGATCATTAAGCACAATGTCACATGACCATGACTTTCAACGTCCTTATGGGTTCCCCATTGATTTTTGCTTTTTGGAAGCTGACTATGAAGATTACAAATGGCAATGATATGACCATGGGTTACAGTGAGGGCCACAACTTTAAGGACAGATCATAAGTCTCTTTTTTCAGCCCTATTGTAATTTATAGTGGTTGCTGAGCAACTGGTTGGTAAGCCAGGACTTCCTATAAAGAAACAAAGGAAAGGAAATAATAGGAACTTTGAAAGACGGATCAGGAAGAGAATTACTAGTCAGGAGGTTGAGCAATTAATTAGCAGTGATTAAGACTGGCAGAGGACTCAGTTACAGTACCTACCAAGAATTCCCATTGCTACATGTGTCCAAGAAGGGATTAGACTGTCATTTATTGAAGATGTTTTAATTTGAATTCCAGGATTGAGTGGGAATAGGACTGAGGGGTCCTTGGTGCTTTTTGAGCGTGGCTGTTTTCTTGCATATATTTTATTATCCAAACTAGGTAACATCATCAGTGCTAGTCCATTATGATGTCACTAGGACTGATGATGTTACCTACTTTGAGTAATGAAACGTCTGCAAGAAAAGCTCAGAGAGTATCAAGAAATCCTCATTTCTAACCCTGAGCTACAAATATTCTCCTTTATAGGAAATAGGACTGAATGGCCAATATGACTCCTTCTATATCTGAGATCCCAGGGACATCTATGGAAATTAAATTACAGTATCTTAAAAATACTTCTCTGTCACAATTTTGATGCCACTGACGCTCAATAACACAAGGGTTCAAATTAGAGAATACTCTGCTGTTGAGTGCTTCAGACTTAGAAAAAAAGTGACTCCTTGTCACTTTTAAAATACACATGAACAATTTTGTGTGCGCAATCTCCAGTTTGGGGAGGACTGATTAATATACCTTATTTATGTAACAAGTGTATTATATAAAACAGAACAAAAACCATGAAGCAGAGAGCACAATGTTGTGGTCATTGTAGGCACCAGTCCAGTAAGGGGGCATTTCACCTAATTCCTTCATTCTTAAGTCCATATAGAGTGACCCAGGCCATTTTTGCAACTACACATAACTTCTTATGAACTAAATAATGTCCCTTACATATATGTATACATGTGTGTATACATGTACACACACACACACACTTACACACTTTAAATATATAAATATATATCTTTGCATTTATTTGCGTCAAGAACTTCTACCAGACTACTGCAATTGTTGAAATGTTTAGGATTTGTATAATATTTTCCAAAAATTCAAAACTCTTTGTAATTTTATCTTCTTGCAATCAGCTATTATTATCCCATAATACTACATTGCAAAGTCAAGGTGAAGGAGTAGGCAAGAACTGAATTTGAGAAATACTGACTTGCTTAGGGCTGCTTAAAACATTTTTGACAGATGTAATTTTTCATACCCGGAATTTTTATATCTCAGTTTCATAGCCTACTCCTACACCTCTGAGTTCCCAGGGCTAGTTGGCTTTCTTTTCAGTTCCTTCTCTTGTAGTTCATCTTTTGCATGAGAAAAATAAACCCTCATTTAGAACAATGCATGGTTCCTGATTTATCAATTCCCCCCCCCTTTCATTAAAAAAAAGCAATGAAAAGAAAACTAATTAACTATTTGTAATGGATCAAAATGGCAATCCGTAATTTGTCACTGGAATCTTATTTTTTCTTCGGAATACCCTCCTTAAGTCAATCAGCCACAGTGGATGAAGGCTACTTATAATATATATTATTCAAGAAAATTTCCCAAGCCAAACAAAATATTATGTTTACAAATTATCTGCAATTAATCCGAAAGCAAGAATCACAAATAATTCAAAATGGCTGTAATTCAGGAGTGGCAATGGCAATTCCTGATATAGATAGCAGTCCTTGTATTACTAGTAACTTACCTCCAAACAGCCAAGAATAATGCCAATGGCTGAATCAAGAAATTGATTGCTATACAATCAAAAAGTCAAAATTAGAAGAAGAATGTAAGCAAAGATCACCCATATGTCTCTCTTTCCACTCAGCATTCTGGATTTATCCAACATATATTGAGAGCCAGTTTGGTGTGGTGGTTAAGGCATCAGGCTAGAAATCAGGGGACTATGAGTTCTAATCCTGCCTTGAGCATGAAGCCAGTTGGGTGATGTTGGGCCAGTCTCTCTCACTCTCAGCCCTAGGAATGGTAAACCATTTTTTAAATCTTGTCAAGAAAACTGCAGGGATTTGCAGGGACTCTTTGTTGCCAAGAGTCCACAATAAATAAATAAAAATAAACCCTGATTTGAAGCACATATACTCAACATAGGGATGCGGTGGCTCAGTGGCTAAGACGCTTAGCTTGTCAATCGAAAGGTCGACAGTTCAGCTATTCGAATCCCTGGGGTGAGCTCCCGTTACTTGTCCCAGCTTCTGCCAACCTAGCAGTTTGAAAGCACGTAAAAGATGCAAGTAGAAAAATAGGGACCACCTTTGGTGGGAAGGTAACAGTGTTCCGTGAGCCTTTGATGTTTAGTCATGCCGGGCACAGAGACGTCTTCGGATAGCGTTGGCTCTTCGACTTTGAAACTAAGATGAGCACCGCCCCCTAGAGTCGAGAACGACTAGCACATTTGTGCAAGGGGAACCTTTATCTTTACCTTTATACGCAACTTGTAAACCCTTCCCTCCCCTAAACCATTCACAAATTCTTTTGGATCAACTGGAAACAAGTCCTAATTGAGTTAAGCAATTTGACTCTAGACTTAAAGCACGGGGGGAAGATGGCAACATCACAGCAGTAGATGTTGTTCCCAATGGCACATATTTAGTAAACTGCCTGAATTGATCTCTGCCTCTCTTTGCACGTACTACATGTTTAATCAGTTCATTACAGTATGTAGATTTTGTGTGGGGCCTAATGCAATTATCTCTCCCCCTCAAAAAAAAATCTCCAAATTTTAAATTAGAGTTCTCCACCTGCTGTTCTTCTCCCAGTTTATGATGGCTTGCATTTCTATTGACATGCTCCTCACACTATAATTAGTAGTCCTCCATAACCCCCTCCCCTCAACTTATAATCAGCAATCAGAAAAATATTGTCTCTGTGCTGGTTAATTATTTTAAGAGTGATTATTCAAACTAATTGGCATGCTATCATTAATATTCCAGTTGCTGAAGAAGCCTATGTGCATAGTTAAACTTCTTGTTTTGAAATCTGGATTGTTTTTTAAAAAAATACTGAAAATGTAGCATTTGTCTATTTTTCACTGTTGCACCAAATTCAAAGTATATTTTTGAGTTTAAGCACAGTGTTACACTGAAAGAACTTTCACTGTTTTGCATTATCTCTAAGCTTGAAGTTTTAACGTTTCTTGTCTCAACTTGGATTTAAAAATGGCTATTTGCATAAGATTATTTGAAGCTGTGTCAGTAAATCATATAGTGAGCCAGTATTAATGATCATTAATTTGCCATTTAGTTCTTTGAGGTGAAAATCATTAGAAAAGCATTAGACCTCTTTCTAAAGAGGGAAGAAGGGACAGTATGTCAAAAGACGGGGAAGATAAACAGGGACCCCATCAGTTAAAGAATCTTGACTGATGAGATCTAGGAAGAAAGTTTTTTCTGCTATTGTCTCTGTACTTTTTAAATATTCTTTCCTGAAATTATCCGAAGACGTTTCCACAGTCATGTGGCTAGCATGACATCATGCTGCAGCACAGAGCATGCAGCAAAACACAGAATGCTGTTATCCAAAGTGGTACCTATTTATCTACTCACATTTTCATGCTTTGGAACTGTTGGTTGGGCAGGAGCTTGGGCAAGAATGCCCCATCGCTCAGTGCTCAGGTCTTGAACCCGTTCTGTCAGCTTTCCAGCTGACAAACTCAGCTTCTTAACCGCTAAGCCATTTGTGTGTGTGTGTGTGTATGTAGTTTTTAATTCTGTATCACCCACAGTTGCTCTATAAATGAGATGGGGAGTCTCTAAATTTAATATATAAACTAATAAATAAAAACCAGTGCATAATAATTTCAGTAATGTATGCTAATTGCCTGACAGAAAAAGATCTACAATTCTAATCTAATCTAAAATGTGTAATTTACTATGTGAATAGTTATTTATTTATTTATTAAATTTATCTCTCTTTATCAAGGGACTCTTGGCTTTTGCAAAAGGTTCTAGCATCACATACTTCACTTTTCTGTATTTTAATGTGGAAATATGGGGCAGAGTTCACTGCTGTTCTTCTTGTTTTTTTTGTTTTTTTTTTACAGAAATACAGCATTTGCTTCTTTGAAAATGTACCACCCTTAGTTGTCTGGTTTCCTTCAAATATATTTCTGTACAACTAAAATGCTTGAGTCACAACTTCTTTTGTTTTTGATTAAACAGCCATATGCTTTAGAATTAAACAGTCTCAGTTGTTATATTAAATTTGTAGATGACTTGCTACCTTACAAAACTCAATTACTTCATATCCCTATCAGCCTTTTTAGAATGAACAGATGGAACACTTCTGTTGTGCCATCATGTTTCCTTGACTTATGATTAGAATTTGTAAAGATACTGTGTCTCTTGCATGTTTTGTATTTCTTCTGGCTGAAGATCTGGTTTTGATTGCTCTCTTTCTTAGGCTGCAGACTTTATGCAGCTGGGTTCCCCCTTCTGGCTTATAAAACATAACTGAAACCAACAGCAGTTCAAGATGGGAAGAAATGGCCTTTGATTTCATTCTTTCTGTGATAGATCACCTCAAAGATAATTACCTATCCCTCTTGCCCAATTTGTAGTTCACCTGGCAGATTTGCACTTATCTCCAGAATGCAGGAAAACATTTGAAATTATTTTATTGCAACAGGCCAACAGAGAAAAAGTCTACTGTCTTGTTACAGATTTTTTTTTAAAGTGTTGGAGGAAACTACAGGAAAAATAATGGGAAAATAATACCACAAACAAAACAACTCCAGTCTGAGTGGCCAAATTGCTTTTCGTGACCAGTTTCTTTAAAAATACTAATTCAGATGTTGACAAAGAACAAAATAATACGTATCAACAATTGCTGGTTTTACCTTTCAAAGTTGTATAATATTTTTTAGGCATGAGTCTAAAATACTATAATACTATAATAAAAGCCAAGAAGAACATGTTTACCCTTGTACATTGATTAATTTAAAATCATATTAATAGTCTGTTGCATTCAGTCCAAATGTGAATGGGGTTGTATGAATTATCTGATTACATCTCTGAAGTGATTAAAAGGAAGAACATGCTATACAAACATAAAACAAAATGTTCTTTTGTATTAATCTAATTTTAAGATAATTGACTAGTTTTAAATTAATTATAACTATGTTCCATTATTTTTTTTTAAAAAGGACATGTACTCTCATTCTCAAGGTTATATACCTGTTTTTCCCCAAAATAAGACATCCCCTGATAATAAGCTCAATCAGGCTTTTGAACACATGGCAATAAGGCCAAGCGCTTATTTCAGGGTTCAAAAAAATGTTTGTTTGTTTGTTTTTTGTTTTTGTTTTTATTGATTTGTATACTGCCCTACTCCCGAAGGACTCAGGGCGGTGAACAGCCAAGCAATAAAATACATAAATACACAAAATTTAAAACCAGATAAAATCAAATTAAATCATTTTGGCCCAGACAGATTAAAACACCCCAATAATTTAAAAACAGATTAAAATTTACATATTAAAAGAGGGAGGAGATTAGGCCAAGCCCGCTTGATGGAATAAAAAGGTCTTCACAGCGTGGCGGAAGGTGCGCAGATCCGGGATCCTCCATATCTCTGGGGGGAGCTCATTTTCCTCCTCGCTGTTCAGACACTCCTCAGTATGGGTATTGCTCACTCCCATTCGCAATGGCTGGGTGTCAATCAAACCCTCTGGAGCTGGATACGCCCCTACTTCCTGCTCCTTCCTCAGTCTTTTCACTCAGCCATTTGCAAAAGCATTCAGGGTGTCTATTCTCTGTGATTTATTCTTCTATTTTTCCTCTCCTTTTACCTTTATTGTGATTTATTTCTATGTCTTTCGTTCTCTGTGCTTTATACCTTCCCTGCATTGGTTTAAACAGCTGGCAGGCGCGAAACGGCGGTTCGGGGCTCCGGCCGCCTTTAGCGGCTTGATTTTTCGGCGATTGCCAGGCTTCCCTTTTTCCCGCCTTTGCCGCTTTTGGATTGAAGAAATCAGTATCGCACACAGGTGTTGGGGCCAGAGTCCCTGCCGGCTGGCATACTCTCCCCTCGTTGTTCCTAATTGTCACCTGTTGGAGGCAGCTTCGGTCCAGCCGTAGGCGCTTTGTTTCGCCTGGCCCGCGACCAGAGAGAGAAAACGCCATTGCGGGACGCCATCTTGAGAGCTGTTGGTCACCCGCTGACTTGCGCTGCCGTTTTTGCACACCGCGACCTGGGCTTTGCTTTCCAGGGTCGCTGGCTTCTTGGCAGGAGTGGACGCGGTCCAAAAGTTTCCTGCATTTACCACCCGCTTGAAGAGAGGTGTCTGCAGCTGTTCAGGGAAGTACTTGCATCAATTTATTGAATTATTGCTTAATTGATTTACATATATAAAAAAAAAAAAAAAAAAAAGAGAGAGAGAAGGGGCTGTGTATATATTCCTGATCAATTACCCTGGTTATTCAATTTGGTGGATAAATTTTTATTGATTTGATTGCGGGTCTTATTTTTATAAAAAAAAAAAAAAAAAAAAATTAAAAAATAAAAAAATAAAAAAATAATAATAATAATACTAGCAATAATATTATTCTTGATTTCTACAACAGACATTCTCTGTGTAGTTGAAATTTTTGTGTGATCATTGGCCTTGTGAACGAACTGATAATATGAGCAATATGGAGGAAGTGGCCCTTTCCTCTGACTTGGATAATAGCCCTTCTCCTACCCCAGCACCTTCCCCAAAACAGGTCAAGGGGAAGAAGTCTAAGCATTCTAAAACTGCAAAATCCACCAGGTCTTCTAAGGCTGATAAAGATGCCCAGCGCAGGCACAATGCCCTAGAAAAAAGATTTGCCAGGGCCAAACAACAGATCACAACAGTGCAGGAAAATACACACCAAGAGGTGTCTTGTAACCCTGAAATCCCCATTGAGGAGGATCCACTTTCTGGTGAGGGGTGTGGGGAGGCCCCTTCCACCTCTCAGGGGACACCATTATGCCACACTAACCAATCAGGAGTTAGGACTAGGTCAAGGTCTTCTAGTGAGGCCAGTCACCTGTCTCAAGTGTCTAGACCTGCCCCTGAGGCTACGTTTACTCCTACTGCAGCTGGTCTACGGCCCGAAGCGGGCCCTGCCTTTGTTCAGCCTATGGACTTTCAATCCTTTTTTACTCAGGCAATGTCTCATATGTTTCAAATGGGGTTTCAGCAGGCCTCTGCTGCCTTTCCGGCTCCTGTTGGTGTTCCTACGGCTTCATGTCATAATCAGCCTACTTGTGGGCAACATCATGGTTCTACTTCTTATGGCCTAGAGCCTGAACAGGCTCGTGAGGATGAGATCCTGGAGGACTTTGAGATGTCTGATGACGAGGAGGAGGTCCAGGACAAACCTGCCTTTCCTGGTTTATTTAAGCCTTCTTTATTTCGCTCTCTACTACGCAAAGCGAAGGCTGCCACCAATATGGACAACAACCCAAATTTGGCATCTGCTTCGGTGTCCACAGGCCCTAACAGTAATTTATTCAATGTGCCTCAACCTGATGATGACTTTGTACCGTGTCCTGACCTTTTTTGCCAGGTCATTCAAAAGCCATGGGATCACCCCGCTTCACTTTCTGGTCCAAATTCTTTCGACAAAAAGCTTTATGCTTCGGCTCCTGTGCTGGACGCCCTCCTACAGTTGCCTACAATTGATGAACCAGTGGCCAGTCTCACATCTTCCTCTGTTCTGGTAGGTGAAGCTGGGGATGGCCTCAAATTCGAAGATAAGCGGGCAGACATGGCATTTCGTAAGACGCACCAGGCGACGGCTTGGGCCATCCGTGCCTCTACCTCATCATCCTTCTTCAACCGGGCTTCGCTTGTGTGGTTGCGTCAATTGAAAGACAGACTTCCACCTGAGGACGCACGTCTGCAACAAGATCTGGCTAAACTCATTGCAGCGGCTGAATATTCGGCAGACGCGTCTTTGGACGCCGTTAAATTTGCATCTCGTGCTTTGGCTTCAACAGTTTCTTCAAGGCGCCTGTTATGGCTTCGCAACTGGAGAGCTGATGCTAAGTCTAAGTGGCGCCTGACGGCGGCTCCATACAAAGGACCAGCGTTATTTGGCTCTTCACTGGATCCCGTTTTGGTGGAGAACCGGGACAAAAAGAAGGTTCTGCCTACATCTTTTCGTCGTCAGGATAGGCGCTATGTGCCTTATACCCGGCAGCCCTTTCGTCAGGACCAAGGCTCCGGGGGCGCCTCTTACTACAGACCATCACAATTCCAGTACCAGCCACCTTCCGACCGGGCGTCCTTTCGAGACCGTGGTCGTCGACAAGGCAACACCAGACGCCCCTTCAGGTCCTCGTCTTCTGCCCGCTACGCCAGAAGAGGCAAGTGACTCACCGGCCCTGTCTCCAATCGGTGGGAAACTTCAGGCCTTTTCCCATCGGTGGCCGGCTACAACTTTGGATGCCTGGATTGTCCAAACTGTCACCAAAGGTCTATGTTTGGAATTCACCGCTCTCCCACGGGACTTTTATGTTCATTGCCCTTGGCCGGCACTTCCGGACAAGCGGCTCCTACTCTCAAACGAGATTCAACATCTGCTACGCATAAATGCAATAGAGCAGGTTCCGCCCGACCAGCTCAAGACCGGCTTTTATTCAACGCTGTTCCTAGTTCCGAAGAACTCGGGTGGTTGGAGAGGTATTTTGAATCTACGACGTCTCAACCAACACATCTTATACCGTCGGTTCAAAATGCATTCTCTCAAATCATTACTAGGATGCATCCGGCGGGGAGACCTCATGCAATCGGTAGATCTCAAAGAGGCGTACCTTCATGTTCCTATTCACCTCTCCCACAGACGGTACCTCCGGTTTGCCTTTGGAAACCATCACTTCCAGTATCGGGCCATGCCCTTTGGCCTTTCGTCCGCCCCAAGGACGTTTACAAAACTACTAGCGGCAGTAGCAGCTTCTCTCAGGGAGGTCCCGATTCGATTAGCATGCTACCTCGACGACATATTGATCCTGTCAACGTCACCCGACCGGGCGGTGCAGGACCGTCAGCTGGTGGTCCAGACTCTCCAGGAACACGGATTCACCTTGAATCTTACCAAAAGTCATTTAGTTCCTACAACTCGTCTTCTGCATCTCGGGGCAACAATCGATTCGACGCAGTGTGTGGTCTTCCTGTCTCCCGAGAGACAGGCCAGCATTCATCTGTTGGTGACTCACATCTTGCTAACCCGGACGGTCCCTCTGTTGGTTCTGTCCAAACTTCTGGGAAAACTAATATCTTGCATAGACATTGTGCCCTGGGCTCGCCTACATCTTCGTCGTCTACAATGGTTCCTGCTCCCGTTTCAGAAGCAAGGTCGAGCGGAGTCCCTCTTCAAAGTGTCGGTACCGGCCCCGGTCCGGCTCTCCCTTCGATGGTGGTTGTCCCCTGCTCTCAGCAGAGGCTCCCCCTTTCTGGACCCGACAAGACTGGTTCTAACCACAGATGCGAGCCTGCACGGATGGGGGGCCCATCTCAATGCCCAGCTAGCCCAAGGGGTCTGGACATCGGCCGAGAAGAAGCACAACATAAATTGGCTGGAACTCAGGGCGGTCAGGTTCGCCCTCCTTCACTTCCAACATCTTGTGTATCAGCAGGACCTTTTGATCCTGACAGACAATGTGGCCACCAAGGCCCATATCAACAAGCAGGGGGGAACCCGCTCTTGGACTCTAATGCAGGAATCGGAGAGACTTCTGTCGTGGGCAGAGATCCATCTTCCTCAATAAAAGCCGAACACATTTCAGGGAATGTGAATCGAGAGGCAGATTGGCTCAGCAGAGGCCAGATAGACCATGCAGAATGGAAGCTGGATCCAGGCCTGTTTCGAGACCTGTCGAGGAGGTTCGGCCTGCCCATAGTGGACCTGTTTGCGACAGCCGCCAACTCTCAACTGCCGAGATTTTATTCCCGTTACCCGTCTCCGGCCGCAGAAGGGCTGGACGCTCTGTGGAGTCCATGGCCTCAAGGGCTCCTTTATGCCTTTCCTCCTCTGCCGATTATTCCCAAAGTAATTCGGAAGGTGATTCAGGAGCGGGCGCATCTTCTATTGGTAGCTCCATATTGGCCCCGCCGAGAATGGTTCGCGGACCTCAAAAATCTCTCCGTCGAACCACCGTGGAAGTTTCCACCCGACAAAGTGGTCTTGACCCAAGGGGCAGTGAGTCACCCGGAACCAGAGTGGCTGCGATTAGCCGTGTGGCATTTGAGCGCATAAAGCTGCTCCATGATCATCTATCGGAGGATGTCATCTCCATCATTCAGGCGGCTAGAAGACCATCAACGACTCGCATTTATAATGCCTCATGGACTGCCTTTACCAGATGGTGCGGTACCCATCACGTGGATCCCACAACAGCAGGAGTTCCAGATATTTTGCTGTTCCTTCATGCAGGATTCTCTAGAGGTCTAGCTCCAGCGACCCTTCGCCGTCAAGTGGCTGCCCTGGCCACTGTCTTATCTGGAGATAATCGATCTCCTCTGTCTCAGGACCCGCGGATCCGTTCATTTCTTCAAGGGGTTACCAACTTGCGACCCCCACCGGTTCACCGCTACCCTACTTGGGACCTTACATTGGTTTTACAGGCTTTGACTACACCTCCGTTCGAACCACTTGCTGCGATCAGCCTGCGATATCTGTCCTTGAAGATGGCCTTTTTGCTAGCTATTACCTCCGCTCGCAGAGTGTCCGAGATAGCCGCCTTCTCGATGAGGAGTGATCTCTGTATTTTCTACCCTGACCGGGTGGTCTTGCGACTTGACCCTTCATTTGTCCCTAAAGTGAACACTCGCTTTCACCGTGCCCAAGAAGTCATCTTGCCTAATTTTTGCCCGAACCCTCGTCATCCAGCTGAAAGACGATGGCATACTTTAGATGTAAGACGGGCTTTGAGAAGATATCTTAAGAGAACGGCCTCGTTCCGCAGAACTGAGGCGTTGTTAGTCTCATTTCTTCCCTCTTCTTTAGGTCAGAAAGTATCCTCGGCAACAGTGGGCAGGTGGCTCAAAGCATGTATCTCTAGGGCATATGAGTTGCGGGAGGTTCCTGTCCCGGGGGGTATCCTGCCCCATTCTACCCGTAGTGCCGCGACTTCAGCGGCATGGGCTACCCAGGCATCGGTAGATGATATTTGCCGGGCGGCAACCTGGTCCTCCCTTTCTTCCTTTGTGACCCACTATCGTCTGGACAGATTTGCCTCGGCTGATGCTGCCTTTGGCAGGAGGGTTTTGCAGTCTGTAATCTCTCCCCAAGGCCAGTCTTCTGTTTAAGCCCGCCCCTATTCTTCTTGAACTTGGGTATGTCCCATACTGAGGAGTGTCTGAACAGCGAGGAGGAAAATGGTCGTTGCTTACCTGAACGACCCTTTTGTCCTCGCTGTGAAGACACTCCGTCCCTCCCTTATAGTTGCCAGGTCTGGCCTTGGTGGAGGTTTTTCTTCTTGTTTCCCTCTGTAGCTGTTCTGTTCCTGTCCTGTTCCTGTCGTTTACTCTGGAGATCTTCTATACTTCGTCCTGATGTCTTTGGACCAATCTGTCTTCGTGAAAAGACTGAGGAAGGAGCAGGAAGTAGGGGCGTATCCAGCTCCAGAGGGTTTGATTGACACCCAGCCATTGCGAATGGGAGTGAGCAATACCCATACTGAGGAGTGTCTTCACAGCGAGGACAAAAGGGTCGTTCAGGTAAGCAACGACCATTCCAGACGGTAGATGCCCCCACAGAGAAGGCTCTACCCCTAGGGGCCGCCAGCCGACACTGTTTGGCTGACGGCACCCAGAGAGTCCCTCTCTATGAGAGCGTACTGGCCGGTGGGAGTACGCTCCCACCGGCCAGGTCTTATACGACAAGGTCTTATTTTCAGGGAAACATAAATAGGTAATATCAATTTCATCAAAATTCCTTCAGCTTTTTATGAAAATAGATTACTGGCTTTGATTGATTTCTCTGAAGCACATACAGATATACCAGATGTATAGCTATATCATTAGGGCCAAAAAGTTAAAGTAATAAATGTTTAAGTTGAATAAACTACAGAGAAACACTCCAAAGTAAACCAAACTGATTGGTGCAAACAATAAAAAAATTAAAAAGATTTTTAAAAAAAGAAAGATGAAATAAAGAAACGAAACATAAAAATATTTTTCCAATCTTTTTGTGTCGTTTGCTTGGTTAGCAAATTTATGAAGACATTGAGGCAACTTCTTTATCGAAAAAGGCAAAAGTAGAGAAACCCAAAATAAAGATTTGTTCCCTCTCTCATTTATCTAGAACTTTGGCAATTAATCAATAGATAATAAACCTAGGACAAACAAAGTATGAATTGGTTATCACCACAAATTGTTTTCGTTGCTATCTGAGTCTTTTTTAAAAAGGATTTAGACAAAATTATAGAGAAATTACATTCTTTAGAGGTGGCATAACAGCCTGTTTCGATATTTGAACTTAATTGCCTTGAGTGCTGGAATGGTGTGATAAAAGGAAAAGATAATAGGATCTTCAGACTTCATCTGGAAGTCTTTTAATGATTTTCTTTTCCTTTGAAGTTTCAATCTGGCAATATATCATTATTCATGGGACATTTGTTTACATAGGGAAATTGAGTTTATCCCAAATCTATTTAAAAAGTCTCCTGAATCTTGGGAACCAACTCACAAAAAGCATTGTTTGAACTTAATTTGAAAATTATCACATTAAAGAAATGCAGCAGAATTAGGAGGTTCATCACACCAAAGGCCTGATGTGCATTCATTGTTGGTGTTTTTATATCCATCGAACCATCCATCCACATCTATCTATCTATCTATCTATCTATCTATCTATCTATCTATCTATCTATCAATCTCCTCTTAGGAACAAAAAATAAGAAGTGCTAAGGATAATATTCTTTATATGCATTTCAAATATTACTTTGCTTTTCCAAATACAATTCAGTTATTCTATTCCTTTGCATTTTAACAGATTAATAATTGCAATCCACTGAAAATCTTTCTGGTGAATTCAGTATTATAGTAGGAATATAAAGAAAATTAAAATGCAAAGTTGCCTGTAGAAATGTTATAATCAACTCTATTAGTAATATAAGACAATATTCTGTGAAGTATCAAAATATTTTAAATGTTGTTTAGTAAGTAGGGTATCTTGAGATGGATAAATGTGATACATGATCATGATCATGATCATGATCTTATAGTCTGTAGCAGTGATGAAATCTAAAATTTGTTACTACTGGTTCTGTGGGCGTGGCTTGGTGGGTAATGTGACTGGGTGGGCGTGGCCAACTTTTTTAAAAAAACTTTTAAAACCATTTTTTCTACAACCTCTTCGGCCAAGAGGTTGTAAAAATGCTTTTAAAAGGCTCTGACGATCTCAGCTGAGTTGCCTGATCAGCAGAGGCTTTTTTTCTTTTAAAACCATTTTTAATGGTTTTAAAAGAAAGAGGTTGTAGAAAAAATGCTTTTAAAAATAATTCTAAAAAGCCTCTGATGATCACGTGGCTAAGCTGGGCATGGGGGGGGGCAGGGATTTTTGCTACCAGTTCTCTGAACCACCCGCCTCCATCACTACCGGATCGGGCGATCCGGTCTCAACCGGGAGCATTTCACCCCTGGTCTGTAGAGATTCTCAGTCACCGAGGTCATGGTTGTCCCAAAGATGTTTTCTCAGGAGGCAACTGGACTTTATTATCCTTTAGTGGTTCAAAACACAAATGAGTTCTGTTTTAGAGTATAACATATTTAATCAGTTTCATCCTGTCTAAAGTTTTTATTCACTTTTTCTGGCAGGTATTTAACAAAGATGAATATTTTTTCCCTCTAAGTGCTGTCATTTTATGCTGCATTTTCATATTTAAGTAATTAAAAAGAGAGGCTTCTTTTGGAAAACTAAAACTAACATTTTGGGCAGAAGACTAGATTGGAATCTGTTTGTGGACATGGTGGCTTTCTACATGAGGAAGGACGATTTTTGCTTCTGTGGTTATTCTCCATTCATGATGGGGCTATTTTCACTTAAAGTCATCAAAGAATTATGGAGGGGATCATCTAGTCATACTTCTGCAGTGTGCAGGGGAATCATCCTCAGGAGATGTTTGTGAAACTGCTTTTTAAAACCTTCTACAACATCCGCAGGATGACAACACCACTATTGTACAGTACAGATCATTGCTTGGCAAGGTTCCATTGGAAATATTTTGTTGGTTCTATTTGCAAATCCAAAAGAGTTGTGTGTTCTAATTTTCTCTGTGGAGATGCTCAATCATCCAGAACATGGTTGTCTTAAAGGTACTTTTTCCAAAAGGCAACAGGACTTTTTTGATTTTTTTTCCTTTGAAAACATTTTGCTTCTCATCTAAGGAGCTTCCTCAGTTCATTCTCTTTTTTTCCCCTCTTCTGTTTAATTTTCTTACGTCTGGCAACGTATGAATTGGGAGGATCATCACACCAAAGGCCCGATGTGCATTCATTGTTCGTGTTTTTATATCCATCCATCCATCCATCCATCCATCCACATCTATCTATCTATCTATCTATCTATCTATCTATCTATCTATCTATCTATCTATTTATCTGTCTATCTATCTATCTATCTCCGTATGTCAGGAGGTAGGACAAAGAACCTTCTCCACCTCAGGCTTTCAGATTCTTTGTCTTACCCCAGGGCATATAGGCAAAAAGCATCACTGTGTTTGCTATTATAACTCTGCACTGTTGTTCATAAAAGGTATTGTACCTAATCTTGTTTGATCATTAAGGTCTAAAAATAAAATAAAATGTGATTGAGTCATAAAGCTCCATTCATATTGAAATCCAAATGTTGGTTGCTTGCCAGACATTGTTGCTACTTAGCTGATGACTACATCGTGTGTGCTTTTTTAAAAACTATGCAGCGAAAACTGAGTCAGCCTAATTAAAAAGATTTTGAAAACGTGTAGTATTTAGGTTTGAAATTTGCTGTTCATGGAGAAAAAAAAATACAGAGAACATGACAAGTTACTTTACATTTAAGCATGTTGCAAGTTTGAGTTGAATTTTGAGGTATCTTCTGATACCTATCTGAGGTAGTAAGAGCTTTTTCATCAGTAATGTGCCATTTATAAAAGAGTATTCCAAAATAAATTAATCAGGTACCTTTTTTTATTTTCTTAAAAGGTTATAGTAGTTGTGTTGCAAAAAAAATTGCAAAACTGGCAGAGATCATATTTTTGGGAAGGATAGCTGAAGTTTCATAACAGTTGCAAAGATTACTGTTTCTTAGTATTTTCATCAGGCACGATGGTTAAGTATCAGAAAAGAAAATAAGTAGAAATTCATATTCTTAGAAAATTTCCAGGCACACAAACTGAATCTGATCAGATACCAGAATCATAGATTTTGAAGTAGCCGATAATCTCCCTGTTCGGTGCATAATCCAATTTAAAAGCATCTCTTTATAATTTGTTCCGAACCGATGAACTGTCCTTAACCACCAGGAAGTCTTTATTTGTTAGAAACATTTATTTATTTTTATTTGGACTGATCTTGTGCCTTTTGTTCAGGAACTCAAGCAGCGGTGAAATGCACTGACCTTTGCTACCGGTTTGGGAATGTGAGCGTGTGTTCGTGTGTGCTCGCTACGCTTGCGCACGCCTCTTCTGCACATGCGCAGAGGGTAAAATATGGGGTATAATGATGTCCCGCCGGGTAGGCGGAGCCTCCTGCCGCTGGCGCTACCAGTTCACACGAGCCGGATAGATCCAGCTGGATTTCACTGCTGAACTCAAGGCAGTGTACAAGGTGCTCCATTCTCCTGTTTTTCCCACAACAACATTATTCTGAAGAGAATAATGGGCTGAGAGACAGTTGACTGGCTCAAAGTCATCCAGAGAGTTTCTCTGGCTAAAAGTAAAGATTTGAACCTGGATTTCAATGGTACCAGTTGACTATTTCACCATACACAGTCATTTTGCAATCACATAACCTGTTGTTTCTGAAACACTATTTTATCCTCATTATTTAAAACATTTATTTTAATCTGCCCATAATTTCTTCATCTCACCTCTCCCTCTCTGCAGCTAGCACCTACCTTCTAATTGATAAAGAGTTCTTCATTTATATTTTCCACTATATTCATAAATTGAATACCTTCAACTTGAACTTACTATAACCTTTGACTGGTACATTGGATTATTTTTAAAAAAAGCATCTTTGAATCTGGGAGTAAGAATCTTATTTTGCAAAATATTTCAGGGGTATAGCATCCTCCCCTCAGTGTAACAGTGGGGTCCCATTACAAATTTTAAATCATATCACAACTGGCTGAAAACGGGGGCATATACCAGTCCAGTATTTGACTTTTTTCAGATAAATGATGTCCTACTTCAATGATTCAGTACCCTAGACGTTGATATGTGAATATAGATATTTTTAACAATCATGTTTCACTGTGTTTTTAATTTAAGTGAAATATTAATATATGTTGTAATACCATGTATATTATGCCATATGCTAAATAAATACATTTTAGGGAAGGAACCATCTGCTTGTGAATAGGTGGTCGCATAAGATGAATAAAATAAATATAATTTATATAATCAAATAGATATTCTTTAGTCAAACAGATATTTCTCCTTAGACCAAGGAGAGAAGCAACCCAGAACTAAGGAGAAATTTCCTAACGGTGTGAACAATTAACCAGTGGAACAGCTTGTCTCCAGAAGTTGTGCGTGCTCCATTGTTGGAGGCTTTGAAGAAGAGATTGAATAGCCACTTGTGTGAAATGATTTACGTTTTCCTGCTTGATCAGAGGATTGGACTACAAAAGGGGTGTCCAACCTTGGCAACTTTACGACTTGTGGACTTCAACTCCCAGAATTCCTCAGCCAGCGTCTGCAAATCCACAAGTCGTAAAGTTGCCAAGGTTGGAGACCCCTGGACTAGAACACCTCCAAGGTCCATTTCAACTCTGTTATTCTGTTAAATTCCTTCTTTATTAGGCAGGCAAATAATAATAAAAAAACCTTCCCTGTATCTAGATACAGTTAGCAAAAGGATCAGAAGGATAAGAAATGTCTTCGCTTTATCCTATTTAATTACTTATTTAATGTAATTGGATACAAACATACACACATCCAATCTCTAGGATTCTCTAACTAAGTCCTTTTCCTTTCAATAAACCTGAATAATCTCTATCTATGATAACCTAGCTGTATTGGTTGTTGAATGTTTGTTAGGGACTTGGCACAATGGAGCGATGAAAGTTAATGCTGACTGATTCTAGATTCTCTAGATGTCAGAATAAAGCATTTTATGTGACTGGCAAAAAAAAAATTATTTATAGAATAAATAAATAAATAAGGGGCAAGAAAATGATTATAAGCACCTGGCTCCATTAAAAAAAACAAACCACTAAGATTCTAGCTATTACGGGCAAAGGTGTTTCTACTGTATGTGAGATACATAATTCCCTACAGTAAAAAACAAAAATAGGTGGAGTGTGAAACCACTGCTAATGCTTCTCTTCCCTTCCGTTTCTGTCCTTCTCCTGCTCCATTGAATTTCTTTGTCTACGTCTTTTCTCAGCCCAACAGACTGCCTAAAAAATGACAAACGGCTCTTGTCACAGCCTGAATATACTTGAGTTGCCTCATTTAGCCCCAAGGTCCAGGTTTTGTTCACCATTGTTAGGCTGAGAAAACACAGTGCTCAATAGAGCTGTTACAAAATACAAAATGTAGGACCTGTACATTTACGCCAGGGGTTTACAGAGAAAAAAGAGTGACTTTATTGCTTTATCCTTTTTCTCTTCAGCAAAAATACTTGGTCCTGGATATCTTGGGAGCTTTCCACCCAGAAAACAGCATGAACTTGCCATGAATAAATCTTAACTTAAAAGTTTGAAGCACAATTCAGGGAAGTTTCTTGCAGATTGTCAGTTAGGATTAACTGAGGTTTATGCACACCTTTCTTATAGTACTTAATCAATTTAATACAAAAAATAATTTGGGGCAGACATACCAATAGGAGAGCCTCCATTCCACTTATTCATTCATTTACAACATGTATTTTATGATGTTTGATTATGGAAATTCATGGTGGTAGTCTGTTAACTGTCTCCTAATGTCCTCTTAGCCTGGGTGTCGGCAACCTGTGGCTCCGGAGCTGCATGGGGCTCTTTGGGCCCTCTGCTGTGGCTCCCTGTCCCATCACTGGCTGGCCCTGCCCCTCATTCTCCCCTCCCAATCACTCCTCGCCTGGCCTAATGTTCTCCAGATTTGATCCCTGGCCTTAAAATGTTAGGTTTTTCAAATATGATTATTCTGAGTTACATTTTTATTGATAAAGCAGATTCAATCCTTAAATTGTAGTTGGATTTGTTGCATCCTTGCAGAAACTGAAAACTAATTCTCAAATATACATAGTTTGCAGTACATTAATATTTTGCAGGTGAGGCTGTACTATTTCACCCTAAGGGTTCTGTTTTCATGCTGAATAATTATTTTCATGCTGATTATTTATTTGAGATTGGAACAATTGTTCCATATGAAATTGGCAATAAACGGTTGCTTCGATGCTTAAAAACTACCATCTGAGTGTTGCATCTAGCATTACAATGCAATTAAATAAAATTGTAAGTTGCAGCAAGATTACTTTGCTCAGGGATATGCTTGGTTGCTTTCCCAGAAGTTATATTTGACATAACTCTACAGGGACCTTTTCCCTCTGTTGTTATATTATAAAGTCTAACTGTGCAAAACAAAAATGTTAAAATTTTAAATCACAATTATCTCTGCAAATCTCCGCACAATTTTAATACTACGTTTTTGTGCCAGTTATATAAGATTTGTATTGTAGAAGTTTGTATATATTGCCAGGAGCCTTAGTTCATGGACAATAGTAGTGACTTTAGATCATTGTTTTTCAAACTTGGCCTGAGGATTCTGAGAGTTGAAGTCTTCATATTTTATAGTTGTCAAGTTTGAAAATACTGCTTTAGATACTTTACATAAGAATAATTATACTGAGAAGAAACCTTATCTGTTTCCTATTGCTTTTCAGTATGTCCACCAGGGGTGGGCTTCAAAAATTTTAGCAAGGGGTTCTCTGCCCGGTTGCTGGGTGGGCTGGCCATGGTGAGTGTGGCCTAGTCGGCTCCTGCACGACGGCGGGGGGGGGCATTTTTGCCCTCCCCGGGCTCTGGAGGCTTTCCTTGAGCCTCTGGGAGGGCAAAAACTTGCTGAACTTCCGGTAGGCCTGGGTTTTGCCCTCCCCAAGTCTCCGTGCACGCCCTGCACTTACCTACATCCAGAATGGACTGCATGGTGACTCCTAGGTGGGGTGGGGTGGGTGGTTGCGGCCAGCCAGGAGTGAGATTTGGGGGGTCTCCAAACTGCACAGAATCTTAGCTAGCGATTCTCCCGAACCCCTGCGAATCCCCAGCAGCCCACCCCTGATGTCCACTGTAGCTGGACATGGAGTATTGAGGTTCAAAATGGTCAGGCAGTAAAGTAAGATAATATTTAACATTAAGCTAGTATAATACTACTTCTTTCCATGCCATGCATGTAATTAAGGGGATGGGGTTTTAATCGTGTGGTCATGCCTTCCATCTTGTCTTTTTTTTTTTACATCCTGCCCAATAACTTATGGATACCCCTAGAGAAAACAAAGAGATACAGGATCATAAACTATTTAATAAGATTTGGGAGAGGTATTAAAACCAGAGAGCATGTAAGTAAACAAATAGACTTAAGAACTGCCCACTAAAGTAGAGTATGGCAGGGCCAATATCTTTCTCCTCTTGAGAGATACTTCACTATTGAGGTGCTGTTCCCAGGTGGCCCCATATGGCTTTTTATATGTGTGTTTGCAGGATGTGGATTGTTCCTGATGGTATTGCAATTATGGACAAATTATATATTTGAGAGAAGTTCCCCCCCCCCAAATACCTTAATCCCAAATTAATAATAAATCAAAAGTTCTGACAAAAATCCTTTGATTATCCATTCATATGTGATTGAATCAAATCTAGTTAGTGCTAATATAAAAATTATCCAGTTCTACTGCATTCTGTAAATTGTATACACTATAGATGCATACGGACTTTTTAAGCATGTTTATCAAAATCAGTGGATTTGAGAGGTCTCCTTTTAAAATTCCTAGTCACAGAGTAACTCTAGACTTGGGTATCTCTTGGATCTATAGGAGTCCCACTATTGAGAAAATATCATCTGCAGGCATCACATAATTAAAATGGCTCCCTTGCTTTGGAACAGCCCACTTGTAGATATTCACACCATTCTCTCCTTATTATATGTTAGAAAAATTAACTTAATTTTAAATTAATTTTCAATTAAAAGCTAACTTATTTTTTCTTTTTTAAAAAAGGCTAATTGAATTAAGTTAGCCCTGAGTACTGGCACATTAATTATTTATTTTTGTTGTATGTTTGTTTTTAGTCTATATATCTTCTGGGCTGCTCAGTCTCTGGAAATGAAGTTTTATTTACTTATTCATTAAATAATGAATAAATAAATAAATCTGTGTTTTGTGGCAAAGTGCTTCATTATAAATTAATTATAACCTTTAATAATAATTGTATTGAATGTCCAGATGACTTCTAAAAAATTGCAAAATACTGTTGTTTAAGATGGACAACAAATGCCTTTCAGGAGAAGATGGACTGTCCAATGTTTGTTAACGTTATGTTGTTATTATAGTAATAATGGTGATAAAAATACTCTTTTTTATATACCTGATTTTATCCACGTCTTTTCAGATTTATTATCATTTTAAGGGCTTTATACTTCCTTTTTAAAAAATGGTAACGTGGAATTTTATGGTCGCGCTGGTTAGTTTTGGTTTTTAGTCATAGAATCACAGAATACATAAATACATGAATATATTATCGTCAGAGGTGGGCTGCACTTTCTTTAACAAAGAATTCGCTGGTTGTGAGCATGCACATGCTCTCTCTCTCGCTTCGCTTGCCTGCGCCCCTTTGGGAGAGAAACGGAGCTTCAAACAGACTCCTAATCATCTCAGGCAGCTCCAGTGAGAACAGCAGGGGTGGCGCGGAACGCAGCAGGGCAACCAACAAGCCAGAAAGTAAGTTATAAATGGATAGCATAGAACGGGGAGGGGGGGAGAGAAGCGGGCCCAGCCAGCAATACTAAGGGTTCGCCTGAACCCTTGTGACCATGCAGCAGCCCACCACTGATTATCGTTCTATATATTTCTGTGCATCTGTTGATTCAATAGTATACAAGTAGAATAAAAAATTGTATATGCAATATGTATACATTTGAGAAATCATTTTCCATATATTAAATTATACTTTAATAGTATATTTAATAGTTATTATCACTATTTTTGCATAGTGAGTTGCATAGTGAATTGATGCAGCCTACATAATGGTAATTTAATTTATTGCTACTATTTTTGGTTTCCTGAGTGCTTAAAAATATTATTTAAAGTAGATTAAGTAAAAAAAAAGTAATTACATTTATTTTTAAATGTTCCATTTTGAATAATTCAGATTATAATATCACAGCTTGGAAATACCTTCTTTAAGTTATTTTCTCAACTTTACACAGGCATTAGCATTACTAAATTACTAAAATATAAATGGAATTGTTCCAGCATTTTATTTTTTTTTAACCCTGAATTCAAGCCTTATTTATGCTTACTAGCTGTCCTTAAAATGCAGAGAAGCTATTCCATTTCAATTCTCATTTATTTCCAAAAGGTACAGTTGCAATTCAGAAACATTGGCACCCAATAAAATATTCTTTGACAAAAGGAAATTGGTTTTGCTCTTTCATATGCAAACAAATGCAAGGTTGAAAAGGACTGGGGAATAGAAAGGAATCAGAATAATTGGGCAGAATGATTATCTGGGAAAAGGAGAAATGCAGATTTTTGAAATATAAATGTAGCACATTTTAATATGTTAGAAAAAGTCAAGGCTGAAAAATAATTCAGATCATTGTGCAGCTCTGTTTCTTTATGAAGTTCGCTAAAACATGGAGGTCAGCAACTCAATCCCGCTGATGCTTTGGAGCCCCATGATGCCACGAGATGGCACTTAAGAACCTCTTATTTTTAAAACCAACATTAAAAAAAACCCACTATCAATCATAAAAAGTATGGAAAGTTATCTAGAGGGCATGTATTTATTTAATTTACTTTTTATTTAAAACATTTATATAGCCGCTTGCTTGCTTGTTTTGCTTTGCTTGTTTGTTTGCTTGTTTAATATTCTTCCTTTATTATTTTTACAAATAACTCAAAGTGGTGAACATATCCAACACATCTTCCTTCTGCTCCCCCCCCACAACAACAACCCTGTGAGGTGGGTTAAGCTAAGAGAGACTGACTAACCCAATGTCACCCAGCTGGCTTTCGTGGCTAAGGCGGGACATGAACTCAGAGTTTTTTGTTTTCTAGCCTATTGCAACTGGACCAAACTGGTTCATTATATCAAACTCCTGGCAGCTCCCAATCATAGTGCCATAACAGAATAACAGAATTGGAAGGGACCTTGGAGATCTTCTAGGTCACCAACCTTTCAGACCTCAGGGACCATTAAATTCATAACTTTCAATCCCGTGGACCACTAATATGAATTAGTGACAGGATGAGGTCCTTCAGGCACTTAGCGTGGCCGCCTGTTAGCAAAGAGAAGCGCCTGGGGTCAACCCTACCTTTGCTGTCCATTGCAGCTAGGAATCTCAAATACGACCAAGAATGAACGTTTGTTTTGTAGCCAGCCCGGCCACTAGATCGCCACCCTTGCAAATCCTGTCTCTCGAGGAATCCAGCTGAAGTTTCATGCACCGCTCACTGAAGCACCTGGACTCCCAAGGAGAGAAGGAGGGGCTGGAGCTACTAAACAGGCAGCCAAGCTAAATGCCTGAAGGACCCCATCCCATCAGCAAGTGTGATTAATTGCTTTGGCAGGCCATATCCGGCCCAGGGGCCATAGTTTGAGGATCCCTGATTTAGTGCAATATAAAAAATGCAAAAATGCAAAGATTTTTCTGCAGACCACCAAAATTTTCTTGCGGACCACCAGTGGTCCATGAACCACCAGTTGGTGACCACTGTTCTAGTCCAACCCCCAGCTCAAGCAGGAAACCTTACACCATTTCAGACAAATGGTTGTCCAAACTCTTCTTCCAGTGTTGGAGCATTCACAACTTCTGAAGGCAAGTTGTTCCACTGATTAATTGTTCTAACTGTTGGGAAATTTCTCCTTAGTTCTAGGTTCTTTCTCTCCTTGATTAGTTTTCATCCACTTCTTCTTGTCCTGCCTTCAGCTGCTTTGGAGAATAGCTTGACTTCCTCTTCTTTGTAGCAACCCCTAAGATTATGGAACACTGCTATCATGTCACCCTAGTCCTTCTTTTCATTAAACATATTACATCTGTTAAAATCATATGTAAATGTTAAAAACCTGGCACCACTTTCTCTGTTCAGTTCTAGATTTGATTAAGCCATCCAAGAAACTGTTTGAAAGCCGCTAGTGAGGAAAATCTAACTATTTTTTTTATCTCTTTAACAGCTCAAAGATTCAGAAGCTTTCACTTTGATTGTCCCATCTTTTAATTTCTGTCAAATTGTCCTATCTGCTCTCACTGTCAACTGAGAACAAACCTACCCTCCTCTGTATCTTTCAGCCTTTTAGAAATGTACAAAAGTCTTCTCTTTTGCTATCTAAACATGTTGAGCCCCTTCAACCATTCCTGACAAGACTTGGCTTCCAGACAAAAATTTCATGAAATTTTAAAGAGGAATTGAAAGATAAATATAGACAGGACGCATTCATCAATGAATTTATGCAAACATGGCATAAATGGCATATTATGGCATATTATAGTGGTGGCACAGTGGTTAGAATGCAGCACTTCAGTCTACTTCTGCTGGCTGTCTGCAGTTTGGCAGTTCGATTCTCACTGGCTAAAGGTTGACTCAGTCTTCCATCCTTCTGAGATCGGTAAAACGAGGACCCAGATTGTTGGGGCCAATATGCTGACTCTATAAACCCCTTAGAGAGGGCTGCAAAGCACTCTGAAGCGGTATATAAGTCTAAGTACCATTGCTATTATGGAACCCATTTTCTCCTGCCTATTCACCTTACTCACCTTCCATATCTCAGTTTAAATTGTATATCAAACTATTCCATGAATCTGATGAAATGAGCGGCAACTCATTCTGATGCCTTTTAATAAAATTTGCTAGTTAGAAAATGCGCTGCCAGACACCTGATTTTATGGGATTTGAATCCATCTCTTGCTTCTAAGGTATTCAGACATTGTAATGTATTTTAGAATAAATAGGCCTCTGAATGGATATTTACAATTCCACCCACTAGAACTTTTAGAAGCAAGCCAGGTTTCTCCTGTTGTAAATATTTGGAATGTTTGCAATTATTGGAAGAACAAGTTTTGTACTTGTTTAACATTTGCTGACTTTATATAGTTTAATAACTTTTTCGTGATCATTTCATCCCACACTCGAGAAAGCCAGCTGTCATTTAGTTCCATTTTTGGCATCTTTATTTTATGACAAACCTGCACCTACCCACATATACCTTTCTCCTGCATGTGCCTGAGATGAAATGAACACACTGCAGTTAAACTGTGAATAATTCCCAACTGACTTTGTCTTGTGAAAAATAAACCTCTGACACTTGCATTAAATTCCTCTATTTTCATCTGTTACTGAAACTCTACACCAGTTTTGTTCAACCTTGGCAATTTTAATACATGTGGGACCTCAACTCCCAAAATTCCCCAGCCAGTTAGTATCATGTTTCCCCAAAAATAAGACCCTATCTTATATTTTTTTGAACCTTGAAATAAGCGCTTGGCCTTATTTTTGAGGAGGTCTTATTATTTTGGGGCCTGTGGAGCAAGATGGGGCTCCTCTTGCCATCTTACCTGATTTCCAGCTCTGTGTCCCTAACTCTAACCAGAGGAAATGGTGGGGACTGGATGCGCATGCATTTAAATATTTTGGGGGAGGGCTTATTTTCGGCGGGCTTATTTTAGCACATGTGCTCAAAAGCCTGATTGGGTTTATTATCCAGGGAGGGCTTATTTTGGGGGAAACAGGGTAACAAAACTATGTTTAAGACAGACCTTTATTTTAATTTTGCTCTGCTACAGCTGAGCTTTAGTTGTTTTATTTATTTGATCTGTATGACTTAACAGATATTTTAAAAATCTAAGACATTGATTAATTGATTATGTGCCACCAAGTCATTGTCAACTCTTAGCAACTGCGGAGATTTTTCCATGAAAAATGTTAAAACACACATTTACATTAATATTAAAACTGATTAGCAAAAAGTGTGCTGGAAGAGAGGCTGTTTACAAACACTGAGGAAGGGTTTGCGAAATGCATCTTCTGTATGAGTAATAGTTTTTGGCTTTTCTTAAATCTCTTTTTTCTCTTTTTTTAGAAGAGAAGTTGTGTTTTCACTGAGCAGAAATGCTTGTTAGGTGGCAATAGGGATACATTCTCAAGTAGAATAGTAAATTAATGGCATGGATTACACTGATGATAAAGCAATTTTTATTTAAAAGCAATAATGGTTGTGATGGAGTAAAGAAAAATTGATTTATGAGATATGAAGAGTGTAAGATATATGGTAGCGTTCCCCAAAGGTGAGGAATCTTATTTCATCACATTTTATTTGGTGTCAATGTTAAATGGGGAATTCTGTAGCTTCTGTCCAGAATGGAAAGAATGAGTATAAGACAGAGTCAGCGTAAGAAATTATGCCTGCAAAAGTCAAGGATTCTGTTGGAGCACTAGTGTGGTATCTACAGAGGAAGCAAGTTGTGTGACCCATGTCATGATGTCATTGTGGTTCTAATAGACCCCTATATTGCTTAATATTCCCTAAGATCAGTTCACCCAACAGCCAATGAACAGTAGCAGAAAGCTGGAACAGATTAGTTTGCATTGTCCTAAAGATGCTTTTTTCAGGAGGCACCTGGACTTCCTTTGTCTTTTGAAGACGTTTCGCTTCTCATCTAAGAAGCTTCTTCAGCTCTGACAGGATAGTGGGAAAAGGAAGGATTGATATTCCCTGCAGACAGCTGGTAATCTGAATCCTTTTAGAGGGCCATTGATGTAGATTACCAGCTGTCTGCAAGGAATATCAATCCTTCCATTTCCCACTATCCTGTCAGAGCTGAAGAGGCTTCTTGGATGAGAACCGAAACGTCTTCAAAAGAAAAAACAAGGAAGTCCAGATGCCTCCTAAAAAAAGCACCTTTAGGACAACCGTGACTTGGATGACTGAGAATCTCTACAGACTATTAGCTTCTATTCTTTTCTATTCCCCTCATCCCCAAAAATAGTTACTTCTTTCCCTTCTGTGAGACAAGTTGATGTTGTTGATCAGGGGTGTCAAACTTGCGGGCCATGGGCTGGATGCGTCATGTACTGGCCATGCCCATGTCCAGTTCAGAAGGGGGGAAAAGGTCACGATATGTCATGTGACTGTGATGAGTTTGATATCCCTGTTGTTGATGGATATTAGCAGAGAGAGAATCTAAGCAATAAAGCAGCTAAATCTCAGTTCAGATATCATTATTCCCACTAAATTAATTTACTATGTTTCAGCTGTAAACACTGAATCCAGAGAACCATCAGGTACAGTCTCAGCTGGTCCTTTGGTCGCTCTTTTTTCTTCTTCATTATTTCCAAATGTAATCCTCCTCGAGATAAGAAACCTTGTTACCTATTTTTATGAAAGCTACGCACAAGTCATCAATCACCAAATGTATTTCATCTTGCTTGCCATAAATTAAGTTACACCTTTTACGCCATATAAGGACTTGTTAGGTGTTCCTGAAATAAAAAGACAAATGAATCAGCAGCTTGGTGCCATAATCTATTTGCAGATGAAAAAATGGCATTTCGTAAACCATAGCACACTCTGGAGAGAGAGCTTTCATATCTGCATGAAAAGAAAGGAGTTTGACCTTCTTTAATCTGAGTATGGGTCACATTTTATAAGAAGGTTTCATGATGCTGGTCCAATTTCCCTAAGAATTGTAGTATATTTGAGCTGATCCCTCAAAAAATAAGACAGATCTCATTTAGTCACTGCTTCATTTAGTGATCATTTGCAGTTACAAAAAATAACTTGATAACCAATCCTACAGCCTCTGCAGGTTCATAAAGCAAAAGAAAGCTGAAGTAGAACTATAAAGTACAGTTGCAGCTTCACTTAGTAACCACTTTGCTTAACAACTGAATTTTTGATCCCAATTATGATTGCTAAACTAGGACTACCTTGCCATGGCAACATTCAAGTTATATATTTTTTTTCATAGCAGCATATACTGTTCTGGAATCAGTGTGACATAATTGTTAATGTAGTGGCATTATGATAAGATGTGATATGATATTCAGCCCTGGAAATTCAATGGATAATTGAGCCAGCTACTCTCTCTTGGCCTAGCCTTCATCATTAGGTTATTATTGTGAGTTGTCACTATGTGTACATCTCAAGGTCTAGGAAGGAAGGTGGGACATAAATCTAGTTATGATTTCTTCCTTGAACTTCCTATTCCTTATTATACAAACTCAAACTATTTTCAAAGAGGTAAAAATAATTTTCCTTTGTCTTGGTAACATCACAGCCATCACCAAGTTGTCCTTGACAATCCTATTGTGGTCCCCAGTTAATGCTAACAATATACACAAAAATGTGAAATCACAGCTACCAATTCTTTAGCTGATGTTAGTCTTCATATGCAGGTATTTGTAGTGACCTGTCAGGCACAGGAAACCAGGAGCCAGGATAGAGTTCAAAAGCATTGTGAGCTTATTCCATACACAAGAATTTGATCTACTAATGGTCAAATTGGTGGCAGAATGGACTTCATGGAGGGCTGGACTTAGGTCTCTTTGGGACTCCAGACTAATGAGGCATTTGACCCCGTCCTCAGGCTCAGCCTGGTCCTCTCCTACAGATCTTTTTCATCCAGACACTTTATCGTTATTATTTTTGGTTGCACAGTCAGCCACATGTTCAGACTGGATTTGGCATTTTTATCCACCTATCAGGTCTGATAAATTTAGGATTTCCAGATATCAAGGAAGCCCTTTAGGGCTACATTCATGACTGGTATAACAGATTTAGTCTACCTCTTCAGGTAAGACCTGTCTGATATGGTTGCACCTGTTCAGCATAGCCCTTTGCATCACGAGAGCACATAGACCTCTCAACCATGATAAAATGCTGTTCCTTTGGTGGAGCAAAATATCCTTTGATGATATTATTATTATTATTATTATTATTATTATTATTATTATTAAATTAATGCAACTACTTTAGATCCTTCTGAAGCAGTTACTCATGTCTATTTTCTTCTTCGTATTTCTAAATGTTTTTTTTCAGTATTAAAAGAGGATTTAAAAAAAAGTGGTGTAGACACAGTTACAGAAAAATTCCATGCAGTTACGTAGCCGGTTTCCCTAGCAGACACCGTTCAGTCTGAGGAACAATGATTGCTGAATTGTTTGATAACAAAAGTCTGCTTTTAAGGGTTATTTTTTTTTCAAAAAGCATAATGTATGTGTAATATAAAACAATATAGCCACATTAAATGTGTGTTTAATGCGGAAGTCAAAAAAATGACATTTTTTTCTCTTAACAAGATATAATCTCTATCTATGTCTGTTTCCATGTTTTTATTCAATCTTCCTGAAGTCTGTTTGTGTTGCCTTTTTACGTGTAATTCTGGTGCAGGCATGCTGATTAAAGGCAAACATACAAACACATGATTCAAATTTTTTCTTCCAATGTACAAAGAGGAGTCCCCTCCCCTCCTGTTTTCTACTAGCATTAAAACCTAAAGTGTGATTATAATAGTAATGCTGTGGGAGCCTACAAAGCAGAATGGTACATCACTATGCTCTAGTGTGTGCATGTAACATCTGTCTGCAACTCGTAAGCCAAATGTATCTTTTCCTAGGACCAGGCAGCAGCTGTGGTTAGCAATTGCACTGTCCCAGAAAAAGATGCAGCTATGTGAAGTAATTGCAGATCCTTACATGCATACCTGTGATGGTATGCATGAGAAAGAATATAAGGGCAGTTTCTTAAGTGCTTCATTAGCTTCTTTCCTATGTATACATCAAATGGATTATTCTTGGAACTAACCGAGATGTTAATAATGCATGAAGGTATCTAATTCTGCAAATCTTTCTGTAGATTGAAGAGGACACTGTAGCTGTTCTGGATCACAGTGACAGCGATGAGGAATTTGATCCAAGTACACTTCCGGATCCAGATGGATACAAAGATGACGAACAAGAAATTCTTCCAAAAAGCCACAGGTATTTTGTTGCACTGACATTTTAATCTACTTTCCTTCTTTTTTTTTTTTTTTTGCTTTGCTTTCTTCTCCTCTAGCTTACCAGATTCTAAATGATCAGTCAAACTTACCTTCATTCTGCTGCAGTTAGATCAGTCAATTAGCTTAGATCCATTATGGCGAACCTATGACACGTGTGCCACAGGTGGCGTGCGGAGCCATATCTATGGGCATGCAAGCATTGACCTAGCTCAGCTCCAGCGCGCAAGCCACCTGATTTTCAGGCCTTCCGGGCCCACTGGAAGTTGGGAAACGGGCTGTTTCCTGCCTCTGGAGGGGTTCCAGAGGGGTGGGAAGGCGGTTTTCGCCCTCCTCAGGCTCCTAGAAAGCCCCTGGAGCCTGAGAAGGGCAAGAAATGGGCCTTCCAGTCCCACCGGAAGTTGGGAAACAGGACATTTCTGGCCTTCGTGGGGGGGAGGCCATTTTCGCCCTCCCCAGGCTCCAAGAAAGGGGAGGGCGAAAAATGGGCCTACCTGGCCCACCATGCCATTACATGCCAAAAGCAAGGGGAGCACGGAGGGGGGGTGTCGCATGGGTGGGGTACATTGAATTATGGGTGTGGGCACGCACGCGCGCAACATCCCCGCCCCCACACTTTCTCTTCTTTTGGCACGCGACGGCAAAAAGGTTAGCCATCACTGGCTTAGACTATTCAAATATGGACAAGAGACTGCAGAATAGACCCTGGCTAATAATTTAAATCCATGGCTTTATTATCAAGCAGGTATATACACAGATAACACAAACGTTAGTGGTAAGAGGGATTCTGCGCATAAACTGAATGTACTTTGGCTCCCCCATGAACATGACTGTTGGACCCAAAGGATGCAAGAGAAGAACTGTTAGGGCTTCCGAAGTTCTTTCACCTGGTTATCTGGCTTCTCCTTCTCCACTTCAAAAGAATCTGAGTCAATAGGAGGGTGGCAGTGCTGCTATTGCCAGCTGAGATCATGGCTGCTCATAGAGATACTTGAGACAGTGGTTAAGTAAATTCAGCCCCATTTTACAACCTTTCTTGCCACAGTTGTTAAGTGAATCACAGTAGTTGTTAATTTAGTAACCCGGTTGTTAAGCAAATCTGGCTTCCCCATTGCCTTTGCTTGTCAGGAGGTTAGAAAAGGCACTGCAATTGTCATAAAAATGAGTCAGTTGCCAAGTGTCTGAATTTTGATCACATGACCGTGGGGATGCTGCAAAGATTATAAGTGTGAAAAATGGTCATAAGTCACTTTTTTCAGTGCTGTTGTACCTTCAAACAACCACTAAAGGAACTGTTGTAAATCAAGGACTACCTGTACAGTGGAGGAAAAGGCATAGCCCCAGCTTTCTTCTTCTGTTGTGACTTGTTTTGTGGCCCCTGGAAACACAAGAGAAATCCCAGGACTTCCTATGGGGATTTTTAAAAAAAGCATGAGAATGGACAGAATTCAAGTCCCATTCCTCGTTTTCATGCAAGACATGCCCAACCCTCTATAAAAAAGATTTGTGAAGTAGTCATAGTTTTCCAACTTTTTCACTGCCCCACAGATACCGCTGGGTCTGCCCGGGTGCCTTATAGGGTGGCCGAAGGTATCCACTCACCCAATTTGTTCACACTTGCTTTTAATATAGTGAAGTAAGTTAAATGTATGTGTTTTTTTAAAAAAAATTATTTACGTAGTTTAGTTTACAAATGATTAACAAGACAATCTTTAATGTTAGTGAAAAAGAAAATACAAAATACAAATACAAACCAAGAAAAAACAGAAGCCATCTTTTTTTTCTTTAGGATATATGTAATGAAAGGAAGAAAATTTGATTTTGTACTAATGATGTTGGGAAAAGGTTGACGTTTTGTCTTGGTTAGAGGAAGCTTTATAAAAAGTCTTTTCAACCCACAGGTGGCAAATTTTTTCCTTATCTCATCCCTTAAGGGATGAAAGATATTTATAATCCACTATTTTATATCTGCTATTTAACAAATCACCTTTAAGCCACATCCCTCCATAAGCTTATGGATGAAATGAATTTTTCATGTATTTGGTGTCATTTATTGTATCGCTTGTTTAAGGCAATCATAATGTTAAATAAGAAGGCAGGGAGAGGCACAGGGGACAGTAGCAGCAGAGCTAAATATTCATCAGGCAAGTTAAATTGAATTTTTAATATCTCTAGTACTTCAACTGTGTTGAAAAGGAATGCCGATTTGGAACAAAGCTCTGATCAGTCTTTTCATTACTTCAATTAATCTCTTACATACTTGGCTGTTCTTCTTAGTTCTCACTTCTAAATGGAATATGCAGTTCAGTGGTTTCAAGATGTCATTTTTTCCCCCAGGCTGAATTCCTAACTATAACTTTTGCTAAGTAGATATTTTTTAATTATAGTCAGTAATTGAATTTATCGTTTAATGGAAATTTGGGGAAAACGTCGTGATTTGAAGGTTGATGCTAACCATTTCCACTGATGAAATGGTTTAAAAATGCCTTCAGTCTCTCGTTTAAGATGAGCCGTTTTTGATATTCAAAGCCTCATAGAGCCTTGTAAGCATTTTATCCTCATTGTATAGTTAACTGTAGTGTACCTATAGTTAAAGAGAGAAGAATTAGGAGAGGATTTTAGCCAACCAGATACTCAATTTGCTATACAACTTGCAGTAGGATCTAAGGTGGCATAGGAGAAAAACTAAAGCTGCACCATGTCCAAAACTATTTACATATCCACACAATTAAAACTTTTAAAATTTATTTTACCTAATGTCTGAGAGAGAAAACAGCTCAATGGCAGAATCAGGGCCATCCATATCTTGTGGATATTTAGTTTTATAGGAAAGTGCATTGACATAGAAGGCATTTTTCCTAGGTGCTAAGATGACATTGATTAATAGAAGTGACATGAACATGCCCACCCTATTGAGTCTTGGAGAGAGATGGTCTCACAAACAATCCAGACTTATGTATGGAGGTCAAGGTACACTCAGAACCAATTGCCCATGCCATTGCATTCTGGATCAGTTATAACTTCGGAGAACTTTTCAAGGCAGCCCTATTCAAAACTAATTATGGGAAATCCTCTAAACCCCCCCTCCCCCCCCCCCACACACACATCTTTGGGACACTGAGAAAAAACTTGATAGCATCACTTGGTCATCTAAGAATAGAGGAGCATAACTGGATATTATCAGTCTATTGATGATATCTAACCCCAAGCCAACAAATAAACTTTGACTAGTGACTTTGTGTAGATGTTAAACAGGAGTGAGGTGAATGTTGACCCCAGAAGCCCCACATAAAACTGAGAGCTATGATTGGACCTCTCTTCCCCTCTGAGTGGTCTAGAAGAATACCACAATTAAAATGATTTTTATGAAGCCAGTGTTATTAGTTGCTTTGGTTCTCTTAGATCAGTGTTTCTCAACCTTGGTAGCTTGAAGTCCATCCATCTTCAAGCTACCAAGGTTGAGAAACACTGTCTTAGATGCTGATGAGTAGCCCAATGGACAACAAATTGTAACACCTCCACACACCTCCACACGAACTAGGATAAAAAATTATTTTTATGTTCAACTAGTTACTCCAACCTTCAGTCCAAACTTGGTCACTTTAAAATGCAGTAAGAGCCCAGCTTCACAATCCCTAAACGATATATGTTGCATCTCATGGGCCATTATAAAAGAGTTGTAATCTAACCCATTTGGATGGCATCTGGTTGGGGAAGACAAAGGTACTCTTTTCTTTGTATAACTAGCTCTCATAACAACTCTGGCTGTTAATGTTGACCTAATGATTTTTGTTGATGGATTCCTAGCTTAATCTGTTTTTAAATGCTTGAATTATTGTTTTTTTTTTTAAAGTAATATCCTGCATTTGCACTGAGAGTAGTATGTGAGGATAAATAGGTATTGGTAAACCATAAACCTTAATATATTTAATTAAAAGAGCCATGGTGGCGCAGTGGTTAGAATGCAGTATTGCAGGCTAATTCTGCCTACTGCCAGCAGTTCATTGGCTCAAGGTTGACTCAGCCTTCCAAGGTCGGTAAAATGAGGATCCAGATTGTTGGGGGCAATATGCTGACGCTGTAAAACTGTTTGGGGTGGGCTGTAAAGCACTATGAAGCAATGTATAAGTCTTAAGTGCTATCTTTAATTAACTTGGGAAAAAACATACCGAATGCAAAATGAGTCCTTTGTTTGAGCATAGTATTTCAGATTCATTTAGAGCTCTAGTTGGTTCTTAAGTTCTTTGGAAGGATGTTTAACTCAGAAATATACATTATATACATAAAACAAACAAAACCACCTCCAGTTTTGCAATCTAAGTTTAATATTGCCAAGCACTAGAAAGGCATAAAGATGCCATTGGGTTTATCTGAAAGACTGTCTCTTTTCTGAAAGGATTGATCTTCACAAGATGTCATATTTCTGCGGTTGCACATAACTGACCTTAGTATTTTGTTTTAACAGGGTTAGTTGCTCTATTAAGCCGCCGGCTCGATCCCTTGATATACAACATATGTATAAATCAGTCATTGCTTTGAGGTTCTGTAGCAGAAAAAAACAGAACAGAGTGTAATAGCAAAGGTGGAAAGAGGAGAGAAAAAAAATACAAAGAGCCAACAGTAGCTGAAAGGCTGAACAGTATCAGCTGTTGAAGGACATTTTAATTTCATTTGCCATAAAGGAGGGAGGGTGTGTGTTGTGTAGAGGTGAATGATGACAATGAGGACAACTTTGACAGCGGCAGTTCCAATAGACCAAAGAAAAAGAAAATATGAAGTTGAGTGCCGGAAGCAATGAGAAGATAATGCTTTGCTGACCGAGCCTAAGATTAGAGAGTTGCTGCATTATGAAGGTAGATTATATTTGATTTAGGTTGAGTATCTTCACTTTTAACCACAAACAAAAAAGTGTTTGGCTGCCTCCTTTTCAAACATCATTCTGTGCCATATATGACTTAGTTGATTTAAAAGGTTTTTTTTTTAAAAAAAAAAAAAAGGATTATTTTCATTGCCTTCAAAACTAAACACTCAAGAGAAATAAATGAATTAGAATATACAAAAATACAGAATAGCCACATTAAAACCTAGGCAGCTCTAACTATAATAAGGGTTAGTGGAATTCCAAACAGGTAACCCATTTTACATGAAAAAAGAATAGATAAACTAAATTCTGTGAAAAATGGGTTAATAATGTATAATTAATTAAATCAATAAGCAATGCATATAACACAGAAAAGACAAAAAGGCCTGACCAGAAGGCACAAATCCCTGTTATTCCTTAGTAGCAAACACTTTTTGAATTGGGATGGGAATGAAACCTACCAAAACTTTGCAGTGTCCTGAAATGTGCATTGGCAAATGGTCAAGAATACAATTGAATAAGAACATAATTAATTTATTAATTTATTTTGTGCCCATTTAATGATGCCTCTATGTGTGTGTAAGAGAAAGAGGTGGGGGAGAGGGAGGGAGAGAGAGGGAGGGAGAGTGGGTAGGAAGTTTTTTCCTTGGTTAGTCTAAGATAGCTTTGTTCACATTTTGTTTGATTTTAGTTCTTAAGGTATTTGGCTTCATGGTTGTAGAAACCTGAGCGGAGAACATTTTCAGAGCACGAATTGCTGAAAAAGAGACTAGCACACCATGTAATGTATTTTCATTATTCCCACTGCGTGCAGTCAGTGTTCTGACACTGAGTGAGGAGGAAGTCGTTCTGAGGCTCCACAGAAGGGTCTGCATTAATTAATCTTCATTAGAAATCTTTCTTTGGCCTTGGAAATTAAAATGTACCGATGTGGTTTGCCACACAGAGTTTTCGATTAGCAAAATAACAATTCTCAAGAGGCTGTTTGTAAATTTTGCATTCTTCCGGCAGACCTTAAGAAATCAGTATTTAAACGGCATGAAGTTAGATAACTGCCTAGAAAAGTGCATTAGTTGGTTTAAAATTGAGAGATTAACTAGAGTGACATTTATTTCTCCCCTCCCCACAAACTGCAGAAATGTCTATTGAAGAGATGCACCATCTGTCATATAGGTCCATCTCTTTTATTTCTGTGTAGGTAGGGAGTTAGAGCTAAAAGAGGCCATTTAAGGCTATCAAATCCAATCCTCTTCTCAATATATGAATCAAATCAAGGCAATCTAAATAGATGGCTGTCTATTTCAACATATCCAATGAAAGGCATCCTACCCCTTTTCTGGCTAATTGGTTCTATTATAAAACTGCTTTTATCGTTAAGATGTTTCCTTTCTGATGGAGTCTACTTTCCTGTCACTTAGCTGCATTGTTCTGTATCCTATATTCTGGAATGAGAGACAATAGCTCTTGACCTTGTTTAAGTGATGTATTTTCCATTACTTAAAAGTATGCTATTCATTCATAAAGTAGCATGCTTAAAGTATGCTATTCATTCTGTGCACTTGCTAGTCATTCTCTTTAACTGATCATCTATCTTTCAAGGCACCTTTTGTGGAGATAGAGCACTTATTAAAGAAAACATACTATTTTAAGAATGTAGAATATAAATCTAAATGCACTGCATATTAGCACGCAACAAAGCAATGTTCTCAGTATATTTCTGCTGACAAATAACAACTAGCTGCCAAGATGAACCATTTTGTGGATCCTGTAAGTAAAGCTCATGTTCAGTGTATATAAACAGTCCAGTGGAACGTATAGCAAACTGCCTTTTTCTAAGCAAGTTTTGGATTATAAACTCAGTGAGATATCTGTGAGAGTTGCTTCTACATTTGTATGGAAATCCTTATATTCTTTTAGCATAAAACCATTTGGTTTTTAATTCATTCCTGATCTCTACAGTTTAAGAAATACTTTAGTAGTTGTAGGTAAGATTTTTCTATCCTGTTGTCCACATGTTTTTTCCCGAACACCATCACTCTGCTAAATAAATAATTCCCTGTCAAACTAGTTACTAAGTCTGCATTACTATTAATCTTCTCATTGTTCCTATCACCCATCTCCTCCCACTTATGACTGTATGACTGTAACCTTGTTGCTGGTATCCTTAAGATTTATATTGACTGTTTCCTAATATGATTTGATTGCTTATTTGTTCCCTATGACTATTTTTAAGTGTTGTACCTTATGATTCTTGATGAATGTATCTTTTCTTTTATGTACATCGAGAACGTATGCACCAAGACAAATTCCTTGTGTGTCCAATCACACTTGGCCAATAAAAAATTCTATTCTATTCTATTCTATTCTATTCTATTCTATTCTATTCTATTCTATTCTATTCTACCAAGTTAGTTAAGAGGAGAGTAAAAAATGCAACTACATTACAGTGCATGAAACCAGGGACAGTTGGATCTTCTTCAAGGCTTCTCCCACTGCTACACTTTGTACAGAATCTGCACAGAGGTGCGATTCACATAATTTTCCTACCAGTCCACTCAGCACCCAAAATGTGAGCATAGGCGCCACCTACGTGCATGTGCCCAGCCTTTCGCGTGCATGCCTTCCGTGCTCTCACCCGGCCTCAAAAAGGTGCCTAAATAGGACAGCATAGAGCCGGGGCGGTGGGCAGGCCAACCCGCAATTTCCGCTACCGGTTCACTCGAACTGGTCCAAACCAGCTGAATACCACCTCTGAAGCTGCAGCTCTTGGGGGACCTGCCTTATTTAGGTGATCATTCTGTGACTGAAACCTTCATTGGTCAAAAAAATTATATATATTTTTTAATGTGGGGCTCCTGTTACATCCTGTAAACTCTCTAATACTCCTCAGCTTACAACAGTTTATTTAATGACTGTTCAAAGTTGCAAACAGCACTAAAAAAAGTGACTTATGATCATTTTTTCACACTTAAGACCATTGTAGCATCCCCACGGTCACATGATCAAAATTCAGATGCTTGGCAACTGACTCATATTTACGACAGTTGCAGTGTCCTGGGGCCACGTGATTACATTTTGTGACCTTCTGACAAGCAAAGTCAATACTAATTTAACAACTGCAGTGATTCACTTAACAACTGTGGCAAGAAAAGTTGTAAAATGGGGCAAAATTCACTTTATAACTGTCTCGCTTAGCAACAGAAATTTTGAGCTCAATTATGGTTGTAAGTCAAGGACTATCTATACACTCTTGGCCTCAGGCTTAAACACACATTCCTGCCCACCCGCAATGGATGCTTAGTTCTTCCTTCCATTTTTTTTTCTTGTGCCAAACATGAAAATCTTCTTTTCAGCTCCTGTAACTGGGAATAATTAAAACAAGACTGGTCTCTTAAGTACATATTTAATTATTTAAAAAATGACTTCCTCACAAAAACAGTTCTCAAAAGCCTAAATGCATTCTGATGGAATTGATTGCCCAGGAGATTTCAGAGAAAGAGCGATACATATATGGGATTGCTCATTTTAAAGATACTTGCAATGACTCCAAGCATCAGCTTTTAAACGCGGCCTATTTTATGTACTGAATCTGTTATGCTTTCTTATTAGTGTTTTAATCACTAATCGTATTATGAACAGATGCCCTATTTTGCAATTTCAATCAACTAAAATTTTCCTTGGTTTAAAATCCATTCATGTGATAGAAATAATTGGCTGAATTGCAAATTGGATAAGAAATTGTATTTTAATTAACCTGATTTAAGTATCCTGTGTATGTATACACACACACACACACACACACACACACACACACACACAAGTATATACGTACACATACTCACACAGAGTATATCACAGAAGTGAGTACTCCCTCTCACATTTTGTAAATATTTAAGTATATCTTTTCATGTTAAGAAGAAATGACACTTGGCTACAATGTAAAGTAGTGAGTATATAGCTTGCATAACTCTGTGTGTGTGTGTGTGTGTGTATGTATGTATGTATGTATGTGTATGTGGGAGGGAGCATACTGCATCCCTTTTGCCTTTCAGCTCCAATCCAGGAGCCCTCAAGCAGTCGCATTCACGACAAACCATTTTATACCAAATTTATATTTCGCTGATAAATATCTCTGAGCCAACTACCAGTTCTGTGGGTGTGGCTTAGAGGATTTCATGTGACTGGGTGGGCGTGGCCAACTTTTTTTTTTTACTTTTTTAAAGCATTTTTTACTACCTATTCGCCCCAACAAGTAGTAAAAAAATGGTTTAAAAAAGTAAAAAAAAAAAAAAAGGTTCCGACGATCACAGCTGTGCCACGCAATCATTGGAACCTTTTTTTTAAAAAACTTTTTTAAAGCATTTTTTTTAGTACCGGTTCGGGCGAATAGGTAGTAAAAAAATGGTTTTAAAAAGTTTTTAAAAAGGTTCCGATGATCGCGTGGCACAGCTGTGATCGTCAGAACCTTTTTTTTTTTTACTTTTTAAAGCATTTTTTTACTACCGTTTCACCCGAACCGGAGTGAACTGGTAGCATTTCACCCCTGGTTTGTGCTCATATGAGTTCCGTCAGTCTACTTAAAATATGATTAGGTTTAGAAAAAGTAAGGGACAGTGTTGCTTTCGGTTACCTCCAGTGCGAGAGTCAAGATCCTTTTCAGTGCGTTTGATAGAGACTACTGGCAGGAAGGCACAGTTGCATTCATTATCTGCTTATTAGTTTCTCAGAGATACTTATCTCATGCCCTGAGAATAGATTTCTAAATTAGATAGGCCATAGGTTATTCCAGCATGACTCTCCTTTAATTCTGGCAGTGACTTGGGCGCCCTCCTGTCCTGTCCATTCACTGGCACTGCTTGATAGAAACTGATTTATGTTTTCCAATGACTTGCCACAAGAATAAAATTTTCTTCCAGCTGGACTGATGTATATTTTATCATTTCACCCATAAGCAGTTTACTCAAGCATAGTTTAATAATTGCTTGAGAACCTCTTACGAAGACATCAATACAGAACAATACAATAAAATCTGTGAATTGGATCTAGGTTTACCCATGATGAAATCAGTGCAACGCAATCTGTTTCTGACTCTATGTAGCTAAAGATGTCAACAGTCCAATTGCTTCATATCAATAAATACGAGGTTCTAGATTTACACAGGTATTGTTCCCCGGTGATTGTACCTTCTTTTTGTTACTTTGGTTTAATAGCCAGATAAAAGAGCCTTGATAGTACAGTGGTCTACGCACCCTGTTATTAACACAGCTGCCTGCAATTTCTGCTGGTTCGAATCTTTCCAAGGCTCAAGGTTGACTCAGCCTTCCATCCTTTCTAAGGTAGGTGAAATGAGGACCCAGTTTGTGGGGGCAATAAGCTGACTTTGTATAAAATATACAAAAGTATGAAGGCTATTGCTTAACGCATTGTAAGCCGCCCTGAGTCTCCGGAGAAGGGCGGCATATAAATCAAAATTAAAAAAAAAAAAAAGATGAGAGCCAGGAAGGCAGAACGTACTTCCTTCTTACAATCCTTCTGTAGAACATGGAAGTCCAATTTTATCTAGCGTGACACACGTAGCAAAAACTGTGAATAGTTTTCTCTGTTATTTATTTGAAGATAGGGAAGGCTCAGTTGGCTGATACTGGTCAGCAAATACAGGTTCTAATAAATTAGGGGTTTTTTTAAAAAAAAACCCATACTTTGTTGCATAGCAGAAGATATTCACATTGATTATCAACACAGCTGACCTGAATAAAGTACATTTCAATTGTGGTCTTTGATGAAGAGCTGTGTATCTCAATTCTAATAACTCATCTCCAGTACGAACATACTGTCACACATTACACACACACTGTTCAGAATAGCCTAAAAGAAATGCACTCCTGATAATTTGGAACAAATTAAGATAGCTAGGTAGGTACCTGTAGGTAGATAGAGGGGGAGGGGGAGAGAGATTGATCCAGACCCAGGCCCAGACCCATAGGTTTGAGGAGTCTTGTTTGTTAAAAGTCATTTTTATTTAAAATATTTATATACCAGCTGTCATTTCATACATCCAACATTAATCCTTCTTATGAATTTTAAAATTGCAAAAAAATGTTTTAACCATCATTAGAATGTATAAAGCAGTGATGGCGAACCTTTTATTCCTGCCGAGTGCCCAAAGCGCACACGCACACATCCAAAATGGAATGTGAGCGCCCCCTGCGCATGTGCCCCCCTTGCCCATTTTTGGCTTCCAGGTTGGTGCAGGAGGCTTTCCAGGCCCAAAAGGGGGTGCAGGGG
This sequence comes from Arizona elegans, assembly GCA_022577455.1. Lineage (NCBI taxonomy): Eukaryota > Metazoa > Chordata > Lepidosauria > Squamata > Colubridae > Arizona > Arizona elegans. The sequence continues at coordinate 97,436,509 of JAKOOJ010000006.1, read as the reverse complement.
GGCGCATGCATGAACCTCCAAAATGCAATGCGAGCTCCCCCCACGCATGCGCCCTGCCTCTCCATGGTGAGGTAGAAGGGAAGAGAGTCACCTTTTGAAAAACAGGGAGAGACTGAGCCATTGTCACAGCACGATAGGCAGCCCCAAGCCAGAATTTCCTTCCTAAAGTCCAAGCAGAATATCTTCAGTCCAGCATTGAATCATATTAATTTGAAATGATGGGAAATTCTCAAGTCTTCTGTTGGTATAAACTAGTCGTCTTTAGAGGCAGAAGATCTGGGGGCTATTCTTTCAGGTCCTGCTGATAGGTCACCAAGGTCCTGGATCAAATGTGTCTTTAATCTGATCTAGGAGGGTTGATCTATTTTCATGTTTCTCAACTTCAGCAACTTTAAGTAGTGTGGAATTCAGTTCCCAGAATTCCTGAGCCAGGGAATGGATCTGTACTATAGGAGTATAGTTATTAGAAGAGATTAAATGGGTAAATCTATGATGGCGTTTCCCGTTAATTATGTAAATCACACAATTTCCGTATAATATATGTTATATTGAGATATATTGATTGTCGTCAATAATTGAGGATATTGAACTCACCAGGGATGGTTGATAAATGACATATTTTCCTGGATCAATTTCATTTTCTCCCTGCTTTATTTCTAAGCACACATTTGTTATTTTAAAACCTTATTACCGCAGCCTGAGACCATTTCTTAATTTAGGTTTTGAATTCTCCAAGCTTAATTTCTCTTTGCACATCATTACCATGTTTGTCTCTAATTTGTAATTAAACATTTTCTCATTTAAATCCAGTTACTAACTTATATGAGTTTGATTGGCCTAAATTCCAACAGTAAAAGAATGATTTATTTCTACAGCAAACGTGGAATGGATAAGCGGCGGTTGGATGGAAGCAAATCAGCAGTGGAAACACCACAAAAGAGGAAGAAGATGAAAGTCAACCAAGAGGATTCTTTTCTAGCATTAGATACAGGTCTTTCCCTTGCAGAAGATGAAGCATTAGTATTACAGTTGCTCAACAATTAAATCTCTTGTTTTCCCCTTGGCAATGTTATTCCAGTTATTTTTGTCTTTATTAAACAAAGACAAGGATAGATGAATGCCAAAAAATATCCATGTGTTAACATCTGAAAGTATAGATTCTCTGATAGGTGCCTCGTGACTTCTTTAGATCATAGGTGTACTCCGTTATGAAAGTTGTAAATGTCTTTATCTGTCAGATCTTTCAATACTTATTTTTTCTAAGATGCCAGGATTGTTTTTTTAAAAAAAATAAAATAATAATTCTTTGTACAGAAAGTTTTGAGTAACCCAGAAAAATAAATCCTTCCCATCTTGGGGTACGTTTTATAAGGTAAAATTATCAAAATTGAATGGATACCCATAAAATATTTTAAATATTTATATAACAATACTTTTTTTTTCCAAAATAAGAAAAGGTATGCCTTCAATTTTCCTTAAAGCATTTACTTTATATTCTCAATGTTGATATAAATTCTCCTTGCTATTGATAGTTATCAATAAATAAAAATACTAATAATTCTGTATATCATTTCTTCTTATGGGGTATTTCCAGATTTTTATCTTTCAAGCACTCCATTTCAATCACTAAATAACATTCCAACAGTGTACATTTTTCACCATTGTTAGCAGGAAAAAATACGCAGGTTGAAATGTGTTCCACAGGAGAATAGAGCTCAGCTTCTGCTTCAGACTTCTCTAAATGCAGGTAGTTCTCAAGTTACGACCCTAATTGACCAAATGACCAAAATTTCTGTCACTAAATGAAGTGATCATTAGGCAAAACACCATTTATCAATCGCAGTCCAGTATTGTTGGGGGCAATAGGCTGACTCTGTAAACCGCTTAGAGAGGGCTGTAAAAACACTATGAAGCAGTATATAAGTTTAATTGCTATTGCTATTGCCGGTTGTTGAGCCAGGTCTACATCACCATCACGCTTCTCCTGCCTGCCACACTCACTTGCTATAACTCCCCCACTTCTCAGACCTTACGGCCACCCTGCACTCTGCCCCCCCCCGCCAGCTCCAGCTGACCTGCACTCCTTCCACTGTTGATGAGGCATTATCAGTCTGGCCTTTTGTGAGGCAGCTGTTAGATTCATGTGGCTGCACAGAGGTTTTACGGCTCTTGCACAAAAGGGCAGCAATTACCTTAGCACACACTAAGCACATATGCTGCCCTGCCCCCCCCACACACACACAGGTACAGCAAGAGTTCTACAGGTGTTTAATCAACCCCCCCCCAAAGGTCCTCGGAAAGCACCCCCATTGCACAAGTCCAGATTCCGAACTCAACATGGCAAGAGTCACAGAGTAACCGAGTTCAACAGATACACAGAAAGTCCAGGAAAGCAGTCCACAATTCAAACGGGTCAGGATACATGGCACAAGCACACAAGACATGGAACTGGACACTTTGCTCCAGCAACGCTCAAGTCCTCAGAGTGGGATTAAATAAGCAACGCTGGTGCAGCCCTTCATGAGAGGCGAGGTTGCCTCCTCAAGAGTTGTCTAGCTGACCCAACATTGTGTCTGTCTCCCCTCTGTTCTACATGTCCTTGGATCAGTCCTCAGTGCTAACAGGCAGTAGCTGCTCTCAGTTCTTGCCTGGAGCCTCCTGGCCAACTTGCTCCATCTGTGGCTCACTTCCCTCAGTCTCAGCCTTTCACTCGTCTTATTGACCCAGCTGAGGCTGCTCGTCAGGCAAGCATGCTGTGAGCCCCGAACCTGATCAATATTCGGCTCCGCACTTTCCTCTGCAGACTCAAGCTCACCCTCCTCCTCTCAACTCATGTCTGGAGAGGGGTCTGGGGGCAGATCCATGACAGCACGCTTTGTCAGCACGCTTTGAGAAACAAGATGGAGGTCAGCAGTGGTGGCAGCAGGCAGGTTGTCAAGGGGGCCGGGTGGAGGGCAGGGCAGTCAAAAAGGCAGAGATGGGGAAAAACAGGCAGGTGGGAAATATATATTATATTTCATATGGCATAACGGAGTACAGCATTAGTGCATAAAAATTCTCAAAACATGAGCAAAATACTAAACACCCAATTATTTTAAAAGTACACAGTATGAGTGAGGAATACAATTATGAATAAAATTAAATTACGTATGAGCAGTTACTAAAGTACTAAAAGCGTGACTAAATCTATGGCCCAGATATCTAGATCATTTAGCCATTGGACAGCAGTGCCCTCAAAATGATGTATTTCATGCAGCAATCCAGGGAATCTTCTGAGGGGACATTCTGTTGCAGTAGGATGTAAAGTTGATGAGATGTTCCCATAGTCCAGTGTTTCCCAAACTTGGCTATTTTAAGATGCATGGACTTCAATTCCCAGAATTCCCCAACCAGTATGCCTGGTTGAGGAATCCTGGGAGTTGAAGTCCATACATCTTCAAAGGGTCAAGTTTGGAAAACACTGCCATAGTCAAAAGTTAGGATTATCAACCAGCCCCCATTTATATTTCCAATATTAGCAACTGCCATGGTTGATTCGAATTCAGTTGAGCGCTTGTCCAGATTTTCCTTGGGAGTTCAAAGCCGAAGGGGCGCTGTACTGAATCAGACACTAAATTAAACATCTGTGTTAGAATTTGCCCACTCCTGGCACCATGTTATCTCAATGTAAAAACCTTCTCTAATTAATTGCTGTCCACATTTCCACAGAGGGTTCCGAGAATGGAGTCTTAAAGAATTTGATTGTGACGCTTCTTGTGTACAGTTAATAATCGGTTTGCCTCACATTTTTGTACCTCCCATTTTTAAAGCTGATTATCTTCTAAGATGGGAGGATGATATGTTAAACAATACCAGTAGCCGTAGTCGGGGGAGTTGAAGCACATCCTGCAGTTTTAAATGCAAATGGATTACCAACATTTTTTTTTAAAAAAAAATAGGTTATTAAATTATGGGATCCACTCACATTTGCAATGGTCCTAAATTCAAGAACTGGTCATATGTACCCTTTGTTTAGTACCATCATAATTTCAAATTGTTAAGTAAAGACTACCTGTATACCAAAAAGTAAAGAAATCTCATAAAATAAGGCCACACATGTTTTTAAAATAAATATATGCCATGTGGTTAGGCAGTTGCATCCTTTTGCTTGATATTCAATTTATTTTATTTATTTAAATACATTATGTACATTATATGTACATTATGTACATTAATGTTTAAATACATTAAACATTGCACAAGGGGGATTGGTTGTTTTATTAGATATTTGGTCAGTATACATTTCCTTCCTTCCTTCCTTCCTTCCTTCCTGCCTGCCTGCCTGCCTTCCTGCCTTCCTTCCTGCCTACCTACCTACCTACCTACCTACCTACCTACCTACCTCCTAAAAGAAGCAGCTTTTGGAAACTTTGAAGCCAGGGTTGGGAAAGATTGGCATTGAGCCATTAGAAGGAAATCCATGGTGTTCTATCTTAGTTGTGGGAGAGATCATAAAAACCAAGAGGCATGTGTGAAATTCACTAGGAAATGGCGATTGAATCAGGATTTACAGCCCCTCTTATAACCCCATTTTTCAAAGAAGTAGGATTGCAATCAGCTTGTCCACATCTTATATCTGCCTTACTGTAACAAAGTTGTTTATTTCCAGTATCAGTCATTTCAAATTGTGCTCCAGGGAATTTTGGCAGTCTGAAATGAGATCACAACCCATAGAAATGCAGAGTTAGAGGAGGTTTTGTAGACTGCCTTGACTAACCCCCTGTTCAATACAGAAAATGCAGAGCTTGGAGAATCCACGAAAGTTGACTTTTCATCATTTGAGTGGAGATTAATAGCAAGGAAAGCAGATAATGCCTCTAAATAATTAGTCCCAATGCTGTTGATAAGATTAGCCAAACATTCAATTAAACTGCACCACCCTGTCATTCAAGGCCATTGAACCACTCATACTTTGCAGGGCAGCAAAGAAGACATTTTTTTTCCTGTTCTTCATAAAATGTCTTGAAAAGATTTCTATCATGTGATAGACGTATCCAGGGGTGAGTTCTACTTACCTTTACTACCAGTTCACAACGGGATTGCGCTCGCTTCGCTTGTGCGCATGCCAAGCTTCTGCACATGCGCAGATCGCCTATGACGACATCCGGGGCGGTGGGCGGAGCCTCCCGTTGGTTTTACTACTGGTTCTTGCGAACCGGTCCAAACCGGGGGCAACCCATCACTGTATGTATCCGTTCAAACCAAATTTTTAATTTGTTTTTATATATATGCTCAAAAGTGGAAAGGTTCAAATTACCCACAGTTTTTTGTTGTTGTTGTTTTTAAAATTTGATTTATATGCCGCCCTTCTCCGGAGACTCAGGGCAGCTTACAATGCGTTAAGCAATAGCCTTCATACTTTTGTATATTTATACAAAGTCAGCTTATTGCCCCCACAAACTGGGTCCTCAATTTACCCACCTTAGAAAGGATGGAAGGCTGAGTCGACCTTGAGCCTGGTGAGAATTGAACTCGCAGTAATTGCAGGCAGCTGGATGTTAAATGCTGCCTTGGGAGGCATTAGCCTCCTATGCCACTCAGGCTCCATTACAGTAAAGGGTAATTCAGTTGGTGAAGATGATGAAACTTACAGAGATGGCTAAATAGATTTCCTTAATTAGAGAAAATATTATTTTTACATTTACTGCTAACAGGAAACCCCTTACACATTTTTTTTTGCATAAAACAGAAAGAAATAATTTGTGCTTTTGATGATTAAGTGAAAAAAATTAGATAATTAAAAAGAGAGCTTTTCTTTTTGTAATCATGGAGTGAGAAATAATTTTGTAATCGCACTTTTTATTTACTGCAAAGAAAATTGCAGCAGTTGCTTTATTTTTCCTTTATTTTTATTTTTCTTTTCTTTTTGTACTTTTTCTTTTATCTTTGCCTTTTTTCTTCCCTTTATTTTCGTTTTTGTTAGCTTTTATCTTCTTTTTTAAAAAAATTAATAATATGTATACAAAAAACCAGCACTACTTTTATTGCCGTTGTGAATTTATGAGTTTATATATATTCATCTTAAAGCAGAATACTCTAGAAAGCCAAAATATTCTGAAATATGGATGCATTAGCTTTTCTGGGGGTAAAATATGAGACATGGATTGAAATTCTTAGACCTTCCGCCACATATAGCGGTATCACCTTTAGATGGATTTGTGTTTGGCTGACCAATTGCACTCAGCATGTAGTCCTCAATGGAATTACATCTACATGGAAGGAAAGAGGCAGTGGGGTACTCCAGATTCTCTTTTGGGCCCCGTGCTCTTCAACCTTTTCATGAATGTCCTACATGAGTGGATTGAAGATGCACTCATCAAAATTGTGGATGACACTGAGCTGAGGGGAATTGCTAACACTTTGGAAGATAGACACAGAGCAAACCCACCTCAAAATTGCCACAAATTGGTAATATTTTGTAGGAAATTGACTTAGGTTGAGCCGGAGGGTGGGGTCAAACGCATCATCAGTCTGGAGTCCCTACGCCCCCAAAAGAGACCTAAGTCCAGCTCCCCTTGAAATCAGTTGACTCTTATCTAGTACCAATTTGCCTTGACAATTAGTATTGTCTATACTATTCTTGTGTATAGGTCGCATGGAATAAATTTACAGTGCTTTTTGAACTCTATTCTGGCTCTTGGTTTCATGCATCTGACATATTTAATGTCACAGAAGGGGAAAAAATCCTGTTCAAAATACGAAGAATACACACATGCGCGCGCGCACACACACACACACACACACACACACACACACACAGACAGACTGGACACAGCATTTAAATATCTCAGATAAATGTTTTTACCCTGAAACTTTTTACCCTAGGAACAAAAATGAAATCACATTCTAAGAACTGAATATTTGCAGTGATTATTGCCCAAAAATCTTTTGTTTCCCACTTGCACAGACAAATTGAAATAAAAAGAATTGTATGAATATAGGAAATTCTAAACGTGTGATCTCCATCTCTATCTGGCATTCAGAGATGTTTAGAAGTACCGTACTCCTAAATTTGTGTTGCTCATCAAGATTTTGTATATGGAATCACCTTTGCGTTGGAAATCTCAGTTGGCATTCTAGAACAAATCTACAGAATATATCCCATTTTACTGAAAGAAGATCACAAACCTCCATTTGCACAGTTAAAAGTTGAAATGTATACTTTTTAAAGCCTTGCATAGTTCAAGATCTGTGTCTTTGTACAGTTTGTACAGTGCAAGATCCATATCTATGGAGGCCACCATCCAGATATTCCATCATCTAAGGCGATAAAGGGGAGCCCTACATTTCTATATTTTATTTATATGTGTTATCTTGTTTTTGCACATATGTACTGAAGAATGGTGTATCATATTACTTAATAATATTTATTGATAAAATAAATGCAAGACAGGCTGCTTTAACCATCTCAGCAGCAAGTGACCGATTATTGCTTTGAAAAAGATCACTAGATCCAGCAAGTCTGTTTCATGTTCTCTAGAATTTATCTTTGCCAATTAGAGCTTAGAACATAAAGGCACATAGCCCTAACCTTGGTTTTTACAGTTCCCAGAAAATGCTCTAATATGAAATGAAAAATGAACTGTTAAGACTCAAAATAAGTTTAATTGTTTTTTTTAAAAAACCCAAAGATTCCCCAAATTTCCTTCAACCCAAGGGTGGGGGGAGCCTGGTGGCTCAGCAGACTGTTAGCATTGTGATTAACACCAGCTGTCTGCAATTACTGTAAGTTCAAATCTCACCAGGCTCAAGGTTGTCTCAGCCTTCCATTCTTTCTAAGGTAGGTAAATTGAGGACCCAGTTCGTGGGGGCAATAAGCTGGCTTTGTATAAATATACAAAAGTATGAAGGCTATTGCTTAACACATTGTAAGCCGCCCTGAGTCTCCGGAGAAGGGCGGCTTATAAATCAAATAAATAAAAAAAATAAAAAAAATCCTGGTTTTGCCTATATGTGTACCTCTTCTATTTTGCATTATTTCCCTTCCTTGCCACCTCCCCAAACTATAAAAGATAATTCCTAAACACCAAAAGTTTGCTAATCTCCGATTTAAAGTATTTGTATGGAGAACTCTGGTGAAAGCTCAAACTTGATTATTTCTCAAAACAGATTTGCTGGTTACGTAAAATGTAGGTTTGATTTTTCTCAGTGCATTACAAAAATAACTGGATTGCGCTGAAAAACTCGGTCATGTACAAAAATAATGTGTTTTCTGGACACACGTTGACATGCTCAAGGTTGATAACAGTGAAATTTGGCAACAGGCTGAATTGAGAAATGATGCCTGCATTGAACCATGATATCAACTTTGCACAGAACTGAAATTCTTTGGCTTGAAGCCATCACTGACATATTACTCGGGTCCTTCCACTTGGTTTGCTGATGAAATATGGAGAGAATTCACTGAACACATTTCATTTCAATCCCACATCTGGGGTTGTGGCATGTAGAGGTCGAGCAGAAGCAACCCAACAACATTTTCATGGTTTTCTTCCATTTATTTGTTTTTAAAAGCTATACATAACTTTTGACAGATTTATTTGAAAAATAAAATTTTAAAAAAACAACCTTTGATGTACTGTACATGTTGAGTATAATTTTAAACCATGATTCAGAATGCTTGCAAACGTGTAAATTAAATTTAACTCCAAAACAGCTATCAGTTTTGAAGTCTCGTCTCAGCTTGACATTTCGATCTCTTTATGATTATTGTGTGCAATAGCAATCAAAAGACGCTCAGATTTCAAGGTTGTTGCATTACCTTTCAAAAATAGCAGCGCTGTTCCTAATTTAATGGTAGGGATAATTTGGTCTCAGCCAGAAATGTTTATATAATTCTGCTGAAGTGCCGTTGCACTCCCCCCACTCGCTTTAAAGGAACACTTAAGACATTCCTTACTTATCTCTACCGCAAAAATCTTAGGAGGGTTCGAATCCTTTTTTGATAAAACAGTAAAGCTTCAGGTTATAGCCAATAGGAAGAAATATCAGAGATGGCTGAATTGGTAGATAATACCGACTTACAAACCTTGTGAAAATAAATTGCTGGACTAGGCCAAAGGCCTAACATTCTGTGTCACACAGTGGCCAAGCAGGTGCATTTAAAATGCCTACAAATGTCAAGGAAGACAATTTTCCTTCACCACAGCTGGTATTTAAGGTTTATTGCTTTCAATTCTGGATAAACTGTTACCAAGATTAATAGAATCATAGTGCTGGAAGGGACCTTAAAGGTCTTCTAGTCCAACCTCCTGCCAAGATAAGCATGCTTATACCACCCTGGACAAGTGATTGTCCATTCTTTTCTTGGAAAGGACTGGGACTGTTTTAAACCTTTTTTCCAATAACACTCTTAGCACTTTTCCCAGAAGAAAAAAAGTAGCAATAACAATAGCATTTAAACTTATATACCACTTCACAGTGCTTTACAGCCCACTCTAAGCAATTTACAGAATCAGCATATTACCCCCAACAATCTGGCTCCTCATTTTACCGACCTTGGAAGGATGGAAGGCTGAGTCAACCTTGAGCCGGTGAGATTCGAACTGCCAAACTGCTGGCATCCGGCAGTCAGCAAAATTAGCTTGCAGTACCGCACTCTAACCGACACCACAGTTCACACCTGCTCATTCAGGTGGTGAGTTCATTGTTCCACAGCTTAGCTTCCCCACCCCCCAAAAAATAACGTTATTAGAGATTACAATAAAAATAATATAAACCAGAAGTAAAAAGTTTTCCCTTGTCTGGTCGTGTCTGAGGATGTTCATCTCTGTTTTCCAGCCAAGGGCGCCAGCGCTATCTGAAGACGCCAAAGGTGCACAGAATGCTGTTACTTTCCCACTGAAGTGGTACCTATTTATCTACTTGTATTTGCATGCTTTCGAACTGCTAGGTGGGCAGGAGCTGGGAAAAGTAATGGGAGCTCACCATGTCATGTGGTACTTGGGTCTTGAACTACCAATCTTCCACTACACCCAATTTTAGTAAATTGACTGTCCCTTAAATTACAATATATACACTTCTCACCCCTTTATCCTCTTTTTTAAAAAACTGACCTTATTAAATTTATAAAAATAAAAAATAATTATAAAAAATTGTGGGTAGGAGATGGGGAAAAGCATGGGAAAAAGTTAAAAAGTGACAAAGAAAAGTGCGAGGATGTTGACTTCTGGCTTTCTTCAGTACAACTACATCCACCTCTTAACTAAAAACAAAAGCCAAAATCCTTGTCATTAATTCAATATCAGCAAAGCAACAAGTTCAATAAGATTTGTCAAACAACTAAATGATCAATCTTAACCTTGATTGAAGAAGCCAATCTATTCTTTTTCTATCTTTTTTAACAATCTTAATTCTTACCCCATCTAAATAGAGTCTCACAGCTTGATTTTTTGTCATTTTATCCTACTCCAAAAGATATTTCAGAACTTTAGAAAGTCAGTTGTGTAAACTAGTAAGATAAAGTTTTCCTTTTTTGACACTTCTTAAAAAGTCCTTCAAAGCTTCAACAGATCTCTTTTGTATATCCAGTAAAAAAAAATTCCATCTCTTTTTTCCTAGTCTAATAGTTGTATAACTCCTTTCAGCATTGAAGTATCATCCTGTTTCCTTTGAAAGTCCAATAGATGCTCTTCTGCATCCTTGTTATTCTTTTCCACACCAATATCATGTTCTGATTAACTTCAACCTTATCCAGGTTATCTTGTTCTTCTTCCATTGTATCCTTAACCTTGATAGGTCCTTGTATCTATCCATCATTTCTGAGTCTCAAAGACCATTTCTCATAAATTCCCATAATTTTTCATTTGTTTTCCATCAAACAGCTTACAGTTTCTTTCCTTCCTTCCTTCCTTCCTTCCTTCCTTCCTTCCTTCCTTCCTTCCTTCCTTCCTTCCTTCCTTCTGTAGAAAGTTAGCACCCATCCCTCCCTTGAAAGAATCAAATATTAAAATATTAAAAAGGCAGAATATTATATTTCCCTGGAAACATATTTCTTTTTACAGGCAGGAAGCAAACTTACTCTTAATAGCCCCCACCTTTCTTAACAGCCCCCAGCAGATGTCAGCACTTAAGAGATAAAGAGATAGCTAGCTCTATTCATAAGCAAATTCCCTGCAGCAAGATCTGAACAAAGGTAAGATTAGCCCTCAGCCATAATAGGAATTACCCAATACCCTTTCAGAACACAAGCTCCTTCACTGCATCATCTCAGTTGCACCACATCCTCCAAACTTCAATCAAACCTGGGACAACCTACAGAGCCAGCTATGACCCATACAACAGCCAATAGAATACATGTTCTTGCACAGGAACAGGAAGCTCAAGTTCAAAACCCAAGAGAAGGTATAAATACCCCTCACTCTCAATTCCATGTAGTCAGTTGCCCAGAACCCATGTGCTTGGTGGTTCTGCTTCACCATTAAACCATCTTTCCAATCAGCCTCCATGTTTCCAGTGTCTTTCTCCCTGTCTTGGAACTGAACCAGATGGATATTTCTTCCAACACTTCCTTTGGCTCCCTCTAGAGTCTAACTTTTATAATCCCATTATCTTCTTATGACTAGTAAAAGAGTAAACAATGCCACTTTCTTATGAGAGGAATTCTTCAAATAAAATTAAAATTATAATTCCAAATCCATCTGAGGCTCTAATGTATCATTAAACTTTCTAAAAATCATATTCTAAGCACCCTTTGTTATTTAATCCAGAAAGTTACATTTTTCAAAAACATTTGTATTTAAAAAAATCTTTCTCTCAGGAGAAGGCAACCCACCTGCCAAACACAGTATAACTTATCATTTAGAAAGGTCTTAATCCTTTGAAAACAACGGAACTGGGGGTGGGATGTTGCAAATCCTAAATGATTAAGAATTGAGGCTGAGTCAAGTTTAATTTCCTTTAAAAAGGCTTTGTTAACAACTGTTGAGCAAAGATAATTACTCCCTCAACTCCTAGACGCACAACCCAGAAGCAAACTGCTAACAGCAATTCCTGTGGTTTACTAGTGAAGTGTTGCTATAAGGAGTCATGTGGGCTATTTCAATGATCTCTCTTTAATTCGGAGAAGATTGGGCAGCCAGGATCTTAATCCCACACAGATCTCTGTCATAACGCTATCCCATTGCAAGTGACACCTAGCTCACCATAGCTTTCACCTGGGAGTCACTTTTCCACATCTTAACTTGATACCTTGTTGACTGAAGGGAGATCATGAGCTTATCTCTGGCTTGGGATAACTTTTAACAAGCATATTAGATGTGATGATCCAAACAGCTGCTATCTTGCTGAATCAAGCTACAATCTGCCACACTGTGCCAAGGACACATAACAGAAGGAAAAGAAAGCTAATAAAAGTGGGAGCCAACAATCTTCTAGTCGAGAAAAAAATAATAATAATCTGCCCCTTTCCGCCATGTTGCATCTTTCTTGTGTGTGATACATTTTAGGATTGCAAAAATCCAGGTGTCTACTAAATGCTATGTTGTGATTCCTTGGATTTTGCAACTTGGACATAATAGCCCTATTCCTGTTCCCCCTGCTACCCAGTCAGATGTAGAATGTAAATATGAGGCCATCTTGTGGCAGATCAACATGCTTTTGGAGTTTTCTGTGTATCTTAAGAGTAGCAATAATAAAAAAAAATGGTTCCAGTAAAGGTAAGGTAAAGGTTTCCCTGTCCAAACATGTCCAACTCTAAGACTCAGCTTCTTGGCCAAGGGAGCCAACATTGTCCAAAGACATTTTCCATGGCCATGTGGTCAACGTGGCAATACACCAAAGGTTCAGAGAACGGTATCATCTTCCCACTGGAGTGGTACCGATTAATCTACCAGCATTAATTTGCATGCTTTCAAACTACTAGGTGGGCAGGAGCCTGGACAAGGAATGGGAGCTCATCCCATTGGGCAACTCTCAGGTCTTTAACCGCTGAGCCATCTCTGAGCCACTAATGGTTGTTGAAAAATAATACTTGAAAGTAGATCAGTCAGGAATTATTTTCTATTTATTTATTGAGTTGATTTGGCACTGTCGAACTCCAGAACAACCTGGGGCAATTCACAATACAATAAATAGAATAAAACCAATACAACAAGAACAAAAATATACAAAACAAGAGCTACTCTAGAAAAGAGGGGAAAAAACAAGATGATGAATCTGGCAAAGCACACAGAACTATATTCCTAATATCCAGTGAGGGACTCCATCTATTGTAGCTCAAGGCTTGGGACAACAGTTGGGTTTTTAAGGCCGTCCTGAATGCCATGGGGGTAGGAGTCTCATGGATCTCAGGATGAAGGTCATTCCAGGGGCAGGTGCCGTGATGGAGAACATGCACTTCCTGGATGCTGATTGAAGATGCTTTTTTGATTAAAGGAACTTGGAATATGCCAAGCTTGTCTGCTCATAATTTACATAACAACTACAGAGAATATGTATAATAATGCCACATATATGTATAATATGTATATTATATGTATATAAGATAATATATTATATAATATTATATAATATTATTAATATATTATATAATATTATATAATATATATTATATGTATATATGAATATGAATATGTATAATAATATAATAAACTACAGAGAATATGTATAATAATGCCACGTAACAGGGTGAGCTCCTGTTACTTGTCCCAGCTTCTGCCAATCTAGCAGTTCGAAAGCACGTAAAAAATGCAAGTAGAAAAATAGGGGCCACCTTTGATGGGAAGGTAACAGTGTTCCGTGAGCCTTCGGCGTTTAGTCATGCTGGCCACATAACCACGGAGACGTCTTCAGACAGTGCTAGCTCTTTGGCTTTGAAACAGAGATGAGCACCGCCCCCTAGAGTCAGGAACGACTGACTATGTAAGGGGAACCTTTACCTTACAGAGAATATTATGATTATTGATCAGAAATTCTTGAGCTAACCTTGTTTCAGCTCTTTGAGGTAGTCCAAAGAAGGAAACCAAAGTTATGCTTACTAAAACTACTTTTATTAAAGATTACAATCCCAAAATCTTGCATGTCTGAAAGCACCTCTTTCTCCCTATCAACAAGGGAACTTGAAAGGGCCAAGTCTGAAATGTTTTCTCAATTTACATTTCTGCTTTGGATTCAGATTTCTCTACTCTAATTGTTGCCTTTGTTGTAGTTCATCCTCCTGTTCCCCAAGCCATTACATTTTGTGTTTAAAGATATCCTTTTCATTACGTCTTTGCACATGCTGGCTCTCAGCCCTGTTTACTAGATGTCAGAATTTTAGAAAAGATAAACTTTACTGCATTAGAATACACAGAGTCATGTAAGAAGAGACTTGGGGTATTAGCTGCTGGGTTGAATACGTCAATTTCCAAAGATCATTGAAATTAATTGATATTAACTGGGTCTGGTATCTGTGTTTAAGGCAGCTCAGAAATTAGTAATCAGCCATGAAAAGCAGTCAGCATTGATAGCAATATTTACCATGAATTCCTCTGAGAGCCATCACCACTTCAGATGGCAGTAAATTCTTCAAGTTTACACCTTCTGTAAAGTACTTTTTATTTGTCCTGGATCTTCCCACATTTAGTTTCAGTGATTTCACATGCATATTAACATTATGTAACACCCCAGCTGTTAAATAAACATTTTTAAAAAAAGGAATTGAAAATAAGAATTCATATGCATTTGGACCATAAGAAAGACTGAGTGCCAAAGAATTGAGGCCTTTGAATTATGGTGCTGGAGAAGACTCCTGCGAGTCCCTCGGACTGCAAGGTGATCAAATCAGTCAGTCCTAGAGGAGATCAACCCTGACTGCTCTTTAGAAGGCCAGATCCTGAAGATGAAACTCAAATACTTTGGCCACCTAATGAGAAGGAAGGACTCACTGGAGAAGAACCTAATACTGGGAAAGATTGAGGGCAAAAGAAGAATGGAATGAAAGAGAATGAGGTGTCTGGATGGAGTCATTGAAGCAGTAGGCATGATCTTAAATGGACTCCAGAGGATGGTAGAGGACAGAAAGGCCTGGAGGAATGTTGTCCATGGGGTCGTGATGGGTCGGACACGACTTCGCAACTAACAACAACAACAACAACAACAAATGCATATGCACGGGGTTAATATTCTCTGATAAATGTGGTTCAGGATTTGTTTTTATTTCCTTAGTGCAAAAAAGTATTACGGGAATCAATCGTAAACTGAGTTTTAAAAAATAAAAAAGATTGTACACATGCGCACACATTTAAAAATATTTTTCATAAAGAGGCTTCCGGTTTCCTTGTCTTTGGCGACGACGGTGCCTTTTTAAGCACCGCCAGCCCAGCCGCTCGTAGAGCCGCTTCTCGATCGTGAAGTGGCTTGAAAGCTTCAAAATCCTCAGGATTCTTGAAGAAGAGGCAGCAGGGTACAGGTTGAGCCCCTGCAACCCCCCCAGGGAATTGTTTCTGGGGAGGAAACAGGAGCGGCTCCCTCCCAACCTGCTGAGACTCCGGGCGGCGTGGGACGTCTCTGCCTTTGCAGAACAAGCCGGCTGCAGGAAACGTCAAAAGAGAAAGGAAACAACCCAAATAAGCAGCCGAAATCTACTTAAACCCTGAAACTCTGAACTGCAAGTATTAGCACTTTGCTGATCTTTTATATTGAAGGGAAAACTTCTGAATGAGTGAAAGTGACTGGAAAAAATATGGCGCTCAGCATTAGAGTAAATGAATCAGCGAGTGTGGATTGGTGAAGTCATCTTGCTTTGTTACAAAGTTAATAAGTTGCTATAAAGTTGCTCCGGCTGTAATAATAGGAACAAGAGGAAAATCTCTCCCTTTTACTTGACTTTGCTTCACCACTTTATTTGAAAATGTAATATTAAGATAGAAATATTTTAAGGTAATGAGGATGTGAATTTATGTGAAAATGTTATATTAAGATAGAAACAGCTTAATGTAATGATGATGAAAATTTATAAGGGGGAGGGAGGGGTTCAAGTTTTATATACAAAGGAGGGTTTTTCCTTTTATTTGATATAAGTATATTGTGTGAAGTCTGGGGGAGAGGGGAGGGTTAGGGTGGGTTAGGGAGGTTGGGAAGTTTGGGCTGGGATGAGGGGGGAAAAAAGGGGTGAAAATGTAATTGTAAAACTTTTGCAATAAAAAAAATATTTTTCATAATGCCAGACCATAAAGCTTTAATAAATCTAATTAATTTTCTATATTAGTGGGGAAATTCTTTCATTTTGTCCTCCTTGAAGCAAGAAAACCTAGATTCATCTGTTCTAACTACACTGCAGGGCAGTGATCCTTTTGGGCAAAAGGTTCACAATCAAAAACCAGAGTACTGCCCTTTTGTTTCACTAACCACTTTCAAATTGTATCAGCCAAAGGGGTGAGGGAGGGGCGTCCTTTTTTGGGGGGGGGTGAAGGGTTGAAAGACTATCCACCTAAATAGCCATAGGTGGCTGGGTAAAGAGACATACGGTACAATGAATTATTACAATTTACATTCATCTCACTAAACCAGGTAAAACTGTGCCCTTTAAATCTAAATAGCTGCTTTCACAGAGCATTTTAAAAGTCCCAATTTTATTCTTCGTTTGAGCTTGAAACTGGCCTTGGATTGGGTAGCTCTTCAAACAGAAAGACCTTGAGTTGGAAACTTGTGAAGTTGGAAAGAGAAGTTTTACTCACTGAATGCAACCGGTGTACAGTACATCAGTGGTGGAATTCAAATATTTTTACTACCGGTTCTATGGGCGTAGCTTGGTGGGCGAGGTGTGGCTTGGTGGGTGTGGTAGGGGAAGGATACTGCAAAATCCCCATTCCCTCCCCACTCCTGGGGAAGGATGCGGCAAAATCTCCATTTCCACCCCACTCCAGGGGAAGGATACTGCAAAATCCCCATTTCCTCCCCACTCCAGGGGAAGGATACTGCAAAATT
This sequence comes from Arizona elegans, assembly GCA_022577455.1. Taxonomy (NCBI): domain Eukaryota; kingdom Metazoa; phylum Chordata; class Lepidosauria; order Squamata; family Colubridae; genus Arizona; species Arizona elegans. The sequence goes on along the minus strand of JAKOOJ010000006.1, from coordinate 97,419,565 downwards.
TCCATTCCAACCACACTCCAGGGGAAGGACACTGCAAAATCCCCATTCCCATCCCACTCTGGGGCCAGCCAGAGGCGATATTTACCGGTTCTCAGAACTACTCAAAATTTCCGCTACCGATTCTCCAGAACCTATCAGAACCTGCTGGATTTCACCTCTGCAGGACACCCCTGATAGCTGCCTCACTTCTGCTTAAACACATTGAAGGAACCAAAGTCCTCCATCACTCTAGGTAATTGTTAAATCCATTGTTAAACTGCCCTTACTGTTAAAAAAAAAATGTGTTCCTAACTTTTAGCCAGAATTTTCTTTCCTATATGTTAAGGCCATCTATATCTTGCACTTTGAAGCAATATAAAATAATTTTTTGAATTTCTTTCTGTGATGGCCTTATGAAGGGCTAACATATCCCTTCTCTGCCATATGTTCTATCCTAAGGTATAGTTTTGAGTCATCTGATTATCCTCCCCTAAGACATTTTATCTAATACAGGTAGTCCTTGACGTACAACCACAACTGGGATCACACCCAATTTTATGACCTTTTGCCATGGTTGTCAAGTGAATTAATGCAGTTGTTAAAATGAATCATGCAGTTGTTAAGAAAATCCAGCTTCCCCAATTGATTTTGCTTGTCAGAACCTGGCGGGAAAGGTGGCAAATAGTGATCACATGACCCTGGGACACCCCAACTGTTGTAAATACGTGACAACTGCCAAGTCACTGAATTTTGATCACATGAGATGGGAAAGCTGTGATGGCTGTATGCAGAAGTGGGCTGCACCTGGTTTAACGATCGGTTCTGTGAGCGTGTGTTTTGCACCCACACTCGCACTTCACGCTTGCTTGCTTGCCTTGCTTGTGTACAGCGTTCAAAATACAGCAATTTGAAGCTCAGCTGCTTACCTTCTAAGGCAGCCCCGGTAAGTAGAACAGCGGAAGCGCAGAAATCAGCTGTGCCGCGTGAATCAGCTGAGCCAGAAAGAAGGAAATATAGGACAGGATAGGGCAGGGGTGGGTGGGTGGGTGGGGCTAGCTGTTCGTCAGAACTACCAGTTTGCCCGAACTGGTCCGAACCGGCAGCAGCCCACCACTGGCCATATGTGTAAGGACCAGTTGAAAATAACTTTCTTCAGTGCTGTGGTAACTTTGAAGAGTCATTAAACAAATGGTTGTTAGTTAAGGGCTATCTGTATTTAGTCGGCATTTGTCAAATTGTAACTCAAAGCCCTTATGTTGTGCCCTGTACAAAACAAAACTCGATCATCTTGTACAGGGATGGAATTCACTTACCTTCACTACATGTTCGCAAATGTGAACGCATGCGTGCCTTCTCTATGCATGCACAGAGCCTTCTGCGCATGCACAGAGGATCAAAAACAGGATGTGATGACATCCGGGTGGGTGGTCGGAGCCTCCTGCCGCCGTCGCTACCGGATCGGGTGATCCGGATAGAACCGGCTGAATTTCACCACTGGTCTTGTACAAACCCTACACAGAGTAAATTGTACAGAGAACGGTCAGATGGTTAACCTGGATTAAGAAGCAGCAGAGGCACAGAATGGGACAACTCATCACAGCCAACTTGTGGGAGCCAACTCACCATGGCCAACCCATCATGGCCAACTGACCATGGCCAACTCGCCATGGTACAATTTAACAATTCAAGTTATTTTTAAAAAATAAATTAAAAAATAATTTTAATTTTGTCATTCACATTTCATTCTGACCCTCCTTTTTCATCCTTTCTTTAATGATTCTATTCCACCTTTTCTTTAATATTAGTGTAATTGTTATCAAGCAGTGAGTTGGCCCGGGGTGACTTGGCTGTGGTGAGTTGGCCCATGGTGAGTTGGCTGTGGCAAGTTGGCCTGGGCAAACAAGATCCCATCGATAGCATCCAATGGTTAATGAAAGAAGAGAAAAAAGTCATATATTTATGCTTTATTGATTATACATATATCTGTGAGTAGACAATATCAGATTTAAATGTATTGGTGTACTGGACCATCTTATCTGTCTACTGTAGAACTTGTATGATGTTTTAGAAGCAAGAATTCAGATGGAATATAGAGCAACAAAGTGATTCAAATTCAGGAAAGAAGCATCAAAGTTGTAGATCATTACCATGTTTATTTAATTTATATGTGCAACGTATTCTGTGAAATGGGGAAGTAGAAGTAATAAATGTGGGAGATAAAAATGCTGGGAGACTTTAACCATCTCAGATATACTGACACTTTGGTGACCGGAAATGAAGAAGATCTAAGGCAGTGATGGCTAACCTTTTCGGCCCCGAGTGCCGAAAGTGCATGGGTGCAAGTAAGTGCATGTGCACGCACACCCATAATGCAATGCATGTGACACCCCCGTGTGCCCCTCGTTTGCATGCGTGCTGGACTCCTGCATGTGTGCCCCACCCCAAGCATTCACCCGCATCTCTCACATGCACCCCGCACCCTGCGCATGTGCAGCAGAGACCCAAAAACCAGCTAGGAGGTGCGTGCACATGCACGGCAGAGCTGAGCTGGGGCGACAGCTTGTATGCCCGCAGAGAGGGCTCTCCGTGCCACGTGTGGCATGCGTGCTATAGGTTTGCCATCACAGATCTAACGAATTTCCTTTTTTTTTTCCAAATATTTTTTTTTATTTTTCAAAACACAAAACATAAAATACATCTTTTTAGAGCAGGTGCTTGTTCCGTCATATAATAAGTACAATTATTAAGATTCCCACAATCAATTTTGTTCCCATTTTTATCCAATTACATCTTTTTAAAAAAAAAGAAAAAAGAAAAAGAAAAAAATCTTATTCTAAACATTTATCATTCAATTATTTTGCCCAACATTCTAGACTATAAACACCATTCTAGATCTCTATCATTTTAACAATCAATATTTCATATACATTTCTCCATTTAAGACCCATTACACCAAATCTATATTTCACCTCTTCTTGATCACAACTAATATCCAAATCTTATCAAAAATTTATTTTCCTTTTCTCTTAGAATTTTTACAAAATCAATTAACATTTCGCTCTGTAGTTTATTACTAATGAATCTCCTTTTGAAGGCTAAAAGAAGACAAAAAGTTGGTCTGCTGGTCAATGAAATCAATCAACCAACCAACCAACCAACCAATCAATCAATTCGGAAAAGCCAACCCAATGCAAATAAGCAGAAAAGAAGATGAAGTAGTTACAGAGTTTATTTTCCTAAACGTAAGTATTCAGGATGGTGAATGTAACCATGAAATAAAGGCATCTGCTAATTAGGAAAAGAACTAAGGCAGATGTCAACAACTATTAAAAATGCAGAGACATCACATTGACAAGGGTATAGATTCTCCAGGCCATGATCCCCTCTCCCCTACTTGTAACATATGGTTGTGAAAAATGCACCATCCATCCTTGAATAAAAGTTGAATTGTGAATTCAATTGTGATAAATTGTAGTGCTATAGAAAATTGTTGAGAATTTTGAGCTGCGAGAATAAATCTTTCTGTAAAAGATGAAGGAAAACCAGGCTGCTCACTGGAATAATGAAGCCAGTTCTTAAAATAGTCTGGACACCTGTAATGTGAAGGTAAGAGATATTCAAGTAGAACCTGGTCCTTGGAAAAATTGAAGGCAGTATAAAAAAGACTGCCAGTTATATGCACAGACACCCACTCTCTCTCACACACACAATGTTGGATATAAACTTAAGGTATTGCTATTATAAATTTTAACTCAAAGCAAGTTGCAGACCTTTCTAGCTAGAAAACTGAGACATAATAATCATAATCATAATCGTAAATTTATTTGTCAAGCATATATAAGATAACAGGTAAAAGTATAAACATAACTTGAATACATGAAAAGAGTAAGTAAAAAGGAATATTAGGACAGGGATGGTAGGCACGCTGGTGCTCTTATGCACGCCCCTTACAGACCTCTTAGGAATGGGGTGAGGTCAGCAGTAGACAGTTTAAGGTTAAAGTTTTGGGGATTAGGGGAAGAAACTATAGAGTCAGTAGTGCATTCCAGGCATTGAACATACATACTGTATATACATGCGTACATACCGTAGAACTACTTTTTAAAGTAGTTAAAACTGGCCTAACCTCCCTTTTAAATTGCTTTTAAATTTGTTTTATAAATTGGGGTGTTTTAAATTTGTTTTTGGGCCAAAATATTTAAAGTATTTTTAAATGTCTTTTAACGTTTGTACCATGTGTATTTTATCTTTTGGCTGTTCACTGCCCTGAGTCCCTTGGGAGTAGGGCGGTATATAAATTTAATTAATTAATTAATAAATAAATAAATAAATAAATAAATAAATAAATAAATAAATAATTCAGAGAAGTGAATTGCCACTTCTAGGTGTGTGCCAAAAGTTTCACGTTCCAGTCCAAAATTCATCCAGGTAACCTAAGGCAGCATACAGCAGTGTTTTTCAACCTTGGCAACTTTTAATAGTGTGGACTTCAACTCCCAGAATTCTCCAGTCTTCTCAGTCTCATCAGAACTTCCTGGTCTTGGGTTTAGAACTGGGCAGGGTTGATTAGATTCTATACCACGGGTGTCAAACTCGATCACATCATGTGATTTGCCCGGTTACTGGGTGGGCGTGGCCATGGTGGGCATGACCTGGTCAGCCTCCTGCACCATGGCGGGGGGGGGGAGGCGCGTTTTTGCCCTCCCCGGGCTACGGAGGCTTTCTTTGTGCCTCCGGGAGGGCGAAAGCAGACTCCCCAGGCTCTGGAGGCCCTCTGGAGGCCGGAAATGTGGGCCTGTTTTTCCCCCTCCCCGAGCCTCCGTGCGTGCCCTGCATTTACCTGCATCTAAAACGGGCCTGTGGGGATTCCTGGGAGGGGCGGGGCAGGCGAGGCCAACTAGGAGTTCTCCAGACTGCACAGAATCTTAGCTAGTGGTTCTCCCGAACCCCTGCAAACTCCCAGCAGCCCACCCCTGAACGTGATGTATTGTGATTTATCGTGACAGGTTTTGCCTTTGCGGAGCCAGGGTGGGCATGGCCTACATGTGATGCATCTGGCCCACAGGCTGCCAGTTTGACACCCCTGTTCTATACTCATGTTTACCAAAAGGCTTCCCTACACATGACATGACATGACATGGCCTGGCTAAATAAGAATCTTTAATGCCTAGTAGGAACAAGCCACTAAAACCTGGGGCTTCAAAAGGGATTATTGGGTATACAGGTGAACCTCTATTTACAACCATTTGTTCAGTGACTGTTCAAAGTTACAGTGGCACTAAAATGTGAATTATGACTGGTCTTTGCACTTACAGCTGTTGTGAATTTTGTGATCAAAATTCGGGAGCTTGGCAACTGCCATGTATCTATGATGGCTGCAGTAACCCTGGATCATGTAATTGCATTGCCAGCTTCCAACAAAGTCAATGGGATAAACCCAGGGGTGAAATGCTCCCGGTTCGGACCGGATCGCCTGATCCGGTAGCAATGGAGGCGGTTGGTTCGGAGAACCGGTAGCAAAAATCCCTGCCCCCCCCCATTGCTCAGCTGAGCCGCGCAATCATGAGAGGCTTTTTTTTAATTTTTAAAAGCATTTTTTCTACAACCTCTTTGGCCGAAAAAATGCTTTTAAAAGTAAAAAAAAAAGCCTCTGATGATCGCGCGGGCCTCAGCTGGGATCCTCAAAGGCTTTTAAAAGCATTTTTTCTACAACCTCTTCGGCCGAAAAGGTTATAGAAAAAACATTTTTAAAAGGAAAAAAAGCCTCTGCCAATCAGACAAGTCAGCTGGGATCGTCAGAGGCTTTAAAAGCATTTTTTTAACAACCTCTTCAGCCGAAGAGGTTGTAGAAAAAATGCTTTTAAAAGTAAAAAAAAAAAAAAAAAAAAAAGTTGGCCACGCCCACTCAATCATATTACCCCCCCAAGCCACGCCCATATAACCGGTAGTAACAAATTTTACATTTTACTACTGGACAAGCCAGGTTCACTTAAAGACCCCATGATTCACTTAACAACTAGTGATTTTCTTAACACCAGTGGCAAAAAAGGTTGTAAAATTGGTCACATACCACTTTGCTTAGCAGCAGAAATTCTGGTCCCAGTTGTGATTGTAAATTGAGGACTACCTGCCTAGACTCAGTTCACAGACTAAGAGTAACTCGCCCCTTGCCATAGCATGCCAGGGTTTATGCCAGTGCTGAAATCCACATTTTTTTTACTACCCGCTCTGTGGGCATGGCTTGGTGGACGTGGTATAGCTTGGTGGGCGTGGCTTGGTGGGCGTGGTGTAGCTTGGTGGATGTGGCAAGGGAAGGATACTGCAAAATCCCCATTCCCATCCCACTTCTGGGGGAATGATATTGCAAAATCTCCATTCCCACCCCACTCTGCGGCCAGCCAGAGATGGTATTTGCCGGTTCTCCGAATTACTCAAAATTTCCGCTACCGGTTCTCCAGAAACTGTCAGAACCTGCTGGATTTCACCCCTGATTAGGAGACTAGAGGCTAAAACATATAAAGAATGGTTGCAGGAACAGGGTATGGCTAGTCTAGTGAAGAGAAGGCCAGGGGAGACAGGATAGCAGTCTTCCAATATTTGAGGAGCTTCCACAGAGAGGAGGGGGAGTCAAGCTATTCTCCAAAGCACCTGAAGGCCAGAGAAGGAATAACAGATGGAAACTGATCAAGGAGAGATTCAGCCTGGAAATAAGGAGAAATTTGAGTGCTTCAGCATTCCGACATTATAAATGAAGCTCTCCCTTTTTCCTCCATGCAGTCATAAAGCGGTTTATACCCATTCCTTTATAAACGTTTTGATGCAATGATTTGGCATTATAGCTGATTCATCAACCATGGCTTAGTGAAGAGTATAGTGTAGTGTAGTGTAGTGTAGTGTAGTATAGTATAGTATAGTATAGTATAGTATAGTATAGTATAGTATAGTATAGTATAGTATAGTATCGTGATGTAATGAATATTTTATTGTTATAATATGTAATATGCAAGGGTAGTAACTTTCTACTTGCTTTACTCAATTGACTGCTTTCTACCACTAACACTTGCCTTTAGTTTTATGAGTCAATGATCCCTTCATGTTTGCTCATTTCAATTTTTTGTTAGAGTTTGATTTTAATATATTTATATAACTTCTTCCAAACTCACAAAAGAGATCTACACACTAGAGCCACGAGCTGTACTGTATGTATACAGTAGACTTGGATAACAACTCAATTGGAGGAAAATGCTGGGGCTGGGGTACCAGTTGTTCAAATGTGTGCAGTCCAGATTGGGTGACTTCAATGCACACCAGTAAAAGGCTTATCATTTTTATAATTATCCTACATTTAATGCATCGTCCCCACCAAAGAGTGATTGACAAGCTGCAGGAAAATCATTGGAGGGGAAAAAAGAACCGATGTGCTGCTTGGTCAATTTTAAAGTATTTACATCTCTTTAAACTGAGAGGCCTGCCAGAATAATGAAAATAGCATTATAATTTTTGAAGACATCAGCAAGAAGTAGCCAAAGGCAGAAATAATCTATCCATTAACTTTATAGTCATTGACTACTCCTGACACCCCATCCTTGGAAGTAGTGATAAAATTAGGGGAACTGTCTATTCTGGGGAAAAAACAGCCTTTCACACATAAAATAAATGTTGCCTTTTAAGCAAGAATACGTTTATATTCAAAGCCAATAGAATTGTCCTCAAGCACAACCAGTTCCTATTCCGAGCCACGTATTTAAAGCAGCATCCTTTGTTCTATCTGGATTCCACAGTTCACAAAGAACTATGCAAATTCAATATACCATGTCCTTTAATTATCTTTAAAGGTTGTACTAGCTAATTTAAATCAATGTCTTAAAGCTCAGCATTTCCCAACTCTGTGTCTATAAAAACCCTGCAAACTCTTGTAGGAAGAAATATCCTTCTGGGTTCAGCTCCAAGTAGGGAAAAAGACACTCGAAACATGGAGACTGCTTGGAAAGATGGTGGACAGGATCACATGGTTTGAGTTCCTGAACAGAAAAGGGGCTGAGATGCTGTGAGTCACCGGGTTTTATGCCCTCTGTGGCTTTGAACTTCCTGGAGCCTAGAAAGAGTATTCTGATTGGTTGTCAGACTCCCAGGGGGTGGGGGTCTTAGCTAGCCTTGCTGGCTGATGTAATCTTCTCAGGTGCCATGTGGTGAGTTTCTGTTGCTAGATGGGTCCTATTGTGTTGCAGATGATGATCCTTTGACAAAGGATTGGGTTTCTGCCTCTGGCCCATTGACAAAAGGGTGGGGGGAGGCAGGAAGGTGGGAGCTGCTTTGTCTTTAAAACATGTTTCTCCATTTCTCATCCAGGGAAATATATTCTGCCTTTTTAATATTTCCTAAAATATTTCATTCTTCTAGGAAAGGGGTGGGTGCTAACTTCCTACACTCTCCAATGTTGCTTTCTCTATATGCAGTTATAAGTCCATAGCAGTGGCCTTCCCCCTCTTCCCCGATCTGTTGTCCACTGCTTGTTCAAACATGTCCCTAAGCCAGGATCAGAACTCTTTAGCTAAGGAGCCTCTCTCTTTGTGGCTGAATTCACAGAGTTTGTATCTGCTTACTTATTTAGTTATGGTTCATATATAAAGATAAAGGTAAAGGTTCCTCTTGCACATACGTGCTAGTTGTTCCCGACTCTAGGGGGCAGTGCTCATCTCCATTTCTAAGCTGAGGAGCCAGCGCTGTCTGATGACAATTCCGTGGTCATGTTGTTGTGACCAAGGCCCAAGTAGTGATTACCAAACACAATTCAGTCCTCAACAAACTTATTTTATTAAAACAGCTGAGAATTAATTCATTCTCAGCTTAGTCCAAAACAAAATAACCAGTCCGTCAGCCTTATCACCAACCTTTGATGTCTTTGGCAACCTGCCAAAGGCTTTTCTTGGCAAAACCCCCACAAAGTTCAAGAGACGCTGACGAGAAGGACAGGAATCAACGTTGCTTTTCTACAAAGAACCTAATGGCTCGTTGCTGCTCTTTTAAGCCTTATGGGAGTGGCCAATCATCTTCTGGCCTTACTCCCGAGTTGTCCTTTTTTCTTCAACTGCTCTTGCCTTCTGGCAGCTCTTCACATGCGTGCACTAGGAACAGGCTCCTCCTGTTCCTCTGCCTCTCTGCTGTCTGCCTCTGGAGACTCTGGAGTCCGCGCATCGCTCCCAGAAGGCCATGGCCCCATCTCTGCCTCTGACGCAGAGCCCTCGTCCAGGCCTTCCCCTGACTCCAGGACTGGCCCATTGTCCTCCCCAGCCTCCTCACTGTCCGACTCCGCTGCCAGCTCCACAGGCTGCTGGCGGACCACAACACATGTAACCGGCATGACTAAATGCCAAAGGTGCATGGAACACTGTTACCTTCCCACCAAGGCGGTCCTTATTTTACTACTTGCATTTTTTACATGCTTTCGAACTGCTAGGTTGGCAGAAGCTGGGACAAGTAATGGGAGTTCACTCCATTATGTGGCACTAGGGGTTCAAACTGCCAAACTGCCAACCTTTCTGATCGACAAGCTCAGCATCTTAGTCACTGAGCCACTGCGTCCCATGGTTCAGTATATACTGTAGTGCAAATCCAGAAAAATGGGTGGATTTGCTCACAGCACATATTGTGAGCTATTCTAGGCCCTGCCATTGGGAACACAGCTTAGATCCTGTCTAGAGCTTGGTTCACAGCATATGCTTTGATCCAATGAGTAAGTGAAATGATCTCCTAGAGATATTTTGTTATGGCCAGTGTCCCATATTTTGTATGGCAAACAATGGTCTGTATTTTTTTTTCTTTCCATTTTCTGATATAAGCTGATGAGAAGAAGAGTCAATATTTTTTTTTCAGGTAGTGAGAGACTCTAGTGGTTAAGGCACCAAGCTAGAAACCAGGAATTCTGGGCTCCCTTAGCCATGAAAGTTGGCTGGGTGACTTTGAACCCATAACATCCGGTTCAACTGACAAGCCAGTCAGTCCATTGGTTGCAACCAACTGGTTGCAACCAATGGAGTAGCATTGAGTCCCTTGTGGTCAATTGGTTCTATTTTTTTTTTATTATTATTATTTATTATTTTTCTCCAATTTTTATTTATAAGTATAAACTAAACAGAACAATGAGACGTACATATAAACATCCATTTCAATACATGTCCAGTTTGTCACAACTATAATATACATTTCTCTTTGTATTTTGACTCTTCCTTATTTGGTCATTCCCTTTTATCTATCTAATATTGATCTTTGTTGACCTATGTCTGTTCTTTGTTTCCATCATATTATATTTGGTCATTTTGTTTACTTCCTATTGCTTCATCTCTTTCCTATCTTTCAACCAACTATACCACTTTTCCCATACTAAGTAAAAGTCATGTTCTTCCCTATTTTGTAATTCCTTTGTGAGTCTATCTAATTCCGCACATTCCATAATTTTATTGATTACTTTATCTGGTGTTGGTATATTACTACTCTTCCAGTGTTGCACGTATAGTATTCGTGCTGCTGTTATCATATGTATAATTAAATAGGTTGTTTCTTTTTCATAGTATCCATTCACTATGCCTAATAAGAAGCTTTCTGGTCTTAGTTCTATCTTTTGGTGTGTTATTTCCTCTATTTGTATTTTGATCCTTTGCCAATATTGTTTCGCCATTGGGCAGGTCCACCACATATGGTAATAGGTGCCTTTGTCGTGGTTGCATTTCCAACATGTTGATGGTGTGCCGGGGAACATTCTTGCCAATCTGGCTGGTGGCAAGTGCCACCTATAAAAAATTTTATAGAGATTTTCTATAAAAAAATACCAATGGTCAATGGGTTCTAAAGTAAGACTTGGTGTTATTGAAGTTGTCCTTCTAACATGTTAACATCTAGTTTTTCTTCAATATAAAGGAATCTGAATAAAGAGAGTTCTGAAGCATAATGAGCTTTTTAGGAGCTTTTTTTCAGGGCTGATAGAACATATCTAATCATAAATGCCATTAAAAATACTTATGTTGATCTAGGCCAGGGGTGTCAAACTCCCAGTCCGTGGGCCAGATGCTTCACGCACTGGCCACGCCCACGCCCAGTTTAGCGAAGGGGGAAAAAGTCCAGACATATCACGTGTCGCTGCCGTGAAGATGTGAGTTTGACATCTCTGATCTAGGCATAAGGAAAAGAAATTAAACAATTTGTTCCTGATCTAGGCTTGTTGGTTCCATGAACATTGATGAGATGGATGCTTTCATCATCAGATAGGTTACTTATATTTTAAGCAGGGGTGAAATGTAAAATTTGTTACTACTGTTTCTGTGGGCGTGGCTTGGTGGGGGGGCAATGTGACTGGGTGGGCGTGACCAACTTTTTTTTTTTAAACTATTCAAAGCATTTTTTCTAATGTTTTGAAAAGCCTCTCTGACAATCAGGCAACTCAGCTGAGAGGCTTTTTAAAAAATGCCTCTATGCTGATCAGGCAACTTAGCTGGGATTGTCAGAGACTTTTCAAAGCATTTTTTTTACCACCTCTTTGGCCAAGAGGTTGCAGAAAAAAATGCTTTGAAAAGCCTCTGATGATCCCAGCTGAGCCGTGCGATCATCAGAGGCTTTTTTTTTTTTTACTTTTAAAAGTAATTTTTCGTCGGAAGAGGTTGTAGAAAAAATGCTTTTAAAAGTAAAAAAAAAAAAAAGCCTCTGATGATCGTGCGGCTCAGCTGGGCATGGTGGGGTGGGGTGGGGGGGCAGGGATTTTTGCTACCGGTTCTCCGAACCACCCGCCACCATTGCTACCAGATCGGGCGGTCCGGTCCGAACCGGGAGCATATCACCCCTGATTTTAAGTGATGTAACCTGTATTTTAATGATGGACCTGTGAGGGTTAATGGAAAGGACTATATTTTTGTTTTAGTTTTTCACGAGAGCCCCAAAGTATAAAGCATGTATACCTGTGAATAATTCAAACTTGGCAAAAAGAAGAAATCTGTGTATCTAATGAGCTGTCAGACTTCCCTGTTCTTCATTAAAAGCTACTCAGCAGCAAGATATAACACCTGGAAATTCACCACTGCTGCTTCTAAGTGAAGAGAACTTCTTACATTCCGTTTCCTTATCTCTATAAAGTTTATCAAAGCATCCTTCCAAAGGACTCTGAGTACATAGTTCCTTTAGATCTTCTTGAAAAGCCCATGGAAACATCAGCTTTCCTTCTAACAACGAATTCAGGAGATGAATGCCAATAGGATTGGCACCCAAGTGAGACCATAGGGAGAAAGAGACCACAGGGAAAAAGAGCCTTGGTGGCGCAGCAGACTAAAGCACTGTTAAGTAACACCAGCTGCCTGCAATTACTGCAAGTTCAAATCTCACCAGGCTCAAGGTTGACTCAGCCTTCCATCCTTTCAAGATAGGTAAAATGAGGACCCGGATTGTGGGGACAATAAGCTGACTTTGTATAAAAAAAGAACACCGCTTTGGGGGGGGGCGAAACCCTACTAAGGAGGTATATAAAAAGTATGAAGGCTATTGCTTAATGCATTGTAAGCCGCCCTGAGTTTCTGGAAAAGGGCGGCATATAAATCAAATGAACGAACGAATGAACAAACAAACAAACAAACGAATGAATGAATGAATAAATAAATAAATAAAGGCAGTTTTGCATCCACTTGCCAAATATTCTCAAAACACTACAGTGAGAACCAAGCATGTTCAGTAGCTATTGAATGCAGGTTAAAACAGGAAAAAACTTAATAAGATGTAGGATCTCTGTGTGGGATCTGCTAACCACAATCCTTAGAAAGAGGTTTTGCATAACCTTTTCTGTGTTTTGCAAATAACATTACTTTTGTTGATACTATCATGAATATGGTTTCCTTTAGAGTTCTTTTTAAGCTAAAGTTTTAAGCAGTTTCCCAAAGCTGATAATATCTATTTTATGCATAAGTGGTGCCTTTTCATTATATAAGGATCTATTTGTCAGATAAATTTGCGAACTCCCCAAAGTTGTTTTTAAGGTAGGTGGCAATATAAATGTTATAAATATTAGAAATAAACTTCAGATTTGGATTGGGTTCATAAAGCATACACAAATGGCTTACAAAGCAAAATGCATATCATCAGTTGCAAATTAAAATAGCTGGCTGAGGAATTCTGGGAGTTGAAGTCCACAAATTTTAAAGTTGCCAAGGCAGGACATCTATGGTTGCCAGGTGTCCACTATTTGAGCGGACAGTCCACTTTTTTCACATTGTTCACTATTTTTTTTCACAAAATAGTGGACATTTTTTTATTCAAAAGCTTTATGATGAAATTAAAATGTAATTTAATATTTTACATATTATTATATTTGATGTTTTGAATTTTAAGTAAAGTTTTGAAGTGATTTTTTTAATACGTGTTAAAATGTTTGTAAGAAAATATATAATTTAATTGTAATTTTTTTTTATTTTTTTACTACTTAAACCTCCCCCCCCCCCACCCCCGCTGGTCTGCTATTTTTTGGAAGCAGACCTGGCAACCCTAACTGGACATCCCTGCCTTAGTGTATTGTATATCTTGCATTATCATTCAAGGACACCAGTTAAAACCATAATGTCGCTTGTTAGCATCTGATATTCATGATTTATCATAGCACATCTGAATGTTGTTTTTAAATAGTTAGGTCTTCTTCTACCTTGGTACTGTTTAGCTTAGTGGTTTGCCTGAAATAATGCACTGGGTTCATATCATTGCAACCATAATTTTGAATCATAGTTTATTGAATCAGCCATAGTTGGAGTTTAGCATAAACAAAGGAAATTGTATTATATTTTAGTATGTAATGAGATACCAGCCAATGTATTAAAGGTATATTTTTCATAACTTATCTAAAAATGCCAGATTTTCAGCAACTCATTAAAATTGTCTTCTTTTTGATTTCCAGTGATTAGTTTCTGATCATTTATATCATATCATGTACTAAAATGCCTTTCATGCTGTTCAGATTAGCTGAAGATTGCTATTAGAAGCCGAATGGACCAGAGTTTCTATCTAGTTGACTACTAAGAGCCGTAGTGGCGCAGTGGTTAGAAGGCAGTACTGCAGGCTACTTCTGCTGCCTGCCGGCTACCTGCGAATTTGGCAGTTCGAATCTCACCAGGCTCAAGGTTGACTCAGCCTTCCATCCTTCCGAGGTGGGTAAAATGAGGACCCAGATTGTTGGGGCAATATGCTGACATTGTAAATCTCTTAGAGAGGGCTGTAAAGCACTGTGAAGCGATATATAAGTCTAAGTGCTATTGCTATTGCTACTTCATATTTACCTCACCCCCCTTCAGCCTGATCTTCACAAAACAAGGTGTGCTCATTTTTTGCTCTTTTACATCCATTTCATGGGAATTGGGAAATACCAAAATCCACTTTCTACACAAATGGAGAAATAGGCACCAAGCTGAGGAACAGTCTCCCAGGTAGAATCGCATAGAGCCATGATGCGATGGCACGTGTGCCACAGGTGGCATGAAGAGCCCTCTCTGCAGGCATGGCAGCCGTCGCCCCAGCCCAGCTCTAGAGTGAAAACAATAAAGGCAAGAGGGATGTTCACGGTAGGAATACATCCAGTTTTGGTCACCACACTATAAAAAAAGATGTTGAGACTCTAGAAAAAGTGCAGAGAAGAACAACCAAGATGATTAGGGGACTGGAGACTAAAACATATGAAAAACAGTTAGAGGAACTGGGCATGGCTAGTCTAGTGAAGAGAAGGACCAGGGGAGACATGATAACAGTGTTCCAATATTTGAGGGGCTGCCACAGAGAGGAAGAGGTCAAGCTATTTTCCAAGGCACCTGGAGGCCAGACAAGGAATAATGGATGGAAACTGATCAAGGAGAGATTCAAGGATAGAAATAAGGAGAAATTTTCTGACAGTGAGAACAATCAATCAATGGAACAGCTTGGCTTCGGAAGTTGTGGGAGCTTCATCACTGGAGGCTTTCAAGAAGAGCTTGGACTGCTATTTGTCAGAAATGGTGTAGGGTCTCCTGCTTGGATGGGGGGTTGGACGAGATGACCTACAAGGTCTCTTTCAACTCTGTTAATCTGTTATTATAAAATGACAAGGACCATGTGACTGAAGCCCTGTTCCTGATTAAGGCAATCATTTCCCTTCATCCATTCTCAAGCTATCCTATCTCAACAGCCTTATACTTATAGTTTATTTATTAAAATTCATCTTCAACCCGAAACCACAAAAACTGGCTGCAGTTTGCAAAGTTCACTATGGTGCAGCTATATGGGAGAGCTAGGCTCTGTTGTTTTTAAACGGAATTAAAAGTGTATTTCATTAATGAAATGTAATATTGCTGCCCAACAACAGAACTCATATACTTAATGATTTCCTTCAGATAAAAAAAAAATTACAATTTGGCAGCCAAGGAAAGGTCACACTATTCTAGTTCCAAGTTGTAGGATAATCCTCTCTATTTTTGTTGGTGTCCTTGGCCTTTGATCACATCTCTCTGATTTATGCTTTTAAGCATTGCAGGCCAAAGTCTCATGCCAAGCTCATTCTCTTCACCTTTTCTTGGCCTTGGAACTTGTATTTAATAGTTTCATAAACACATAAACTCACTTGGATCTCAAACAGATAATAAATTTGGTTGAACCTGTTGACTTACAAGGTAAGTTGCATCGGATCTGATTAATCCTTGGATCTAAGTTGAAAAACATCTTCGAAAGAAACACAAAAAATGGGGATCGTTTTTTAAAACTACAGAATATCTTATGTGGGTGAAAAAAATGATCCCCATGGATACATTCATAGAATTACCAGGAGTTGAATGTGATTTGAATTTTTGAGTGTGTCTCTGGAGAAGCTCTCAAGATATGGTAAGTTGATAAGTATGATTTCTCCAGAGCGCAAGATCTTCCAGAAACAAAACAAAATAAAATCCCATATTTTCATCTTTTGCATTCTCCTGCCTACCCCACTGCTTTAACAAAAGCCATTCTTCCCTATTACCAGTGTTGGAAGAAATATTCATCTGGTTCAGTTCCAAATGGGGAGAAAGACACTGGAAACATGGAGGCTGATTGGAAAGATTGTTTATTGATGAATAAGACCTCATGGGTTTGAGGTCCTGAGCAGCTGACCACATGGAGTGGAGAGTGAGGGTTATTTATATCCTTTCTTGGACCTTACCCTTGAGCTTTCTGGTCCTGTGGCAAGAGCATGTATTCTATTGGCTGTAGTCAGACTCCCATGGGGCCATGTGGAGTCATGTTTGTCTGAATCAGGTTTGGTTGAACTTTGGGCTGATGCAATGTCCCTCAGGTGATTTTGTAATGCAGTGAGTCCTAAATAATCCTATTATGTTCTGGAGGGTCATGACTTAATCCCATTACCCTGGAGCTGAAGATCTTTTGTTTTGTAGATAGGCTGGCCCAGTCCTTCTCAATGGGCACCAAATATCTGCTGGGGGCATGGAGCTGAAGCTCTGAGTTTCTGTCTCTCTTTTAAGATTTCTATTTCTCTTTTATAATATTTTATTTATTTATTTATTTATTATTGAATTTATATACCGCCCTTCTCCCTGAGGACTCAGGGCAGTGTACAGCCAAAATTAAAAAAAAACATGCAGGACAAATATTAAAAAACAATTAAAAGATATATAAATTTGGCCCAATTAAAACTCACTACCAATTAAAACGTTTAAAACATTTAAAAACATTTAAGAATTTCTTCTTAAACCAGCCCGGCTTGCTTGAAAAAATGGGTTTTAAAGGCACGACGGAAGGCACTGAGGTCCTGGTTTCTCCTTATCTCTGGGGGGAGCTGATTCCAGAGGGTAGGTGCCCCCACAGAGAAGGCCCTCCCCCTGGGACCCTACACTGTTTGGCTGATGGCACCCTGAGGAGGCCCTCTCTGTGGGAGCGCACGGGTCGATGGGAGGTCGTCGGTAGCAGCAGGCGGTCTCGAAGATAGCTAGGCCCTATGCCATGGAGCGCTTTGAAGGTGATAACCAGCACCTTGAAGTGCACCTGGAAGACCACTGGGAGCCAGTGCAGCTCGCGCAGGAGCAGTGTTACATGGGAGCGCCATGCTGCTCCCGTCACTACCTGCGCTGCTGTGTTCTGGACCAGCTGGAGCCTCCGGGTGCTCCTCAAGGGGAGCCCCATGTAGAAAGCGTTGCAGTAGTCAAGGCAGGAGGTGACGAGGGCATGAGTGACTGTGCACAGGGAATCATGATCAAGAAAAGGCCGCAACTGGCGAATCAGGCGAACCTGACAAAAGGTCCCCCTGGTTACAGCCGTCAGATGTTCCTCCAAGGACAGCTGCATATCCAGGAGGACTCCCAGATTGCGAGCCCTCTCTGTGGGGGCCAATGACTCGCCCCCAATAGTCAGTGATGGAGTCAACTGACTATATCGGGATGCCGGGAGCCACAGCCACTCAGTCTTGGAAGGGTTGAGCTTGAGCCTGTTCCTCCCCATCCAGACCCGCACAGCCTCCAGGCACTGGGACATCACTTCAGGGGCATCGTTGGGGTGGCCTGGGGTGGAGAAGTACGGCTGGGTGTCGTCAGCGTACTAGTGGTATCTCACCCCAAAGCCACGGATGATCTCACCCAGCGGCTTCACATAAATGTTGAACAGAAGGGGTGAGAGGACTGATCCCTGTGGCACTCCACAAATGAGAGGCCTCGAGGTCGACCTCTGCCCCCCTGCCAACACAAACTGCAACCGGTCGGAGAGAAAGGAGGAGAACCACCGTAACACGGTGCCTCCCACCCCCAACTCTTCCAGGTGGGGCAGCATGATACCATGGTCGATGGTATCAAAAGCCGCTGAGAGGTCTAACAGGACCAGAACAGAGGAGCAACCCCTGTCCTGAGCCCTCCAGAGATCATCAACCAACGCAACCAATGCCGTTTCCATGCTGTGCCCAGACCTGAAACCCAACTGGAATGGATCTAGATAAGATGTTTCCTCCAGGAATTGCGGAAACTGTCGCGCGACCACACTCTCAACAACCTTCGCCATAAAGCGAAGGTTGGAGACAGGACGATAGTTGGCCAATATTGCCGGATCCAGGGACGGCTTCTTGAGGAGAGGCCTCACCACCGCCTCTTTCAAGGCGGTGGGGAAGTAACCCTCACTCAAAGAAGCGTTGATAACACCCTGGAGCCAGCCTCGTGTAACCTCCCGGGAAGCCAGTACCAACCAGGAGGGACATGGGTCCAGTAAACATGTGCCGCACTAAGTCTCCCCAAAATCCTGTCCACATCATCAGCAGTCACAGCATCAAACTCCTCCCAGATAACATTCTCAAAACTATTCCTCGTCACCCTGCCCTGATCTATCCAGTCAGAGTCCAAATCCCCCCGGATCTGGGTGATTTTGTCATACAGGTATTGTCCGAAATCCTCCGCCCTGCCTTCCAAGGGATCCTCCCGCACTCCCGGATGGAGTAGGGAGCGGGTTACCCTGAACAGGGCGGCTGGACAATTCCCTGATGACACAATAGAGGCGGAAAAGTAATTAAACTTTGCCATCTTTATCGCCACTAGGTAGGCCTTAATATGCGACCTTACCCGTGTTTGATCAGATTCAGCGAGACTGGCCCTCCAACTGCTCTCCAGGCGTCTTTTCCGGCGCTTCATTTCCCTCAGCTCCTCAGTGAACCAAGGAGCCGCACGGGATCGGCACCGGGTCAGAGGCCGCAAAGGCACGACTCGGTCCAAGGCCCCACCAGCCACCCGGTCCCAGGCGGCTACCAGCTCCTCAGCTGAGTCATGTGCTAGAACCTCAGGAAATGGCCCAAGCTCCATCTGGAACCGCTCAGGATCCATCAGGCGCCTGGGGCGGATCCATCTAATTGGATCCGCCTCCCTGCGGTGGGGGGCAGCGGTTCAAAGATCCAGGAGAAGGAGTGAGTGGTCTGTCCATGACAAGAGTTCCATGTCTATATCCCCAATAACAAGACCACTCAACCACTGGCCAGAGACAAAAATCATATCCAGAGTGTGACCTCCCCTGTGAGTAGGGCCATGAACTAACTGGGTCAGGTCCATGGCCGTCATGGAAGCCATGAACTCCTGAGCCACCTCAGACGTTTCACCAGTGGATGGCAAGTTGAAATCACCCATGACTAAAAGCCTGGGTGTATCTACTGCCACCGTGGCTATCACGTCGAGTAGCTCAGGTAGGGCTGTTGCCACGCGCCTTTTTAAATATTTCCTAAAATATTTCCTTCTTCTAGGAGAGGGGTAGGTGCTAACTTTCTACACCAGGATGCGAAGCATTTCACAAGCGTTTTAAAATTCTGCTGTACATTCTTTTGGCTGCAAATGACAGTCTTTAATCCTAATGAAACTTTTAACCTTTCTCATTTTCTTTCATTGGTGGCAGGGCCAATTCCCTTGAGTCTGTGGTAATTGATTCCTGCAGTAATCTTTGTCTTGGACTCAGCTTTTACAATTGAGCTGCTCCTGCGATAGGCCAGGCTCCAATGCATTCAATGTATTTTTTTTAAATGTCTGTTTCAGTAGCTGTTAATGCCTCCTGTGGTTTTCTGCTTTTCTGTAGAAATTGGGGGACGGGTGGGTGTATGTTGTTTGATTGAAATTTAACTTGGTTTTTTTTTCATTCCATTTTTCATCCTTTTTGTAACTACTGTAAAACCATTTCAAGATTCTAAAAGAAGTGAAGCATAAATCTTTACATTAATTAAGGTGGAGGAAATGGCCACAAATTAAGGCTGCTTGCAGTTATCTTGTTGTGAGAGCACAAACTTTGTGCAGAACAATGAGTCTACGCTGTAGATCTTGTTTGAATTTATGGAAAATTGCTTCCATAACATTGCTTTAGGACAGGGGTCTGCAACCTTAAACACTCAAGGAGCCATTTGGACCAGTTTCCCACAGAAAAGAAAACACCGGGAGCCACAAAACCCTTCCTGTGCCTGACTATTTCTTGAGTGGCCACAAAACTAGCATATGCAGTTGAAGTAAATGTTCTGTTTTCTTCTGAAACTTTTCTTTTCTTGGATTTATCCATGGTTGGTCTACCGGGGGTTGAAAAGCTCAATAAATTGTGTACCGGCAGGTGTCGCACATTGGCGATTGTGATGCATATTTTGAGTGACAGGGAGCCACAGCAGAGTGGTGAAAGAGCCATATGCGGCTCCAGAGCCACAGGTTGCTGATCCCTGCTTTAGAAGAAAGGATCATTTCATATACTTTGGGGAAATGCATCGTAATTTCATTTTATGCTTGGCAAAAGCCCTTCTTTGGATCTTGGTTTTTCGCAACAGTTAATATAGCAAATCTAGGAGCCCAAGCAAGCACTCAGCCTGATCATACAAAGGTCAAAAAGATGCACTCTACAGTATGGGAGTGTGGGGTGTATTAGGGCCAAAAGATTTGGATTTCAACATTCCAGGCAAACACTAGAGAGCAGCCAAGAGTTTTTTGCTGTTTTCTGGTGGTCATCCAAATTTTTGCAGCCCAACGATGGTAATCTGAGTCGCATCGAAAGCGCATGTGGCTAATTCCTCCCTAGGTTCCTTTTTTAAATACTGTAATTTATCTCTGTGACATATTTTATGGGATTTAAATGCATATACTGGTAATTACAAGGTGTGACTTAAATTTGGTGACTGGGGAATCATTTAAAGATTGCAACACAGCATTCAGATGAAGCGTGCTGAATGAAATTATCTCCAGCCTTATCAGGCACTGTGCTATCAGTCTCTTGATTAAAGCAAATTAGAGATTACTTTCAGTCACTCAGTTTATATGCCTCCTTAAGATACTTGCATGATATATTCTAGGGCTGTCAAATTCGTGGCCCGCAGACTGGATGTGTCACGTGCTGGCCATGTCCACGCCTAGTTTAGCGAAGGGGAAAAAGTCACGATATGTCACATGACAATTCCTTGACGATACGACTTTGACACCCCTGATATATCCCATTACAAATTATTGCTTTGGGATTCATTACTGGATACTTTATATCCAGGTGCTTCAGTGGTGGGTTGCCCCCGGTTCACACCGGTTCTATACAACCGGTAGTAAAACCGGCAGGAGGCTCTGCCTACTGACCCCAACTTCATCAAAATGCTTCTGCGCATGCACAGGAGAGAGCGCTCGCGGCCCCGTTGTGAACCGGTAGTAAAGGTAGGTAGAACCCACCCCTAAGGTGCTTGTAGGTGGCTTTGAGTAGAATCTGTCATCCCTTTGAGGTCATCCACACCAGGAAACCAAAGTTACGAATGGTAATACAACTTTTATTATAAGATCACAGTAAAGGAATCTTGCAAATTTGATTGCACCTCTTCCTTCCCTGCCTTTACATTCAAGACAACTAGAGAGGTTCGAGTCTGAGACACTTTCTCAAGTTACGTTTTTGCCTTGGACTTAGATTTCTCTTATCTGACCATTGCTTTGGTTACGGCTCTTCTTTTTTTCAAGGTTATTCTCACATCCCATTACATCAACATTTGTGTGGCTACTTGGTGCTCAGAGTTTGGTTGTTTGCTTACAGCATGGGTGTCAAACTTGACCACATCACGGGCCAGATGGTGACGTATGATCACCTTTTTTGCCTTTGCAGAACCGGGGCGGGCATGGCCTGCACATGACCTATCCGGCCTGAGCAAGAATGCACTCTAGTCTTCTTGAATACAAAAGAGATGATTTTAAAACTAGGAAGGGAACAAAATGACTAGATCCTATTCCCAACCCCCAGCACCCAACACTCATGTAAAATAGGGATCAACACAAAACAAACAGGCTGAAAACACTCTAATGAAGAAACTAACAAGGATGAATCCATACCTTTCAAAACTGCCAGGGCAAACTACCGGGGTGAAATTCAACTGGTTCAGGTGAACAGGTAGCGGCGGCTGTGGGAGGCTATGCCCACCTGCGCAGACGCCATGATGTCCCTTTTTTGCGATGATTTTCAGCCTCTGCGCATGCACAGAAGGCTTTGCGAATGGGTGGACGGCAGTACGCACACATTTGCAAACCAGTAGGGAAGGTAAGTGAATTTCACCCTTGCAAACTATTACTTATAAACAGGTCATTTAACCCTTGAGCTACAGATATTCTTTTCTATTAGAGGACCATTTGTGTTCTGAGGAACCAAGTGCTACCTACAGCAAAGCATTTGTGGTGAACTTGTCTACCGATTCTGGCCAATTAATCATTCCCCACCTTCCACCCCTATTTTTTTAGGATATTCCATGCTGCTTCTTTCTCTTTAAGTCAACATTCTGAGCCCACTTGGCCTGTGCTTCTGCTATTAACAAAACCCCTTCCCGAATGCCCTGTCCCTTTGCTAAAAATATGTTGTATTTGTTTTGCAAACTGCCTGCTAATACAAGGGGCATATTTCCTGTTTGTCATTTAATAAGCAAGAAAAACAGAGAGCCATTGTCGTGTGGTGGATAACTCATGCGCTGGAATAAGGATAATCAGTGTTCAGGGCTGTACTTTGTCGCAGAAGCTCGTTGGGTGCCTCTGAGCTGAGCTGAGCTAGTATCTCTTAGCCAACCTACTGTTCAGGATTTCTCTTTTTTTCCTGAGGGCCTGCATTTCATTATAAAAGTAATAGAACATAAAATAATGACGTCTCAAAAGTATTTCCTGCAAAGGGCTCTGTGATCTAAGGTTAATGCAGCTGTCATTTGCTTATGGGAGATTTCAAAGCCTGCAGCCATAATAACTTAGACTTTGCTGCTAAAGAATCTGTGATGCGACGGTCTTGTCTCCAAGGTGTTTCTGACCTAGCAGCCCAGGAGTTCTCCCTCTGCCTGGTTTAAAAATATACTTTTCTCACAGACCAGTTAAAAATGGAATCTCTAGCCAAATGAGCATCCGGTCTTTAGCAGCTTCCAGAGACCCTAGTGAATTAATGAAGGCAGGCAGGAGAGAGAAAGATTCAAACCTCAAACCCAAGTAGGATATGAAAAGTTTATGAATATAACAAAAAAGATTCTTGTTCCCCGTTGACTTCAGTGGCAGTAATAATAACTTTATAACTTTATTGTCATTGTACGTGTATACACAGTATACCCATACAACAAAATTCACTTAACACCCAAAGACCAGGTCCAACACACATAACAATCCCCAAATACAGTCCCACCCACCACAAATTCCCCAACCCTAAACCACCCAAACATCCACACAACAGACCAAGTAATTATGTCCAACAGCTCACTGATGGTGGCCCTTTAGTTCATGGTTGAGTGCAATTATAGCTCTGGGATAAAAACTATTCAGAAAACATGTGGTCCGAGTTTTAATTGTTCTGTATCTTCTGCCAGAAGGCAACAATCCAAAAAGATTGTAAGCAGGATGGGAAGAGTCTCTGAGAATGTTATGCAACTTTCTCAAACAGCGAGATTTGAAGATGTCGTCCAGAGCTGGTAGCTGGAGTCCGATGATATTCTGAGCAGTTTTAATGATTCTCTGTAGAGCTTTTTTGTCTGCTACTGAGCTGCTCCCATACCATGCAAGAATGCCGTATGTCAGGACACTCTCAATGGTGCTGTGATAGTAGGACAGAAGTAGATGCTGAGATAGATTTATCTTCCTGAGCATTCTCAGGAAGTACAGCCTCTTCTGTACCTTCTTCACAAGCATATTAGCATTCATAATCCACGAGAGGTCCTTCGAGATATAAATGCCCAGAAATTTAAAACTACCAACCCTCCCCACCTCCTCACCATTTTTGTACAATGGTAAATGTACATCTCTCGTAGAAGCATAGATTATACATTGGAATACCAAGGTGGCATAAGGAAACAGAAGCTAGATCCAGAAATAAACCAAATGAATCCAGGAGAACTTGGTCTGTGTTGCTAGAATAAATTTTGATTTTCCTCATCTGTGTTGCCTCCAGTGATTTTCAACTCAGGACTTTTCTAATAAGTGTTGAGATAGTGAACAAACTCCCCCCACATCCCCAGTACATAGTGGATAAATTTAGGCTACATTATAATTGAAGAAGTGCATGTCCAGGAAGTTCAAGGGGTGAAGCAATATAAGCCAGCACCACAATATTCACAATATCCCAGAAGGCATCAATAAGAGCCTCAAATAAAATAGAAGTTATTTCCCTTCTTTTAATAAATGGCAGCATCTTGTGAGATTTCAGTGCTCTTATTTATAACCTTGTGTAGTTTTGAGTCAAGATGCCAACTTCTCATAAGATTTGTCTGTGATCTTTCAGATGTTTAAAATGATTTTGGTTGGTTTCCCTGCACTATTTCATGAAACTTTCATAAAACTTGCACTTTCATTCTTACCTTGCTTACTTCCCAAGTGAATTACTCCAATGTGCTCTACGTGGAGAGCCCTTGAAGAACATCTGGAAGCTGCAGCTGATCCAGAACACAGTGTTATGGGGAGTGATGGTGTACTTCAGTACACTGGCCTCCAGTTTGCTTCTGGGTACAATTCAAAATGCTAGTTAACACCTATTGAACCTTTCACAGGGCTGGGTTATTTCTAGGATGAACTCTGATTGTTTCCACCCATCCAACTAGAGTGGACTAGAAGGGACCCATCCATTAATGAATGTCAACAGATGGGACCAAACAAATGGTCCTTTGCTGTTATAATATTTTCCCTTTGGAACACCCCTCCATGATTAAATTGTCTTGACCATGCTGACTTCTTGGAAAGAAGTTTATAGACTTGGATGTTTCCCCAGAGTAAGGGTTTGGAGGTTAGTTGGAACCCTTGAGATTCATTAATTATAAAAAGTAGCACTGAGATTGTTACCTAGTTGGTAATGAAATGTCGACAAGAAAACAACCAACCTCAGAGACCCCAAGTACTCCTCATGTCATTAATTTATTATTGATTGGGTTTTGCCCTTGGTTGCCATTAGGCATTTTTTATACTATTGTTTATCTGTGTTTGGAGTTTTTATCTGGTCTTAGCCTCCCAGTCTCAATGTCAACATGGGCAACCAGGTGAATCAAACAAATAAATAATGCATTTTTAAAAAAGTGCATTCTCTGAAAAGGTTGGTGACACTTGAGATAAGCCTACCAAATATATTATGCTGGAGCAGAAATATGTTTAATAATAATAATATCTAGTAAAGGGTTTTTATAATCAATCTTCAACTCAAAGCACTTGATAATATTAATCACTCAACATGAAAAAGTTCTGGCTGATATTAACAAAATAAATCTAACATTTCTTATGTACTGTACTTCTAGCTTACTGTTTCATATGTACATAATGACCCTGAGGAATAGGTTTAAAAATGAGACTGCAATACTACATCGCTCTATATTACAAGATTTCAGTTTCCAGGGACAAATGTTTAATGACCTAGAAAGTGACAATTGTGTTGTTTTATTGAAAAGTAAGAGAGGTTGCAATTGTTTTTCAGTGTTGCTGATAGTATAAGTGAATAAAGGGACTGTCTGATGATCTGCCTGAATGGAATGGGACAACCAACCATCACCACAGCCATCTTGCCATGGGCCAATTCAACACATACAAAAGTTAAATTGATTTCAATCGAACCATGGCCAATAAAAATAAAATAAAATAATAAAACAAAGAAACTTAATCCTGAAATACAAGACATACAATAATTTTGACAAAAACATGGTTATCAATAATAAAAGTAACTGAATGAAATGATTAATATAGTGTTCACCTGTTCTGTGGTGAGTTGGCCCTCATGAGTTGCCATGGTGAATTTATTTATTTATTTATTTATTTTTCATATTTGTATACCGCCCTACTCCCGAAGGACTCAGGGCGGTGAACAGTCATAAATAAATACAAAGACATATGAAAGTTAAAGACTATTAAAAACAGATTAAATAATTTAGGCTCAAAAAAATTAAAAACCAAAACATCCAAATTTATCTAAAAGAGATCTAAAACCCGATTTAAAAACCCAATTTAAAAGCCAATTTAAAAGGGAGAGTTAGGCCAAACCAGCCTGTTGGAATAGAAACGTTTTCAGGGCACGGCGGAAGATGCGTAAGTCTTGGATCTTTCGTAACTCCGGGGGAAGCCCATTCCAGATGGCAGGTGCCCCCACAGAGAAGGCTCTTCCCCTGGGGGCCGCCAGTCGACATTGTTTGGCCGACGGCACCCCGAGGAGCCCCTCTCTATGGGAGCGAACTGGTCGGTGAGAGGCTATTGGTGGCAGGAGGCGGTCTCGTAAGTACCCTGGCCCTGAGCCATGGAATTGTCCTAGACCCCTGTCTGAATGTCAAAAGATTGTCTTAATGAAGATCATATTTTTTCTCTTTGGTATCTTTTGGTATTACTGCAGATTTCCTTCCTTCCTTCCTTCCTTCCTTCCTTCCTTCCTTCCTTCCTTCCTTCCTTCCTTCCTTCCTTCCTTCCCTCCCTCCCTCCCTCCCTCCCTCCCTCCCTCCCTCCATCCATCCAGGAGGAATCATATCATAATAATATCAATCATAATTTTTTGATTATATATCATAATTTTTTGGTCTGATCCAGCAGGATTTTTCTTCAAATATATTCAATCAGCAATTGGGGTGTGGGGGAAACTCATTTAGGAACTGGGACACATTTATCAATTGAAAGCAGAGAAATTCTTGCAGTACAACATGGTAAGATAAGATTTAGTCCCTTTTCTTGCATAAGAGCAGCTGCTTTAATTGAGAACTGTCTATTGAAGATTTATAGGAGAGTAAGGAGTGCATTTTCACCACAGAAAGGTATCAAATCAAGCATAGTGTGCTATTTTTAGGATTTCTCTTCTCCACCTGTAACCTCAGCTCATCAGCACTATTCCGTATAATGAATGCAAAGTCTTGAGCATGTTAGGTAGCCATTCAGAATCAAACTCGGAGCCAATGGATCAGTTCCCCAGGCAGCTGGTTGAAGATACGGATGCTTCAAGACAGCCCTATTTTTTTCTCCTGCTTTGTATAGCCAAAAAATTATGCCCTGCGGTCCCTGTTAGCTTGACAAGGGAAGGCAAAATGATTGGCAAAAATTAGTCTCTACCCTTTAATTCTAGCTCACTGCAGGGATATGATTTAATGTTTTCATTATCTTTTGAATATTTTCAGGAAGCACCGTTGTAATTTAGATTTTAAAATAATTTGTCAGGATTGAATGGGTTTTAGAAGTCAGAGATATATCAACTATCTCCCGTTCTATTACATTTTCATGCCAAGGAAGTTAATTATTCCACAATGCTCTTCTTTTATTTCTTTTAGCCTTTTCTGAATTACTGAAGTCACTGACTTTTAAGAGAAACAATTTTGTAAATAACTGGAGGCCAATTCGACACTGTTGTACAGAAAAAAGAGAAAGAGGGAGAACCACTGATTTAATTGTGATGATTTATGATGCAATATCTATTTTATCCTTAGCATATGAATTAATGTTATTTGTTTTAAAGCATTTATCTTTATCATAAATTTGAAAGGCCCATACACTACCACAGACATTTGGAATTTTTAGCTTATGGGAGTTTCCTTAACTAACTTTTTCTCAAGTTGCAATATGATTGTTTTAATCAGTGCATTTGAAATAGGCCCATGTATTCTGTGTATTTATTTGGAAGAAAGACTTCAGGTGTCTATGAGCAGAGCACATCTCTGGCTGTTTAGAAAAGCAGCCTATCATTTAAGTTGACCCTGAAAAGAAAGTTGTAGCTTGCTTTGCTTGCTCTGTCTCTGTCTCTCTGTCTCCTTATCTATCTATTTGTCTGTCTGCCTGTCTCATCTACCTACCTACCTATCATCTATCTATCTATCTGTCTGTCTGCTTGCTGCCTGCCTATCTCATCTACCTACCTACCTACCTACCATCTGCCTGCCTGCCTGCCGGCCTGTCTCATCTACCTACTTACCTACCTACCTACTTACCTACCTATCTTATCTACCTCCTGTCTGCCTGCCTGCCTGCCTACCTGCCTGCCTGCCTGTCTCATCTACCTACCTACCTACCTGTCTGTCTGTTTGTCTGTCTATCTCATCTATCTATCTATCTATCTATCATCTATCTATCTATCTATCTATCTATCTATCTATCTATCTATCTATCTATCTATCTATCTATCTATCATCTCTCTCTCTTTCTCCCTCCTTCCCTCTCTCTCCATCTAGTTCTCATTATATTTCTTATAGCAGCCCACTCCAGCAGACTCTGTGTGGCTTATAAAATCTAATACCAAGTTTAAAAAAAAGTTAAAAACAGACAAAATGAAACAGCCCAAAGTAAAAGCTGCTATTGAAATTGTGTGACAATTTCCCAATTGTCACACCAATACATTAATTCCAAGCCTGGGACCAGAGCCAGATTCTAAGGTTTTTGGGTTTTTTTGGTTTTTTTTTTTTAAACTCCAGGATCATTCACATCTATTAAATCTCCTTTAAGACTGCATTAATTTTGATGAGTAAGCTCCATAAAGTGGCATCTTTCTCCAGACTCACTGACCAGGAGTTACTTACGAGACCGCCTTCTGCCACCAATAGCCTCCCACCGGCCAGTACGCTCGCACAGAGTGGGCCTCCTCAGGGTGCCGTCCGCCAGACAATGTCGGCTGGCGACCCCCAGGGGGAGAGCCTTCTCTGTGACGGCGCCCACCCTCTGGAACAACCTTCCCCCAGAGTTACGTACAATAACAGACCTCCGGATTTTTCGTTGGGCCCTGAAAACTTATTTATTTCAACTAGCTGGGCTGGCTTGACTTAAATTTTAAATTGTTTTAAATTGGGTTGTTTTAATTTATGGCCAAAATATTCAAATTATTTTAATATTGTTTTTTAAATTTTGTATGCTCTATTTTTACTCTGGCTGTGCACCGCCCTGAGTCCTATTTGGAGAAGGGCGGTATAGAAATTTAATTAATTAATTAAATAAATAAATAAATAAGGGAATTCTGGGAATTGAAGCCCACCCATTGTAAAGTTGCCAACTTTGAAAAAAACTGCTGTAGAGCATATTCTGGACATACCATAACAGGCTGCAAAAATCTGGTGATCAAACAATGGCAGCAGTGAGATAATGAAAATCCTAATTCTTGGCTTTCACCTAATAGTGCTTTCTCACTCAGCTATAGGGTAGCTAGCATATATATTTATATGGCCCATTCTTACATTCTTATGGTATTTATGTCTAATTTCTACATGGTCTATACAAAACCAGTTCCGTGAGGTCCTTCGTGCTGTCTGAGTTTGGTTGTTTTCTAGCAGACATTTCATTACCCAACTAGGTAATGTCATCAGTGGTAGAAGGGAGTGGGGTTTGCTCTCTGTTTATATACAAGTGTCTTGTCCTGTCAGTGTTGATGGGAGTGTCCTTGATGGTTCCTTGATTAGGCTGTTGTTTACTGTTTGGATGTTTGTCCGAGTACCAATTCCCTTGTAAAGAGATTTTAGGATTAGACTCCTCTGCACATGCTTAAGATCAGAACACAGCGAAACATATCACTTCAGTCATATCTTGATCATTGGTCAAGATCACAAGATCTGGGGAAAGGCTGTAGATCAACTGCTGAACATTGTTTGCATGCCAGAGTTTCCTTGTTCCCTCCCTAATCATTCTAATTTGAAAAAAAAGATCAGGCAGCAGGTTATATATCGGAGGACCACTGTGAGAACAGTTATTGCATGACATGAGAATGTAGGTTCAAATCGGGGTGGGTTCTAAATTTTTTTACTACCGGTTCTGTGGGCGTGGCTTGAGGGTCATGTGACAATTCTTTAGGATTTAGCAGAGGTACTGGTCTACCAGGCTTTTAACTGCTTGCAGAGCTGTACCGGTTTAGCCATTTGTTTTTGAAGGCACCGGTCTACCCATTTGTTTTTGGAGGCACTGGTCTACTCTTTTGTTTTTGGAGGCACTGGTCTACCACCACACTGCCTTTTAACACTGATCAGCTGTAGGGCGGCCCTTTGAGGCCCCGTGGCAAGAGTTTAAACAGTTTTTTTCCTTCTAGCCGATCAGCTGGGATTCGGGAGGCAGCGAATAGATTGGGGGTGGAGCCAAATAAAAGGTAAAAATAACGCGGGGGGCGGGAGAGGGGGGAAGAACCGGTTCGGTGATGTCATATCATCACCGCTACCGGCTCGGTGGAACCGGGCCGAATCGGGAGGAACCCACCACTGGTTCAAATAAATGTAGGTAACTTCCTAATAGCAACAAAATCTCCCTCTTTTTCTTCTTTCACCTTCATATCCCCTGAAAGACTAGATTGGTTCTATATGTCAGGGTATGTTTGGAATATTGAGGACACACAAGTGCAATTGCTGGGAGATTTATCACTCGCAAAATAGCTGACTGGGAAAAGTACAAAGTATTGATTTAGTAGAATGATCCTTATATCCTTTGTCGCAGTTTAGGCTCCCTACTACTTTTGCTGTCTTTTGTCTTTTTTTTTTTCTTCTTTTTCTGGCAGGTGTGCAAATTGCCAGGCAAACGCAGGATTTGCAGCTGTAATTTCTATTTGCAATCTGACAATCTCTAACTTTTAATTACATGGTTTTTGAAAGGTAAAATATCAAGTGGGACTGGATGCCCATGAAATCTTTAGGCATTGGGGATTCCAGATAAACATTTATGCTTTATTATCTTCTCTCTTCTGGTTAAGAGGAGAAATTGAGAAATGTGTGCTTACATGCTTCAAAACGCAGCAGCAGCAACTGCACTATTATAGGAATATTGTAGAGATCATGCTGCATAATTCAAATGCTAATTGAAGTTCATCATCTAAAAAACTAAATTAAGAATCGTTGTGCTTACCATATATACAGTATATGTAATAGGATGACACTAGTGCTCCCTACTTTTAAAATCTGCTAAATCAGGGGTGTCAAACTCGTGTTGTCATGTTGTCACCATGTGACATATCACAATTTCCCCCCCTTGCTAAAAGGGAGGGGGGGCTGGCCAGCACGTGATGCATCCGGCCCCCAGGCTGCGAGTTTGATACCCCTGGGCTAAATAATATCTCTTTCAAATAAAGATCATTTTCTAATTTGGTGACAAGTAGTCCTCAACTTACAACCATTCATTTAATGACCAAAGTTACAATGGCACTGAAAAAAGTTGCTTACAACAAGTCCTTATACACTGAACTGTTGCAGTACCTCCATAGTTATGTGATCAAAATTTGGACATTTGGCATCTGACATATATTTACAATGGTTGCAACTTCTCAACCATTTTCTGACAAGCAAAGTCAAGGAAGGAAGCTGGATTTGCTTAATGACCACTTGATTCATTTTAACCACTGCAGCGATTTGTTTAACAATTGTGGCCAAAAAACAGATTGTAAAATTGAGTATGGCTCACTCAACAATTGCCTTGTTTAGTAACAAAAAATCTGGTCCCAATTGTGGTGGCAAGTTGAGGACTACTTGGACATGAAAGCAATATAGAAATCTTTTCCGCTGCCATTTTCTCCCCAACCTTGTCATCTAGCCTGCTTTCCTGGTATTTCCTGGAGGCTGTTGTGGCCTGCCAGCGGCCAGCAGAGCTGGCAGCAGATTTGGACAGTGTGGAGGTTGGGGAGGAACATGGGCCAGTCCTGGAATATGGGGAAGGCTCGGACAAGGGCTCTGAGTTGTAGGCAGAGAGGGGACCAAGGCCATCTTGTAGTTCTTTGCTGCCTCTGGAGTCTCCAGAGTCTGACATCAGCAAGGCAGAAGAACAGTGGGAGCCTGTTCCCAGTGTGTGCATTAGCAGAGCTGCCAGAAGACAGGAACAATTAAGAAAACAGGGTCGACTTGGGAGTAAGGTTTGGAGATGATTGGCCCCTCCCATAAAACATAAAAGAGAAGCGAACAGGACACGAACTTTTGCAGCAAGTAATTAGTTCATCTGGTCGGTAAAAGCTTTGGAAAAGTTCTGTTTGGCTCTGTGCTAACTTTGGCTTGTGGCAATTAGTTCTCTGGCAGCATTCCAAGGGAGATAAGGTGAATGTTTGTAAACACTCTCCTGAAAGAGAAGCCTTTCAGACTGGGAATGACAATAATTATAGACGTATGAATTAAAGAGGTTTGTGCTGTATAATTTCTAAGGAAGCCTAGGTCAGAACAGAGGCCTCTCCTCAAAGTACTGACCAAACTCAATCCTGTTTAGCTTCCAAGTCCAGAGAAAGTCAACTAGTGATGCTGTCACTTGCTGAGGCAAATTTACCACAACTAAACACTGGTGACATACAACTGTGGCACTTGGAGATACAGAACTAACAAAGGCACCATCTGAGATAGGTTGATATATTATCCTATGACTGTGAGAACATTTCTAGAAAAGTCTACTGTGAGTACATAATAAGGCTTCCCAACGTTGGTTAAAGTGGATGCCTTATAGATGATGTTTCACACCTTTTCCTTCCATTGATCTAGAGGTGAACACCTGGAAATTAAAGCATCATTGGCACAATTGTCTCAATTTCTCTCACTTCTTAAATATCCAGCCAAGAGAGGACGGTAAAAATAAGAACGGGGAAAAAAGCATCCTGATTTAATTCTGCATTCCAACTTTTATCCTCACTAGTGACAGAGTACCACATTAGGAGGAAGCTGCGTAATTGTGGATGGAAAGACAGAGACGGAGACAGAGAGAAACTGAAAGATACACACACACACACACACACAAAAGACAGAGACAGAGAAATACAGAAACACAGATACAGAGAGAGAGAGAGAGAGAGAAAGAGAGGGAGAGAAAGGGACTTTCATCACATCTCTCAGGGATGTGTTAATTATATCTTTCTTTTATCAAGGTGTGTTGTTAAAGTCAGGACTTTCAGCTATAGAACATTCTCTCTTGAAATTCCTCTTTAGAGCTATAATTTTAGAAATCCATTCAGATTCTT
This sequence comes from Arizona elegans, assembly GCA_022577455.1. Taxonomy (NCBI): domain Eukaryota; kingdom Metazoa; phylum Chordata; class Lepidosauria; order Squamata; family Colubridae; genus Arizona; species Arizona elegans. The sequence continues at coordinate 97,386,757 of JAKOOJ010000006.1, read as the reverse complement.
GCTTTCCTATTTTACGGCATTAATGGTGCTAATTATTGCTTTGTTCAGTCAATGGTACACAGACAAAAAATTCCTGGCATGTATTGCATGCCTTGGCGACAACCCAGGCTACTCAATCAGAATTAATTTACTCTTTTCTGCATTAGATATAATAAGCCATAATTTTAGTATTAAAGTATTTAATAACTGTAAAATACACAGAATCAAGAATGTTTCCCCAAATTAAATTAATTATGGAGAACTATACTTTGGTGGACTTGTCCAAGCATAGAAGACAAAGGAGATGCAATTCCTAATCTGTAGGATTTCATAGATATGGATCCAATGAAATCTCTACAGGAAGGTTAATTAGCACTTGGTGTGAAATATTGCTGGTAGAGTGTACAACCACAAGAAGGTTTTGGATACGGGTGATAGAAAAATGTGAAAAAATAAATAATCCAAAGGAGTTATTCAATATTTTATATTTACTTCTTAATCTCAACCAAACATCTCTGATGTGTTTGTACTTGAAGGGATTAGAGGAGAAGAAAGTGGGATGATAAGTCCTCAGAGAATCAGGAGATTCTCAGTCATCCAGATCATAGTTGTCCCAAAAGTGCTTTTTCAAAAGGCGACTGGACTTTCTTTGTTTTTCCTTGAAGACATTTCACTTCTCATCCAAGAAGCTTCTTCAGAACTGCTTTTTGAAAAAGCACCTTTGGAATGATAAGTCCTTCTTGTTTCATCTTTCATAGTGACCATTTGCTAGCTTTAAGATAAAGAAGAGCAAAATTTACTGAATAATAAAGTAGTCAAAATAAAATGTGAAAATGTGAAAATGACTGGTGAACGAATCAGAGTGGAGTTACTTTTAAGTTCAAGTGAAGCCTTCTTATCTGTAGACTCTTCTTTGACTGAGAAAGACTTTATATACTGGCTGAAATGATTTGCTCTCTTTTGGTAACTTAACTATGTCCTTCAAACTACCCATCCAGCTGTTCAATTGTCACCTGAATGTCTTTCTCTTTTTTTGTTGTGAAACAACAAAACTGGGTGTTATTTTCTACAGGGCTCACCAACATTTCAAAGATAAAGGAAGGCAGTCTAGAATATACTGTAGGAACTTATTTCCAGATAATTCATGTGAAGTTGCTATGGGCTATGACATGAGAAATGATGATAGGGAAAAAATGATTTATGGTTTTTAACAGAGACATTATTGGACCAAACCTAGTGAAACGTTTGTGTCAAAAAGAGCTTTCTTGAATTTCTGAGGGTATTTTACATTCCTACCAGCCTTCTGATGATGTAAACTCACCATAGAATGTGATGCTAAGCATCAACCTATGTGTTACACAGAAAGAAAATCTCAGGTGTGCTATGACAGCCAAATGTTATGTGTTTGAATTTTAGCTGTGTTGCTTTGCCTAGTTCTAAAGTTTCCTTTGAAAAAGTCTCAGGATATTGATAAAAGTGAGAGACAAAACTTTAAATGAAAGTCTAAAGAGTGTTGGTCTTTGCAAACATTTTGGAGAGACGTTCCTTGAACATATCCTCTCAGAAGTCCAAAAGTTTTCAAGGTCATATATAGGAATGGTTTGCACAGCCCCTAAATATGTATATTTGTATTCTGATTGGGTGAATTATTTGTCAGAAATGCTTGAAAAACCAGAACTCGCTGGCCCTAAAACTATGCAATGTTCTGATGATTGTTAGTCTATTTTTAGTCTTCTTCAAGCACTTACTCATAAAATACTTAATCTCTCTCTTACAAAAACAGTATACATTGGAAAACCCCCAGAGTGATGCCTGTAACAATCCAATGGCAACTGAGCCACCAGCAATGAAATTTAAATTAGTCAAAATGGTCAACTTCTCTTTCGATAAGCAAATCTCATGAATGTTCAGCTAAGAATTGTAACATCTTATGAGACCACAATGGTAACGTCCTGGCTGATATTTGTTTGTTCAAATAATTGCCTTACTGACTACTAATGTACCTCCAAGGAAGAAGTGACTGTAATTATGAATAATAGAAGTACATTCAGATCCCAAGAATATCTGCAATATGCAATGCACAATCAAAAGTCAGTTTGGTTTAGTGGTTAAGACGCTAGGCTAGAAAACAAGAGATCATCAGTTCAAGTCCTGCCTTAGGGTCAAAGTCACTGAAGGACAGCAGACCAGTGGTGAAATGTAAAATGTTGGTACTACTACTACCAATCTGTGGGCATGGCTTGGTGGGGGGGGGCGGTAATGTGACTTGGTGGGCGTAGCCAACCTTTTTTTTTTTTAACTTTTAGCACCATTTTTTCTACAACCTCTTCGGCCAAAAAAACAGCATTTAAAAATGCTTTTAAAAGCCTCTGGCGATCCCAGCTGAGTTGCCTGATTGGCAGAGGCTTTTTTTTTTTTTTTTTTTAAAAAACATTTTTTCTACAACCTCTTCGGCCAAAGAGGTTGTAAAAAAAATGCTTTAAAAGCCTCAGCTGGGATCATCAGAGGCTTTTAAAAGCATTTTTTCTACAACCTCTGATGATTAGGTTAAAATGTTAAAATGTTTTTAAAAGCCTCTGACGATCCCAGCTGAGCCGCGTGATCATCAGAGGCTTTTAAAAAAAAATTTAAAAGCATTTTTTCGGCCGAAGAGGTTATAGAAAAAATGCTTTTAAAAATAAAATAAAAAGCCTCTGATGATCACCTGGCTCAGCTGGGAATGGGGGGTGGGGGGCAGCCGAACCACCCACCTCGGGCGATCCGGTCCGAACCGGGAGCTTTTCACCTCTGCAGCAGACTAACACTAATAGTTTTTCCCAACTAATGAAGGAACTTGGGCTTTGAGTAGCATGTCAGGGACTGCTCTCTGAGGAAGTACTGGAGTGGGGTGACTATTTAAATTGATTTACATTTTAATAAAATTAGTATGACTATCTTCCACCCAGGCGTTTCATAGTTTCCCATTTCTTTCATATTAATTATGATGTGGGAGCAATTTTTGTTTACCTCTGGGGGCCAAAATGTTTTTCAAGGGCCACAGAGCCTCTATTACTCATGTTGTTGTTAGTTGCAAAGTCTTGTCAAACCCATCACAACCCCATGGACAATGTTCCTCCAGGCCTTCCTGTCCTCTACCATCTTTTGGAATCCATTTAAGCTCACATCTCTGCTTCAGTGATTCCATCCGGCCACCTCCTTCTCGTCCCCCTTCTTTTTTTGCCCTCAATTGTTCCCAGAATTAGGCTCTTTTCCAGTGAGTCCTTCCTTCTCGTTAAGTGGCCAAAGTTCTATTATTCATAGGCTGAAGAAGCCTTCCTGACTTTTCAGCTGCTATTGAATTCATCTTCAGCTATCTGTGCATGGTGAAGTTATTTCTGATATGGGAAGGTGAATTCAAGTACTTTGGAAGAGCAATGTACGTGTCCTTTGATAACTGCAATAGAATAAGGCAAGGAAGGGCAATGGAATAAAATTAGGAAGCTTATTAGCTTGCCAGCTTCAGAGAAATTCTCTACTCCAGATGGACCTTGACAGAGTTCTATCAAATTTTCATAGATGCAATTAGTTTACTCCATTTAGAGACATTCAATTAGAGGTTTCCAATTAAGTTGCAACCCCCATCATTAAAACATTATTAACCCTCCCAAACTTTACAAGCTTCCTGAAAAATGTGCATAGCAGGAATGTTGAACACATTTGTTTCTTTAAAGTGAAAGCCTTTCCTTAAAATCAAGCTCATTTATTAAAGGAACACTGATCTAACCTCAGTTGCAATATTTGTGGTAGGGGCCCTTTGGATATTTCTGATGGTAGCTTTTAGCAAACTGAAGCAAACTGAAGATAGTTTTAATTTTTGTAGCAATATGACTTAATGAGCAAGAGCCATGTGCAAAAAATGTATGTGGTTTTAAATAAAAACAATTTTAGGATTGTCCTCAAGGATGACAGTGGAGGTAGGACTTTCAACAGATACAACAGTGCCCATTCCAGCACTGGGAGTCCTTAGTCATGGTGACTCTCATCATGGTCACGTCCTAGTTAGATAATTGCAATGCACATTACACGGGGCTGCCATGAAAACCACCTGGAAATTACAGTGTGGCAACTCATCCAGTGCCAGGCATTGTTTACCCATGTACATCCAGAGCTGCCTTCCAGTTACTTTCTGGATGCAATTCAAGGTAATGATTATTACGTTTAAAGACCTCCATAGCATGAGACAAATTATTTCTGGAACCATTTCTCCTTGAGGGTATCTGCCTACATTATCAGGGTAAATAGGGTGGACACCATAGGTTCCATCTCTGAAATGACACCATTTAATTGAAACAAGGAAGCTTACCTTTTCTTTAGTAGTCCTTGTCTGGTGGAACACCCTTCCCCAAGATCATGCAGGTTCTCACCTCTTTATCCTTCCAAAAAACTGTGATGTGCTGGCTTTTCTCCTAGGCGCTGTGATAGGGTGAGGTTGGAGCCAAAGTACTGTATGGTTTGAACTGAACTGTTCCTATTGGGTATCTTACCAGAAAAATATAGTAAAGAAAATATATATTTGATTATACATGTTATAACTGCAGCGAGGATTGTATTTGCACAAAATTGAAAAGCCCTATAGAGGAAGAAGTAATTAAGAAAATATTGGAAGGTGCAGAAACGAATAAATTAACATTGGCAATTAAAGAAAAGGAAGAATCGGAGTATTATAGGATATGGGGGCAATTTTATCAATGGTTAGAGAAGAGATATACATGAAAATTAATATAAATATAAGATTTTGGGGAAAATGTTGCAATGAATTAAACGAAGAGGTAAAAGTAAGATAGAAATGTAGTAAGAAATTGATGATAAAGGAGGAAAAAAATGAATTAATATAAATGTAAGAAAATTGGAAAGAATGTTGTAATAAATTAAATGAAAATACAAAAGTAAGATAGAAATATAGTAAGAAAATGATGAAGGAGGAATAAGAGGACATAAAATATGTACCCAGATGACACATTGAATGATTGATGATGCATTGTTTGTTTAAATATAAAAAATAAAAAACTTTTTTTATAAAAAAAATTCTTTTAGACCATCATTCTCTTCCTAAAGTAACTAAATAGTTACTCATATCAGGAGTGGAGAGCCTTTCTCTGTATTTAGAGAATTATAGCTTTTAACAGTTCCAGCTAGGATCTATAGTTCAACAGCATTTACACTTAAAAAAATAATGGTCTGGAAGTTCAGCATTCCCCAGTTGCTCTTTTAAGATATGAGCTCAATAATATCTCACTTGCATGTGTCATCAACTGATAATGAAACACACATGGTCTCCAGGAATAATACAGCATCTTAAATAGGAGTCATTTACTGTGTAGTAATCTTCTCCAAAATATGTTTAATTTTCCTTTGAAACAACCAGGTTGACCACCATCACAATATTTTGAATTTTAGTGTAACAATTGGTCTCCAGACTAGTAAAGACCTTGGAGATCTTTATGTAAATAGCCTGATACCAGCTTCCCAATTATCAGTAAAAAGAACTGCCTTTTTTCTAAACACAGGAATGTTGTTAGGAACAATTGCACTTAGCAACAGCACTTAGACTTATATATTGCTTCACAGTACTTTACAGTGCTTTCTAAGGGGTTTTACAGAGTCAGCATATTGCCCCCCAACAATCTGGATCTTCATTTTACCAACTTCCAAAGGATGGAAAGACTGAGTCAACCTTGAGCCTGGTGAGATTCGAACTGTCAAATTGCAGGCAGCTGGCAGTCAGCAGAAGTAGCCTGCAGTACTGCATTCTAACCACTGCGCCACTACAGCTCTTAAAAAATTTAAAAAGTCAAAGGTGGACTTGGAAACAATCAAAGCAGGAGTCATGAGGTACTTTTGTTCTTGCCTAATTCAAGAATTTCATTCATGTTTACAGAAATGGTAAACTTTTGTAAGTACTGTTTTTGTTAGACATTATCATAACATCCTTAGGTGATTTATGAAACTTTGATAATGCTGATTAAAATCAAGATATCAATCACAAGTAAGGTGATAATATAAATAATTCACTGTGCAGAGTCTTTTATTTTTTAGATTATGGCAAGTAGTATACCCTTTTAATAAATTATAAAGAAATCATTTATGAATACAAAGATATCCATATGAGATTTCCAGGTGAACAGTTTATTTGCAGATTTGAAGTGGTATATCAATATTTGGAACCAGGATGCTTGAGAAGCTGCTTTCAAACAAGATGTTATGGATCAGGGATGGGCTGCTGGGGGTTTGCAGGAGTTCGGGAGAACCTCTAGCTAAAATTCTGTGCAGTTCGGGGAACTCCCAAAACCCACTCCTAGATGGCACCTCCCACCCCTCCCCTCCCAGGAGTCCCCATGCGGCCCATTTTGGATGCAGGTAAGTGCAGGGCGCGTGCAGAGGCTCAGGGAGGGTGAAAAACGGGCCTACCCAAAGTTCAGGAAGGCCAGAAACAGGCCTGCTTCCAGAGGGCCTCCGGAACCTGGGGAGACCGTTCTTGCCTTCCTGGAGGCTTGAGGAAACCCCATGGAGCCCAGGGAGGGCAAAAGCGCCCCTCCCCACCATGGTGCAGGAAGCTGATTAGGCCATGTCCACCATGGCCTCGCCCACCCAGCAACCAGGCAGAGAACCCCTTGCTAAAATTTTTGAAGCCCACCCGTTATGGATGTGTATCAAAGCAGTCAATAAATAAAATGGCACAATTTATTTCCATGAGGGCTGGCTAGCACTAAAAACATCTGATGAAAGTTATTTTGCCATCCTCCTCCCAGATTTAACAGCATAAAATACTAAATTGGCTTAAAGGTTCCCAGCCCATCATTTTGCCTGTGTCTCAGATAATCAAATAGAATGATCCCAGTTCAGAGGCCAAGAGAGAGATTGTCTCATCTATCATGAGTACCTTCTCCAAAAGATCTCTCAAGGAATGTTCATTGGTTAGAACTGTGTTTCCCCAAAAATAAGACCCTGTCTTATATTTTTTTTGAACCCTGAAATAAGCGCTTGGCATTATTGCCATGCGCTCAAAAGCCCAATTGGGCTTTTTTTTTTTTTAATTTGATTTATATGCCGCCCTTCTCCGGAGACACAGGGCGGCTTACAATGCGTTAAGCAATAGCCTTCATACTTTTGTATATTTATACAAAGTCAGCTTATTGCCCCCACAAACTGGGTCCTCAATTTATCTACTTTAGAAAGGATGGAAGGCTGAGTCAACCTTGAGCCTGGTGAGATTCGAACTTACAGTAATTGCAGACAGCTGGTGTTAATCACAATGCTATTAGTCTGCTGGGCCACCAGGCCCGTTATTATCAGGGGATGTCTTATTTTGGGGAAAACAGGGTAGCATGAGTATATCTCTTCCTTTTTATTCATTCAGGATAACTTTTCTTTGTTCGGGGTTCTGTGTGAGCATAAACAGAAGTTGTGTCTGCATTAACCAAATCAATTCTTTCAAGAAGCAACAGCAGCTCCCCCCCCCCTCCATTTTTGCATGGAATCCTGAAAAGAGATGGACTCTTTTAATGATAGCAAAAAGGAACTATGTTCACTTGATGCCATTTTTCTCAAGCCCTTCAAATCTGTCTCCATATTTTTTCTGTTGATTTTGGCATAACCTCCTAGTTCAGATAGCCTACAAAAGTCTTCCCAACCGACTTCCGGTTTCCTCGTCTTCGGCGGCGACGGTGCTTTCTTTTGGCACCGCCACCCCCGCCGCTTGTAGAGCCGCTTCCTGATTGCGAAGCGGCTCGAAATCTTCGAAATCCATAGGATTGAAGAAGAAGAGGCAGCAGGGCACAGGTAGAGCCCCTGCAACCCCCCCAGGGAACTGTTTCTGGGGAGGAAGCAGGCGCGGCTCCCTTACAACCTGCTGAAACTCCGGGCGGCGTGGGACGTCTTCTGCTTGTGCGGAACAAGCCAACCTCAGGAAACCTTTAAAGAGCGAGGAAATAACTCAAATAAACATCCGCAATCCACTTGAACCCTGAAACTTTGAACTGCAAGTATTAGTCCTTTGCTGAACTTTTTTACTGAAGTGAAAGTCTCGGAATGAGTGAAAGTGATTGAAAAAATATGGCGCTCAGCAAATGAATTAGTGGGTGTGGATTGGTGAAGTTATCTTGTCTTGCTACAAAGTTAAAAAGTTGTTACAGAGTTGCTCCGGCTGCAACAGAAATAAGAGGAAAATCTCTCCCTTTTACTTGTCTTTGCTGCATTATAGCTTTGCTTTGAGTAATTCTGGGGGACTTTTTTAGAAGGTATTGTGGAGGTGGCAGAAGAGGCGGACCCTCCCTTTTTAAGAAAGCTAGCTTACGTGGCAGGATGGCTTCAAAAAAGCAGGAAGGCAAAACAGGGGGGGGATCCCCCCCACGTAAGCAGGATACGCAGTCACAAGCCCAAAAAAAAGATTTGGATATGGGAGAATTAAAAGCATTCATCTCAAATATTTTGGATGAGAAATTTCAAGACATGGATGACAAAATAAATAAAATAGATGAAAAAATTCAAAAGTCACAACAGGAAATCATGCAGGAAATGCAGCAGAGCCAAAAGATGGTGACCAAAAAAATAACGGATGTGGCGTCTGGTCTGGCAGGATTTATTATGAAAGTTGAGACAAAAGTGGATGAATTTAAATTAGAAGTTAATGCTAAGATGAAAAATAATGATCATAAATTTTTTGATGTTGATGACAAGATGCAGAGAGTTGAGAATGATATTGTTATGATGCAATTTCGTGCAATGGAATTTGCTATAAGGCTTCGAGGAATTAGAGAAGAGGAGAGACAAGATTTGAGACAGATCTGTGCTGAAGCCCTAGCTGTGATTTTAAAAGTTGAACCTGAGATGGTTTTTTGCAAAATAGATAAAATCTATAGAGTTAACTCGTGGGTGGCCAGACAAAGACAACTGCCTAGAGATGTGGTCATATATTTTACAGATAGAGCAATAAGAAATGACATCTTGCAAAAATCTTTTCTCACTTCTGTGCAAGTGAGTGGATCCAAGATTACAGTTTACAAGGAGCTCCCACCCAAGATGTTGAAATCTAGAAAAGAGTATGGTTTTCTTGTTAAAGAACTGCAGAATAATCAAATCCCATTTCGTTGGGACGCCCCAACTGGCATAATTTTGAGATATAAGGGAGAGAAACACCGTCTGAATACTGTGGAGAAGGCGGAGCAATTTTATAATGACATCTTTAAAGAAAGAACTCCATCCCCACGCACATCTACAGTTTTGGAGATTAAAGAACAACAATCTAAGCAGGAATTAGCAGAGCTGAAGGGTGCTGAAGGAGGCTTTTTGGATGAGCCTTTGCTGGAACCTTCTCCAATCTCGGAGCTGGCTTGGGCGGCTGAAGTTAAGGATCAGCGTATAACTCGAGCAAAAGCCAAGGAACTTAAAGAAAAGTTACAGCAGGAGAGTCAAGACAAGGCTGGGGCTGTGGGAAAAGCAGGACAGAGGATCTCAGATGACATCCTAAGGTTCTGCGCTTCGCTCCAGAAGGAGAATAAGGATGATTAAATGTTTATCTTGGAATGTGAATGGGTTGAATGCAACACAAAAAAGGAAGAAAATATTTGCATATTTAAAACAACATAATAATGATATAATTTGTTTACAAGAAACGCATATTACAGTTCAAGATCAAAACTATTTGAAAAATTCCAAATTAGGAACACATTTTATATCCTCAACTAACCAAAAAAAGAATGGTGTGGTTATTTATGTAAACAAAAAATTAACAGCCAAACTTATAGAAGCTGATCAAGATGGTAGGTTTGTAGCAATTGAATTACTTTCTGCTAATAGTCAAATTCTTCTGATAGGAATTTATGCTCCTAATCAACAACAGGACTATTTTTATAAAATGCTGCATACTAAAATACTTCAATGGGATTATAGATCTATTTTAATTATGGGAGACTGGAATGGAGTAATTGACTCTAAATTAGATAAAAAGACTTTGGCAAAATCAAGAATTAGATTACCACAGACTTTTTTTGATATGAAAGAAGACCTGGAATTAAAAGATATTTGGAGAATACATAACCCAAAAGAACTGGACTATACTTTCTTTTCTGACAGACATAGATCCTTTTCCAGGATTGATTTTATTTTGTTGTCTGATGACTTACTTGTTAGGACAAAAAGAACAAAGATTCTGCCAAGAACCTTGACTGATCACAGTCCAGTCTGGATAGAAATTGAGACATGTAAGAATGAGAGACGTTCTTGGAGATTAAATGAAAACTTGTTTAGATATGAGAAAAATATAATAGAACTTAAAAAGCATCTGAAAGAGTTTTTTGAAATGAACTTGAACAAAGGCACCCCAATGGAAATTGTGTGGGACGCAAGCAAAGCTTATATGAGAGGGGTGCTTATATATATGAACTCTAAACATAAGCGGATTCGACAAAAGAAAAGACTTGAATTGGAAGCAGAAATAAAGGACAAAGAACAGTTACTTATTAAAAACCCAACAGATGAAAGAATACTTAGTGTTATAAAACTTCTGAAAGACCAATTCCAAATGCTTATAGCGGAACAAGTTGCAACAAACTTACAATATGCGAAGCATAATACATTCTGCAATGCTAATAAACCAGGCAGGTGGTTGGCTTACACATTAAGGAAGAAACAAAGCATACGGACTATTGATAGTGTTGATATTGGGGGGAAAGAAGTTTTTCAACAGAATTTAATAAAAGAAGCCTTTCTTCAATATTACACTAAACTATATGCCAGAGAGGAGGTGCAGAATGGACTTATAGAAAAATATTTGGACAATAAAAGAGTTATAAAAATCACTGAACAACAAAAGGAAAGAATGGATTATCCCATAACAGAGGAGGAGATAATAGCAGCAATAAAACAATTAAAAACAGCCAAAGCTCCTGGAACGGATGGTCTGACAGCAGTGTATTATAAAACTTTACAGGCAGAAATGGTGGAACAACTCAGAGACTTATTTTGCAACATACAACAAGGGGGAAAAGTACCTCCATCGTGGACTACAGCTTATATTTCTTTGATACCAAAAGAGCAAGCAGGTCCCAAAAAACCGGAGAATTACAGACCAATATCTCTTTTGAATACGGATTATAAAATTTACGCAAAAGTATTAGCCAACAGACTGATGCCAGTAATTCAAAAGGTGATTCATCATGACCAAGCGGGATTTATTGAGGGTAGGTACATGAAGGACAATGTAAGGCAAGTAATAGATTTATTGGAATATCTTGAGAAGAATAAACAGATCCCTGCAGTGCTGGTCTTTCTGGATGCAGAGAAGGCCTTTGATAGAGTGGATTGGAATTTTCTATTAAAGACATTAAAAAAGATGGACTTTGGGGACCAATATATACAGGCGGTCTCAGCAATTTATCAAGAGCAAAAGGCACAGATCATTATCAATGGAAGTCTGACAACAGAGTTTAAAATTGAAAAAGGTACAAGACAGGGATGTCCACTGTCCCCATTGTTGTTCATTTTAACACTAGAAGTCTTGTTAAATACAATAAGGGATTCTAACACATTGAAAGGTATAATGATAAGGCAAGAGGATTACAGAATAAAGGCATTTGCAGACGATCTGGTTGTTACCCTAACACAGCCAATGGAATCGATAATCCAGATGAAGGACATTATACAAGACTTTGGTAAAGTTTCAGGTTTCAGATTGAATCAGAGAAAAACTAAGATGGTAGTTAAAAATATGACACAAGATCGTAAACTGGAGTTAGAAAGGAGGGCAGGTTTTGAGATTGTACCAAAGGTAAAATATCTAGGAGTTCAGGTTGCAGAATCAAATATGAAATTGTTTCAAAATAACTATGAGGTGTTGTGGCGAGAGGTGCAAAAAGATATGGAGATTTGGAAAAAACTGCAGCTGTCTTTACTTGGAAGAATAGCAGCAGTTAAGATGAACATTTTGCCAAGATTTCTTTTTTTGTTTCAAATGATTCCGGTGCTCAAAAATGATAAACAACTAAAAGCATGGCAAACTGGTATCAATAAATTTGTCTGGAACGAGAAAAAACCAAGAGTAAAAATGAAAATTATGCAAGACATCCCAGAAAGGGGAGGTCTCAAACTTCCAAACCTACAATTATATTATGATGCAACAGCTTTGACTTTAGTAAGTGATTGGTTTGGAGGAAAAAAGACTGGAATATTGAATGCAGAAAGTTTTGATTTGGAATTTGGATGGCACGCTTACTTATTTTATGACAGCAAAGTGGATAAAGTATTTAAAAGCCATATACTTAGAGATTCTTTGCTGAGAGTTTGGAAGAAGCACCGAAACAACTGGAATTATAAAATACCGCTATGGCTGGATCTTGGTCATACCTTGTGGAATACAAATATAATGTCACTCGGGGGGTTTTTATATAAAGAGGTTCTTTTTACAGATGCGGGCAGATGGCAGCTGAAGACATTACAGACATTGTTGGCTGAAGGGATTAATTTAACTTGGTTACAATATAATCAACTGCAATTGAGATGGAAAGAGGACCAAAAAACTGGTATTATGATGTATGAGGAAGAATTAGTTAGACATATAAAAGAGAAAGGCCCAATGCATATTAAAAGACTTTATAATGTTTTGTTAGAAAGGGATTCAGAAACTGAACTAGTTAAAGACTGCATGGTTAAGTGGGCACAAAATTTTGAGGAACCAGTGATGTTGGAAACATGGGAAAAAATTTGGGTTCAGAATGTTAAATTTACACAGTCGCAGAATCTGCGGGAAAATTTCTATAAAATGTTTTATAGATGGCATTTAGATCCAAAAAAATTGTCGTGTATGTACCCTAGTGCCCAGCCTAAATGTTGGAGATGCCACTGCTTAGACGCTACATATTATCATGTTTGGTGGACCTGTAAGAAAGTTAAGGCTTTTTGGGTAAAAATTTGGTGGGTCATGCAGAATGTTTTGAAGAGAAAAATTCAATTTTCTCCACAACTGTTTTTATTGGGTATAGTTAAGGGTTTTACATTGGGGGAAACAAAAATGATATTGTACATGATAACTGCAGCAAGATTGTTGATAGGTAAATACTGGAAAAATGAAGCGCTGCCTTCGATTGAGGAATGGACTTTGAAGATGGCCAGTTTTGCGGAGATGGCGAAGATTTCAGCATATTTAAAAGATTGTTCTCAAGAGACTTATGAATGGGAATGGAAGAAGTGGATAAATTATGTTCAGCATAAATATCAAACTAGGAAGTATCAAATAGCCTTTATTTAAAAATGTTATATAAGATAGAAACATTTTAGGGTTGAGGATAAAAATTTGTTAGAAAATGTTATATTAAGATAGAAATATTCTAAGGTTAAGGATGAAAATTTGTTAGAAAATGTTACATTATGATAGAAATATTTTTAAGGTAATCAGGATGAAAATTTATCTGAAAATGATATACCAAGATAGAAATAGGTTAATGTAATGAAGATGAAAATTTGTAAGGGGGAGGGAGGGGTTCAAGTTTTATATACAAAGGAGGGTTTTTTCCTTTTATCTGACATGAGCATACTAGGAAGTCTGGGGGGAGGGGAGGGTTAGGGCGGGCTGGGGAGGTTGGGAAGTTTGGGGGGGGTAGGGGGGGGAAAAAAGGGGGTGAAAATGTAATTGTAAAACTTTTGCAATAAAAAAAAAAAAGTCTTCCCAACCAACTTCCCCTTCCCCTACAACACAGGTGTCAAACTCACAATGTCACCTTGTCGTCATGTGACGTATCACAACTTTCACCCCTTCGCTAAATTGGGGGGTGGGCATGGCCAGTGCGTGACGCATCCGGCCCATGGCCCGTGAGTTTGACACCCCTGCCTTACAATATTAGCGATGCTATCTGGAATATCTGAAATATGCTTCCCACATTTCAGAGATCCAACTGAGAGTGGATCCTGGATCGCAATTCCCTTTGCAAGTTATCCTAAACAGGTATATCTCCAGAAAAACCATTGAAATAGAGTAATTTTGGAACAAGGATCTGAGAGACTCATGTTCAGATCTACTTTCAGCCCAAAAAGCTACCAGTGGACAAATCATTGTCTCTTACCTCAACCTACTTTATAGCTCTTTTGGAGTTAGAATTGGAGGAGGAAATAGAATGTATGCAGTCCTGATTCCTTGAAGGAAAGGCAGAATATAGATCTAATAAATAAAGCAAGAATAAGTAAATATTTAATATGCTTTTTCTCTTGTAGGGTGCCAAAGGACTTCTGTTTTGTTTTGGAATGATGATATGACTTCTTTGTTGTTGTTTTTTTGACTTATGAAAATTAAGGGCACTTGGCTAATTCCTCAGCTATTCCATAATTTATTTGCAAGAATTGGGTATGTCTAGTTTAATGAAAAGAAGAACTAGGGTGACATGGTAGCAGTGGTCTAATATCTAAGGGGTTGCCACAAAGACGTGGAGGTCAACCTATTCTCCAAAGCACTTGAAGCCAGGACAAGGAGCAATGGAAACTAATCAAGGAGACAACCAACCTGGAACCAAGGAGAAATTTCCTGACAGAACAATTAATCAGTGGAATGACTTGGCTCCAGAAATTGTGGATACTCCAACACTGAAGGCCTTTAAGAAGAAATTGGACAACTATTTGCCTGAAATGTTGGGCTTCCTGCTTGAGCAGTGATTTAGACTAGAAGACCTCCAAGGTCCCTTCTAACTCTGTTATTCTGTTATGTTCTAGTGGGCACAAGGAAGGCAGGGGGCTTCTAGCGTTTTTGCCCTCCCTGGGTTCCGAAGGCTTTCCTTGAGCCTTCAGGAAGGCAAAAACCACCTCTCCAGGCTCCAGAGGCCCTCTGGAGGCCAGAAACAGCCCCGTTTCCAGCCTTTCTGAACTTCAGGTAGGCCCTCCACGAGCCTCTGTGCATGCCCTGCACTTACCTGCATCCAAAACGGGCCATATGGGGATTCCTGGGAGGGGTGGGGCAGGCAGGGTGGAGCCAGCCAGGAATGGGATTTGGCGGTTCTCCGAACTGCACAGAATCTTAGCTAGAGGTTCTCTCGAACCCCTGAGAACCCCCAGCAGCCCACCCCTGGATGTAAGAGGCTTTGGAGACAGGAAGGGTCAATTTGGATTTGGCAGGAATAGGCAAAGAGAGGAGCTGGCTTTGATCCTGGTCACATCTAAGAGACAGGGTGAAAGGATGCAAACATTATTTGCTACATTTTTTCCCCACCAACTACCATAATTCTACTTAAACCATTAAAAGAGCAGCTCATGTTTTATGGTAACAGAGGATTGAAACTCCCAAAGGATTTCAATTCCTAAACCTAATGGAATCCAATCAAATACAGAATGACAATTTAGGGGCATGGTAATTTTCTTCTTAGATTGGTGGGGTTTTGTTTTGTTTTTGCTCCTCACCCCTTCCTTTCTGGAAATGATATTTCTGTGGAAATAGCTGTTTTATCGCCATGCTAATTAAAAAAAGAAGCTTGGAAAGAAGCATTTGTTAAAACCAGTTCTCAAGGGGGAACTGTGCATGCTCTGAATTTTAAATAAAGTGAAAAATAATTATTTGAAATACGTGATGGGCAAGAGATATTTGTGGTGGGAGTTTGGGCTGTTAATGCAGATCAAACTAAATATTTGGAAGGTACAATGAGATTGTGATGTTCACAATCACTTCAGTTCAGTGTCACTATTCCTTCTTTTTAGTGCTCTTTGAATTACTCTATTTCCTCCCACCCCCCAAAATATCTTCAGCTTTAGAAATATACATTGGTTGAAACACAGTCTATAATTTTCCCTATTAATTTGTTTGTCAAACATTGTTACATTTTCCCATCAATAATGAAGCTGGAATGGTGCAAAAATAATCACATCAAATTACTTTTAATATCAGTACAAGACTTCAAGTGCCCACACATATCGAGCCAAAACAGTACATCTCACATAAGAGGAAGCATCAGTTGACAAGATGGTTCATAGAACTCTTAAAAATCTTTGCAGAAAAACAGTGTAGGTTATTATAAAACATCTAAAAATGGAGTAGAGAAAAGAAAGTATATATATTAGCAATTATATTAGCCAGAAGCCTGCAATTAACTACAATATATAATAAGTTTCTTTGTTCATTAATGTGTTTAAATATTGACAAGATGGTTTTTCTTGGTGCTCTCTGAGTTTGGCTGCTTTCTTGCAGGTATTTCATTACTCAAGTTAGGTAACATCATCAATGTTGATGTTACATGGTTTGTATAATGAAGACTCTGCAAGAAAACAACCAGAGATCACAAGGATCCCTCAGGTTCTGAGATGTCATAGTCCAGATGGAGCATTGACCTGGCCATGTGGTCAAACCACTGCAATTTTGGCAGGTATGTGCTAAGTTGACTTCAGGAACATCTGGGAGCAGCACAGCGAGCAAGTAGCTTGGGGTGCAAAATTGCTCTACAGCTGAATTTATGAAGTCACATGCCAAAGATTTGGGCATGTGATTCTGCCAACTATCACTGTGAATAGACCTACCCATCAGTGGTGAAATCTAAAATTTGTTACTACCGGTTCTGTGGGCATGGTTTGGTGGGGGAGGGGGGTAATGTGACTGGGTGGAGGTGGCCAATTTTTTTTTTACTTTTAAAACCATTTTTTTCTACAAAAATGCTTTCAAAAGGCTCTGACGATCCAAGCTGAGTTGCCTGATTGGCAGAGGCTTTTTAAAAAAACCTCTGCTGATCAGGCAACTCAGCTTGGATCATCAGAGGCATTTAAAAGAATAAAAGGTTTTTTTTCCTTTAAAAGCCTTTGATGATCCCAGCTGAGCCGCGTGATCATCAGAGGCTTTTTTTTTTACTTTTAAAAGCATTTTTTGGCTGAAGAGCTTGTAGAAAAAATGCTTTTAAAAGTAAAAAAAAAAGCCTTTGATGATTGTGCAGCTCCGCTGGGCATGGGGGGGGCAGGGATATTTGCTACCGGTTCTTCGAACCACCCGCCTCCATTGCTACCGGATCGGGCAATCCGGTCCGAACCAGGAGCATTTCACCCCTGCTACCCATAAAAGTCAATAACTAAATTAAAGAATTTAATATAATAAAGTTGAAAGCTCCCATTTCAGTTCTTACTCTGTTTCCCTGAAAATAAACCCTGGTCTTATATTAATTTTTGCTCCAAAAGATGCCATTATGGCTTATTTTCCAGTTAGGTCTTATTTTTGGGGAAATACTGTACAAAATGTGTCCATCTGGCTGACGATCTTAACTGGGGCTTATTTTTGGGGTAGTACTTATATTACAAGCATCCTGAGAAATCATGCTAGGACTTATTTTCCAGTTGAGTCTTATTTTTGGGGAAACACAGTACTTAGGCAAAATCCATAGCTGATGGATAGATAGTTATTCTCAGTGCAGGTTGGAAGGGGCTGTGACTCTTTGTTTTTATTTAAATATCTACATGGTAATTTTCTGAAATGCTCATGATGGGCTTGCATCATAATTCATGTTAAATATGGACAAGTAACCAACAATTTCGCAGTGCTGCTCAGAAATAGTTTTAGGTTTCTAAAGAAGATTGAGAAATGGACTAAATCTACAACTTATCTGTGATGTCATTGATCACAGAGCCTTCCACTATTGCTCGGTGTAAATTTGCAATTTAGTCCATTCGTTTCAGGGTGGAAAGTAATGCCCAGTGCAAGAAACAGAGTAATTTGCAATATAGCACATTTTTAATATTGTGGGTCAGGATTGAAGTAGAAGTTAATTTAGACCTACAGTGAAAAATATCAGATTGTTCCCCAAGCCAAATAAAACACTACACAGCTTGCAGAAATCTCATGCTTCACTGACTTACGTTCAGACTGACTGACCTTTTATTTTGTCAATTACTTAAGGAAAGAATGAAAAATATGCATGAGATAAACCGCAGTTTAGAGCAGGGGGATTTGTGTCTGATTGACATATATCCTTATTTGTCCCAATGCAACTGAATATAACAGACTAAACATTTAAACTACTCTGCAGTTGTGTTGACATATATATTAACCTTTTAAAAAAAGGTATGTTTGTCTATTTTATAGGTAGATTCATAGGCTGCACTAAACCAGAAATGAAGGTTTGTATCCCACAAATATTCAATTTATAGACAGTAACCATAATGAAAGAACCTTTAATGCAGGCTTGTCAAACTGGCGGCCCATGGGCCGGATGCATCATGTGCAAGCCATGCCACCCCGGTTCCGCAAAGGCAAGAAACGTCATGATACGTGACATATGTCATGTGACACAATTGAGTTTGACATCCGTGCTTTAATGCAATGTTCCCAACCGTGGCCAGTGTAATAAATATGGACTTCATTTCCTATGATTCCCCAGCCAGCAAGGGAATGGCTGGGGAATTCTGGGAGTTGAAGTTCACTCATCTTTAAATGGTCAGGGTTGGGAAACACTGCTTTAATGGTACAGAATGAATGACTAGCACATAATGATGTTACCTGTTCCTGAGTTTTGATCATTGTAGCATCAAAACAACAAGGAGCTAAAAGGTCATGGAGTGAAGTGGGCTAGAGAAGAAATTAACTCTGAAAGCATCTATTTTTGCCCTGTTAATATTTTTGAACATTGTATTTATTTCACTAAAACAAACTTTTTAAAACCCATATTCCACATATACTGATATAATACAGAATTCCAGCTTTTAAAAATAAACATAAGTGTTTTGAATCAGTTAACCTGATTCTTGAAGATTACAGGTTTTTTTATAATTAAGAATAAGAAAATGATTTTCAATAAAACAAATGAAGAAACTAACACATGTTAGAAATAATAGAAAGAGGAAAGAAAAGACAAAAACATAAATATTAAAATAGAATATTTTAATTCTATTTTATTCTACTTTTCCCAATGCAAATTATCATATAATATGTAATATAATATAGTAATTACATCTTAGTGAATTAGGCCCATTGAAGTGCAGATGGAGGTTTTGCACAGTCTGTAGTTGGGCCACACCTGGGAAACTGCAAGATTTGACCTTTTCCAAGGTCCTAATGTGAAAAGTCAATGAATTCCAGAATGCTGGAAAAGAAAGGAGCTGTACCGATGAAGGAAGAATGCCTGTCTCACTTATTTCTTTATTAAATTTATATTCTATATTTCTTCCAGTACTTAAGATACATACATAGCATTATCTTCCCACAACAAGCTTACCCAGTAAACTTTCATGATGGAGGGTGACCCTGAGTGTCCTTGGTCTAGGCCACTATTTAACTATAACATAAAACTGAACAATGCAGCCTGCTGAAAAGGAGGAATGACTCTTGCCATTTTAAATTGCCACCTCTCTCTCTCTTTCTCTCTCTCTCTCTCTCTCTCTCTCTCTCTCTGTGTGTGTGTGTGTGTGTGTGTGTGTGTGTGAGAGAGAGAGAGAGAGAGAGAGAGAGAGAGAGAGAGAGAGAGAGAGGGAGGGAGGGAGGGAGAGGGAGAGAGAGGATGAGAATGAATCTTCCAGACTATCTAATGAACTTTAAAAAGCAGCCTCAACACAGAATTCTCAGTTTGTGGAAAATTATATGTCAAGGTTGATTCTTAGGTCTGTCCTATCCAAGCAGTTCTTTTCAGACTTTTAGCCATTTCCCAGAACTCATTTGTTACAGTTTGTAATCTTCTCTGCTGTAAGGCTTAATTCTATTAAAGAATGTCACAAAACGGATTTAGTGTTGAGATTATTCTCCTTTCCTTGTCTGTTCATTGTTCAATCAGGTATCTGATCTTCCTTCCAAGGAAATCTCCTATAGACACCCTGTTTAGATCATGAAAAAATTCATTCAATGATAAGAGCTGTAAAATCTCATCTTACAAGTTGCTCTTTTCAGTTGACATGATTCAATTTCTTTTCTGGTATATTTCTAATATTTTCCTTCTCTCCATAGTGGGGGAAACAAAGCCATTCCCTCAAGCACAATGGTCAAGGTAAGTTCTCATTGGAAGAGGGCAGGAATGGAAGTCATATTACCCATTACTAATTATTACTGTCAGGGGTGGGTTCTACTTACCTTTACTACCGGTTCACAACGGAGCTGTGCGCGCGTGCTTGCTTCGCTCTCACTCGCGCACGCTCTTCTGCGCATGCACAGAAGTGTTCTGATGATGTCGGGCTTGGGGGGCGGAGTCTCCCTCCGGTTTTACTACCAGTTCTATAGAACCGGTCCGAACCAGGGGCAACCTACCACCGATTACTGTTATTGCTGACTGTTGTTCTATTTGGATCGCTTTTGTACTCCACCCAAAGTCTTATTGTTTGAATTAGATGGCCATACGTATAATTAAAAAAAAAAAATTAACTAAATAAAACCAAGTTGTTGGATCTGGTTGATCATGGACACTTTCTGTTGCAAGTCCTACATATCATATATTTATATCAATATCCTTTGAGTAGATATCTTCAAAATGGATAGACTCAGTTACAGTGGCAATGAGCGCACCATTGGAAAACCTGAAAGGCCTGGTTAAGGATAGATTGTCATGTGAAAAAAATCTGTGTGGTTGCTAAGAGCCAACAATTCCTTGATAGCACGTAAATCAAATCAAATCAAATCAAATCGATATTCCCATCTATTTAAAATCAGATTCAAATGAACATTTCTATAACATTTTGAACTTTGGAGGCTATCCATATTAGCGGTGAGTTTCCAATATTCTTACCACCGGTTCGCTGCATGTGCATGTCTTCCGCGCATGCATTTTGCTCACTCGCGCGCCTTCCACCCATGCACCCGGCCTCGAAAACGTGCCTAAATAGGATGCCATAGAGCCACCCGTGATTTCCATCTACCGGTTCATTTGAACCGATATGAACCGGCTAAATACCACCTCTGAATATATTTCTGCTTCTAGAACCCCACCAAAATGGATCAGTCTTTATAAATATCAGAAGAGGCTGAACCCGAATATCTTATAATACCAGTGCCAGCAAATAAAATATCATCCAGCTATTCACCACTGTTATCCAGCTACTTCTAAAGTAGCAACTCAACCGCAGAGTTTTTCCTGTGTTTTTCCTTGAAACCAAAGCAGGGGAGAAAGAGAAGGATGGGACCCAGCTGAGGGCTTATTTCTTTCTTCTGGAGAAGTTAGTTCCTGTGTGGAAAACATTACAGAACCTGTATATTTCCTTCAGCACAAACAACAGCACTGAGGACCCAGATACAAAGGCTACACAAACATTTTCAAATTGCATTTTCTATCCTGCTCTACGGAGTAGAGAGTTGGTCTCTGACAGAAAGCCACTTGAGGAGACTAGAAGCATTTGAAATCTGGATTTACAGATGGCTGTTACGTATAAACTGGGTTGACAAAATCAGAAATGAGGAGGTGATAAGCCGCCTGGGAAAGCCAAGGGAAATCATCAAAACCATTAAGAAGCTAAAGTTAGAATATATCGGACATGTGATGCAACACTCAGAAAAATATGGCATATTTCACTTAATCCTCCAGGGAAAGATTGAAGGCAAACAAGGTTCAGGAACAAGAAGAACATCATGGCTTCAAAGTCTAAGAGTTTGGACAAAACTCAGCAGCACGTTTTCATGCTGCTGTTAATAAAAATAGGATTGCCAACCCCCAAAACTTTAACTTTAGACTGTTGACCTCACCCCATTTCTAAGAGGTCTGTAAGGGGTGTGCATAAGTGCACCACCGTGCCTACCATCCCTGTCCTAATTTTACTTACTCTTTTCATGTATTCAAATTATGTTTATACTTTTACCTGTTATCTTATATATGCTTGACAAATAAACTTATGATTATGATTGCCAACGTCCAATGATGGATATGGCACAAGAAAGAAGAAGTAGGTCTCTGTAACAGCATTGCTAAAAAAGCATTAAGAGATATTAACCTAATGTGTAGCTTCTTCTCTGGTAATATTGAACTGCAAACTTATGCATACAAAACTTTTGCCAGACCAATTCTTGAATACAGCTCATCTGTCTGGAACCCGCACTGCATATCAGACATTAATACAATCAAACAAGTCCAGAGATATTTCACAAGAAGAGTCCTCCACTCCTCTGCTCACAATAAAATATCTATGCCACCAGACTTGAAATTTTGGGCTTAGACAACTTAAAACTTTGTCATCTTCGGTCTGACCTAAGCATAGTACATAAAATCATCTCCTACAGCCAATGAATAAATACTTCAGCTTCAACCAAAACAATACAAGAGCACACAATAGATACAAACTCATGGTAAACCAATCCAAACTAGATTGCAGAAAATATGACTTCAGTAACAGAGTGGTCAATGCCTGGAATACACTACCTGACTCTGTAGTTTCTTCCCCAAACCTCCAAAACTTTAACCTTAGACTGTCTACTATCGACCTCACCCCATTCCTAAGAGGTCTGTAAGAGGCGTGCATAAGCGCACCAGCGTGCCTACCGTCTCTGTCCTAATGTTTTCTTTTATTCGTATCCTTTTCATGTACTTATAATTATGTTTACACTTGTATCTGTCATAAAATACATCCTTGACGAAAATAAAAAAATAAATTAAGATTAGTTGTAGATGTGTGGACAACTGCAGACAGGTTTTGAAGCCGCTGCATAAGCTTACAAAGGGCACAGCTGCTTTAAAAAGAGGTGCTTTCTTATGTAACAAGCTTTACGAAACACCTCTTCTGAATGACTTGCCTAGCCCAGCTCTATTGTTTATCTATTTCTAGATCATTTAAAGAAGACCTACAAACCAGGGGTGGGTTCTAAATTTTTTTACTACCGGTTCTGTGGGTATGGCTTATTTTGTGGGCCTGGCTTCGTGGGGGGGGGGGGGGGGGTGGTGGTAATGTGACTGGATGGGCGTGGCCAACTTTTTTTTTTAACTTTTAAAAGCATTTTTTTCTACAACCTTAAGAGGTTGCAGAAAAGAATGCTTTTAAAAGCCTCTGACAATCAGGCAACTCAGCTGGGATTGCCAGAGGCTTTTAAAGGTATTTTTTTCCCTACAACCTCTTTGGCCGAAGAGGTTGTAGAAAAAATGCTTTTAAAAGCCTCTGACGATCCCAGCTGAGCCGCACGATCATCAGAGGTTGTTTTTTGTTTTTTTTTTACTTTTAAAAGCATTTTTTTGGCCGAAGAGGTTGTAGAAAAAATGCTTTTAAAAATAATAATAATAAAAAAGCCTTTGATGAGGTGGGTTGGGTAAGCGAGCGGCGACCAGGCCAGGGACTGGTTCGGGGGCGTGGCCAGCCAATGTTATTACCGGTTCTCTGAACTACTATAAATTTTTACTACCGGTTCTTGTGAACCGTTGCGAACCGGGAGCAACCCACCATTGCTACAAACTTAATTCTGCTATGGCACTTGACCTTAATTATTATGGTTCCATTCTGAAAAACAGGGATGTATCCAGACTGGAAAGCATTTTATTATGGAGTGTAATTCAGGAGCTCTGTGGCACTGCTATACAGTCTCATTATATAATGTAGTGTCTAAGCAGAAGTGGCTTTAGGAACAGTTAAATGAGTCTGTCTGGTTCTTGTTTTGTTCTTGGTGGGGAAAGACAGGAGATATTTATTTAGCTTTCTGTAAACACCATTCCTGCATTTTTTTAAAAAACCT
This sequence comes from Arizona elegans, assembly GCA_022577455.1. Classification (NCBI taxonomy): domain Eukaryota; kingdom Metazoa; phylum Chordata; class Lepidosauria; order Squamata; family Colubridae; genus Arizona; species Arizona elegans. Next base: position 97,363,173 of record JAKOOJ010000006.1, on the reverse strand, counting down.
CCCTCCGTGATAAGGTTTAGCTATAGGAAGTCTCAGCCAGCACAGTTTCCCATGCAACACATATTTATTTGCATCACCTGTCTACCTTGCGGCAATTCCCTTGGGTGTTGGGCGGCATAGAAATGCGATAAATTCAATTCAATTCAATTAAACTTTGGTTTATCAGCCAAGCAACTGAAATCTAAGAATTTTCTGTTATAAGCTCTTTTCAAAGGACTGAAACTCCTTTGTACTAAGGTTTCTTTTCAAAGGCCAAATGCATCAGTGATGCACAGAATTCTTTCAGCTCTCTGCAGCCCTTGTCTTCGTCTTGAGCAGTGCTTTCTGCTGCTACCAATCTATTCCTCCAGTTGACCCAGATTGTTATATTCTTATGTTCCACTGAGCCTGTGCTTTCTTAGCAGCCTAGCTCGCAACACTTTCAATGTTTCAGTGGTATCAGCTAGAATCCAAGGAGCTGCCTTCTCCACATGACATTGCTTCAATCCAAAATGTTAAGGTGGATGGGGAAAAAAAAGCACAGTGAATAGACCTTCTCACTATCTGTGTAGGTCCTGCATTGTAAGAGGCAAGAGCAAGCTGGATTTCTGTGGTTAACTTAAGGATAGAATGCATTTATATCTGGGTACATCATGATAAATGCCTTAGTCCACTGTTGCTGTTTAAAAATTCCAGAATATCTCACTGCAGTTACACCGTTAAGCATTCTCCCTAGGTGGTAAGTTGCAAACAGTTGGAGTTGCTGCTGCAAAGGTTTAAGCTGTCAGTTATGCATTTTTCACTATATTTTTTTAAATAGAGGGACATCTGTGTAATTCTATTTTTGAAATTGTCCAATATATGGGTGATTATAATTTTATTTGCCTGTTACTTACATGCTATAAAGATGAAGGGAGCAGGCACAGATTTCTAGCATCGTATCTTTGATGCCTAAGTATTCAGCATAGACTTCAAGTCAAAAAAACCCAGCACAGTTTACTGATGTGTCATGTCTCTTTTGCAGGATGTCATATTGGTGTCCAAGCAAGACTATTCGGGTTTGTAGTGAAGGAAAGAAGGAAAGTTGGTGTAGTGCACGGGTATCAAACTCACGGCATCACGTTGCCATCACATGATGTATCACAACATTTTCCCCCTTCATGGCGATAGGGTGGCTGTCACCTGCATATGATACATCTGGTCCGCGGGCCGCCAGTTTGACATCTCTGGTGTAGTGGTTAAGGCACAAATCTAGAAACTAGGAAACTGGGAGTTCTAATCCTACCTTAAGCACAAAGCCAGCTGGATCACCTTGGGACATTCACTTTCTGCCCTAGGAAGAAGAAGGCAATGGCAAACCACTTCTGAAATCTTGACAAGTAAAACCCATGGCCTCATCCAGGTGGTTGACAAGAGTCAACACTGACTTGATGGCATGAATATCCATGGCATTCATTTTAGTGCTTAGCTGTTTGCAAGAGACACTGAACTGCCACCTCACTGTTAGTCTGCCGTGAACCATGGGGGGAAGCTGGAAGGGAGAGCAAGGGCCTGGGGAGAAATGAAAGTGAATTGTGAAAGTGAACTGTGAGAAGATTTCTCTATGAGAACCTAGGAAGTCTTCAAGGTCGTTTCCCCGGGAGAAGAATGGCAACACATAGAGTGTCTGTTTCCAAAACATCTTGTTTAAACTTGATTGGACAATGAGAGATAAACAATGGAAAGGGGTCAAGGGAAGAAAGTTAACTGGCAAAAAAAATGGTGTGAACTCTCAGTTCTGTCTTTATACTGCAATTCATTTGACTTGTAGTAAATTATACTTTTCACAACAAATGGAGTTAAGGATTGTTTTTGTTAGATCGGCGCAGGAATGAAGACGTGACCAGCTCGTTACATGAGTAACTTTATTAAACAGCAACAGTAGCAAGACCGCCGTGCGCTGCCGGAGCTCTCCTTATATTCGCTCCGGCAGACGCACCGCCCCCTGACAGGGATTCAAACTTTCCCGCCCGGTGGCTGGTAGCCAATCCGGGCGGATGTCCTTATAAGGACATAACACTCCTCCCCCCTAGTCCAAAGAAAAAAACGTTCAGTGTTCGTCAATAAACGTGACGTAGTCCTGCAGGTACGTAGGACGCCTAGGCACCCTACTTGACCTGTGCAGTCTCATTTCTCCCGTGTCCCCGCCCTGGACGGACGGGGTTCCTGTGGCTCCTGGATCCTTCCCCGGAACCGGGCTCGGTTCGGCTGGCGAGTGTGCGGGGTCACCCTCAGCGCCTCCAGCCAGACCGCAGACCTTGGATGGCTGGTTCTGGTGGTCTTCCTCCTGGCCTGTGGATCTTTCGCCTCGGCGGTGCTGTTCGGTTCCGACCCGGGAAGAGCGTCTGAGTCTCGGTAAGACCCCGGCTGTCACTTGCTCCTCCTCGGCCTCCCGGTGGCTGCGGTTCTGCTGCGGCCCGGCCCGCTGTGGTCTGGAGGGTGGTTCGGGGCGGTGCCCTTGGGTCCGGTCTGCCCGCTGTGGGTGGTGTTGGCTCGGGTAGCGGTGTCCGACCTTGCAGGGTTGGCGCAGGTCTCCCTGGCCCGGCAGGCATTGGCCTTCCCTGTCGGGTTGGTGGTGGTCGACCTGGTCGGGGTGTCGTTGTGGGGATACCTCCTCGGGTCGGTGGAGGTCTCCCCTGCCGGGGTGGCGCAGGCCTCCCTGGCCGGGTTGTTGTCGGCTTTCCCTTCCCCCTAGTCCCTGGTCTACCGCCCGTTGGTGGTTGGGGTCATCTGGGTTGGGTTGTTGTTGTTGCCGGGTTGTTTCTTGTGTTGGGTGGGGGTCCCTCTCGCCGGGGAGTCGTGTGCCACCCTCGCCCATGTGCTGTGGTGTGCCCATCTGCGATGGTCCCCGGTCTACTCACCTTGCGTTGAGGTCTCCCTGGTAGGGCTGCCGTGGGTTGCCTTCACTGGTAGGGTGCGGTGCTTCCCTTCTGGGCAGGTCCCGGTCTACCTGCGGGCTGGGTCGGAGGTCCCTGGGTCTGTTGTGCCGGGTGCCCACCTGGCCGGGTTGGTGTTGCCATCCCCCGTGCGGTTGGCCCCGGTCTACCTCGCTGCACTGCCGGCGTGACAGTGCCTGGTAGTGTGCTGGGCCGACCTCGTCGGGATGGCGTTGCTCTGCCTCGTAGGGGTGTGGTAGGCCTACCTCGTCTGGGTATGGTAGGTCTACCTCGCTGGGGTGTTGTAGGCCTACCCCGTCTGGGTGTTGTAGGCCTCCCTCGTCAGGCTGGTTTTCGTTTGCTCCCCCCCACCTTTTCCGGAGTTGGTCGATGTGACGTCTCACGACCTGTCCATCTTCCAACTCGACGGTGTAGGATTTGGGGCCGGTTGTGCTGGCAATCTTCCCTTTCAGCCACTTAGGAGAGCCGTTGAAATTCAGCGCGAAAACTGAATCTCCTTTGCTGAAAGCGCGAAGCGGCCGGCTGGCGGTTGCGGTCACTTCCGGGCTGTATTGGGGGTGCAGCCGGTCCAAGGGTGACCTCAACCTTCTGCCCATGAGGAGTTCGGCTGGGCTCTTGTGGGTGGTGGCATGCGGCGTGATGTGCTGGGTGAGGAGGAAGTTGTCTATGCGTTCTTGCCAGTCTCCCGGGCCCATCTTGGTGAGGGCTTCTTTTGTGAGCCGGACCATCCGTTCCGCTTGTCCGTTTCCGGCCGGCCTGTACGGAGCGGAGAGGGCATGGCGGATGCCCAGTCCTGCCAGGAAGGACTCCATGGCCAGGGATGTGAGCTGGGGGCCGTTGTCCGAGACCAGCACGTCCGGTAGTCCGTGTGTGGCAAACAGGCGGCGCAGGGCTCGGATCGTCGCTTCTGTTGTGGTAGATGCCATGGGTATCACCTCGAGCCACTTGGAGAAGGCATCTACCACGATGAGGAGGTGTCGCCCCTGCATCGGGCCCACGAAGTCGATGTGGGCCCTCGACCAGGGGTTGCTGGGGGTCTCCCAGTTTGTGACTTCGGATTGCGGTGGCGCGGGGCGGACTTCTTGGCACGGGTTACATCTGGAGACCCATTGTTCGATGTCTCTGTCCAGTGAGGGCCACCAGACGTAACTCCGTGCCAGGGCCTTCATGCGTACGATGCCCGGGTGCCCGTTGTGCAGTGTCTCTAGCGTCCGCCGTTGCAGAGTGCTTGGAATCAGCACCCTGTCTCCCCATAGCAGACAGCCCTTTATGGTGGACAGCTCCGTCTGTTTCCTGGTGAACGGGCTGAACCTCTCTTCCGTCTGTTTCGATGGCCACCCCCTGAGGATCCAGGACCTTACTTGGCGGAGGGTGGGGTCTCTCTGGGTGTGTGCGGCCACATCTGCGGAGGAGACTGGACAGCTGGCGTCGTCATCTATGTGGAATAGATGGAGCGTGGGGGCTGGGTCTTCCACCGGGTTCTTTGATGGGCATCTACTGAGTGCGTCGGCGTTTCCTATGGCTGTGCCTGGCTGGTGCACGAGCCTATAGGAGTAGCCGGCCAGGAAGATGGCCCATCTCGTCATCCGCGGGGACATGAAGGTCGGGGTGGGTTGGTCGCCTGCGAGGAGTCCCAGGAGTGGCTTGTGATCGGTGACTATGGTGAAGCGTCTTCCATAGAGATATTCGTGGAAGCGCTTCACTCCTGCCACGATGGCCAGGGCTTCTTTGTCCAGCTGACTGTAGTTCCGTTCTGCTCCGGACATGGTCTTCGAGAAATATGCGATTGGGGCTTCGGTGCCGTTGGGCAGTTCGTGGCTGAGGACTGCCCCCACCCCGTAGGGCGACGCATCACAGGTCAGCTTGATGGGGAGCGTCTCGCTGTACTGGATGAGGACGCTTTTGGACGTCAATAGTCCTTTGATGGCCCGGAACGCTGCTTCCTCTTCCTGGCCCCACTTCCAGGGCGCCGATTTCCCCAGAAGGTGGTGAAGTGGCTCAGCAACTGTGGCTTTCTGTTTTAGAAAGATTGCATAGAAGTTGAGCAACCCAAGGAATGCCTGAAGCTCCGTTTTGTTTTTTGGGCTTGGAGCTTCATGGATTGCTTCCACTTTTGATTTGGTGGGGTGGATGCCCGTGCTATCAATGAGATAGCCCAGGAACTCGACTTCCTGTACTCCTATGATGCACTTGTCCCGCCTGACTCTCAAACCCTTGGCCTTGAACCGCTGCAGGACAAGCCTGAGCCTTTCAAGGAGTTGGGCTCTTGAGTCCCCGGAGATGAGCACATCGTCGAAGTAAGGCACCACCCCTGGAACGCCTTGGAGCAGGCGTTCCATCATGGATTGGAAGATGCCGGGGGCAGCGCTGATTCCGAATTGGAGGCGGTTGCATTTGAATGCTCCCCTGTGCGTGACAATTGTTTGTGCCTCCGCCGTTTTTTCATCCACTGGCAATTGCTGGTAAGCCTGGGCCAGGTCCAATTTCGCGAATATTGAGCCAGATCCCAGGGAATGCAGCAGGTGTTGCACTACTGGGACTGGGTATGCGCTCTGTGCCAACGCCTTGTTGATGGTACAACGGTAGTCGGCGCAGATGCGCACAGACCCATCATGCTTCAGTGGGGTCACAATGGGGGTCTCCCATGAGGCATGATCGATCGGTTCCAGGACGCCCTGGGCGATCAGCTTATCCAGCTGTTCGTCTACTTTCGGCCGCAGGGCGAATGGAACTCGGCGGGGCTTGAGCCTAATTGGGGTGACTCCCTTATCCAGATTGAAAGAGATTGGCCTCCCCACAAATTTCCCCAGCTTACCATCGAAGACTTCCTTGAACTCTTCGATGAGGTTGTCGAGTTCGTCCCTGCCAATTTGGTTGATGCCTTCGATTGAAAGCCCCAGCGGCTTGAACCACTCCACTCCTAGCAGGTTCGGATGGCTGTCCTTTACGACGGTGATGGGGAGCTTGCCTTCGAACTGCTTGTAGGTGACTCGGATGTTGGCTCTTCCTAACACTCCGATGGGGTTTCCCCCAAAGTCGACGAGCTTGGAGTGTAGTGGCTTCAGCTCTCGCTTGGTGATGCTGGGTTGCAGGCGCTTCAACTGCTGCCAGTCCATGATGGAGTAGACCGAGCCCGAGTCTACCTCCATTTTGCAGGGTGCTCCCTCCACGTGGATGGTCATGTGGAACTTGGTGGCATTGTCTGATGTCGTGTGAGCGATGGTCGTCTGGTGGACCGCTCCGCTCCGGGGAAATTCGTCGTCTCTGCGTCTGGAAGGGCCAGAGGACCGTTTGGATGACCTCTGGTAATCCTTCCGATTCTCGTGGGGACGGTGGCTGGAGGGCTCTGGGGCTGGTTCCTCAGCTCTGCAAGCTTCGGCGATGTGACCCCTTCTGTTGCAGCGTCGGCAGGTCGCATCTCTCCACTTGCAGGTTGCTCTGGCATGGTCCCCTCTGCAGCTGGCGCAGCGCTCCCCCTTGTAGTTCCGTTGGGCGGTTTCCCGCCTTGGGGGTCTGGATACCTTGTGGACGGTGGATTCTCCCTCCGATTCGGATCCAGCTGTGGAATCCTCTGTTGACGATTGCGCTGTGGAGCGAATCTTGTGGATTCCCTTTGCTCTGCTTACTGCGGCGGCTGCTTTCTCCGAGATTTCGGATGTGGTGGCTTCCTCCACCACATCCTTGAGCACGAGCTTCTTTCTGCTCAGGAATTTCTTTTGGAGGCCCCTGTCCCTCATGCCGAAAACCACGCGGTCAGCGATGGCGTTGTCCACGTGGTCAAACTCACAGCTGGCTGCGATCTGGCGTAGGGCGGCCACGAATTCTTTGATGGTCTCACCTTCCTTCTGATCCCTCTGGTGGAAGGTGAAACGGTTCGCCACTGGTGTTCCCGTTGGGGCATAGTGGTCTTCCAGGATCTGCAGCAGGTCTGCCCATGGCACTTCCTCGATGTCTCATGGTGCTACGAGATCGATTGCCATGTCGAGGACTTCGGAGCCGCAGTTGGCCAGGAAGATGCCCTTCTTCCGGTCATCGTCGGCGTCTCTGATGTTGTTGCCTCTCAGGTATTGCCGAAATTTGACCACGTAGGATTTCCACTTGTCCTTCCCTGGGCGGAAAGGAGCATGGGCTGGCAAAGTGACTTCAGCGGATGCCATGCCTTTGGAAATGCCTACTGTGGTTCCAGGTGCCGGAGTCTTGGTCTTGTTGGCTTGGTGCCACAAGGTTCGTTTCTTCTCTCTAGTCCTTCGTCGCCAGTGTTAGATCGGCACAGGAATGAAGACGTGACCAGCTCGTTACATGAGTAACTTTATTAAACAGCAACAGTAGCAAGACCGCCGTGCGCTGCCGGAGCTCTCCTTATATTCGCTCCGGCAGACGCACCGCCCCCTGACAGGGATTCAAACTTTCCCGCCCGGTGGCTGGCAGCCAATCCGGGCGGATGTCCTTATAAGGACATAACAGTTTTCCCTTAGAACCTAAAGTTAGGGCAGGCCTGACATTGGGCTTTATTTAATGCAATCCAATTATTTCCTTACCCATTTTAACATGTCCTTTTTAATCAGTCATATTCTGCTCTTAAATCTATGCTATCAAGAAGCAAGCACTTTGGAATGTAACCCATGGCATTTTTGAGGTAGTCCTGCTTCATGTGCTGGATTAAATAATTGAGTATGATGGGCAAGGCTGAATAATTGCAACCCTCGTGCAAAGAAAACACAAATGCATTGACTTAATCTTGGTTTTCCAAAACACTAGCCAGTACTACTCACGAACAGATACCATAAATGCTGCTTATTCTTACAGCACAAGTTGGATTTTTTCCTCTGTTCTCTTTCCCTCAGTATGAAAGAAAGACTTAATGCAAATCACTTAGCATCCAAACCTTATCCTAACAAATTCTAAATTTTCTATTTTTGCAATCTTAGATGGAAAGTCACACTTCCAAGCTTTAGAATTTAATATATTTCAGCAGATGCCTGCACTGTAGCTGTCCCCCCCCCACCATCCTAATTTATGAATTCAAACAATAAGCATCCAAACAATTGGTAACACATTAGTACGGTCAGTCATTATATTATCTGAAATTGTAGTTTTGCATCTTGGTAAGTCTGTCCAAAATTCCTTTTATTTATACCACACAATGCTATAAACATGTTTGGTGACTAAAACAACATGGTAGAGTTTAAGTTGTAAACAATAAAAATCCACTTGGATGTTTAAAAAAGAGAATATAGGAAGAAGCATTGAAAGTATCAACAATTGCTTAGGCACCAAACTAAGAATGAGTGTCACTTTGTGTTCAAGAAAAAGAATGTTATAGCCTACTGGATTACTACAGAGAATTGCAATGAGGTTGAGTTGGGCAAATGAGTGGATTTGGCAGTAGTGTTAAAGACTGATTTAATAGTCCTAGTAAAGTAATGGAAACTGCAGGTAAATAGCCAATAAGACCTGTGAGTAATATGGTACCCACAGTTTAAGCCATGGCTGAATGTAGATGCAAACATCAGCTTCCTCATTCTAACTCTGCTCTGATGCCAAATGTCTTGCAGGTTAATTTGTATATATAATTGCCCAATAAAAAAAGTGCCAATTTTGTTTGTTTGTTTAAACAAGCATACTATCTCTGGGTTATAAAAATCTAGACTGCCAGGAAGAGTTGAAAGTTTTGAATCTCTAGTGATCTCTCTTGGTATTTTCACAGCTCAAAAACAGGGTATGCCTAATTTAAACTGACCGTCATAATGAATGCTTTTCTAATTTCTGTCCAATTTTCATCTTTGATTTGCATTCTCTGATTAAGACTGAAATCTCATCTATATTTACTAAAGGGTAAATTAACAGAGAGCAACTGTGAATTGTACTGTAAGCTTTTAAATAAATGTTGAATATGTTAAATGTATGGCTCCATTATCTGTAAGCGATATGACTTTGATAATTTGTCAAGTCCTTTGAACATTTCACTCAGTCATTCCATATTTTATGAGTTCTCCAAGCTTTTCTTTCACTGATGCAGCCCAGCTCAGAAGAAGCTGAAAGAGTAAAAATTAAGAAGAAGGAAGAAACTGAATAGGTACTTTTTAACATGGGATTTGTTTTATCAATAGCTAACTAGCAGAAACAGGAGTTAGAAACTTAAATGTATAAGAGAATGATTAATTACATAATGAAGGTTCACTAAAATGAATAAGCAAATATTATTATTAATATGTGATCATTATTAATGTTATGATTATTACTTCTTAACATTAATTGTACCCCGACAACACTGTTTATATAGACATTGAATTTTTTACGCTTAATAAAAAAATCTTTAAAACTTAAAAAAAAAAAAGAAGCTGCAAGAAGTAAATTTTCAGTTCTTGTTTAGTTATGCTATCTAGAGGTTGATAAATGTAAGATACCAGAAAGGCAACATAGTGTTGATAAAAGCTCCAAACAATTGCATTGCCCAGTAAAATATTCAATTTGTAATCTGGATTACTGGATCATTTTTCACTTCCTGACACTGTATAGTACAACTTTCCTTTCTCTTATTGGATCCAGTCAGATGCAAATTTTTATGCCTCTATTCTGTTCCGTTTCCATGGGAAAGAGGTTTATATACCAACAGAAGTTAATATATGTAGCACAAGGTTGAACTGTAGAATTTTTGGTGCTCTCTGAACTTGGTTGTTTTTTCGCAGACATTTTATTACCGGGCTAGGTATCGTCTTCAGTACTGGAAGCGAAGAGGGTTTACTCTCAGTTTATATATAGTAGTTTGCCCTGTCAGTATTGGTGGGTGTGATGTTTTTGTATTGGTAGTTCTTTGATTGTGCTGCTGTTTACTGTTTGATTGATCAGTGTTAATCCTTGTGTTAATTTCTGTTTATCTGGGTGTTTGCTGGCCCAAACAACTATTCTGCCTGTCTGTTCTACATAGTAGCTTTACACTGTATGTTGTATCAGGGATGTCAAACTGGCGGCCTGTGGGCCAGATGCGTCACACACTGGCTACGCCCACCCCAGCTCCGCAAAGGGAAAAAACATCATGAAATGTCACATGACGGCAACATGACGACTCGTGTTTGACACCCATGTTATAGATGATTCCTGGTTTTTCTTCTTGGGCTGCTTAAGATGTTTTACTTAAGAGGTTTGGTTTACTTAAGATGTTTTAGAATCAAAAATATGTCAAACATATTATTAGAACATGATGCCTGACTGATTTCATTTTTAAGAGATATTTTTTAATTTCTCTGTCCTTCACATTCACTCCATATGAATTTTTTTAAAAAATAGAACTATTGTGAGGTTGTAGTCTAGCTCGCTTTCTGGAAATAGGAGTCTTGTGACCAGTTATGTCTGTTATGACAACCATATTGTGAGGCTACCTACAATATATTCTCAAATATCCTGAAGTTTCTTTATTCAAGGTGCTGGTAACCACTTTTAAAGCCCTACATGGGTTAGGCCCGGGGTATTTGGCGGACCATCTGTGGCTAGCTTCAGCTCCCCATCGCCCGGTGCGTTCCCACAGGGAGGGCCTCCTTGGGGTGCTGTTGGCCAGACAATGTCGGCTGGCGACCCCTAGGGAGTGGGCCTTCTCTGTGGGCGCACCTACCCTGTGGAATCAGCTCCCCCTGGGGCCACGGGTGGCCCCTGACCTTTGCTCTTTCCGCCGTGGCCTTAAAACATGGCTATTTCGCCTGGCCGGCTTGGACTGAAGGGGTTTTAGGGGGGATTTTAATGGTTTTTATAGTTTTATAGTTTTATTGGGTATTTTTAAAAGGAAGGATTGGACTGTATATGTTTTATTGTTGTGAGCCGCCCTGAGTCCTTTTGGAGATAGGGCGACATATAAGTCCAAATAATAATAAATAAATATTCCTGAGCTAGAGGTTCATCTTTTTGTAAATGCAGTGAAATATAATGGGTATAGTTCTTTGTTTTTAAGATGAATTTTTAAAAAAGAGTTATTTCTCATTTTTAGAATTAGCACTGCTGTTGACTCCCAACTTACATTACAGAATAGGCAGCCATAACCTTTGGCCAATCTGTCGTTTCTTTCACCATACAAAATCTCCAGAGGATTTTTCTCATTTACTCTGCAAATGCAAACACTTTCTGTTTGCTCTGAGGCACTGAGAAAACCGTCAATCATTTGGTCCTTCAGCTCATCAGTTTGTCCACTTATTAATTACACATTTCTGGTTGCTTGTTAGCGGTTTATTGTTGCTGTTATGAAGTTGCTATGCATACACGCCTGCAGCACACAAACACAAAATTATTCATTTCATTGGCATGTGATACATAGAAATGGATTCCCCCCCCACAATTGAATCTAATAACACTGATATTTCAGATACCATCTTGGATCATTAAATGATTATTCAAATACATCTTATTTTAATCAATATTGGCACTCACTTAAACCCAGAAACATCCTCTTTTATTAGTCCTTAAGCAGAGTTTCTCTATCTTCTTGTTTATTATGTGCTCAGACCAGGGGTGGGTTCTACTTACCTTTACTACCGGTTAGCAACGGGGCTGCGCGCAACCTGAGATACTACTGTACAAACATCGTAGCTTAAAAGTGATAATCTGAGGTTTTTGTTTTGCATATTTTTCTGTATCATCTCATACATTTGATATATGACGTACATGGATAATTTATTCCTGATGAATAAATGATGAATTTGCATTGATGGATTTTTATCCACGGTCATAAAAACCACCTCAGATAAGCTGTTTTTGAAGATATGTCCCATCTCCCTCCCACTCAAAATAACAAAACAAATTTAATAAATAAAACAAATATGGATGAGTGTGGCAGGTGAGTTGAGAAGTTATTGCTTGTTTTATTTTCTTTTGTTTTTGTTTTAACTAATAAAACCTTTTGACATGGATGGATGGATGGATTGTATGTGCCATCAAATCAATGTTGACTCTTACCATCCACCTGGCCTGACCTGGTCCTTCAGATCTTCCAGTGGTGAACATCATCACTTAACTGAGTCCACCCATCTTGCTGATGGTTGTCATATTTTCTCTTTCCTTCCATCTTTCCCAATATTCAATTCTTCTCTAGAGGGCTAGGTCTTTACATAATATATGTGAAGTATGATCATTTGAAGTCAAAATATGCCAACCTGATATATTTTGAGGGTCAAAAGTAGGGTGGATAAAAATCAAGGATTTTTTTTAAAAAAATAAAAAAAAATCAGATTTTTAAAATTTAAATCGGATTTTTTTGATTTTTATCGCATTTATTTTAATAAAAAACTTTTGGGGTAAAAATCTATCATAAGATAGTTTTCTATTTAAGATACATAAATAATTTAGTTTATTCAGCATGAAATGGAGCTTAGTTATGTAGCATGAGGCTGTATATTCTGCAACACTGGGACTATCGGTGAGTCAACAGTGGGTCAAAGGAGTAGCAGAGATGACAGTTGCTCTTTAAAAATTATGATTTAAATCGAGTTGATTTAAATCAAGCCTTTTTACTAGTGATTTAAATCATGATTTAAATTGTGATTTAAATCAACTCGATTTAAATCAAATCCACCCTGGTCAAAGGACAACATGTAGAGACAACATGTAGAGTGATCATGCAAAGTGAATGGTGTCAATCACATTTATTCACTTTTCAAATTGATAAGACTTCTCAATTCATAAAAACACTGGACAGTGACCGGGATTATTTCTTCATTGAATCTGGATCATTGAGCCTGAGGATAATTTTAGAGTTGATTTCTTTTTTTATTTTTAAAAAAATCCGTATTCCACAGTTATCTTGTGTTGCTATCTTTAAAAGATATAACTTCCTTAGTCCCTGAAGGAGCTCCCAAGGCCTTTACAAAAAAGGGTTTTAAAGGGGCTTCCGGTTTGCTGCTGGCCGCCGCCAGACGTTCCTCTGGGATCGTCAGCTCCCTCTGCCTGTATAGAGCCGCCGTTACAGCGGATGGCGGCTCGAAAAAACTCCGTTTCCAAGAGGAAACGGAGAGAGAGCCGGCAGGGGTGGGTAGAACTCCCCGCAGAGTCCCAAAAGTTTTTTTTTTAACTTTTGGGACGGAGCGGATGAGAAGCCCCATATCCCCTGCCGCTGCTCCGGGCTTTGGGAGACCTCTGCCTATGCAGAGCCAGGCGTCAAGAGCAAGCCTGTGAATCTAAAAGAATAATTAAAGAAATGAAGAACTGGACCCTTAATACTGAACCGCAAGTATTTCACCCTTTCAAAAACTATTTAAAAGAAAAGAGCAGAGGAAAAGAGGGAAAAAGAGCCTTCTAAAATGGCGTCTGCTGTGGCTGGAGAAGGGCTAAAAGGGAAAGTCCTTCCGTTTTTCATTATTACAATGTAGCGGAATAAATATCATTGGCTACATTTCTAGAGAAACCTCGCTCCTGTGCTGCTCAGAAGTTTTTTTTAATGAGGGAAAGTCTTTTTGTTTTCTATTTCTTCTCTTATTTTTGCTAAATCTTGTCTGTGTGGGAAATGGCATCAGGACTTATACAGCTGGACAAACAGGGGGGGGGGGAATTTGCCCCCTTAAGAAATTGCGCCAACAAATTTCAACTCTCCAGCGTCAGAAACCCGATTTTAATATATTAGAATTTATCCTTGAAGAGATTGTAAGAAGGGATGAGATTGTGAATCAGCAACTTGAAAAATTTAAGCAGGAAATTAAAGAAATTGGTGAATTGGTGAAATCAGAGTCTGACTTCTTGAATAAAAAGATTTCAAAAGTTGCTAATGGTTTATCAGGCTTTCTGATTCGGATGGAGGCAAAGACTGAATTATTAGAGACTAAAATGAAGGAAGTCGAGGAGAATTTGGATGACATGACTCAAAAAATTAAAAAGGATTTGATAAACATTCAGGATAATAGCTTGGAAGACAAATCTAAAATGGAGACTGACCAAAAGATTGGTAATGAGGAAAATGTACAACAGAGGATTGAAAGAGAAGTTTTAATGATTCAATATAATTTTACAGAATATGCAATTAGATTGAGAGGTCTGCAGGAAAATAATAGAGATGATTTAAGGAAAGTATCTTCTGAAATTCTGGCTGGGATCTTAAAGGTTCAACCTGATGAAGTGTATTGCAGGATTGATAGAATTTATAGAATAAACTCCTGGTGGGCAAAGCAAAGGCAACTGCCTAGAGATGTGGTGATCTATTTTACAGATAAAGAAATTAGGAATAATATTGTGCAGAACTCTTTTAATTCCAATTTGCAATTTCATGGAAGAAAGATTTGGATTTTCAAGGAGCTCCCGCCCAAGATGTTAATGGAGAGGAAGAAATTTGGCTTTTTAGTGACTGAATTAAAAAAAAGAAATATCCTATTCAGGTGGGACATCCCAGCTGGTTTAATATTGAGATATCAAGGCGTAAGATATCAATTGCACACTGTTGAAAAAGCGGAAGATTTTTATCAAAAAATTCTAAAAATGAATTTAACACCTTTAGGCATAATACAGGATAAGCAAAAGGAGTTGGAAATAAAAGGAAAATATCAAATTACAGAGGCTGTGATGGATAAATTGTCTTTGGACTCCTTGGAGATCCCAGCTGGACTGTTTATAAATAAGAGAGCAGTGTCATCCGAACCCAAGGTGATGAATCATCAAGTCACAGACAAGTGCGCAAATCAATCAGTTGATATACAAGTGATGGAGAAGAAAGATGAGATGATAAAATTAACCCAACAAGAACAATCCACAAAGCAGAATGAAAATCAACCAGCAGATATACAATTGGTAAGCAAGAAAAGAGGATGGAAATTCAACCCGAAAAAGAAAAAGAAAAGAAACAGATCTTATAGAAACAGCAATTTCCAAACTAAGCAACAGTGAAGCCAGGCGCTTTAAAAAATGAATGAATATTAGAAAAGACAGTGGTGGCGAACAATTGTCTGATACTATCCTGAGGATTGTGGCAGATCTCTGCAAGGCCATGATTTTGGGAAGTGGAAAGAGCCTCACTTTGTTGGATTTGAGTCATCTAATTTTTTCTTATTTACTTTTTTTTTCTCTTGGAAATATATTATAACTACTTTGAGTTATAAGGCAGGAGAGTTTTGCTGGGGCATGCAGAAGATCTGGATGTTACTCAGTAGGATGACGGGAATTAACAATCCTGATGAATACCACAACTATAACCATATGGATATATTCATAATTATAATGTCACTCGGGTGGTTGTTTTTACTTTTATACAGGTGTGAGGATATCTACTACTGATGGGGGCAGAAGATGACTGAAGATTTTGAACAAACTGTTGCACCAGCATGTTATTTTACCCTATTATGGGTGATGGATTTAACAATCTAGTGGAAAGACATCAAAGAAGATATTATATGGATCATAAACTTAAAGTTATTGTCTTTTCTCTTTTTACATAATGAAATGCATATATAGATATGTGTATATCTTAGTAAAGTGGGCAGTTGATTATATTTAGAATCGTATTGCATGATTTTGTAGGAATTGAAGGGCTGAAATAGGTTAGTTTACTGATTGTTATAAAATGGGATGCATATATAGATATGTGTATATTCTAGTAAAGTGGGTAGTGGATTATATTTAGAATTGTATTGTCTGATTTCAAGTCATATATTTAGAGGAGTGGAGGAAGTGGACAGAATTGAACAAATTTGGTTGCAGGGAGAAGGCCGATTTAAAATGTTATATTAATATATATAAAAGATTAAAGGTTAATTTGTAATAATACTCAATAAGTTTAGGGGAGGAGAAAAAGGGCAGATTACCGTAAAAATGGGAGTTATAAGATTAACAAGTTAAGGGTCAGTATTCCGAGAAGGGATTAAGGGAAAGGGATGATATTATGTATGTAACTAGTTATGAAATAGCCTATTGTTGTGAAGAAGTCACAGGGGGGGTTGGGTGGAAAGGGTGGGTTAGGGAAGAGGGGGGGGGGGAAAAAGGGGGAAAAACTTGTATTTGAAAACTTTTTCAATAAAAAAAAAAAAGGGTTTTAAAAACCCATATGCTTGGATTCCATTTCTATGTTAAGGTAATAGTTTAACACGATTTATCAACTGATGTGCATTTTTATTGATTTTCTGAGGACTTTAATTTGGACTAAATTTCACAATTGTCTCTTGCTGAAGCCTGAATTCTTCTGTATGCCATATTCTCTTCTTATAGAGTTGTTTGTTTATCATTTAGCCCAACACAAATAAAATAAAATATAATATGTAATGACTAATATGTTATGAATATTCCATCACGATACTTCTGGTTCCAAATGAAGTATAGGGCTGTTCACTAGCTAAAATTAATATTTCAGAAGATTACTCAGTTGCCCTGTAGTGAGGTTCAGAATTCATTATGTTACAGTTCCATAGAAGAGAACTTCTTTCCCTTTCCTTAATTCCTGCAGGGTATAATTTCTCAAATATGTGTGGAATAGGGAAGAATACTGATGTTCATACTGAAGACATAGTTAGAAAAACATGTCCTTAAAGTAAAAAAACATGTGAACATTGCACACTGAAAGAACGTTGGAAAACATCACATGACAAGAAACAGATTGGCAGCATCACTGATGCCATTGAGTGTAACTTTGAACATATCCCAGAGCTCACTGTAACAGCATTGCCAAAAAAGCATTAAGAGTTGTTAACCTAATCTTGCGTAGCTTCTTCTCTGGTAATATTGGACTGCTAACTAAGGCATACAAAACTTTTGCTAGACCAATTCTTGAATACAGCTCATCTGTCTGGAACCCACACTGCATATCGGACATTAATACAATTGAACGAGTCCAGAGATTTTTCACGAGAAGAGTGCTTCAATGCCTGGAATACACTACCTGACTCTGTGGTTCCTTCCCCAAACCCCCAAAACTTTAACCTTGGACTGTCTACCCCATTCCTCACCCCATTCCTAAGAAATCGGTAAGGGGCATGCATAAGCACACCAGCGTGCCTACTGTCCCAGTCCTAATGTTCCCTTTTATCCGTATCCTTTTCATGTATTCATAATTATGTTTATACTTGTATCTGTTATCTAATACATGCTTGATGAAAATAAATAAATAAATAAATAAATAAATAAATAAATAAATAAATATAAAATATCTGATGTGCAATTTATTAGGAGCCAAGTGCACTGAACAGGTTTGGTTGTAGAATGTAGACTTGATTATCCTGCCAAAGTTTTGATTTATTTTCATTAATATTCTATTTCTGGATGTCCTTTGTTGCCCATCTTTTCCCTTCAAGGGCTGATTTTCTTAGATGGCGGATTAGAAGTAATGGCAGATTGAGGTTTTCTTTAACCTGTTACCTTCCTGGCCTATTGCTCTGGCTAATTCCATGCCTCCTGAAGGATCACCAGAGTGAAGTACTAGGACCAGGTGTTGAGCTTTGCAAGGCAGCAATCTTCTCTTTGTTTAAAAAAATTCTCTTTGAGGACACCTTAAAGGAGCCACTAGATTAATACAGTTTTCCATAATAGATGTTAGGTCCAGAGGTCCATTATGCCAGAGTGAGGCATAATGAGGGAAATGTCTGGTGGCTATTTTCCTCACAATATGGTATGCTGAGGACCTTTCAAAACATAGTTTTTAGTGGGTGAACTGAAATAAAAGTAAGACTACTAACCAGGGGTAAAATCCAGCAGGTTCTGACAGGTTCTGGAGAACCGGCAGCGGAAATTTTGAGTAGTTTGGAGAGCTGGCAAATACCACCTCTGGCTGGCTCCAGAGTGAGGTGGGAATGGAGATTTTGCAATATCCTTCCCCCAGGAGTGGGGAGGGAATGGGGATTTTGCAGTATTCTTCCCCTGCCATGCCCACCGAGCCACGCCCACCAAGCCACACCCACAGAACCGGTAGTAAAAAAAGTTGGATTTCACCACTGCTACTAACCCAAAGAAACAATAATTATTATTGGACAAGCCTGGGAATTTTTGTTTAAAAAATTGTTTGTTTATTTTACCTGGCTTT
Organism: Arizona elegans; assembly: GCA_022577455.1. Taxonomy (NCBI): domain Eukaryota; kingdom Metazoa; phylum Chordata; class Lepidosauria; order Squamata; family Colubridae; genus Arizona; species Arizona elegans. The sequence goes on along the minus strand of JAKOOJ010000006.1, from coordinate 97,345,290 downwards.
TTTTCAAAACAACTCTGAAGACAGAAACCAGCAAGCCAGTTGGATGTTTGTTATTTATATGTTACTATGATCTTTCTGTTTCTGTTTCTGACTCTCTCTTTCTGAAAGAGAGTCATCATGGTACAGTGAAGCAAAAACATAGGGAGACCCAGTTTCTAGTTCTCCCTTAGACACAGAAGGCAGCTGGATGAGTCCCTTTCAAGCCAAATCTGCGTCAAGTATCACAAACTTACTGAGAAACAAAACAAAATATGTTTCTTCATATATTGTGAACTTTTGCTGTAAGAATGAAGCAAATGCAGTGAAAAATAAGTGGACCCTGCAACTAAGAAGGACTAATGCTAAGAAAACTTGATTTTATTTCATTGTTTTTTGTTTGATTTTGTATTCTGGATGATATTTAACAGAGATTAAACAGAGAACTGTATCCAATGAAATTTCATTTTAATGTATGCCAATTAGTGTACATTCAAAGTGACAATGAAGTTATTCTAAATCAGGGGTGTCAAACTCAAGGCCCGGGGGCCAGGGGTAGGCTTCAAAAATTTTAGCAAGGGGTTCTCTGCCCGGTTGCTGGGTGGGCATGGCCATGGTAGGCATGGCCTATATGGCCTCCTGCACCATGGTGGGAGGGAGGCGTTTTTGCCCTCCCCAGGTGCCAGAGGCTTTCCTCGAGCCTCTGGGAGGGCAAAAACAGCCTCCCCAAGCTCTGGGGGCCCTCTGGAGGCCCAAACTTCTACTAGGCCCATTTTTCACCCTCCCTGAGCTCTGTGTGCATCCTGAACTTACCTGCATCCAAAACAGGCCACATGGGGACTCCTGGGAGGGGTGGGGCCAGCCAAGAATGGGATTTGGCGGTTCTCTGAACTGCACAGAATCTTAGCTAGTGGTTCTCCCAAACCCCTGTGAATCCCCAGCAGCCCACCCCTGCCGGGGGTTGGATCCAGCCCATGGGGTGCTTAGATCTGGCCCACGGGGTTGCCCTGGAAACAGCGAAGGACTGGCCTGTGCGGCCTCTGCCAGTGAAAATGAAGCTTGGGTATCAACGATGCGTTGCGGTTCCGTGTAAGTAGGGCGAAAGGAGCACACGTAGCCTGGGCTTGCTGTAACTCCTTTATTACGAAGCCTTCACACGCTGCACGGCAAAGCTGATGGTATACGGATACACACAAAGTCGGCGTTGGGAGCGGTTGCTTCCCAACGCCTTTTAAATAACGCGCCGGCTAAACAGGCATAAGCACCGCCCTTCCGGGCTTCGTGCGCATGTGCTGCCATCTCATTACAGCATGAAGGCAACCACTACTCCCTCTCCCCGGCCGCCACCGTGACCGGCCGCCTATAGCCATAGAATTAACACCCCCCACCACCGTGCAGCAACGTAGAAAGACTCCGACGCTAACCCCCCGCGACGCCAGCCCTTTCTGGCCGCTGTCATCTGGAACGGTTGGGTTCTTGGGCGCAGCAGCCAGGTGAGGTGTCGAGTGGATCGCGACAGGCGGCTCCCCCTACCAGGTGCCCTCCTGGAAGACATAAAGACATATGTTAAGCATGCTTCAGGGCCGTAATTCCGCGCTCTGGGGCCCTGGTTTATGGGGATATCGTCTATGGAAGCGATTGATTAGGCGGCTAGCCTCCACATCGGTAGCGGCTACCCAAGACGCTTCCTCGAAAGGGTATCCTTTCCATTTCAGTAAATATTTGAGTTTTCCCCTACTAAGTTTTGCATCTAGGACTTGTTCCACTTCATACTGGTTGTCCTTTATCGGGCCGGGCCTACTTATAGGTTCCCGGCCTACCTCTGCAGGTTTTAATAGGCTGCTGTGGAACACAGGGTGGACTTTGCCGAGTAACGGCGCCAGCTTAAGTTCCACTGTGACCAGATTGATGACCTTTAGAACAGGGAAAGGGCCTATATACTTAGGACTTAATTTACAGCTTGGTGTTCGTAGTTTCAGGTATTTGGTAGAAAGGTATACCCTATCTCCAACTACAAAGGGTTTATGGTCTGCTCTTCGTTTGTTGGCTTGGTGTTTCTGCATAAGGGTTGCTTTCTCTAAGGCCTTTTTATATGAGGCCAACCCCTGCCAATATGACTGGCCCAGGTATCAGGGGTAGGTTGATCTGGGGATGGACTATCGAGTTCAGGGATAGCGGGGAAGTCCTTCCCGGAGACGGCATGGAATGGGGTAACCCCTGTACTCCCATGGACTGTATTGTTGTAAGTAACTTCGGCGAAAGGGAGTAGTTCCGACCAGTCCGTTTGTTGATACGAGACATAACATTGTAAGTATCGTTCTATCATAGCATTTGCCCGTTCCGCTGCTCCATTGGTACTCGGGTGGAACCCGGAACTCAATCCTTGTGAGGAGCCGATCATGGTTATGAAGGCGCGCCAGAACTTCGAGGTGAACTGAACACCTCTGTCTGAGATGATACGGCGAGGTGCCCCATGCAGCCTATAAATGTGTATAAGAAACATTTTGGACAGTTTACGGGCAGAGGGTAGCCCACGACATGGTATGAAGTGGGCCTGTTTTGAGAAGAGGTCTATTACAGTCCATATAACGTTATATCCATTACTGAGTGGGAGGTCCACTATGAAGTCCATAGCGACCTCCTCCCATGGTCGATTGGGGTCTGCTACAGACTGTAGAAGGCCAAGAGGCTTTCTAGGCCGGGATTTCGCCATTGCACACACCTTACAACTCTTTACATAGTCTTCGATCTCCTTTCTCGTACGGGGCCACCAGAATTGACGTCGTACCAGGTGTAATGTTTTGATGAATCCGAAATGGCCAGCGGTTTTCACGTCATGACACTCGTGTAGTATCTTCACCCGCAGAGCTAGGGGAACGTATAATTTGCCGCTCATATAAGCAAAACCGTTCCGATATATTAATGCTTGCTTATGCTCCGCTAGCCAGGTATCTGTTGCTAAAGCATTCCTTAGCTCCTTTTCCCACTGGAGTGGCATGGTATGGGACGTCCGGCCTACTTGCTGGACCCTTGGTATCAATGCCTGTACTACCTGTTCCCTCCTGCTCTTGTATTGGGGTAGACGCGATAAAGCATCCGCCAAGAAGTTCTTACCCCCCGGGACGTACTTGAGGTCAAAATCAAAGCGTTGGAAGTATTGCGCCCACCTCACCTGCTTTGGTGATAGTCGTCTTGGGATTTGTAGTGCTTCAAGGGTTTTGTGGTCTGTCCACACCTCAAACCTTTTCCCACTGCCTTCCAATAGATGCCGCCAGGTGAGTAAGGCCCACCTCACCGCAAACGCTTCTTTCTCCCAAATAGCCCAACGCCTCTCTGTTGGGGTCAACTTACGAGACGTGTACGCACAAGGGACTAAGTCTGTTGCCATCGTTCTTTGCATAAGGACCGCCCCCACAGCCACATCGCTTGCATCGGCCTGCACCACGAAGGGCAAGGAGGGATCTGGATGCTTCAGGATTGGAGTCTGGGAGAACAGGGTTTTTAAACTAGTGAACGCCTGCTGACACTCTGCAGACCAGGCTAGTACCTGACCTGGCCTCACCTTTTGGCCTGTGTCTTTTGTGCGAAGCAGATTCATTAACGGAAGAGCTATTTGGGCGAACGCTGGTATAAACTGATGATAAAAGTTCGCAAACCCGAGAAAGCTTTGTAATTGTTTCCGTGTTCTCGGGGCTTGCCAGTCCAGCACTGCTTGCACCTTCTTGGGGTCCATTTCGACTCCATCACCGGAAATCCGATATCCTAAGTAATCCAGTCTTGTACGGTGGAATTCGCATTTTGACAGTTTGACGAACAGTTTCGCTTGTAACAGTTTTTTAAGCACCTGTCGTACCAATACTATGTGTTCCTTCATTGTTTTGGTGTAAATCAAAATGTCATCTAAATAGACGAGAACACCTCGATAAAGGAATTCATGCAGAACCTCGTTTATTACCTGCATGAAAACGGCCGGTGCCCCCTGTAATCCAAAGGGCATTACTCGAAACTTATAACTGCCCAGGGGACAATTGAATGTGGTCTTCCATTCGTCACCAGGTCTAATTCGGACCCTATAGTACGCCTCACGCAGGTCCAGTTTCGTAAACACCTTGCCAGTCGACAGCGTGGCCAAGAGGTCCTTCATGAGAGGTAAGGGATACAGATGCTCAACACACACAGCATTCATGCCCCGGAAGTCCACACACAAACGTAGCCCGCCGTCTTTCTTCTCCCGGAACAAGACGGGCGCGGCCATGTGGGACCTGCTGGGTTGAATGAAGCCTCTGGCCAGATTTTTATCGATGTATCGCCTTAATTCCTCTAACTCTGGTTTTGTCATAACGTACATGCGGGGTTTTGGCAAACGGACCCCTGGTTTCAGTTCTATGGCACAGTCTGTTGGCCGATGGGGAGGTAGTATCTCGCATTCCTGCTCGTCGAAGACCGCCGACAGATCACTATATTCCACAGGGTATCCATCTGTCAGCTGTTGGTGTACTGCATCCCCAGCATCCTCTGCTCTCCTGCTTAACTCCTCTGGGACTGGATCAGGTCCAAGCCCCAGTCGTAGTTTCCGGTACCCGCCCTCCCACCATATGGTTGATCTCCACTTATCTAGCCAGGCTAGGCCAAGAATAAGAGGCTCTACCATAGTGTCAACAACCACAAAGCGAATTTTTTCCCAATGGTCTCCTACCTCCAGACGGACCGGCTCGGTTACCTGGGTTGCTGGCCTACTCCCCAACAACGACCCGTCCATCTGTTCGAACCGTATGGGGACCCTTAAGGGGACCAGTTGTAGACCCAGTTCCGAAGCTACAGACCTTTGTAGGAGACAGCGGGTACACCCGGAATCAATACGGGCATTTTGTTCTAGTCTTTTTGCTGTATGTAAGTGTTTGAGGACCACAGGTATTACAAAAGGTCGTATTGGGTCACTCACCATGGGGTCTCCAGCTGCGTCGTCATCACTGCTGTCCGAGGCTATAGGGGTGCTGCCTTGGAGCGGGAGAGACCGTAATTCCGAGGCCGGTCCATGGGGAGAGGCTGATGTCATTGTAGGTGTAACCCCTTTGGACCAGTCCGATGATGAACGAGCCCGTTCCCGACCTCTTCCTGCAGACGACGGTGTTTTGGAGGCAGTCGACACAGGAGGTATAGGACAATCAGCTGCACGATGACCAAGTTGATTGCACCTGAAACATCGGATGGCACCCCTCCCAACAGGGGGAGTGGAGCGAGGAGGGGAAGACCCCACCCCCCGGGTCCCCCCCAGCCTATCGCTACTGTGCCGTGTGGTGGTGGAGAAGCTAGCCACCCCCCGGAGTCTGAATTCTCGTAGGCCCACATCGAGGTCCACTGCAGCCTTAAACCACTCCGTTAGTTTTGGTGGTAGCCCTCTATACACACACGCCTGTCTCAACTCCCGATCCAGACCTAGGCGGAATTGATGGATGAGTAATCGTTCAGGCCACGCCCGTAAGCGGCCTGCCACAGCTCGGAACTCCTTGACATATTGTCTGGCAGGCCGACCCCCTTGTTTCAACGCCACCAACTCGCCTTCTAACACTTGGGTGCGTGACTGGTCTTCAAAGCGGCAATGCAGCGCCTCTAAAAAGAGGCCCACATCAGCCAATTCCTTGGCGTGGTCGCTATGTAAATCAGCGACCCAATCCGCCGCTTCACCCGACAGAACAGTGGTGATGGCTACCACCATAGACCATTGTGACGGGAAAAGATGACCATACAAATCCATGTAACTGAGGATCTGACTCAAAAATAACGATACTCTATCTGGACTGCCGTCGAAGGAGGTTTGTAGGGGAGGAGGGCCCCACAGCTGCTGCTGGGTGTGCCACGGGCCAGGACCCCAGCCGGGCCCCGGGGCTGTTGGTCTAACGTTTTGAGCGTCCCTGGCATCACTCCTACGATGGCCGCCCCTCTGCTGACTACTGTGTCCCTGCGGCCCCTGCTGGTCGTAGCGTGGGCTCCTTGCCCTATCACCAGCCCCATCGGGACCCCGTACACGACCTGTATGGGACACAGTCTGGGGTGAACTAGGCGCTCCTCGGTCGCGATACTCGAGCCTTGGCATCTCCTCCCCGATGCGCAACTTCGGGCTTGCCAGACGGAAACGCGGCTCCGAAGTGCTATGAGATGGCCTTTGTCCCTGCCAGGGCCGTGCCTCCGGTATCCATGGCTGCCACGAGGGGGCGTCCCGAAAGCTCGCCTCGCCAAACCTCTCCCTTAAGACATCCAGCGTGGACGGCGCCAGTCCAGTCGAATAGCTCATGTCGTACTCATCCTCCTCCGTCCACCTCCGTTCCCTCCACCCTTGGAACGACGCGCTGCCCAGGTCGGGGGGGGGGGATGACGACCCCAGGCCCAGCGAGTCTCTCTCACCTCGCGAAAAGCATTGGTCCGTATGGAAGTCGGCAGCGCCCGCCCGGGGCGTGACCTCCTTCGGGCATACGACTGTCACGTCCAGCTCCTCAGATCCTGGGGCCTCTAACAAGCCCTCTATGTCCGTATCCACCTCCTCCTCGAACGCCGGGGACTTAGCGGCTGCGCCCTCCGCCATGCCGCCAACCACCGCCGAAAGCGAGGAGAAACGCCGACTTTTCTATCAACGATGCGTTGCGGTTCCGTGTAAGTAGGGCGAAAGGAGCACACGTAGCCTGGGCTTGCTGTAACTCCTTTATTACGAAGCCTTCACACGCTGCACGGCAAAGCTGATGGTATACGGATACACACAAAGTCGGCGTTGGGAGCGGTTGCTTCCCAACGCCTTTTAAATACGTGCCGGCTAAACAGGCATAAGCACCGCCCTTCCGGGCTTTGTGCGCATGTGCTGCCATCTCATTACAGCATGAAGGCAACCACTACTCCCTCTCCCCGGCTGCCACCGTGACCGGCCGCCTATAGCCATAGAATTAACACCCCCCACCACCGTGCAGCAACGTAGAAAGACTCCGACGCTAAACCCCCCCCCGACGCCAGCCCTTTCTGGCCGCTGTCATCTGGAACGGTTGGGTTCTTGGGCGCAGCAGCCAGGTGAGGTGTCGAGTGGATCGCGACATCGGGGGTGGGGGCACTGGCAGAGGGCTGCAGCCAATTATTGGCCGTCACAGCCAATAATAGGGCCCATGAGGGCTGCATGCGCCCCTCCCCCAAGCTCCATTTTCACTGGCAGAGGGCTGCAGGAGGCAGTCATGGCTGAAAACCTGAGTCTTCGGAGAGGGGCGGCATACAAATTGAATTAATAATGAATTAATAATGAATTAATAAATCGGAGCTCAGGAGCCCATTTTCACTGGCAGAGCAATCAGGTTACCACAGGCACCCCCCTTCGACATCAGTGATGTCAAGCTGGCCATGCTCACCCTGGCCATGCCCCCCCCCTCCGAGGTCAAACACAACCCTGATGTGTCCCTCAATGAAATCGAGTTTGACACCTCTCATCTAAATCTAAGATTAACCGTTCCTCTTATGTTTGACTCATGGATTGCAATAAAGATGGTATATGTATATAATCTCCTCTTTATCTTTCCCTCACACAAAAAGAGAGGCCTGGAGGTTTTTAAGAATACCATCTGAAAGAAAACGAAATAGGTTCAGACTTGGAGAAGAAAGGCAAACTGGCTTGGCTTTAAAAAGTGGAGTCCTTCATGTTAGAGGGTTTAATAACTGCTAATTGTCCCAAATCAAACGGCAATGAAAAGACAACTATCAAATGTAGTAATAGCTCCAGGTACCTCTAGTAATCAAATAGTGGGTTTTTGTTTTTTTTTAATAGGAGTATGGCTCTTCTTCTATCTTGCTTCACCTCCAGCACATGTCCCTAGGAGCATTTGTTCTAAAATAAGACTGTTATTTTCACAAAGCCTAATATAATATATATTATATATATATTCAATCTGCCATAAGCTTTGCATGGATTTGTGTTTTCCTCTTTCTTCCTCTATTGTACTGAGGGGTATTAATACTTTATGACCATTCATAAGGAGATTTGCTTCCCCTCTTTGCCTCCTAACAGATGTTTCTTATCGCCTGCATGACAAATGAGTCGCTAGAATGGTTTCCCTTCTCCATTCATGCGGATTATGAATTCCCTTTCAGAATCCCTGTGATTATAAATTCTCTTACCGTTTTCTAGCTGAATGGCATGGGCTCTCAAATTCCTTCGTGGCTTCTCCACCTTCTCACAAGCATTTAACATTTCCTTGTGTTTAGAATGAAAATGCTGGCATCATCTCTTCAAGGATGGCTGTTTCTTAAAAGAAAGAAAATAGATTGCAGGGTTTTTTAAAATTTGTTTTGTGGAAGAATAACAAATGGTTCTGTGACAGACAGAAACGAAAGATGCCAGGATAAGAAATCTCTACATTTGTTGACTTTCTACAATTTTCACAACTGCTGCAAATGCAGTTGTGAAATTTACTGTGCAAATTACCACACAGTAATATAGCATTTAAGGGATGTGGTGGCTCAGTGGCTAAGATGCTGAGCTTGTAAATCAGAAGGTTGGCAGTTCAGCGGTTCAAATTCCTAGTGCCGCATAACTGAGTGAGCTCCCATTACTTGTCCCTGCTTTTGCCAACCTAGCAGTTCGAAAGCACGTAAAAAATGCAAGTAGAAAAATAGGGACCACCTTTGGTGGGAAGGTAACAGTGTTCCGTGTTCCTTTGGCATTTAGTCATGCCGGCCACATGACCACGGAGACGTCTTTGGACAGTGCTGGCTCTTCGGCTTTGAAACGGAGATGAGCACCGCCCCCTAGAGTCGGGAACGACTAGCACATATGTGCGAGAGGAACTTTACCTTTACCTTTTAATACAGCATTTGGGAAAGTAATACTGATATAGATAATGAATTTTAGTAGAATAACATGTACAGAGAGAATATTTAGAAACATGGGAATCTTTTTTCTTCTTCTTCTTCCATACCTGGATCAAAGTTTAAACTGCCAGAATGAAACCGCCCTCTTGGCTTTGTCCAAAAATAAGTCATTATCAATACGTGTTTCTGGTAGTAGTTGCTATTCCAGCAGATGGGCTGGGCTTTGTGTCTCTCCACATTCACACAGTGTGTTGTCATCTGCTAAGGTCCTCCTCTTGAGCATATTGGTTTTTCATTTAAGCATTCCAACTCTCAACCTATTTAGGGTCCTCCAGGTAGCATAAGGGAGGTCAGATCCTTCAGCCATATCCTCCACAGAGGAAGTTACTTTGCCCAGGGAGAAGATCACTATCAGAGTTGGTGATATGTCCATCTTAATCAAAATATAGGTGATGGGATGATAAAAGTGACCAGGACCTTGTAAATTAGTTATCTGTTTTCAGAATCAGTGATATACATTGTCTCATTACTAGCATGGAATTATAAGTCATCTACTACTGTAGCTGAATCATACAAGGATTGGGCAGTGGATGCCAACTTGTTCTTTATGACCAGTACCATGGCATTTTTGCTAGATGCAGAAATGGATTTGGATTTGGTCCCTTTCAACGCTATTATCCTGTAACTCTGTGAATACGTTCTCAAGAATGAAGTCCTGGTTCTTCTTTTTTTTTTTTTAAATTTGATTTATATGCCGCCCTTCTGCGGAGACTCAGGGCGGCTTACAATGCGTTAAGCAATTCTTGATAACCATTCTCACATCAGTGCAAACCATTCAAAATATAGTTGTTACAATGCATACAATTTGCATGTGCTGATTTTTGTAAAAATGTAGAAAATCTTATTAGGGTGGGCAAGACTGAGAAGATGATCTGCAAACCTATTCAGTCTGAACTTCGGAGGCTAAATATGAGCAACCTCAAAGCCCTTGTTTTCATATTCTTTATTTTTAAGCTTCATGTTTAAAGCGGTTTGGACAGCCTTCCAAATACAACAAGGACAGAGTACCTGTGACCTCCAGATGCTGCTGAATTACAACATCTGGCTGCAGGGCCAGTATTGAAGGATATTGGGAGGTGTAGCTCATCTGGAATGTTCTCGTTTACCCATGAAGTAGCCACTCCACAAGAGGACGCTTCTGAAATAGTGCTGTAATTGGAACTTCTATCGTAGCCAGAAAGTTTACAGTATTTTTTTCTGTTGAGGATATTCTGGAAAGCAAATGTGGTTCTGGGCTAAGCCTGGGGAGACCCACATTCAAGCCTTCCCTCAGCCATTGGCCCTCTTTGCTCTCTTTTAGTCACACAAGTAATTATGGGGATAAAGTAAAGGATGGCACCTATGTAAATCAGCTCAGAGTTCTAGAAAATAGGCAGGATATAAATATAACTACTAAAAAAAATTAATTGGGACTAATTTATTAAGAACCACTTAGAGGGCAGACAAGGAATGGGTGAGATCATCTATCTGCTTCCTGACTTTTTCCTCTTTTGGACACTCTTTTTTTTGGTCTCATTTTCTTTTTCTTTGATTTCGTCTTCCAAAGAATGTTTCTTATGGGAGCCTAAAACAAAATTTGCAGAGGACTGTTGGAACGGGGCCAATGCTATATGGATCCTTTCTCAAAGCTTTGTGAATGCATATTCTTCCAGCCTTGAGTCACCAGAAAAGGACCCCAGCATAATTTGTCTTGATAGCTAAATTCTACTCTGCATCCCTCATGAATTTGAAGACTGAGGTCATCCTTACAGTGAAGGCCGGTGACGGTGGCTTTCCCTTGTTATGTTTCCCTTCCCAATTAGTTTCACTTGCTAATGAGGAATAATGGCTATCAGTTCCTTATATCTTTTTTGTTGGCTCTGACGATTGTGACCGAGTACCTGAAATGGGGTTTTATCCTGATTTAAAGATGCTCAAATGACAGTTTTGGCACTGATCTTTATGTGTCCCCCCACCCCCCAAAGTAGTCTGGCCGATAGGCAGAGGAGCATAGACTCAAGATGAGGGGATTTTCCTGGAAGCTCTTTCCTATTTCATCCTGTACTATTTTGTCCCAATACCTTATCACTCAGATGCAAGACGGAAAGAACCAAGAATGTTAGTATAAGCAGCAGTGTGGGTCGCATCGGAGAAGAACTAAATCTGTGTATAGAAGGATCTCCATAATCCTAGGCCAGGCATTACACGGACAGATTCAAGTGCAGGAAGAGGTGTCTAGTCTGGTCAACAGTCCAAGCCAAAATGGAGGGCACTGACTCAAGGGAAGACAGCAGGTAGGAAACAGCCTAACATGACCAACGGGAGCTGGGCAAATCTTGATCTGAGACAACTTCATCACCAGTGCTGCCAACGAGGTAAGACTTGTGTTAGAAGAAGATGGAAAAAGCTGTTTTAAAGCTAGAACAGTGAAATATGGTTTTCAACTGCCTTGCTGGTGGGCTGGGGATGAGTTGAAGGTGATGTCATGAGGATATATCCTCCAAAATTGGGTAGTGTGGCATCTCAGTGGGATGTGAGAATGAGCTCTTAATGTAAATCCATCAATTCAGAACACCCAAGACTAAAATACCACAAGCAGCCAAATATATTTAAAGCTGGTTACTTTGAATTATAATGATTTAAGATAATATCTAGAAGACCATTTTCCATTATGCCAGGGGCTTTGCACTCATTAGCTTAAATATTGATACTCTAGAGCATTTGGATAGATTTCTCTCTGTATGTTTTGCCTCTGTATGAACATTTAGCGGCAATTTTATATTTTCTTACCTCAGAATAAATCCTACTGAATTAGTGGAGTGTGTTTCTATGTAAGTACACATGTATAAGATTGCTTGAGAACTGAAATTAATAGAAGTCACCTAGAATAAGCCAGAAAACTCTCCTTGCTAACTCTTCGCTCTGGCTACATAGCCCAACTTATCTTCCTTTGCTTTTCTCTTCAAAGTTAGCTCATTAGTTAGAGAGAATTAAGTTTGTTCCCATATTGTTTTATATTAAGTCTGGTCTCCAATTCCTTTGCAATGTGTCTGCTTGTCTGTTCACCAAGATGGCCTGTCTGAGATTTCAAACAGGGAGAGGAGAGAACAACACTTTTTAATCACATTTTTGCCAAAGAAATGCAAGAAAAAATGCAACCCTGGGATCCTCTAGCATCAGAAGACTGGCTCTTAAAATCTCCTGATTTGCATATTTTCCCCACTCTGCAATTATTTTTATGTTGTCTGACACAGCTCTTAGTGATGATAAAGCTATTTGTTTCAATGAAATCATGCAAAGCAGTTCTGAATTTTTTTACAAGGCAAAAACTGACAATGGCCCTCAATGGATTTATTATGACTATTTCTTTGACGGAGCAGTGGCTCTCAATAAAATGTATCACTTTGAAGTTCATATAGAACAAAGCTGCTAATAGAATTGAAGGGATCTATTTGGGTCATCACATCCAACACACTGTTCCATTTAATTTAAGCATTCCCTGCAGAAGATTGAAGACATTCAGAAAAAGATCACCTTTCTAATTTGTTCTACAACTGATTTGCTCTTACAGCTACCGTTTTTCTATCATTCATTCAACAGGCCCCCATCTTTCTGCAGCTTCTTGAAATGTGCTATCTTATCTCCCTTCATCTCAAAGCTAAAAATTCTTAATCCCTTCCATCTTCTTTCACAGGACTTTAATTCCTTGCCCATTCCTCTTCTACTTCTTGAATCCCCCCCCCACTTTCTCTAAATTCTTCTGAAAGTGTGGTGCACAGAAATAGATAGAGTATTAAGGACAGGAATCTGACCACTTCAAAATAAAGTAGAAGTATTGATCCCAGTGAGATGGAGATTATACTTTTTTGATAGAATTCAAAACTGTGTTTGTCTTTTTATTTTTACTTATTTATTTATTTTTGCAGTTACAGCAGATTGGTGACTCTCTATGCTACTATTCTTCTTAGGAGAGCATTGAAATGTGTACTGCTGTTTTGCACTGTTCTATTTCATATAATAGAGCAGAAAATATGATAAAGCTTTGCTTGAATTATATTTTGTTAAGTATGCAGGAAAGAGATGGATCCTATCAGGGTCTTCGTTGTGGGAAGTAGAGGCTGTTCTCCTAGTCTAGTCAGTATTTCTTGGCTGCTATAAAAAAAGCTAAACAAGGATGGCCCATTTTAAAGCATAGATGGAAAACCCCCAGAAATACTTGGACTGTAGACTAGACTGGGAAGTAAATGGGAAAATAAAGAAAAGGCAGTGGCAAACATCTTCTGAACTGTTGTCCAGAAAACAGTATGGATGTGTACATGAACTCAGTAGGAATCATACGTAATTTGAAGAAGACTTTACTCATCTTAACTGAACATATATATGGACAATAATTCTTTGAATAGCCTTCTTCTAAGACACAAATGCCTTAAAGATTAGTATAAGTTGCACCTATGAGCTGTCAACTTCTGTTCCTCAGAGATTCTGGAATCCAACACAGTTCCAGCCAACATAGTCAATGGAAGGTGTTAGATAGAGGGTGCAATGAAGAGGCAGGATGCGGACAGTTTTTCAGTACCTTTATTGTGGACTCGTGATCAGACAGGCTCGGCGGCAGGCTGCCGGAGCTCTCTTTTTAAAGAGCTCCGGCAGCCTAGCCGGCCACTGACAGTGGTTTATTTTTCCCGCCGCTAGGTGAACCAATCAGCACCAGGTATGCAAATACGGTACTCTGTACGTGCATACGTAACAGAAGGGATTTGGGAAATTGTGGTTTAGAATAGTAGCCCCCAACCTTTTTCGGAGCCAGAGATGGCTTCCATGGAGGATGATTTTTCAGGAAACGGGGGGATGCATGGTTTCATGTGCTGCCTGGACTCCTAATGGGCTGTGGACCAGTGATGGTCCATGGACTGGGGTTTGGGGACCCCTGGTTTAAAACATCAGGAGGGCAGCAGCTTTCATATCCTTCAACTACTTGAAATAGTTCAAAATAATTTGAATTGTAAAATGAATTTTGAAATATGTACAAACCAGTGCCTTATAAATTGCTGCTACAGTTGCCCTTTTCAGCTATTATGCATACTTTTCTTTTTGAGTCTATATAGAATAATTTGCCTAAAGTTAAAAGATTCTTTTTTTCTCTTCCATAACCTACCAAAATGGTTAATATTGCTGTTAATCATTCTGGGCACAAGACTAAGAAAATGATGAAGAGAAAGATCTTCCATGATTGATAGCAGATTAGAAGTCAATGAATATTTCCCAGTTGCTATCAATAATTTGGTCCTCCTACATTTGAGACAACTATTGAGATTCAATTTGGCATCTGGCTTATTGGTGCTAAACTTCATGTCTCAAGGTCTGACATAGTTTATTCTCTACTCCCTCTGAAAGTGAAAGCTGGATTTGCATATTCTGGCTTCTTATTTAATTTATCTGGTTTATGAATAGGGCTGGATGAAGAACTGTGTGTGCAGGGCATCTTAAGCAAACAAAGCTTAATTTGCAGTTCCTGGACTAACCAAATGTAATGCTCTTTTGGACTATATTGTGTTCTAAATTTCGTGATGCAGTTTTTGGCTCAAACAGTCCATCGAAAAGTGCATTTAGCACAGACAACCGTGTCCAAGAAATAGACAACCATAATGAGAATAAACGTGAATTTTGGACCAGCTAAAAAACAAAACAAAAAGGCCAACTGTTACAAAAATGAGATGGAACAGATTTATGGTTACATACCCATGAATGTGAAATTAATTGCAAATGAACCATCTTACCCATCATAATTACCTTGAGTTTATTATGTTATTGACATTTCCAATGGTTCTTTCATTGTTTCCAACTTAATAGTTATTTAATTCCTCTGCATTTATTGATTTATATAATTATGGATTTGAAAATATTAATATCCCCTTCATTCAGCATATTTAAGATTTTTTTGCAATTGCTATAGACTTTTCATTCTCTTTGGATGGGATTGAGGAGCAATGCAAAGTCATAGGAAGAAGAAGAGGATGGGTGTGTTCAGTGTATTGGCAGTGATGTCATAGATGTGTCAAATAATTAACATCTAATTGTTTGTCCTTTGTATTTTATTTATAAGGTTTATGAACTGCCTCTAAAAGCTCTGGACCAGGGGTGTCAAACTCGATTTCCCTGAGGGCCATATCAGGGTTGTGTTTGACCTCAGGGGGGCATGGGGCATGGCCAGGGTAGGCATGGTCAGCTTGACGTCACTCATGTCAGGGGTGCCTGTGTTGGCTCCAAGCGGTCTACCAGCAAAAATATTTTCACTGGCAGAGGCTTGCAGGAGGCCATCGCAGGCAAAAACGGAGCTGGGGAGGGCCGCATGTGGCCCTCTTGAGCTCTGTTTTCACTGGCAAAGACACTGTGGGCCGGTCCTTCACTGTTTTCAGGGTGGCCCCGCAGGCCAGATCTAAGCACCCTGGGAGTCAGATCTGGCTGGCAGGCCTTGAGTTTGACACCTCTGCTCTAGACAGTTTACAAATACAATAAAAATTAGATTAGAATAGAAATAATTATAAAATAAGAAACAATGAATCATAACTATAAGAAAGCAATGTCTGCTGAAGATCTTATTCTAGTAGCTTAATTTCCAAAGGTCTTACAGAAAACAAGGTTTTAACCATTCTGCAGAAAGCCAGAAGAGTAAGGTTCATTGTCAATACCTAGAAGGCACAGGAATTGCCATGTTCGGATATTCAGCCTTTTTATTCTGTTTGTGTCTAATGGTTCCTGTCTGACTGTGAGTTATTACTAATCAAATCATGACACCCACTGGGACCAGAATTTGAGATTGCCACTTGTTTTATACCTCACAGGTTTTGCATATTTTGATACTCTCCCCAAAGACATATATCTTGCTATCTTATGCCAGCTAAAACAAAACATACATGATATTCTCAATTGCTTCTCCATTGCAAAATTGGAATTCCAAATCATTTCTTGCACAAATAATTTATTACCAATTACTCAAAATCATACACCCTGGGGGAAGCTAAAAATCAAGCATTTATAAAGCACATTTATTAACAAACTTTTTTTTTTGAAAAAAGCACACATTTTAGTCAGAAATCTATGTATGTTACTGACAGTATATAACATCAGTATCTACTAACTAAAACAACAGAAATTCAAACACTTAAAAATGTATGCTAGAAGGAAGGGAGAACATAAATCTATCTGTGAACATATGTCTAATAGATCTCATCATCCAAATACAATGTTCATTGTACAAACTCAGACTAGAAAGGGATGGGTGTCAAGGGAAATTAGTTGTGTGTATGTGTGCCATATATCATACCTATGGCATGTATCATAGTATCCCTGTTATACTGTGTGTGTTAGGGAGATGTTCCCCTTGAGCAATGTTTCCTACAAAATCGGGAAACTAGCTTTAGCAACTGTCAGCATAGGAAAGGGTAACTAAACCCTTCTAAATATTTTCTCTAGATGGTAGAAACGAGAATGGAAGATGAGTGGCTATACCAACCTTAACACATTGTTCTTGAATAGAGGCTCATGCAATGAATCTTCCATATTCAGAAAATCCAAGATGTGAGCTGTCATTCTTCATCAAGACATGAAAGTGTGGAGAAGGTAATGCCCTTATAATGTCCTTGCATGGGGAGAAGAAGAATAAATGCAATGTGACACTGGTACAAAATGGATATGTGATGGAAATAATGATGAAAATGCATAGTTCTTGAGTCAGCAGTCATTTATTTATTTAGCCAATTTTCAAATGGATTTAGAATGATAGGAAGTGAAAAGCAGAATAAATTATTCCATAATATTTCATAAATTATTATGTCTGGTAGATGCCTAACTTGCATATTTGATCTATTCAGAGAACCTGGGAGTCCAAGATAAGGCACTTACAGAACTGTAACTTCCCGAACTGCTCCTTCCAAAGACACTAGGACTCTAACTCTCTAGAGATTGTTGTCCAATGACTCTAGGAATGAAAGCTGCTTTAACTGTAAGTGAATATGGATATATTCAATATTCAGCCTTAAATAAAGTAACGAAGTGACATAGGATGTGATATGGAATGGCTTCAGTGCTATTGACACAGTAACTCCCAAAAATTATGGCACTGAGAGAGAATTTTGCTTCACTTCTTAATATAGTTCTAATATAGGACTAACTTGTACTTTAAGAACCAATATAACTATTGAAACAAAGTTATTCTATTATAGTCATATTTTAAAAAAGTTTTAATGTAGCCTGAGAGTTTAAAAAGGTGTATAAAGTAATGTGGTATATATAGGGCAGGGGTCTGCAACCTTAAACACTCAAAGAGCCATTTGGACCAGTTTCCCACAGAAAAGAAAGCACCGGGAGCCACAAAACCCTTCCCGTGCCTGACTATTTCTTGAGCGGCCACAAAACTAGCATATGTAGTTGAAGTTGAATATTCTGTTTCCTTCTGAAACTTTTCTTTTCTTGGATTTATCCATGGTTGGCCTACCGGGAGTTGAAAAGCTCAATAAATTGCATGCCAGCGGGTGTCGCACATTGGCGGTTGTGACGCATATTTTGAGTGACAGGGAGCCACAGAGAGAGGTGAAAGAGCCACATGCGGCTCCAGAGCCACAGGTTGCTGACCCCTGTACTAGGGGATAGCCATTTGGTTTACAATTTGACACGTCATTAGGAACATCATTTCATGCATCAGTGATTCCAAGAGCTGTGCCATCATGGCAGACTTTCCAAAGGTAAACAGATCTCTGTTGAAGTATCAACTGATAAATCACCCATCTGGGCAACGGGATAGTGCTGGCAGTGGAGAATCACATTTCTGTGAACATGTAGCTCCAATGCTGGAATTACCTGAACAGATGAAAGACTGGCAAACTACTTTGATCTCTTGCCATGAAAATCCCATACATAGTCACAACAAATTGCATTGGCTTTCAGGTCAGGAGACACTCAACAAACTACTTGGGGAGGGATGAAGATCTTCAAAATAATTTATGCCATTTATGATGTGGCTGGAGCAAAGGCTTTCAAGAGTGCTGATGTAACTGTGCATGAAATAAGGATCAGAAGCAGTCAAACTGTCTTATGTACTCAAATTTGCAGTGTATGAAGCATGAACCAAGGAAAACTGGAAGTGGTTGAGAATCAAATAGAACACACCCATAAGTTGGTCTGTTGGGCATTAATGACCTCAAATGGAGTGGCATTGGATATTTTGAATCTGAGTGAATCACATAGGATACTCTGCTGGAAATGAAAGGCAAAGAAGAAATTGTGTTGCATTTATAATAAAATAGCTTGCAAGATGTTGCAACCGTCACAAATGAGAGCCTGTTACCAATCATACTCATGTGATCATAGGGATGCTGTGACAGTCATAAATGTGAGTGCTGGTTGTAAGTTGCTTTTCTGAGCACTGTTATAACTTTGAAAGATTGCTAAACATGTGGTTGTAAATCAAGGTCTACCCTTAGGTGACAACTTCAACTTACTTGGATCAAGAAACAGTAATAAAATTACAAGTATCCAAGAAATTAAAAAAAACAAGATTGCCTGGAAAATTGGCTATGAAAGACCTAGACAATATTTTAAAAGATATTTATGTACAAATATCTGATTTGTTCCATGGTATTTTTAATATTGTTCTACAATATTTATCTGTAAGTTGGATGATGAAGAAACAAGAGAGGAATAGACTAGATAGTTTTGAATTGTGGTGCTGGAAAATAATATTGCAGGTACCATGGACTGTATAAAGAACACCTCAATTGACATTAACTGCCTAAGCTTTTCTTAGAAGGTAAAATGACAAGACTGTGATTTTCATATTTTGTACACATCATGAAAAGACAAACATCATTAGAGAAAGAGATCATGCTTGACCAAGTTGAAGAAAAATACAAAAGAGGAAGACCAGCGACATGATGGATTGATATAATAACAGCAGCTGTGGATGCTACTCTGACAATAATTAGCTGCCTAATTGTAGATTGACACAGTTCAAGACTACTCTGCACAAGGTCACCACAAGGCAACAATACTGACTTGGTGGCAATGAACATTATAAGAAACTGTACACAAAAATGTGAATTGAAGAAGCCTCTTGAATGAGAAGCAAAAAGTTTTCAAGAAGAAAAAAAAACCACAAAAAAGTCCAGTTGACTTTTGAAAAGTACCTTTGAGTACAATCATGAACTGGATGATTGAGAATCTCCATAGACGCACAAAAATCCATATAGCGATGAGACGGGTATAGATTCTGCATTGATGCTTTTAGCTGAGATTTCTTCAGACTGCAGTCTCCATTTCACTTTTGCATTTAAATGAACTGCATGAGGCAGTTTTGATTAAATTAAAATTAGAGAAACATTTTTGTTGTAACAAACCGGTGAAGGTAAAATCTTAAACAAAGGGCATTTTAAATAGTTTGCTGAATGCATCAAAGAACCTGCAGGTGTGCCCCCAAAGCAACATGAATGGTTTGGTAGACAACACTTTTTTCAGTCTTTATCAAGTTTGATTTGCGTCATTCAAATGATGAATGATTGTGGGAATGAGTATGTCTAGTCTAATGAAGAGAAGGACTAGGGATGATATGATAGGAGTCTTCTAATATTTTGTTGTGGCCCCGCCCTCTGAGCCTGTCCCATCGGAGGAAGAAAGCTCTGAGCATGAGGAAGAGGAGTCAGCCAGGCCTCCCTCTCCAAGCCCCTCCCCTCTGGCACTGTTTCAGGTGCCGGCCGAGGGAGAGGAGATTAACAGAGAGACAGGTGGCTCGGATGAGAGTGATGGAGAAACATTATTCCTGGACGCACGCCTCCGAAGGCATGATAAACGATTGCAGCAGCTCAGGAGGTGTGCTAGGGATTAGAACTGAGTCACTGGACCACACCCCAGAGACTATATAATAGAGGGTGGTGGCCAGTGATCTTTGTGACGAACAAAGTAAACCTTGGATAGTCACTAAAGCCTCGTCCGGAACTGCTGAGAGAAATATTTATTGTTGTTGGACGTTTGGACGCTGAGTATGTTATCTGTCTGTTTTCTGTGGAAATAAACGCACTTGGCAGACGGTGTGTAAATCGCTGCCAAAGTTGGAGATAAGGACCTGGATGTGTGCCAAAGTGTTTCCTTAACCCTCGGCTGGCTGTGTGTGTGTGTGTGTGTGTACGGGGACAGAACATATTTGAGAGGCTGTTGCAGCGAAGAGCGGAAAGCAAAGCACCCGAGGGCAGGACAAGAAGGAATGGATGGAAACTTATCAAGGAGAGATCCAATTTAGAATTAAGGAGAAATTAATGAAAAATTAGTGAGTGGAATTGATCAGTGGGATGTGGCTTGCCTCCAGAAGTTGAAGAATGCTTCATTACTGGAGGTTTTCAAGAACAGATTGGGTAGTCATTTGTTCAAAATGGTATAGGGCCGTGATGGCGAACCTATGGCACGCGTGCCGGAAATGGCACACAGAGCCATTTTTCCAGGCACGCGAACTGTCACCCAACTCACTTGCGGCTGTGCATGTGCGCGTGCCCCAGATGGTGTTCGGGCCTGCAGTGTGCATGCGTGCAATTCAGGAGACCGAGCTGGTCTTTGTGCATGTGTGCAAGAGTGCTGGTGCACAGCGCGCGCATGCGCAGATGGCATTCACCTGTGTGCATTGCGTGTGCAAAAGCTTCACGCATGCGCAGATGGTACGATTGCATGCACAGTGGGGCACGTGTGCAAAAGCTGTGCACATGCTTAGATTTTATTTATTTATTTATTTATTTTATTGAATTTCTATACCGCCCTACTCCCAAAGGACTCAGGGCGGTGCACAGCCATGAAATAAAACACATAGATATACAAAATTTAAAATCGAATAAAATGAATTAAATAAATTTGGCTGAATTGATACCCATAATTTAAATACCCATATTTTAAAATACAGTAAAAATTTAAAATTTACACTTAAAAGGGAGAAGATTTAGGCGAGGCTAGCTTGATGAAATAAAAGCGTCTTCAGCTCGCGGTGGAAGGTGCGCAGATCCGGAATCCTCCGTATCTCTGGGGGGAGCTCATTCCAGATCGTCAGTGCCCCCACAGAAAAGGCTCTCCCTCTAGGGGCTGACAGCCGACATTGTTTGGCCGACAGCACCTGGAGGAGCCCTTTCTGTGGGAGCGTACTGGTCGGTGTGAGGCTATTGATGGTAGTAGGCGGTCCCGTAAGTAACCAGGTCCTAAGCCATGGAGAGCTTTAAAGGTGGTAACCAGAATCTTGAAGCACACCCGGAAGACCACCGGGAGCCAGTGCAGCTCGCGCAGGAGAGGTGTTACATGGGAGCTCCACGCTGCTCCCATAACCACCCGCGCGGCTGCACTCTGCGCCAGTTGGAGCCTCCGGGTGCACCTCAAGGGGAGCCCCATGTAGAGAGCATTACAATAGTCCAGACGAGAAGTGACGAGGGCATGAGTGACTGTGCATAACGAGTCCCGATCTAGAAAGGGACGCAACTGGCGAATCAGGCAAACCTGATGAAAAATCCTCCCGGTCACGGCCGTCAAGTGCTCTTCTAAAGACAGCCGTGAATGAAGATGGTGTGGTTGTGTGTGCAGTGCACAGTGGGGGCTGGCATGAAAGCTGTGCATATGCGCAGATGGTGTGGTTGCGCATGCAGTGCATGGGGGAGGAGCCACGCATTAGTGCAGATGGCCCGCACGCGCGCAAAGGACGCAAAGCACAAACCTGTTGGGAACTCTGTGAGTAAAAGGTTCGCCATCACTGGTATAGAGTTTCCTATTTGAATATGGGATTAGACTAGAAGACCTCAAAGGTCCTTTTCAAACCTGTTCAATGGTTTATGTTAAGTAGGAACACTTCCCAGAGGAAACATTTCCATTTAAGATAAGCATCAAGATTTCTACAGCACCATAATCATAATTTATTACATATCCTACTTTATTATTTTTTTTAAAACTTTCAAGTTGGATTCAATTCATCAACTTCAGATATTCATCTGTCAGTTTTTTTGAGTAATAAATGAAATAGTTTGTCACTACCAACATTTAGGATTATTTTTTTTTGTTTCCTAGGGTAGCAAAAAGTCCTTGGATTTTCTGCTGAATTGCGAACCTAGCTTAGTTTTGCAGCCCAGATAAAGTTGGCCAGTTGGTGAATCTGAATCTCTAAAAAAATGGGGAAAAAACCAATATTGGATAACTAAACTCAGATAAGAATTTGGAGTCAAATTGATCATAGTCATTAAGCATGAACTGATCCGGCATAATGTAAGAGACCCAATTTACAAATGAGTAGCCCTATTGATTTCAGCGGGCCTCCTCTCAATTTCATTAAATCTGTAGGGATGCATCCTGAACTCTTAAATGATGCATTTGAAATCCCTGGGAAGCTTATTCATTTGCTTAGGACCATAAATAGCTTATGATAATATAACTGCCAAGGAAGATGCAGAATCAATAGGAAAGAATGGCGAATCTTCATTTGTAAAGGAGACATTTCCTGGCATGTATGTAATTGTTTTTGAAGGAATGCTCAAGCTCCTTCTCCCTGGAGAATCAGCCTGCCGCAAACAAAGCACTACATAATTAAAGGATGGAACTTAACTGAACATTAGACACTTTCAGTTGCCTAATGAGATGCCTTTGAGTCATATAATTTACTAAGGAAACAAAAGCTCTTGAAGTCATAAGTGGAGACATGGAAGAACCACAGAAGCTGCTGATTTCTCATGTTGCAGTTACAATCAACTTTTGGAACATCATCACTAGGAGAAAAAAAAAGGCAAGGTGAGAGTGGGTTTTATTATAGTAATGCTTAGTTGGAGAGGGTGTAGACCAGGGGTCTCTAATCTTGGCAACTTTAAGTCTGGCAGACTTCAATTCCCAGAATTCTGGGAGTTGAAGTCTGCCAGGCTTAAAGTTGCCAAGGTTGGAGACCCCTAGTGTAGACCACAGAGAGGTTTTTCCATGTGGGCTATCAGAAGGTCCATGTGATCTATCAGCATCACTGGAGGTCTTCAAAAATAGACTGGACAACCATTTGAGAGGGATGGTATAGTCTGCCTTGAGCAGAGGTTTGGCTTAGAAGACCACACAGGCTCCTTCCATCCCTATGATTCTATGTTTTGTATTCTTCTGATTGTCTTTACATTGCAATTTCTTGAATTTGTTATCACATCTGTGTAGTTTACAACACTGCAGCCCAAGGCAATACGATCAGTGGCCCTGAGAACATCACTGTTAACATTCTGCAGGCTTTGCTGGCCATCTGATTTTAATATTTGTTAAGATTCCTTTAATTAAAAAAAATGAAATGGGGATTTATTATAAATTCCTTCTAAACAGAGGGGCAGTTCAGGCATCATCTTCATTTCCAAGAACAATTTTGTAAAGGTAAAAGTAAAGGTTCCCCTTGCACATATGTGCTAGTCGTTCCCGACTAGAGGGTGCTCATCTCCATTTCAAAGCCGAAGAGGCAGCACTGTCTGAAGACATCTCTGCGGTCATGTGGCCGGCATGACTAAATGTGAAAGGCACATGGAATGTGCTAAGTCCTCAGATTTACGACTGGTCCTCGGACATACGAGGCAGCGCTCCTATTGGCTAAGACGTGCCAAGAGCCGGTGGGAGAATTCTAGCAGCCTTATTGGTTGAGAGGTTTGACAGCTACTGTATAAATAGCTGTCAAATGCCCGAGTTGCTGTTCTAGTTCTGAAGCTGTTCTGTTAGCTGTTAGCAATAAACCTCTGTTCCGTTTACACCTGTCTTGCCTCAGTTATTGCCCATCGTCGCTCTACAGAGCAGAATGCTGTTACCTTCCCACCAAAGGTGGTCACAATTTTGTACATTAGACCAAACCTCCAGCAACACCAAAAAAACCAAAATGGGCATGTTTGAGGAAATGTACATAAAAATGCACCAAGGTTGTAGTATGAATTTTAAAGGACAATTCTAAAAGCAATAAACTAGAATGGGAAAGATTTGCAAAGTAGTGAGTGGGGCAGAAAACAAAATGGAAAAAGGGGGCTAATCCAGCATCATAAAAACTTTTGGAAGGTGTTAGATTTTCATTCTGAGTCTCCAAGAGACTTACAGTTATAGGGAATTGTCAGTTTTCCCAATAGTGCTGCTGTTCCTTTTCTTTGTCACATATCTGCATGGTTTTTTTAATCCAATATTTGTTCACCTTAAACCAGAGGGATCACCTCTGATGTTTTGATGGCTTTCACCCATTTAAGGCATTTTAAAAACATCTTCTCTTCTCTTTGCTCACAGGACCATTAATAACTGTGGTAGAATTCAAGCTGGACCTGACCACCAAATCTGTTGTTGTCCCAAATTATCAGGAGATAAAGGGGATGAGAACATTAACACTTATGCTGATAGTAATTACTACATCATTCTTATTTCAAAGAATTTTCAAGAGCAAGCTTAGAATTAACATTCATTTTCTCCCTTTTCTGTTACAAATGAATGATCTTTTCCTTCAGTAAAAAGAATGCTTATTTCCAAGCAAACCAGGGGATTACTGGCACATAACCTATACTGCATAACTGAAAGGACGTGCAGTTGTCTAAAAAGTCCATTAATTCCAAGATCTAAAAATTATTTAGCTGCACCATTGTTAACAAGCAATCTGCTGACCAAAGGGCTGCTGGCAAAGCTCCCATAAAAATAGAAAATCGATCACAACAAATCTCTTAACTGTTTCCCCCTCCCCTCCTGCAGCTGATCCTGCTTGTGTGTGGGGGGGGGCAGGGGTGGGTTTCTATCGGTTCGCCCCTGTTTGGGTGAACCAATAGCAGTGGCAGGAGTCTCCGCCCACCTGTCAAGACGTCATCAAAAATGTTCTGCGCAGAAGCACTGCATGCACTGCAAAGCGCGCGCACACATCCATGTGCTACTGATAGTGAACCGGTAGCACCGGGATTTGAATCCCATCTCTGGTGTGTGTGTGTGTGTGTGTGTGTGTGTGTACATGTGCTTTTGAATCAATGTTGACTTCTAGCAACTTCCTGGACAAGTCTATGCAGTTTTCTTGGCAAGATTTCAGAAGTGGCTTGTGACTGCTTTCTATCTAGGACTCAGAGACTGACTAGCCCAAGGTCAACCAGCTGGCTTTGGGCCTAAGGTGGGACTAGTACTCACAGGCCCTGGGTTTCAAGTCTTGTGCCTTAGCCATTAACTAAACTGGCTCTTCAATCCTCAGGTTTATCCACCCCACCCCACCCCACTCCACTCCACTCTGAGTTTAGCCAGAGGAGAAGATACATTTATGTCCCTCATCAAGCCATTAGAGTTAATTCTGCCCAAGCTAAAAAGGTATTTGCTTAGTTGTGCAAAGAAAGCCTAGATACTTATGAGAGAACAGGCTGCCTTAAAATTGGCTAGCCTCTGGTACCCTGCCCCTTTAAGACCTCTCCCTAATCAGGCCAGCTGCCCAGCAACGAGCAGCTATAAAAGCTGAGCAGAAACGCCGAGCCGAGTGCTGTGGGTTGAAACTGTTTTAGGAGTGAGAGGGTTTCTGTTACTTGGTGGAAATATAGAGCCATTGAAAGTAGCCTAGGGCTAAGAGATATAGAAGTACTGTTATATAGCAGTAAGACTCACAAATTATAGTAGTCTAATACTAGCAGTAACAGTAGACCAGGGGAAGTGTGTGAGAAGGAACTGTGAGTACAGTACTACCTGTTGTGAAGCTTGTGCGAGGGTTGCCTAAAAGCCAAGGGGACTTGCATTGACCCTCTGGGGTTTTGGGAGCCCACTGGTTTTGGATATAGATAAAAGAACTTGGGGTGCAGTGGTGGTACACCCATAAAGAAAATAAGGGGATATTCATAACAGTGAAGTGGGGTACCCCAAAAAGATATCCAACACAAAGGGGCAACCACACAAGTGGATGTGACTGAACCACAAGTAGTTCTGTACACACTTGTGACCAACAAACCTTGGTTAAAGGGGACTGTAAAAGAGAGTTTGGCTCTTGTAGAACTAAGACTTTGCAATCATTAGTCAACATTGTGGCTGAGGAAACCAGATATTAGCCAACATCCTGACCAAGGAAACTTACTAGAACATACACCAACCAAACACACATCCACCAAACACATGGACCAAACAGAAGGGGCTATTTGCCCCCTTAGAATAGGTTACTACCTTGGTAGAAGCAGGGACCCACCCTTTCCTGCAGGAAAACTAAAACAACAACCTGAAATGGAACTATGTTTCCTGATATCTGGGCTAATGTTTCAGAACTGCTAAGGCAGAAGCAGGAAGGCAGGCTGTGATTAATTGAAGAGTGGCTATGGAGGGAACAGGAAAGAGAAGATGGATTGTAATGGCAAAGGCAGGAAAGGGAAGTCAAAAGGTAGTTTAAAAGGCTGATAGACCTACTTAAAGGGATACAGTCACCACAAGGGGCACATTGTACTCCAAGAATTTCAGAACATGTAGAGTGTGGAGGGGGTCCCAAAGATATAAAAATCCCCAAGATGTCCAACGAAGAGGACATAGCTTATTTTCACAATGTTTGAAAGAGTGGCTACCTCTTTCAAGTATAGCCTGACTCTGCATGTAGATTAAAAAAACCTGTGACAATACTATTCAAAAATGCCTCATCCCAGTCTGTTACATGCAGTCTTCATTGCCTGCCCCACATACAAGTCAACTATTTCTTTAAAAGATCTCAGAGAAAGCAAATACTGTGAGTTTTTAATCAATACCAAGCAATACATTTCACAGTTCAGTTCTTCATTTAATAATACGCTTCCTAATCAGTCTACTAATCAGCACAGCTCAGAATTAAAAACACAGGGTTAATTTTTAGGTAGTATTCCAGCTGTAGTATGGATCTTATGATAACAATTCAAATGTTAATCATTCCTTCCAATTAAACAGTTTTTGTTTTCAGGCTACGTTATATTTCACACATGTTAAGTTTGCTGCTTCAAAATTCTTAAATCTCTAGATTTCAGGATAGGGATAAATTCCTTTCATATTTACCTAATTTGAATTTTTGAACTAATGGGTGAAAAACAATTATCTTTCAAAATGTACTGTTTCCTATGGATTACTCCAACAAAATACCTCAAAATTATTGTATTACAGAGCAGTTAATACTGTATATTAATGAGATACTTTATATTGGGATTAATTCTAATATAGACATAGGGTATGTATAACCTTCTAGAATGAGATCTCTTCTGAAATCCATGTGGATCACATGCTCTGTTGGAATTCTGTAAAGATTTGAAGACCTGTTTATTCCCCCAGGCCTTGGGAGATGAGATTGATGGGGCCTCTTGTTGGGTGTTCATGATTTTTACATTTGTCTGTAAATAGTTTTGTGCCCAGATCCTATCTTGTTGGTTTCTACTGGTTTTTTATGGTATTATACGAATATGGTCCAGATTCAGTTTGAGTCAGATGATGTGAGAATGATCTTGAGAGACAGGAGGAGGAGGAGCTGAAGACCAAACAATGGTCAGATAAGAGTCAGCTTAACCTGCAGAAGGAATGGGGGTGGTAAATGTTTCAGATGACACCCTCCCTAGTTTCTTGGACTGTAAAAGAGGGGGTGATGTACTTTCAGACTTGTAAGATTCTGTTACTGTACTGTGCTGTTACTGTAACCTTACAATAAAGATAGTGCTAATATTCATGGCTGGTGCTGCTTGTCTGGACTACTCAGCAGGGTGACAGGCAGCGCCTGAATTGAAATATACAAATGAACAAACAAGCTCTTTTCAAATTTTCCACTTGTAGGCTAAATGCACAAACAAAGCACACACATTAAGAAAATACAATTACATAAAATGCATATGAATTTCAAGCTTTTAAAAAGTTTCAAACTGATACCGAAATGGAAAGAAGCACATTGAAAACAAACACAAGTTAACTCCCCCCCCCCCAGTTTTCATATATTCGCTCACATTGAAAACAAATGCAAGAAGTTAATCAAGTTTTTTCCTACTTTTCACATATTCACTCTCTCCCAACATTAACATCTTGTAAAATTCTCTTGTGGAATCTTCAGTGAAATTTTGAAAACCTTCAACATTCTTCCGTTTGAGATTTAAGCAGTCTTGTTGAGATTTCAACATTGTCACGCTAGATGTTGATAATTTAACATGAGGCCTTGAGATATATTGGTAATTTTATGTAAGATCTTGTTTACTATTTCTGCAGTATTAGCATTATTTTATTTGGGGACGCTCAGGAATCTAGCAGTCACCCTCTTTCCTATGGATGCCAGCTTGTTGGTCCATGACCTGAAATGGCTAATGCTAGCTATATCCCTAGCTGAATCTAGTCAATCAATATGACACATCTATTTTTTCTGGAATCTGCCTCTGGTGGCAACCACAGAAGGTGTTGTCATGAGTAGGAGCTTGCAAAGTTCTCAGGAGATTCCTACTGTAAGCATCTGAAAGACAAGGGAGACTCTGAGTCATCTTCAGAGCTTCTTCCTTCACCAGTTTGCACACTGCAAAAAACATTTTTTTAAAAATCTTTTGGATACTGTGAATTAAGAATTAAAATTCTTGTCTCAAGTGGATGCATGCTGCAGTCTGCAGCTTGAGGGAATTTTATTTTTCTTACTAAGAAGAAGTTCGGTCCCCCACCACCCATTATACTTCAGTTGGCTGAGAGTGTGCAATGGTTTATTCTGATGTGGATGGATTGATGAGAACTGCTAAGTGTCCTTTAGCCTGCCATTATTCCTTAAACTTGGCAGCGACACGGCTCGCCAAGCTGCCATTCTGAAATGATTTCTGCCTCTACAGGAGAACTCCTGCTATGTTCCATCCTGCTTTTTGCTGCTGCAGGATGGAAGAAACTGAATCTCTTTGTGCACAAACATTCTGCCATCTAACTAGAAAAGAAATATGCTATAGCAAGTAGTAGAACAAGGGTGTAGATGTGCATGTTTCTGTGTATTTGCTCAAAGTCTTAAGCTTAATCCTTAGCATTTTGAATTCACAAAACACTCGATTAATTTTCTATTCTGCACTTGAAACTTCTAGAAAGACTTCCTTGCAGTTTTCTTGTCGACAGTGCAAGGGAAGCTTCCCATTTCCTTCTTCCAGGATGTTTGATTCCCCAGAAGCTTAAATTAAAAGTCTTAGGATTTCCTTTTGGTCTCCCATCCCAGGATTTCAAGAGCTAATTATCTTTAGCTTTTTTAGATTACCCAATGTCAGTCAAGTATTAGTGCCATCTTCTGAGCTCTCCGGCTGGAATGTCCTCCAGATTCCAGATTAAGAGCAGTGATGGATTCTGTTTGGGAAGAGAACTTCATTCTGTCTGAAAGATTTTCCTATTGTTCCAGGTTTGGAGCGATGTCCAAACAAGGTTGCAACTTGGCAATGCAGGCCCTGGATGTGTTTTCATTGCCCAAGCTTTAATTTTTCTTAATAGATGTGTTATTAGCATCAGTTATGGAGTTAAATAAAACTTCAGCAGAATTTGTCATGATCAGCTGTTAACTCGGAGTGGGGAGGAACCTCTAGATTATAATGCCCCAGTTCTTTATTTTTTTAAAAAAGAAAACAAAAAACATAGCCATATATGATATAGCCCACCCAAGCCTTAACTTATCCTGGATTCATTCTTTAATTCATGCATTATTTTGTTTTTCATAAGAGTTGTCTTATATTTATTTAGAAAACTCAGATGGCCACCCACTCACTCATAGTGTCTCTGGAAAGTTTACCAAAAAAAGGGCCAATGTACACTAGTACAAATAATAGCTCCCCTCACCCCATGCCCAGAAACGGCAACAAGCCACTTGATGGGCTCCATCCCACTCTGGGTTCCCCAGGTCTGTTGACATGATAAACAGGACTTCTTGGCTTGGCAAAAGTGTCAAACTTGGGGGCATAGTCTAATCTCTGTGGATATGATGTTCCAAAGGGAGGGAGCCCCTCCAGACACTTCTTCTGGGTCCTGCCAAATGTACCTTCTTGGCAGAGGGGACCTGCAACATTTCTTGCTTCCCCACTGTGGTAGGTCAGATAGATGTAACCGGGGAGAGGCAGTCCTTCAGATAACCTGGTCCCAAGTCAGGTGTACAATATACAATGGAATAATGGTCTACCTAAGACAGAACTCTTCCTTATGTTCCTCTAGCTGCAGCATGATCCTGCCACCATTCCATCCTCAGCCTCCACTCCAATCCCTCAGCAATGCCCACTATGACCATTCTGGCTTGTTCGACTGCAGGACAAACCAGATACTTGACTCCTGCAGAGGGATTTGCTTAATGTAATGCCTGCCTACCACTTTGTAAAGCAATTTGTGGGTGTCCTGTGAACTGTTGATAAGCCCAGGGGTAGTGCTTTTTGGTAAGAGAAGTAGAGACATTGATAAGAGTTAAAGGTTTTAGACTGGTGAATAAGAGAATGTTCTTCCCAATTTCACTTTAATAAATGAGACAAGAAAGTCTCTAAGATTCTTCCCCTCCTCCACTAGTTAAAATCCACCAGTGAATTCTTTCCCTTCGACCATGTTTATTTTCAAGAGGGAAGGAAAAGCTGCTATGTATTGCCGTGCACAAATAAAATTTACACATCCTGCTTTTTTATTTGATTCACCAAAGCATTGCTCTCTTGTTTGTTCCCCCCCTTCATTTATTACATATATAATCTGTTTAATTCTTGGTGGCTTACAAAAGATGCTGCAAAATGTCAGGCCAGTGTATAAAATAAGCATTCTCTCTCATCCAAGGGCTTTGCTGTAGAGGAAGGCAAATAATCTAGCTCTAAAATGGTGACTTCTCAATGTCCCTTCACCTGAGATGGATTCCAGATTTCACATCAGCCACAATCCCAGAGCAGATAGTATGGAATGGCAATTGTCATCTGGGAAGCCCTAACAGTTTTCAGAGATGCCGTGTGGCAGAGAGGCAGGTGTGACACCCTGTGATTGAAACTGAGCTTCAATGAACTCAACGCCCTTTCTAGCTTCTGTCAGTACCACTGCAACTTCACCTGCCCAGCCAGGCTTGGAGATGTATAACTGGGTATCATCAGTATTAGCATCAGCACCAACACCCCATACCATAGTATTTTTATGCTTTTACTGTTATAAACCTCCCAGAGTTTCTGAACGTGGGTAGCTGTAAATTAAAGTACTGTGGATTAAATAGAACCAGGCATCCTTCCAGTGGTGGGATTCTACCAGTTTGGACTGGTTCACCCGAACCGGTAGTTCCCACTTCTTGCCAAGAGTCAACCAGTTCTCTGTTGTTGTGAAATTGGGCCCCCTACCCGCCCCCGGGTTATATTGGCCTTTATTTCTGCTTCTAAAGCCCAGCTGATCAGGGGCAACAGATTGAATTGGCCCTCCTCAGCTGTTTTCCTTGCTCCTTTCCTTGTTTGCAACACGGAAATTCAATTTTATGGAAACTGCACACATGCACTAAGTGAGAGAGAGAAAGAGTGCGCAAAGCGTGCCCTCAGCAAACCGATTGTTCAACCGGTAGGATCCCATCCCTGCATGCTTCTGATGATACTGAGATGCAGTAATATAACAATGAGATAAAGAGCACATTAGCCTTCACTCTGCTCCTGTCCTCACAGTTGTGGTGCAAAGCTCAGCATTCCTCACAGAGCCTAATTTAAAATTAATGCAAATGAAGAGGCAGTTAACAGTTCAGCAACATTAATTAGGCGCCACATATTGGCAGCTACATCAGCTAGCTCCTCCTTGAGCAGATACGCTTCATCATATATTTTGTATCCTATCCACTCTGTTGGACTTCCAAGTTCAGCAGATGACAACTTAAGGGAGTCAAACATATTCTAATTTATAACACTGACAATTTTAAGTGGCATCATTCCAGTCTCTTCCCAAGGCAATAACTCTTGGAGAAGGGGATAATATTGCACAGGCTGAAGACTGTCCCTTTTTTAATGGATGTCCCAAAGATGCTTTTCCAAAAGGCCACTGGATTTTGTTTTTCCTTGAAGACGTTTAACTTCTCATCCGAGAAACCTCTTCAGTTCTGACTGAATGGTGGAGGATGGAAGGATTTATATTCCTTGCAGTCATTTAGTGGTTAGCACTCTTTCTGAGAGTCATTGAGATAACTTGGAGATTTATTTGTGCCATCAGAGTCACCTGAATAGTGCAAATGGGTGTGGAACCTTCTTGGAACTGCTGAAAGGACTGTGTGATAAACTGGAGATAGATGGTGTTGCATCCTTCCTCCTCTGTTGAGAGAGGGCTGTCCAATCTTAATGTAGATGGCCTCTTTCACCCCTGTTTCAAGCCAGCACTTTTCCCTGTCCAGAATGTGGACTTTTCTGTCTTCAAAAGAAGGACCTTTGTCTTTCAAATGTAGATGGATTGCTGAACCTTTGGGACAACCATGGCCTGCATGACGGGAGAATGTCCATAGAGCTTTTTTAATGGATGTCCAACATGTTTCATAAGATGCTGGCAATAAGCTATTGATTGTCTATTAAACTCTTATGCTTTAGATCAGGGCTGTCAAACTCGCAGCCTGCAGGCTGGTTGCGTCATGCGCTGGCCACGCCCATGACCGGTTTAGCGAAGGGGAAAAAAGTCGCGATACGTCACGTGATGCCACCATGATGACGCAGGTTTGACACCCCTGCTTTAGTTGCTGCATGTAAAAAAGATAGGAAAGATTGGGTGAAAGACTGCCTGTCCCAGTAATCCTAGTAGTCAACATTTGGATGTAAACCTATTGCTGGCAATACTTGAGTCAACCCCAAAACAAATATATGTCTGCAATTCTCTGAATCCAGACCCTTTTCACTTCCTGGGCAATCAAGGGATAAAGCCCATAAAATAGACTAGCATAGAGCTTGTCTAAATTTCACCAAAGAAGCTAATGACTGAGTTTAAGAAAAACTCCCGACATGAATTAGCAGGGCTTTTGACATGATAGCTCTGGTCCACATGAATGAAACTGTTTTGCTTCCAAAACGGTCCCTGTGAACTATCTAAGAGCAAGGGTCCTTTCTATGTTGTGTGGGATGTATGTTGGGAAGAATTGTAGCTCAACAAGCTCAATTTGCACGATGCCTCTCTTTCAGAATATTGGGTGCTGAGATACGCTTTGACCAAGGAAATTATATCAAATCTAGATTTATATAGTAAAATCTGGGTTTTTAGGAGATGTCCTAGGTTTTCTCATTGGGAGGCATTTAAGTGCAGCCATCCGTTCTTATCCTTAGCAAAGAAGTATGTGTACGTTCATGCATATTGATGAGGAAAGCTTTAATTTCTATCAGAGATGGGCAGAAGTAGTTTTGTCCTTTTTAAGGAAGGAAGAATCCAATAGGAAAGAACCATAATCAAAGTTTATCTGCTTTAGTCTCTCTTTCCCACACAGACAAAATCAATGGATTCAAGGATATTATAGCTCCCCAAGACAGAATATATGTTCTGGAAAAAGCATCTGGACTCCATATGTTCGAGCTGGCAAGGACAAGATTATAAACTTTAATCATGTTCTTATTCTGGTTCTATAGCTGAGACAACTATAAATGTTTGAGAACCACCAACCCATGCCAGATAGAGGTTATTTGTTTGTTCACTAGGAAAGGAAAGCCTTAATCAATTAAATTAGCCAATTAAAATGTTATAGGATGACTGTAATGGACAAATGTTATTCGGTGAGAACCAGATGGTTTTTAAAGCTGTTTTATTAGAATTGTCCCCATAAATTTACCTGCCACTTGCTGCCAGTGAGGATTCCAGGGTAAGAGTAAAAGGAACCTCTTTCCTTGTGCTATTTTACAGAAAGGTTGGGGAGGGGAATTGAAATAGCTAAATATTCCCAACTCTCCTGTTCGCTTAAGGCTTACTGACCTTGATGGACATATCTCTGTTTTTTGACTAGATGGATAAGTGCCATGGTTATTCAGGATTTTGCCTTAGAAAGAATGAGGATGGGAACATTGTCCTCATTTTGAACTGATCTCCAGATAACACATCTATTTCCCAACATGGAAGCCACTGCATGTTTGGGATTTCCAGCTAGTTCGGTCCTTCCAGAGAATATCATTTAAGGAAGGAACACCCCCTCCCCCTGAATACATTGTTCTTCTACTGTAAAGGGGAATTATTGAAGGAGATGGGACCCTTTTCTACCATTGATTTTTAGACGGTAGTCCATTTAGTTGGAGTTGGAAAATAGAATTTGAATTTTCATAGCAACCTTTCCAAGTTTGATCTTGATGTGTTGGCTTATAGCTTAGTTCATTGTGAGGTTCAAAAACCGTGTTCCTTTGGGTATTCTGTGGATTAGAATCACAGCAAGACTACTTGCCTCCTACAAGAAGCTTACTATGGGAGCTGATGAATTGGGTTGCTACTGGTTTCCGAATGTGGGTTGCTCACTGCTTACACTAAAGAATGTTCACTTCGTCTGAAAGAAAAAAAGAGCCTTTTTTTTCTCCTTCGGGGAGAATTTAGCAAAAAAAGGATAAAAATACCCCAAACAAGTAAAATATGTAGATAACACAAAGAATTGCTACAAGAAAACTTTGATACCACCTACCAATACATAAATACTAAATGTAATTCCACAATAATAGGCATATAATTCTTTCTCAGATGAGCACAGCCATGGAATTTAAGGAGAATTAATTGCTGCTCTTCTGCATGGATCCGTCTCTTTTCTGCTTCTTCTCTAGAGTATGTATGCACAAGTCTTTTTGTCTTTTTCTGAGTTTGATATGTGCCATTAACAAGAACTGCAGGCAGCAGAGGTAGTGAGATTGGATGCCTTCTGGCAGGGTGTGTTTTTTCCTAACAGCTTTAGAGTTGTGTTTAGTTTCGAGCTACCTTCATCTTAAGAAGCATGTAGGAGCTCTAATTTGTATATTGTATGGAGAATTATTAGTTCGAGATTAAGCATCTATAAAGGGAAGATCAAACTCTGAAAATTTAACAAGGAAGGAAGTTAAGGAACAGCTGTTTTGTTCTACAGTTAAGAAATCCTCAACCTCTTTGGGGAATTCTTGAGTCATTTAGAGGTGGGCTTCATTTTTTAAAGAAAATCTGGATCAGATTTGCACAGGTGGAATCTGGGATTTGCTTCCCACATTGCCTGCAAGCTGTTTTCAGCCTTTTCCAGGCAAGGCAAGAGAAATTTTTGATTGCACTCTCATTTTGTGATTGCACAGGCAAGCAAAGCAGGAGTGATATTAAAATGAGCTCCAGGCTTTGCTTGTGTGGTATAGAAGCCTAGTGAATAGTGACAATTTGAAACAACAAAAGATGAGTTTACGTAAGCAGTTGTGACATATTTTGAATGAATACAGTCCAGGCAAGGGGAATAATTAGATGGGTGGAATGCATTCGTGGGTTCCACTTACCTTTGCTACTGGTTCACAAACGTGACCACGCCCATGCACGCCCATGCTTCATGCATGTGCAGAACCTGTGCATGCGCAGACAGTCCATGATAATGTCCAGGCAGTGGGTGGAGCCTCCCACCACCACCGGTTCGTGTGAACCGGTAGGAATCCACCACTGGTAGAATGAAAGAATGTACAGGAAAAGCGATCGGGACATTTCAGAGACTCAAGAAGGAATGAAAATATTGAGTGTTTGGTAATCTGCTTGGAAAATATATAGTTTCAAAACTCTGGCTAAGAATTAGTCTACGCATGCATTGTAATATAACAAAGGAATGACAAACCTAAAATAAATGATTCATTTGACTACTTATGATACATTACTGAAAGAATGAAGGCGGTAAAAGGATCATGAAAAGTCTTGAATCTGGGCCAGACCAATTTTTGGTGATGTCAAGAGTCTTGGGAAAAATAATGGCGTGGAAGAAAAGGAAAGAAATGAAGGAGAAAAGAATGAAAGTAATTCTCTATGCAAAGTTGTAGGACCTTCTCCAAATGTCTTTGTGTTTTTCGCCTGCTACAAATATCCTGACTGTCGTCATATTTCAATAAATGAAACACAGGGCCAGTTATTCCACCTGAGCAGCATATTAATAAGAGTATGATGAATCATCTAAGTTCTCATTCAACATTAAAGGGTGACAAGATTCAATTGAATTTGACATTCAAAATTCAAAGGCAAAAAGGTTTTGTAAAAGATGTATTCATAGGCTACGACTGAAAGTCCTCTAAAGCCTGCAAATGTTCCCATTGGGACAGAATGGGATGAAATATCAGGGATAGTACCAGTAGATTACAAAACACTAACCTTGCTTAGGTTTTAATCAGATAGTTTTTAAGGATTTCACAGCAATAAAGTTTGAAATATCCTCTTGGACTTCTTTCAAATTGGATGGAATTGAGGAAATGACAGTCTGGGCAGCGTCTAAATTGTTCAGCAAAAAATTCTGTTGAATCAATGGAGGAAGCAAGAGACAAATTGTTACAGAAGTTAAAGATGCTGGGGTAGAAACTGGGGAATGGTGAGTTCTAATCATACCTAAGACATGAAACTGGATGACCTTGGGCCAATCACTGTCAGCCCTACGAAAAGGGCAATGGCGAGCCAATTCCAAAATGATGCCAAGAAAACTGCAGATAGGAGGAGGAGGAAGTTTTTTCCTGCTTTACATTAAAAACAAACTTTTATAAACATTTTTTTAAAAACAGTTTTATTAAGTTTTTTAAAAATTAGCATTCCCAGTCCATTTATTTTCTGAGCTATCAAGGCTTATTGGCATAATTGGGAATGTTGTTACTGGGAATAAGGTGTATCTATGTGACTATTATTGAGTATAGTATAGCAGGAAGAAATCCAAGGATGATGATGATGGTTGTGTTGATGATGATGATCACAATGGAATGGAAGGAATGAAAGTCTGAAAGAGGAATGAAGATCTACAGAGAAAGGCTCCATATAGATATTTACTGAAAATCAATATACCAGATGAATAAATTAAGGGTATGCCAATTTAGAATAGATTGGAACAAAAATACTAGTTCACAAAAGCAAAAGTATGCAAGATTAAAAAAAGACCAGAATAATAAACTTAAATCTCTCTATCTCTATCTCTCTCTCTCCCTCCCTCCCTCCCTCCCTCCCTCCAAGTGAATCTACCTAAACAAATTCCAGCAGAAAAATGAGTGCAAGGACACAACTGCACTCTTCCAGGTGTTACCATAGATTGGGTGTGCAGCAGTGGTGAAATCCAAATTTTTTTACTACTGGTTCTGTAGGCATGGCTTGGTGGGCGTGGTGTGGCTTTGGTGGGCATGGCAGGGGAACGATACTGCAAAATCTCCATTCCCACCCCACTCCAGGGGAACGATATTGCAAAATCCCCATTCCCTCCCCACTCCTGGGGGAAAAGGATATTGCAAAATCTCCATTCCTACCCCACTCTGGGCCCAGCCAGGGGTGGTATTTGCCAGTTCTCTGAACTGCTCAAAATTTCCACTACCAGTTCTCCAGAACCTGTCAGAACCTCTGGTGTGCAGGGTGATAAAACTCATTGACAAGTTATCACACTACCAGAAAAGATGTCACAGCATTTGATCCCATTAGCTTTATTCCTATATGAGCCAAGTGCTGTAACAGTGTTTGAAATTCTGCAAGCCAGAAAATTCCTTGAATCTCTGAATCACCTTCATTTTCTTCCAAAGACTTTCAAAGGCACCTGATTCAATTTAATGCCTTGGATTAGAGAGTAGAATTCAAAGATATCACTGGATTAAAACTACTTCAAACTGAATCGTCCCTCTAAAGCTTTGCATGATTCTGCTTTTTATTCTTTTTATGATAGAACCTATAGGTAGACTGGCCTTTTTTAGTCAATTCGACATCATTACTTTTACTGCATTCTGAGCTGCATGGTTATTCATTCATAGCAATAATGTGGTTCATAATTTCTGATAAATTGCATGTGCCAAAACTGAAAATGACAATTCAGATCAAAGCATGCAATTAACCAAATGCTGGAAGCTTTGCAGCTGAAGGATAAAAGCTGAACTTTTCCAATTCCTTGACATTAAGAATAAAGAAAGACATAAAGAAAAGCAAAATGAAAAGCTATGAAGCCACAAGGAAAAAAATATCAGATAAAAAAACTGCGCTGAATAGGCAGAAATTGGCCCACAAATTTTTATAATGGGAGCTGTACACATTCCATTTCAAAAACACTTCTTTCAAGTGTGTAACTGGAATATACTACTTAGCAATAATATATAATCTGGGCAATTTTGAAAATTCAATCAACAGTCATGTGTATTACAGTTAGGAGAATCATATCTCTGCTTTGATAAATAAATGCTTTGATAAATGCTTTATTTTTAATACATTAAATTTAGTTTTATTTTCAATTTGCCAGGGATATTAGTGTTTGATATTTTAGACTTGGAGAAATCATGATGGATACTGAGTTTAATGAATAATACCAATAGAAGGGAATATATTTTGGAGTCCCGAATGTTCTCTAAGCTTGGTTGTTTGCTTGCAGGCATTTCATTATCAGACCAGGTGACATCTTCAGTGGAGTTCATTAAACTCAGTTTAATGTAGAACAGGGAGTCCAGCTGAAGAAATGATGGATCAAAGACCAGGAGAAGATCAAAGAAAAAATAAATGATCAGGAATTTGTTGATGCAATTTCTATGATCAAGAATGGTCCCTTCCCTTCCATGGCAACTGTCTGGACACATCCCTAAATTTGTCTGGCAAGATTTTGGAAGTGGTTTGCCACTGCCTGCTTCTTGGGGGTGAGAGAGAGTGACTGGCTCAAGTTCATTCACCTGACTTTGTGCCTAAGGCAGGACCAAAATTCAGTCTCCAGTTTTAGGCCTAGACCTTAATCACTACATCGAAGTGGTTCTCACCCTCTCTAAATTATCTTCCAATATTGTAACAATTGCATGACAAGATTGATGAAAACCAGCCACTCTGTATAGTATGGTTGCACAGTGTGTAAAGATTTAAGAGCATAAGAGCAACTCTATTCTATCACTTGCTGTTTTGTATGCTGCTTTTTCCTGCTGCTACTCTCATTTTCTTTTCCATAGCGGGATTTTTTTCTGGAAATAATTAGTTGCAGGAGAACTTTTGGTAACCATCAGATTTCTAATTTAGATGACCTCTCCGTTTACACCCGTTGGGAAAACTCTGCTGATCAGCCTTGTTTACCTCTAATTAGTAGTGCTGGGATTAAGAAATCTACTAAAGGGACAAGCTTTGTTCAAGCTTTGATTCAATAAACCTATGCAATTTTTCCACTCTGTACTGTTGTCTTCTGTGGTGATTATACCCACTGGAGACAGAGTTCTTGAGTTCTGTTTTCCCTGTCCCATATGGGGTGAGTAATATTTTGAACATGTATTGTGGGTGCAGTCACAAATGCATTGATAGCAAGTACAACTAAGAAACTGCAACCACTTCTTATGGTCATGAAGCAAGAATGCAAGACAAATAAGACAAGAATCGGCAAAGAGAAAACAGTAGTAGTGACAACTGGAAGAGCATACCCTAAACCTAGTAATAGAAGGAACCAGCATAAAACAAATATCAAAATTCAAATATCTAGGAACAACATTCACCAAAGATGGTAAAATGGATGATAAGATTAACAAATGATGCAGTAAGGCAAGCTAAGTATTGGGATAGCTAGCTCCAATCAACACAGAGAAGCATCTCATACAAAGCTTATTCATCCCCACCCTATGTTATCAGTGTCAAACATGGACACTTAAAATGAAATTTAGTCACTAGGGAAATGAGGTATTTGAAGAAAGCTGGTGGAGCGACCAGAAGAGAAAATAATCAGAAAGGAGACCGTAAGAGAAAGAAATGGCATAGTACCAATCTTAAACTATACACAAAAAAGCATCAAAGAAAGTGGTTTGCTCACCGAAAGATGATGTTGTGGCATTCCACCCCGTACAAGGCATATACAAAAAGAAAAGGACAAAGGGCACGAGGCTGAGCCATAAGAAGATGGAGAGATAACATCAAAGCACACTGCAACAACATCAATTAACAAAAGTTGAGGCTGCCAGAAGAGCAAAAACCGGAAGTTTGTACCTCCCTTGACACCTGAATCAGTAAAGAAGATAACTCACAAATGGCTGCCATGTGAAGGCTGCCTACATACCAATAGCTGCCATGTTGGTCATAATTATAAAACACCTGTTAATCAGAAGGCAAGTTGGAATGTGCTCCTGTCTTTGGCTGCCGTGTTGCTGCTTCGGTTTTCCCATCCCCCTGCCTATGGCAACTTGAAAGCAGGCCAGGGATGCTTTGCGAGTTTGATATCAATGGCTCCATTTTTTAAAAAATGACAAACCAGTTTAATATCAGAATTTGAAATGCTCAGATGCCTTCCTGAGCATTAAAATATTCACAACATAAGTTGTAATGATAAAAAAAAAAAACAGGATGGAAATGGGGAACCCCCTACATTGGTTTTGGATTAACACAAACCTTTGGATTAACACAAACACAAAAATTAATTTTTTTAATCCAGAAAAGCCCAGACACTGTGATAGGCTGCATCACACTGGCGGAAGTGCTTTGACATGCTAATATATAAGCCAATCATTGATCCAATACAATCTTTGTAAGCTCCCCAGAGTTGCCTTGTGGTGAGATGGACAGCAAACGCATCAAATAAAAAACATAAAAAATAAACGTATCTTAAACAATTACAGTGAAGACAGAGAAGTTGACTGCATCGAAATCAGTAAAATGGGAAAGAGGTTGTACTGCCTATTGTTTTTAAATAATAAGATGTGGCTGTCAGAGGAGACGAGACAAGTCAGCAGAAAAAATGACTGTAGCTTATCTCAAAAGTGCTTTTCCAAAAGACACCTTGACTGTTTCTTCCCCAAACACCTTTGAGGCGACTATGAGCTGGATGACTGAAAATCTCCACAGGCTGCAGTTTAGCCACATAAGCATAAGAAAAGGTTCCTTGGGGGCCATGTGCAAATGTCAGGGACAACATGGTTGAAAAGCCTAGGAGATGACATCCAAATGACTGCAGCAATAGATTACAAGTGGTCCTTAAGACAATTTGTTTACCAACCATTCAAAATCACAACAGTATTGAAAAAAGTAAATTGTGACACATCCTCACACTGATGACTATTCCCCACAGTCGCAGGATTGAAATTCCAAAGCTTGGCAATCATTATGTATTTAAAATGGATGCAGCATCCCAGGTTTACATGTTGCCCATTTGCAACCTTCCCAGGGGGCTACCAGCATGCATCTTTGATTTGGGTAGCTTGGCTCCCGGCATGAATTCAATTGCACAATTGGTTGGGTGGTGTGGCAGGGAGGACGTTGCAATCCTCTTCGATAAAGTTGCCTGATAGGGCCTGGTACTCCCTTGGCACTTGTGGACAAGCAGGCAGTCCCACGGTCACAGAGGCTGCGGCTCGCTAGCACCGATGTGGTTTACTGAAGCTTGGCCTGGGTCTGGCTTTATGGGAGGCAGTGGTCTAATGCCTATATTTAACTTCCTATAGCTGTCCTACCAAGATGGTTGGTCCCCATTTGTCTAGCCAGGCAAGCTCCATATGATTGACTCAGTCATTTTTGGGGCTATGATGAATTGAATGAGTTCTCGATGATGACCCATTTCTAATCTGACTAGTTCTGTGACCAGTGTGGCAGGGGCTCCGCCAATTAATGTGCTATCAACCTGCTCAAAGAGGATGAGTCATGCTAGGGGCCTCGTACATATGCCTAGCTGCTCAACTATGAGGAGGCTGATTAGGCATCTGGTGCAGCCGGTGTCTAGGACTGCTTCTACTTCTCCTTGGGCTCATGTTCCCGGCAATACTGTCCAGGTTTTGACAGTAAAAGGATGAATGGTTTTACTTACCATTGGGTCATCTTCCCCGCTGCTTCCCTTGATTGGGATTGGTAGTTTTTCTTCAGCTGGAGTTCCCTCAACTTCTGGAGGAAGGAGTGGAACCTCTACGGCCCGCTTAGCTATTTTCCCTTTATCAGGAGGCTTCCCTCTTTCCGTCCTCTTACACGATTTTCGGCCTTGCATGTTGGGAAGTTGGGAAGTCTCGCCTCTGGTGTGGAACAGCAAGTGGGGTTCTCCGGTCATTCCTCAGCATCATGTGGAGGCCTTTGGCTCTTCACGCACTCCTGTGCAAGTGGAGGGACCAGTGCTGGAGGCAAGGGCCTGGTTGAGATGGGGGCTCCTCCCGTCTGGATCCAACCTCTACTGGGGTGGAGTTTCTGCTGGCATTGGCTTGGATCAGGAGTCTCTAGTCTACAGTGGTTTCATGCCACTCTGAAGGCCTGTCAGGTAGTTGGGTTGGCAAGAGAGGATTTCCCTTAAGCACTTCCCCCTGCTCTGCCTCCAGTAAGGGATCATTGACCCAGCAGGTGCCTATTGAGGGGGGGGCTTCCCCCTCGACAGATTCCTCAAGCGTTTCCTCTGCTTCACTCTGCAAGGGTCTGCAGAGCCTGGCATTCCAGCAGCTGGCACCTGACTCACGGCGATGCGGCGGCCGATGGGGAATTGCGGCAGGTGAGGGGGAAAGAGTCCCATCCTCAACTGTCCACTTCCCAGGATCCATTCCTAGTGAGTCAGCTGGTTGGGGCTTTCGTGGCCTCTGTCAGCTTGCCTCACGGGTGAGACAGGAACTTCTCCTGGCTGCAGGGGAAAGCACTGGCTGAGCCTGCACCTCGGCCGCAGGTTTTCTTGGAATGTGGGGGGAGTGGCCTGCAGGTAGGGAGGCTGGCTTGGCCCCAGTGGCTGTGATGGCTGTGGGGTGAAGGCCCATGGTGAGCCAAGCCAGCTGCAGCCTGCATCGCAGCTTCTCCCAGGCTGCCCTGGGCCTGGTGGCTGCGGCGGTTGGGGAGCAAAGGCCCATGGTGAACTGAGGCAGCCGCTACCCACGCTTGTAAATTTCTGCGGGCTGCATTGGCTCTGGCGGCTGGGCGGGTGAGGGAAGAGTGACCACGGCGAGTTGAGCCAGCTGCAGTTGGCTTTGTAGCTTCTGCTAGGCTGCATTGGCCCCGGTGGCTGCAGTAGGTATGGGTGACCGTGGCTCGCTCTGCTAGGGTCCCATGGGAGAATTCCAAGGTTTTCCCCACCCAAAGAAAAGTTCAAGTCCCTGCCCAACACGCACATGTCTATCACATTGGCCCAATCAAACATCGTCCCAACTGGAGATGCCTCCCAAATCCAGCCTTCTAGGTGCAGGGCAATTTGTCCTTGACTGTCTAAGAAATGAATGTTATTGTGACTATATCGCACCCCTGCTCCATACAATCCCCCCTCACAGTAAACATGGCAAGTCTGAAGGCCTAGTGCAAAAGATGGCTTCCAGGCCTGAAATAAAGGTGTAACCATGTTTCTGCTCCTCCTTTCTCTATTCCAAAAACAAGAAAAATAATAAACTAGGATGTTGACAGTGACTGGATGCTTGCAATACATCAGACTGTACCATTGTTTGGTAAACAATGGTTTGCTCAATATT
Organism: Arizona elegans; assembly: GCA_022577455.1. Lineage (NCBI taxonomy): Eukaryota > Metazoa > Chordata > Lepidosauria > Squamata > Colubridae > Arizona > Arizona elegans. The sequence continues at coordinate 97,302,001 of JAKOOJ010000006.1, read as the reverse complement.
TATTAATTTATACAATTTATAGAGCCAGCCACCTCATGACAATTCTATACCAGATGGAGCCATTATGTGTTTGCAGGCTGTATTCACGTTAAGCCAAAATCAGACAAATGACAACATGGCTCATTTTATTTGTATAAGACAAGACAATTATTCTATTTTTAAACTGTATGGGTTTTTTTTTAAAGTGTTCTTTTCATTTTCATTCCCTCCAAGGTAAATCCTTCTCTCAGAACAGAGACAATAGAGAGTTCAGGCTTTAGCATTTTACAAATTAAAACTATGAAGTCTGAAACAGTAGGCTGAATCCAGAAATGTCAGTGAACTGTGTGAAAATTGGTTTATTTTGAAGTTAACAAGAATGTAGCTAGGATAGCCAGCAATGTCAAACAAATATGAAAATATTGCTTGGTAACATCATAGTAACATAATTCTCTGTGTAGTTATTAGATGCCTATTAATATCTGAAACTATATACACCCCCGCATACTCTAAATATATGTACACTATCTCCTGCCTTCAGTAGAACTAATGAGATGCTACTGAAAAACGGTATAAATGATGACAAAGCTAAAGCAGAAGCAGAAGTGCTGCAAATTCAGGATCTCTGGCAGATTCCCCCCTCCCCCCTCTGCCCCCCATCTTCTCCACGCGTCCTTGGATGTTAATGTTTGATTTCAACTTATTTATGTTTTAGTGTACAGGTAGTCCTTGACTTACAGCAGTTCATTTAGTGGTCATTCAAAGTTACAACGGCACTGAAAAAAGTGACTTATGACCACTTTTCACACTTATGACCTTTCCAGCATCCAGATGATCATGTGATCAAACTTCAGAGTTACCCTATGATACGATGGGCGGCCAATACATTTTATAAATAAATGATAAATATACATAATGAGGAAGAGGCATTGAGAAAGACGAAAGCAATTCTTTCCATCAAAGCATCCGGGAGGTCTTTCCAAATGAAAAGCTTTCATTGCAGCTAACCTTGTAGATTAGCCTTCTTCAGCTAGACTTCCCTTCCCCTGTAACTCCCAACAAATATGGCCAAAGATAATTAATAGTGTCCATCTTCTATCATCTTACAAATTATAATTTGGCCACAACTTGGAAGGGCTATGGGGAATGCACCCAAGGCCTTGCACAGAGGTTAGAGTTAGGGTTAGGATCAGTGGTGGGATTCAAAACTTTTTACTGCAGGTTCTGTGGGCGTGGCTTGGTGGGCGTGGCAGAGGAAAGGACACTCCAGGGGAAGGTTATTGCAAAATCCCCATTTCCTCCTGATCAGCTGGGACTTGGGAGGCAGAGAATAGATAGGGGCATGGACAGTCAGAGGTGGTATTTACTGGCTCTCTGAACTACTCAAAATTTCCGCTACCGGTTCTTCAGAACTGGTCAGAACCTGCTGAAACCCACCTCCGGTTAGGATGTACATGCATTATGCTCCTCTAGTCGAAAGAAAACCTAGAATGCAAAGACTGATATAACATGCCCTATATTTGATTCTGTATAATTTTTGCACCCAAATGGAGAACAGCAGAAGATCTGCCTGAATGGATTGCTAACAGTATATTCCTCATAATCCTTTCCTGCAATGCTGGCATCTTTTCTTAAGAAATTTCTATATTGAATTGATAAATGCTAACATCAAGTCAGATGCTTGTGGCTAAAGAGGCCAACGTTTGCCGCCTATGATTGTGTCGCAGAGCTGTTGCTGCATTTTGAAAAATCCAGCTCATGGAACCTCATAGTGTGGTTTTCTGAAAATAAAATGACCAGAGATTGGATCAGGAACACAATACAAGAACAGATGATCTTGAGTTGATCCATTACCATTCATTAAGGCAAAGTCAGGCTTTTAGTAGCCTTAATGAATTTCTCTGGAGAAAAAGACCTAAAGTGAGAAAAGGTGAAATTGCAGATATAATTCAGATATTGCTCTTAATACTTGAAGGTATTAAAGGGAGGGGGGGGGGAATCATCTGGCAATGAGAAACTTGTTTTAAAGGAATTGCAATGAGATAATCAGCCACTGAACTTGGCAAATAAGATACTGGGTTGAGGAAAGAGAAAGAAAAATTGAGACAGTTACTTGTGTCTCAGCAAAAATCGGGGCAAAAGGTTATTAGGATGTTCCTACAGTTTATAGGTGCTAAATTATTAATATATGTAAAACACTCATTACTACAGTATCATTTAAACCAACTCTAGTGCATCTCAGTATAAAAAGAAAGACTATTTAATTGTTTCTGTTTTAAAGCTTCAACTTGCATTGGATACAGCAATCATTTCAGGATTTAAGATTAAAAGTATGGATTATAAAATATATAATACCACTCCAATTAATTGTCATATTGCAGATGATATAACCAACCTTCCTTCCTTCCTTCCTACTCAAAGAACAATATGCATTCATGGAGTATGAATCCTAACAGGCAACAATGGCTCTTTTTCCTATGGAAACAGTTTGGGCAGATTTACAGATCCGACTAAATCATAATTTACTAAGCCATGGCTTGTTCCATAAACTAAGATTGATGGTGTTTATACAGGATATTAAATCAAAGGTAAACAAATCATATGATTTGATAGGATGGCTTATTTAGTTATAAGAATTTTAGCCCACTTTTTATTAAGTCATTCCAAAGTGATATACAAACTCAGGTCACATAATTTAAGAAGAGGCTAACAATAGTTTAAAGGCTTGTGAAGAAAATAATTATGAGACTAGGTTAAAAATAAGTAAAATATGTTTCAATCAATTTTTTTTTAAAATGGCTTAAATCCATCGAGCCCTTTGGAGACATTTTATTCTATTGATGCATGCTTTTAAAAATACATTTTTATTATTTACATATAAGTATATCGAACACAGTGTGACCATCCTGCCATTTCATCCGCCATGAAAACCAAAGTGAAAGACAAATAACACATATGTTACTTACACAGTGCTAGTCCTGTACAATTATTTTTGAATAACGTATTCATTCTAATACACACATAATATCTCATTCCGGGTCTACTTATCCTAATTTTTTCGTGTTCTGACTCCCACCTCGTGCTTCCAGCCATTGATAAAATCTGCTCCATATGTCATAATATTCTGACTGTCCTTTGTTTTTTAATTCTAATGTTAATCTATCCATCTCTCTGCATACTAATATCTTCCTTATTACCTCCTTTTCTGAAGGGGTGTTTTCATATTTCCATTGCTGTACATATACCATTCTCACTACTGTCAGGATGTGTAGTATTAGTTATATTGACTCTTTGCTATAGCCATTTGTTATAATTCCTAATAGAAATAATTCTGGCTTAAATTCTTTATGCTGTCCAACCATTTTTTCTAGCCACTTCTGAATTTGTAACCAAAATTTCCTTGCTTTTTTACATGTCCACCACATGTGGTAGTATGTCCCTGGTGACTGCTTACATTTCCAACATTTTGGGGATGTATTACTAAACATTTTAGACAATCTTCCGGGGGAGATGCCACCTGTAAAACATTTTATAAAGATTCTTTTTATAAGATGTGGCCAATGTCAATTTCCTGTTTCTTCCCCGAAGTTTTTGCAAAAACTTTGAGTCAATTTTTTTTTTACTGTTGTTAAATTACTTCCTAGTTCTCATTAAAAAATGCAAGTACTAATGTTCTCCCCAATTCAGGTCTGAGTCTGGTGCCGAAGCTAAGGATGAACACCAGACAATGAGATGCAGGGTTTGTTTCCTTTTATTGAAGCACTCCAAGAAATGGGGTCCTGGCTAGAAAAATGCCAAAGAACTTCAAACAATAGAATTAAGAAAGCTTTTATACATTTTCACTAAAGGGGAAGGCGGGATAAGGCAGGATATATAAACAAATCCTCTAATAAACATTTTGGTAATGATCTAAGAATTGTCCTCTTGGTCTCTAGCCACCCCTATTACTAAGCCTTGGCTCCAGGAGTTATCTAATGCACATTCTATTTGCTCCAGGCTTATCCCTATTCCTAATTTCTAGCTGAGGTATGCAGGATATCTAACTTCTTGTTACTGTTATGAGTCCTCTAACCACCTAGAATTGATACAAGTATTATATGTGCATATTCTCTGTGAATAAACATTATGCAAACATCTTCATTCTTGCCAGACAGACTCACATTTACAGGAATCCCAGTGTTCTTTCAAGTGAGACACAGCCTTCCTTCATTTTAGCAGGAAGCCCATCACTGATTTAAACATAACTCGCGAGCCAGCATCTGCAAATATCTGTGCAAGCTCTTAAGGATGCGTACTTGAGTTCAGGGTCCTTGATAATTTGAAGGTCTTGGTTCAGGTATTTGTTTTACTCCTTCACAGGCTGTCTGAATCAACCAGTTGTTTGATCATCCAGCTCTTATACAATCCATTTAGAAATGCATCCAGGCTGGAGCCCTTCTCTTTTGAATATTTTCAGATTTATTTGGATATCAGATTCTAGGAACACATGTTTTTGCAAATGTATAGAACTTTTACAGGAACCTCCCAGCTAATCCATGTTTGCTCTTTCTGGCAGGGGAAACGGAAGAAAAAAACTGTCAACCAAACATTGCTTTGCTTGCCAGGCAATAATTAAATCCCCCACTCCAACCCCCTCAGGTCCGGGCCTAAGTACACATCTCTTCCACTTGACACAAAAATAGAAAATAAATTGCTTGTGTTTCCCCAGGTTCTCACCATAGTAGCAGAGCTTTACTGCTTTCTAAACTCCTAAGGCTGGTATGTCAACAACTCTGTCTCTCGTACGTTATCATGCTAGCCCATTGCTGCAGTTTAGTCATAGACATCCTCTTCCAGTAGCAGGCAATGAGAGGTGCCATTTCTGAAATGTTACTCACTGCTTGAAATGACATTCCCCTCTTCGCTAGCCTGGAAATGTAGTAAAATTGCTTGCTTACTGGTCCCCCCTTGACAAAATATCACATGATCAGCATGGAGCTCATTTCCTACTGGTAATGAAGATTAGAACTTTATCTAAAAGATCCCTAGCTTCATTTATAACCTAGCCTCTCTATGAGTATTCTCTTTCCTTCTTGCATAGCATGAACTTCTTGATGGATGGATATTGTTCTCCCCTTATCTTTTGCCTCTTATGTCAGGGTGGCTGTGATGCTACAGTAATTGGCATGAATTGTCATAGTCTCTCTCTCTCTGAATGGAGCAGCTGTATTTGCATCAAAAATTTTTAGAGCAGAGTAATCAATGGCATACAGAGATCTGAATTCTAAGATTGCTTTGCTTGCATGTGGCAAGCTTTTGAAGGAAACACAGTGGGAACGGATCTAGCCATTTCAGAGAATATTCTGTTTTGATGAAGAAACAATATAACACATATGAGTATGGGTTAATCACAGGTATCCAGCCTAATGAAACAGTTGCTCTTTATACTTAATCAACTTTGCCAACATGGGCAGACCAACCAGCCAAAGAAAGCAATGGCAATTTTAGTCCTCCTCTTGTTGAGCTATTTAGTTTTCAAAAACCTTTGCAGAAATTACTCATTAAGGTGTCAATTATTCTGTCAAAGATTCTACTGTCACATATCTTGACAAAGGCTCATGCTTCTACTTCGTATCAAAACACAGTAGTTCAAGGCAGAACTTGGCTTTATTACACTTATATATCTCTATAGATTTATATTATCCATACTGTATAGCAAATATACAGTAATTAGGTCTCATAAATGTTTGTGATTTTATTCATTAAACAACAGTTCACCCTCAAAAGATTGTGCTGGCTGAATCCAAAGCTGGTCAACATACTGTAAAAAGGGCTTCTCCCTTTTCTCCAAATGTTTTGAAACTAAAATTCCCAGAAGACTTCCAAAATGACTAGGCAATGCTGGTTGCAGTTTGGGGAATAAATGCCCCAATATGTGTAGATAACTTAAAATCCATAGGAAGCTTATTCCTGATAAGTTCTGTTTATGTTAACAGTTCTACATCATGCAAGACACTGATTGATCCAGTCCAAAATTGTCCTTTTCAAGATGTTGCAGGATCTAGTGTAGAGCCATACTAACAGCATCGTCTGCTGATCTATTTGCTTGGTAGGCAAATTGCAAGGGGTCTAACAGAGGATCCATGATAGTTTTCCAGTAGGCCAGCACTAACCTTTCAAAGCTTTTCATAACTACGGATGTCAATGCAACCAGTCTGTCATCGTTCAGCTCCTTGATGGAAGGCTTCTTCGGCACTGGGATGATAGTAGAGCATTTGAAGCAAGAAGGAACATAACACATCTCTAGTGTTATATTAAAGATGCAAGTGAAGATGGGGATCAGTTGGTCAGCACAAGCTTTTCAAGCAAGAAGGAGTTACCTTGTCTGGACCTGGTGCTTTTCCAGGCTTTGGTCTGTGGAACAGACCTTGCACATCACATTTCTGTGATCACCAGAGGTGTGGGGGGGAGGCCCAAAATGATGTCAGTTGTAGGAAGTTTGGCTGCTGTTGGTGTATCTGAGATGAAGATTGTGGTGATAGCTGACAGTGATTTCTTCTTAAACCTACAGTAAAACACATTCAAGTCATATTCCAGTTGTCAATTCCCTTCAGGATAGGATTCTATGAACCAGATGGCTAGAATTAGAAAATAAACACAAGTAGTAGGTACAGGTTTACTACAGCCCACCAACTAATATTGCCTGTATTAAGCAATCGTTGGAGGGTACGTCATTATCCTACTTAGCCTTTTATAGTCCTCACAGAAAAATCATGAGGATTTGGATATATTCCCATTGCTGAAATGCCTTGACTGGGGCCAAAATAGATAAAAACAAAATCATTAGAAGGAATTACCTTGTCTGGAGTTCTAGGAAGCAGAAAAAGGAGAAAAGAGTATCCTGTGAACATTATGGCATCTGTAAAAATGGTGCAATATTGACTTTGAAGCATCAAAGCTCTGCTGGATGTGTTTTCCTGCTTGAAGCTCCTCTTAATTGACACAGGGAAAAGACAAAGGGCGTGAGTTTTGTTCCCAGTTTGAAAGGAAAGAAACTAGTATTGTCTGTCTGAGGTGACCCTGCCTTAAAAATCCCAACAAAGCTTTTTGTACTAGGAAGTTCTTTCATTTCTTGAATAGAGAATATAGGTTTGGCTTATTCTCGTGTACCAGGATCTAAATTCTTAGTACAGCAGAAGTAACAAGCAGCTTCAAAAAAAGAAAAAAGGGGTAACACACATACCCCCAAATATGAATGAAAAAAAAAGAAAAAGTCAATAATTTTGAGATGCATTCAATACAATAAAAATACTCAGATCACTGTGTAAAATAAAATAAGGGTGTTCTGGGAAACAGCTCTCATTTCTGAACAAAAATGATTTCAACTGCTATTGGAACCTGATGGACTCAGTTGCTTTGGCAAATGAATGAGGTAAAAACAAGATTTTCTTTTTTTTAATTTTGATTAAAAGACAAAACAAAAACAGCAAATACAAATATGACAATACAATATACACAACAAATAAACATATGTCAAGTCTTAAAACTTGTATTTTAGATATTCACATCAGTAAACTCCTCTCTCTCTATATATATTCCTCTATATGCAAAAAATTAAAATCTCGGGTGTTTTCCCGTAAATAAGTTGGTTAAAATATTTAAAATCCTGGTTAAAATCCCAGCTTAAAATCTTCTAAAATTCCTTACAGAGCACTCTGCAAGGTCCTTTAAAACCTCAGCTAAAATCCTACCAGTGACTTTAAAAGTTTTTCTTAAAGCAATGTTTCGACAGGCTCACACCCTGTCATCTTCAGGCTCTGTTTCATGTAGAAACTATGGGTTCTCTGTTGCGGGGCCGGAGCTGTCGCTTATCTATATTTGCTGCTGCTAACATATCCTGGCTAGCCTGCAACTTTGTGTTCTGATTGGAAGAATTCTGATTCCTCTATATATATCTCTACACCTTTACATATATAACGATATCTTAAATTCCCTTTTTGATTTGTTGTTTTCTTATTTGGTACTCAATTCCTATCTAGCTATTTCCTTTCTTTTTTCATGTTCCTAGTTCTATTTTATTTTCCTTTTCTCCAGCCAGTCGTACCATCTTTGCCATACTAGTGCCATATTCAGTATCTTCTTTTTCCTGTATTTTTTTCGTGAGTTTATCCATCTCTGCGCACTCCATCACTTTTCAAAGATTTTCAAATGTCACAGTTGTTGGGTCTGTGGCCAACTTGCAGAGACTCCCAGGCATTGTTGATCTACCTTTTGTCTTCTTAATCAAATCTAAGCATTCTCTAAGAAGTAAAATATCTGAAGGATTTTAGAAGCAGCCATGAGAAGAAGAAGAAAGAAGCTTCCAAAAAGCAAACGTACTAAGGCCTCTATTTATATGAATATATGTATCACAGGATCAATGTCTGTAGGCAGCAGAAAGAAAGATGAGGAAAATAAAAAAGATTGTATTCTTTCCTTGTATAGGTTTCTCCATGTGAGGAAAAGCTGAGGAAGAAGTATTTGAATTTTTGCCTCAGAAAGTCAATTCAGTCTAGCTATTGAAAGAAGTGGGAAGAAGTTCTTCAAAGAGAATATGATGGTCTAAGCCTTCTTGGTCAGTATCTCTTGGACAGTGTTGGGCTTTGGGGTTTAATAAAGGTCTTTAGTTTAGGTCTTGGTCTACGGAACAGATTTCTTGACATTTCAACTGGTAATGGTAGCTGGCATCTTCAGAGGCCAAGTGGTCTCCAAGCAACTGAGCAAGAGCCGGCTGAGCTCCTGTCTTTATAGCCAAGTGTTCTTCAAAAAGGCTTTGCTTTAATGAACTTACTATAATCAAAGCTTGAAAATCCCTCTTACTGTTTTCAAGATTCTTTATTTATCCCAGTTTCCCTGAAATCTATGTTGCTCTTGCTTCCTTAGGCTTGCCAGGAACTTGACAAGTCTTGCCAGAGGCAAGTTTGAATACACTTCTTTGGAAGACTGAATTTATTTCTAATTGAGAATTAAAATTTACATCTTTATCAAAACACTTTCAACTGAACAAGAACAAAGTGGAAGGTTATATTCTGCAATCTGAACAAATTCATTAGACCAATAGAAGTCTAATTAATCCAACAGAACGAATTCCAAAATGGTGATGCAAAGGAATGCATTAATGCCACAGAATCCTGTCTGTCATATATTATTAATAACTCCCTTGAGCATTCATAACAATATATTAACAATGAAATAGACTACAGTGTGCTGAAATCCACTTGGCAGTTTGTCAAAAATATTCTTCCCCATTTTAAATATCTTGTTCCTAGAATGCTTGAAAAATTATTTCAAGTTGCTTGTGCTCATATTTTTAACTTTACTGATTTTTAAAGACAAGGACTGTTACTTTCTGTTCTAGCTTCCTCTCATTCCAAATCTCTTCCCATGAAGAAGCTGAAGAGCAGACTTCCTCATAATACCTTCCCTTGGGCTTTAACCAAAATAAGGAAAACCAGGGAAACCACAGACCTCCAGAAATGATGTTACGAAAGATACAATATTCAGACACATATACATTAGCAGGAGGTCACTCTTCAATGTCATACAGTGTTTGCTGCCACAGATATACCGTAGCCATTTGCACCTGCGTTAATTCCTTTGTTTTCAACCACACAGCTCACTTTCATGAATGAATCTTACCTTCCTCACCCACATTAGCCCAGATCGTTATACCTGTTGGAACCCAATACTGTGATCAATGTTGCATTTTCTCTCAAGACACTAGTGTAAATAAAATAAGACAAGATGGTTGATTCTTTTATTTTTCAGGCTTTGGAAACTTTTATTTCGCCTAGGATATTTATCTTAGATTTTACACTTCAGAATGTTAGAACCATGTCAAGATAAGACCGAAGAGGTTGAATGAAGGAAAACTACAGAGCAATGCAAATCCAAATCAAACAGGAGGAGAATAGCAAATCAACAAGGATAAGAATAATGTAGGAAATATGGAGTGTATCAGCTGAATGTGAAGAGATATTTTCTAGGAGCTGATCAGCTTAAATATGTATGTTCTCTAGGCAAATATACTCTCAAGTCAAGCTTGACTTTTTGTGACTACAACAATATATTTCTTCAGTTTTCTTGGCAGCAGTACAGAGATTCTTTGCCATAGCCTTCTTAAAGTATTATTCTTTAATTTCACTCTGCTATTCCATGGCAGTTTCCAATCTTGGTAATAATCAGGCTCAACCCAACCTAGCTTATGAGCCCAGACACAGCAAGTCAGATGTTGACATTTGCTGACACAAATAAATAAGAATATTCAAGTGCATTTCATAACAATATATAGTATATATGTAACCTTGAAATGGAGGTGCTGACAAGAGAATTGCAAACAATTCCAGTGAAGAAAAAAAATGGAAGACACCACAAAAAGCTAATCTGGCTATCCAGAAAGTGTAGTGAATTCTCTTTCCTCCCATTTCAGATGGGAGGAAAGAGAAACAGGTCACTGAAGAAATCCAGAAGAAAGTTAGAATTGAAAGTTGTGGCCTGAAAACTACAACTCAGAATGAGCTGTATCTGACGAATGAAGCAAAAAGATATCTTCAGATATACTCGGAATGATTATACCAGTTGCTCAAGGATGATAGGAAATGTTGGTGCTATTCAATTGTTATTTTGGTTCAGTCTTCTCACAAGAAAATTGTGGAAAATAGAATGAATAAGTAAGATTTAAGAATATAGGAATAACCTTCCTTGACCCAACAATGACCTCAGTTCAATATTCTTTTTCTCACAATACCCAGCTGGTTTTCTTCCCAAGCAGAGAAAGGTAATAAGCTTTTCCTTCTCCTAGAAGTAACGCTGAGTCTCAGGATGAATAACCCTTAATAGAATTATCCTCCATGAATATATCCACTGCTCTTTCTAATGTCCTCAATCCTTTATATTTCTAGATGTGTATAAAACATTGGTCAATAACTGTAATAAACTTGAATATATCTCCCTTTTAAAGCCATCCATGTTAGTTACCCTCACTGCAGTCTTACATTAATGAATTCCACAGGTTAATTATTCATTATGTGTAAAATTGATTTGTTTTGTCTGTTCTAAATCTCCTCCCAATCAGCTTAATTAGATGATTCCTACTCCTAGAGTTCTGAGAGAGGGGAAAATAACCCCCCACAGCCTACTTTTTCATATCTTGAATAATTTTGTACCTCTCAATCATGTCCTCACTCATTTGCCTTTCTTTTCAAGTTATAGAGTCACAGACATCATAGCCTTTTCTCATATGGAAAGCCAATGATCTGAAGCTTTTGATCGTTATCTTCATTTTTTTCCAGTTATTATATCTTTTTTCCAATCCCAAATGTGGCTGTATTTGTTCTGACCCAGCCTTAGCAAGTAATGATGAGGCACTTACTCATGAGTAAACACAAGCCCCTTTTTAAAAAGGGTAGGAGTAGTCTTTTATTCACATGGATAAACAAAAAACCCAAATGTAATTAGTCCCAACAGACCCGGTTCTGCCCTAGAAATCCAAATTGCTTGCTGTATCCTAAAAACGAATGGTTGTCTGCGACAACTGGCCACTCCCACACCCCTATTTATTTTCCAGCCAGGGAGGGGTTGGCTAGCGTCCACATCTGCTTTTCCTTGAGAGCCAGCTTACTGCTTTCCTTCTCTCCTCTCCTCTCCTTTCCTCTCTATGCATATGTGCATCTGGGATGGGCCCCATTTGTTCCGCCCCCTCACTCAGCTCAGGCCCCAAAGACAGCTGCCTCTCGCCTGGGGGAGGATGGAAGGCCTTGGCTCTGCCTCTGTCTCTGATGCTGCTTCCTCATTAGAGCCTTCCAAACATTCCAAAGCCCAGGCTCTCCCTCCACCACCACCACCACCACCTCCTCCTCCTCGTCTGACTCTGCAGCTAACTCTGCTGGCAGCCAATGGGCCACAACAGTGTTATATATTTGTTTAAGGACATTTCAGTGATAAAAATTATTTTTAGATACTTCTTAAAGATTTCTGGCAAAGAATGTATCTTTTCCAAAACTGTTATGAGTTGACATCTTTGTTGGAACATCCAGCATATGACCTCCAGATTTTTCTACTGGAACTGACAGTTCAGATTGTATCAGTACATGTGAGTCTAGATGTATTTTTGCCCCCATGTCCACCACTTTCCAGTTAATTTGCTTCAATTTAACTTGGTTAAATGTAACCAAATTTACCACTTGTTTAACCATTTTTCTAATGAATCTTGACCCAGAGATTACCGTTACCCAAAAATTCTTCTGAAGCAATTCCCAATCAATTTTGTTTTTTACCACATTGAATAATTTAGAATGGTATACTAAACTATCATCTGCAAACTTGGCCAGCTCGTTGCTTATTCTTAAATCAGGACAATTAATGAACATGTTAAAGAAAGCATCTGTTGAAACAGATTCTTGCAGATTCCACTTCTTCCTTCACTGAATATATTTTCTACTTCTTCCCAATCTTTTTGGGGTGGTTTGCCATCCACTTAGCAATCCATAAAAACTAGCTCCCCTTCTTCTACGATCATTACAATATGATAGAGAACTTTGTCAAAAACCTTTTGAAAATCCAAGGATCAAGAAAGGTCAACTCCATCCATGTGCCTATTGAGACTCTCAACATAATGTATCGGTTTGGATGGACATTTATATGTTATCTTTATATGTTATCTTTGCAAGAGCTGGGGTCAGGTAGGAAGGGACAAAGTTTGCCCCTAACTTTGAAAAGGGAAAAAGAAGGATCCAGGGAACAACAAACATACCAGTCAGTTATTAATTTGTAATAATTGCAATGAAGTCAGCAAGACTTTGTCAGGAACTTATTTAATTGTTTTAGCTGGTAATTGCTTTTGCAGATTGTGGGTGCTATGGGCATAACATACATTGAATTCAGTAGTGTAACTGACAAGGCACCTAAGACATTCTAATTAGCAAGCTAAATTGACTTGAATGGCATGATAATTAAATGAGTACAATCCATTTCTGGACAGCATATCAAGAAAGATTCCATAAAACTAGAATACTTTCAAAGAATACAGTGATAATGACCAGAGGAATAGACAGTGAGCCTATGAAGAGAGATTGAAGTAATTGGGAATATTTAGTCTTGAGGAGATAGGCTCTTATGATAGCATTCTTCAAATACTCAAAGGATATCACACAGAAGATCAGGACCTGATCTCTTTCATTCCAGAGTACAGGATGTGGAATAAAAAAAATAATTAAGGATCCAATCTGGGTCAAAGATTTTGTCTTCTGAGTTTTAGGACTCATGCTGGAACCCATCTTCAGAGAACTTCTCTCTAGCAGAGTGCTCTGTGTGTGGTATTTAAAGTGCCTGTTATAAGTGGCTTTTTAGATGTTGATGGCTGGTTTTTAAGTCATTAGCTGCCATTTGTTTGTGCTGACCAACCGTCATCTAAGTACTTGATAGGCTGGTGGTAAATCAGCACTCCTGTTGACTGACAAGAGGAAATTTTCCCCAAGCTTCAATCACTTCCCTGGATATTTTTGTGCTTGCTCATCCAACAATCTTAGTAGCTGCAAAATTGAATGTGTGTCCTTGTTCATTGCAGTATGAGGCTACCAATAAGTTCAGGCCTCCGTGTCTGCTTGCTTATGTTCTTGTAATCTGGTGGTTAGCTTCCTCTCCATCTGTCCTACATAGTCACAGGGACAATCCATGCAGGGGATTCAGTAGATTATGCCTCCAAATGATCGTTACGCTGCATAATTTGTCCTCGCATGGTAGCTTTTGGGCGGTTTGCAATGCCCACTTGCAGATCTTGGAAGCTGTGTTCTACAGCTTCCTTTTTTTTTTTTAATGTACAGCAGGGTGTGTAATGTGGTTGGTCTTGTACCTTGTATCTTTCTTCTTTTCTCTCCACACCGTGTTGTGCAGGCATCTTGTGACAAATGATTGTGGGTATCCATTCTGCTTGAGTTATTCACTTAGGTACCTGCTCTCCAGCTGTTTGGCTTGCTGGGTACTACAGTCTGTCCCACTCTGCCATAGAGCGTTCTGATGCAACTCTTTTTGTATAACAGTGGATGGTTGCTGTTGAAATTCAGAATGTGTGGAAATCAGAATATTTTAAAACATGGAATCATTTTTATAGTTGGTTGGAAAAGAGATATAAATGACCATTATTATAATACAAATGATGATTACAGTATTGTTTTAGCAATGAAATGTTAGAATGGTTTGGATGAAGATAAAGATAGAAGAAACTTATGAAAGATGGAGAAGAAGCCTAGAAAATAATACTGAGGTGTCACAGGGAAGGAAGGATTGATGTATTAAATGTTTGTTTGTCTTAAAAAAAAATACTCAAAAAAATAAAGAAACTCAGAATGTGTGGGGTGTTGGTGGCTAGTGATAAACTGTGGTTTCTAGGCTTCCTTTTGTCTGTTGACATCTAAAAATGGTAATTACCTGGCTGTTTCTTCCTTCACTGTTAACTGTATGTCAGGGAAGATGGAGTTCAGTGTGGTATGAATTCTACCAATTCCCAGTCTGGTAGTTCAAAGCCCACTCTTTTTTTGTTTCCTGCAACATTTCCAATCCTATTCTTGCTTTTCTCCGCCTAACCAAATGTATCTTAATATTGTTTTATTTAATTCTTCAAAATATTTTTTTCTCCAGTTTTATTGGTATTGTTTGGAATAAGTATAATAGTCTTGGCAAAATGTTCATTTTTATACTAGCTATTCTTCCTGATAATGACAGTTGCAGATTCCAAGTCACCAATATTCCCTTAGGTATTAGCCATCTAAAATTTACCTCATATTTTATCAATTGTTTTGTCAGAAATTGATACAGTTTTCTTGTGTCTCTTATCCTTCTGGGTATTTGCTTCATTATTATTATTTCTCTTCCTTTGTAGTTCAATGGTGTATCTCTTGCTCTTTGGAGTATTTCCGCTCTCATTGCCTTCTTTGAAAATCTCATGTGCACCTCTCTGGGAAGCTTTTTCTTCTTGCATAGCTTATATATATTCTAAATATTTTTTCCATCCCAGAGAGAGCTTCCTGTTTGTTCGTTTTCAACATCTCTGCCAGTAATTCTGCCATTTTCTCCACAAGATCTTCCCCTTTTCCCTCCTCAACATTATGGAATCTTAAGAAATATTCTGCCTTACCCATCCCCAACATAATTATGGATCGTTCAAGATCATTATCTACCTCAGATAATCTATTCTCCATCTCTTCTACTTTCCTGTCTGTTTGTGCTGTCTTTTCTTCCACTTTCTGGATCCGTTGTTCATTTTTAGTAATTATTTGCTGGATATTGTCTATTTTATCTTCCATTTTTTTGTTCCATCTTTTACATCCTATCTGCCATATCCTCATGATTCTTAGTCATGGCTCCTTGTAGTGATTCCTGTAATGATTGAATCATATTTTCATCTCTGACTGAAAGGCGTTTAATTTTTCATTCTGCAACATAGTGTCTATAGACCGTTGACTTACTGGGCTCGATGCTGATGCCGCTGATGATGGTGCAGATGATGGAGTTTTCCTCCTTGTTTTGCTTGCGTTTATGAACTTGTCATTTTGATAGTTTGGAATAATCAAATATTTTAGATAATTATTGTTTAACAAAAACAACCAGTAACTCAACAATCAATAGTATTGTAAGTCAAACACAATAGTACTCCACTATATCCAATTTATAAAATATACCTGGTATAGTCCAACAATTTCCTTTCTTATTCCCAATTCTTATTTTCAAACCTCAGGTCACTTCCCTTTTTTTTAGGTGCTATAGTCACGAGTCCAAAATACCCATAGTCCAAGTACTCTTCAACAAAGGTTGTTTTCTTTCTTTTTCTTTTTTGTGCTGACCAGCCCTCACCTTCTAAGTACTTGATAGGCTGGTGGTAAAATCAGCACTCCTGTTGACTGACAAGGGGACTTTTTCTCAGGCTTCAATCACTTCCCTGGATGTTGTTTTTTTTTGAGAATTTTTTTTAATTTTAAAACAAAAACAAAACATAAAACCATCATCATTCCAAACAATTACAGACAGTGAGTCAAACGATTCATATTCTCTTGTGCATAGATCCATTTCTAAAATACCAATTTATAACAAACGTATATCTTTTATAAAAAAAAATCAGATATTTTATCTTTACATCAACCCCATATTTCATATTTCAATTCATTATTGATTATCGATCCATTGATAAAACAAATCCCATATCAAATAATATTGTTTATCTTCCTATTCTCTAATTTCAAATGTCAATTTACTCATTTCAGCATATTCCATAATTTTCTTTCCTGGATGTTTTTGTGCCTGCTCGTCCAACAATCTTAGTAGCTGCAAAGTTGAATGTGTGTTCTTGTTCATTGCAGTATGAGGGTACCAGTAAGTTCAGGTCTCCTCATCTGACTGCTTGCTTGTGTTCTTGTAATCTGGTGGTTAGCTTCCTCTCCATCTGTCCTACATAGTCACAGAGGCAATCCATGCAGGGAATTCAGTCGATTATGCCTCCAAATGATCGTTACACTGGATAATTTGTCCTCGCATGGTAGCTTCTGGGCGGTTTGCAATGCCCACTTGCAGATCTCGGAAGCTGTGTTCTACAGGTTCCAATTTTTTTTAAATGTATGGCAGGGTGTGTAATGTGGTTGGTCTTGTACCTTGTATCTTTTTTCTTTTCTCTCCCCACCGTGTTGTGCAGACATCTTGTGACAAATGATTGTGGGTATCCATTCTGCTTGAGTTATTCACTTAGGTACCTGCTCTCTAGCTGTTTGGCTTGCTGGGTACTACCGTCTGTTCTCACCCTCTGTTCCGCCCCAGCTCCGGATTCTCGAAGATATAGACACACACCAACAGTCCTTATCAAATTTATTAAGTAGCAAGGATAAACCAAAGTCCGGCAAGGTTGGCAACCAGCCCAGAAAGCAAAATACGATAAGATTTTTCCAAAAATGTTCTGATGATAATTACAAGTTGTTTCTAGCAAGAAACTTACTAATGGTGTGTGACTTAAATAGGCTAAGGGAGTGGTCAATTATCCTCAAGCCTTACTCTCGAGGAGACCTCCTCCTCCTGAGTAGCCACTCCTGCCTTTTGGCAGCCCTGCATGCTCGAGCATTGAGGAGAGGATCCTCCACTTCACTATCTCCACTTGAAGGAGCCCTGGCTGAGTCTCTGCCTCTGGCACTACATCCTCTTCAGCCTCCTTGCTGTCCAACATGAGCGCCGGCTGTGCCGGCTGCTGGTACGACACCACACCAGCCTCCTCATTGTTGGGATCAGCCATGATCCGCGCAGGCCACTGGTGGGCTACAACACCCTGCCATACAGTGTTCTGATGCAACTCTTTTTGTATGACAGTGGATGGTTGCTGTTGAAATTCAGAATGTGTGGGGTGTTGGTGGCCTAGTGATAAACTGTGGTTTCTAGGCTTTCTCTTGTCTGTTGACATCTAAAAATGGTAATTACCTGGCTGTTTCTTCCTCCATTTTGAACTGTATGTCAGGGAAGATGGAGTTCAGTGTGGTATGAAAGTCTTTAAGTGCATTTCTCTTGATGATGACAAATGTGTCATCCACATAGCGGCACCAAAATTTAGTTCTGAAATGCATGGTGTTCAAATTCATGCACGATTCTTTCTGCAATGATTCCTAATATTGGGGATCCCATGGGTGTCACTTTTATTTGTTCATACATTTCACTTTTGAATGTGAAGAAGGTGCACTGACAGTGTTGAAGCAGCTTCATGATTTGTGTTCCAATTAGGTTGTTTTGATCTGTGTTTTACTCTTCTTCTAGTTTTCTATCTATTACTTCATATGCTAAGTGGGGGAGGAAGGGATGTTAATACGGACACAACATCGAAGGAGACTATGATCTCATCAGGAGCCACATTTAAGGCTTGTAGTTTTGTCAGAAATTGTGTAGATGATGTGACTGTGCTGTTGTATCAGGAAGCTTAAGTATTGTCACAGCCATTTAGTCAGGTTATACATAGGGTGTGTATGTCTTGTAGCGCTACTATAGGTCTAAGGGAGAGAGACTCCTATTTTGTGTACCTTGGGGAGTTTGTAGAATCTTGCTGGGATAGCATCTGTTCCTCTCATTTTCCGTATCCATTATATAGTTTTATTTGAGTTGGCTGATTATTCGCAAAGAAGCACAGTGATTCTGTCTACCCATGCTACATTCCAGACCTGCAAATCTGCCTAATATGGGTGATCTATGACTACCAGCATTTTCTGAAGATGGAATGGATGAGTCAGTCCTTGATCTACTTTGCTCCTCTACATTCCAGTTCCCTTTTTGAACTCAGCAGCAGCTTGACTTCATACAATCATAAATCATGTGGCAATGAGGCATCTAGCACCAACATCTGTTGCACTAATATGACATCCTGGCATGCAAGACTGGTCAAGTGCAACATGTCACATGATCATTCCAAGCAATAATGTTCCGGTGGTAGTCACCATTGATCTTCAGCAAGAAGCCTTGTTCAGTGACACAGTGGTTTTTACAATCGGCAGAATTTTCCTGTGTTATCATTTTGTAAGGCTGGGACATTTATTATGATTGAGTGATTTAAGTATTGCTGAACTATTGAGAAAATATCAGACTGTTCCTTTTATACTTGTTCAGCAATTGTTTAAAAACTGGAGCAGTACAGTTCTATGTATTTTTCTATTGAGGGAGAATAATTAGGGTACTCCAGTAGAGAAAATATTCCATTGTGTAATGGTTTACAAAGAGCATTGGTTCTTGGGGGCATATCAAGGCAGCTGAAAATGAACAAACAGATGAACGGATGTTAGAGTTTGAACATCATTTGCATTTGGGGGAGGAAAGATTCTGTCTTGTTTCCCTGCCTTCTGAATCAACAAATATTTCAACTTGTGATAAACAATATATTAGTGAAGCAAACAATAGATGTTACTATTGTTCATTAGTTTCACAAGGTATGAATCATCTTTGTTAATAAAAGGTAGAGTGTAAATGGAGCCTTGTTTGGCATATATTAGGTATTTAACTTACGTTTTTGTCTTGGCATCATAACAATAATGAAAACCTATAGAGAACATTTTGTCAAGCTGTTCTAAGAAACAGCTTCTAAAGGGCTTAGTCATCATTAGTAGATGATCTCTTTAGGAAAGTTCTCTTGGAAAGAAAACTGCCAAAAGTACATAATTTGAATGTGACTTTTGTAAAACAAAAAAACCCAACCCTTGCCAGATGCTTGGCCAATATGCTGTCAAAGACTTGGAGCAAGTTCTCTGGGAAGGTTGCAATATTTGGGGGTCTTCCATTCCAAAATGAATACAGAAGAATAAAAAAAATGCATTACTTGAGAAGGGGTAACAGAATTTTCCTCTCTCTGAAGATAATCCAATGAGGCTATGCAAGGAAAAATTCAGGTGAAACAGAACCCCCCCCCCCCATAATTACCTTATGGCACTTGCTAAAGGAAAATTTAATAACTTTAATAATGATGGTAACAATTCAGTTCTTAAGCAAAGCAGTCACTAAGTGAAACCGCAATTGTGCTTCCAATCTTCCTTCAACTTTCCTTTGCTTTACCAATTCATCAAGATTATAAAAGGGGGCATTGGTCATAGTTACTTTTTCATCACTGTTGAAATTGCAAATGGTCACTATTCAAGGCAGTCGCTAAACTAGGACTATCTATAATGTTACAGTATATATTTGTAAGCAGGCAGGGTTGGTTGGTTTGTTTAATGCTGAGATCACCTTCCTGGATGATTTTATAAAAGTTTTTAATAATGGTATTCTGACTCAGCTCCCCAAACACGACAAACCCTCTGAAGTTAACTCAAAGATTCCTTTATTAAGAATGCCGGCAGCTCTGGCAAAAAGTTTCTCTCTCAACGCAGGCTAACAAATCCGTCTGGCTGGAAGATAAATTAGTTGTCTGCCACACATATTCATCTCCGCCCCCTTCCTCTTTTCCCCAGAGTTAGGGTGGGGCTTCGTTAGCAGTGGTGGCTTTTCCTTCCCAAGGATCGGCCCACGGATTTCCACTGCTCTCCTTTCCTCTGCCTTCTGTGCATCCGCACAACAGGCACTGGACCCAGCTGTTCCTCCTCTTCCTCATCAGCCACCTCCAGACCTGGGAGCTCTTGATTCTCCATCTGAGGGCTGACGGACAGCTCAGGCTCCACTTCTGTCTCTCTCTGCCAGCTCCATTCTCTCTGCCCCCTCAGAGCTCCCAGGTTGCCCTGATGCTGACCCTGACTCCCACACCTCTTCCTCCTCTGATTTGGCTGCTTTGAGGGGCTGGTGGCTGACAGGCCACACAACAGGGGGAAATATTTTCCATTTATTTCAGTGGGTCTAAGCAGGGCCATATTTGGATTCATTCCATTGGGCATTAATGTTGAATGATAAAAAATATTTCTCTTCTGGTAATTAAATACACAAACAGAAGAACATTTCAGTATAATCCCATTTAGAAAAAAAAATGTAGAAGAATTTGGAGATTACGTTTAATCTTCTCTAAACGTTCCAAGATTTTATTCCATTTTTATTCCATTTTGTTGTTGTTTTTTAAAGGTGGATTGTAGCAGTGATGAATTCTCTAAGAAGCATCCATTTCTAGATACTTCATCTCTGTTGCTTGTTGCTGCATACAGAGTTATTCTGAAAAGAATTTTGGATTTGACAAGCTTGAACAAATAATGTCAGTCATACAGCTCATCTCATTAGTTTTCTTTCTGTACTAATGAGGCTACAATTCTAAATATTGCTCCTGCCATCCTGGCACTTTCTAAGTTGATCTTTAATTCATCCCTCTTTAATTATCTTCCCAGATTCTCATCAGCTAGATCTCAGAGTTTCCAAAAATGAGGTGTTAACAACTTGTTGTCTTTTATTATAAAAAGGAAACCAAGTGTAGCACACCCAGTTTTCTTCCTGTTTCTCTTCTCATTAGCAGGGGTTTCAACTGCAGTATTGTGGCACAATTATAATAGTTCGCCTTTTCCCAGTATGTGTAATTTTGCAGCATTATTAGTTCATCTATCTGGCCATCCTTTCCACATGAAGCTAAGTGGATTAATTTATAAACTTATTGGAGAATGCCAGATGAAAAGTTTGTCTCTCGTTTTCAAATGTCATTTTTTTCACATTACCTCATCTATTTCTTGAGCAAAGATGTACGTTCCTTAATTGCTGTAACAATTAAAGCATATTGGACTCCCAATTAAAGTTAACAGCTTATCTAGACTTATCTAGATGAGGGGTATTCAAACTTTTTCAGGTTGAAAATCCCCCCCCCCAGAACCCCTGATCAAATGATAAAGCTTTTGTGATAGAAGAACATGGGCTTGTTATACTGATTTTCCTCCCCTTAATCTCTCATAGAACTCCAGGGCTGAAAACCCCAAATCTAGAACTTTTGTTTTTGTAATGATTTAGAAGAATAGAAATAGATCATTATTTAGCAATTCATGAACGTATGCATGTTTGACTGTGCAGTGCTGTTAATTTTGAAACGGATGGGTTTCTCTACAGATCTCTCATGGAGTTTAGTGCAGTGGTTAGAATGTAGTATTGCAAGCTAATTCTGCCAACTGTCAGCAGTTTGATCATGACCAGCTCAAGCCTTCCATCCTTCCGAGGTCAGTAAAATGAGGACCAAGCTTAGTGGGTGGGGGGGGGGGGGAATATGCTCAGTCTGTAAACTGCTTAGAGAGGGCTTTAGTGCACTATGAAGTGGTATATAAGTCACTCAGATTCATTCCCATGTGTGGAAATAGTCCATGTGAGATGCCCATGGAGAGGTCTTGCCTTGTTATCTCAGAATCGTTTGATCCACTTGGCCCTGATGAAGTGGACAGGGTCCTTGATGCTGTGAAAGCCTCCAGGATGGTGACTAATGAGTGAGTTCTGATAGGTGCTTAATACCTCACTAGAAGAGGAGACATTTTCGGATGCTTTTAAGGAAGCCCTGGTTCACCCCCTCCTTTTAAAAAAAACCATCACTGGCTCCCACCTGCCTGGACAATTTCCAACCTCCCATTCTTAGGGAAGGTTATGGAAAAGATGGTGGCCTGGCAGCTGCAGAGGGTCTGGATGGAATAAATTATCTGGATCCCTTTAAGTCAGGATTCAGGTCTGATTATGGGATAGAAACAGCATTGGTTGCACTTGGTGCACTTGTTATTATTTCTGGTGAGAGCAAAATGGAGTAGTGCATCCATCCTCATTCTCCTTGGTCTCTCAACAGCTTTTGATACTATCAACCATGGTATTCTTTTGAGCTGGCTGCATGGGATAGGTTGGGATTGTTGGTCCAGGAAAGAGCATAATTGGTGGGCAAACTGCAGTTGTGCAAAGGCCCTCCTGGCCATGACTGCCATCTTCTCTTCAAGCAGGAATGATGAGTCCAGGAGAACCCCCAGATTATGCACTGGGTCTATTTGGGGCAGTGTTACCTCATCCAAGACCAAAGGTGGCCATTTTCCCTGGACAAAGAACCCCAAACCCAGAGCTACTCAGTCATGCCAGGATTCAGTTTCAACCCATTCCTTCCCCATCTAGGTCAGTGTTTCGCATTCTTGGCAACTTTAAGATGTATACTGGCTGGACATTCTAGGAGTTGAAGTCCACAGATCTTAAAATTACCAAGGTCAAAAGATCCTGATCTAGACCAACTTCTGAATTCAGGAGACCACTAAACCATTTCCAGCTTGCCAACCAATTGAAACGTTCAGTGGAAGGCAAGGCTATCACTGTTTCAGGCAGACTGTGCCATACATAATACCTCTTGCCACCAAGATATTTTTCCTCATGTTCGGTCTGAATCTTCCTTTTAATTTCATGTTTAGATCCTCAGTTTCAGCAGAGAACTGTTCTTCTCAGGTCACTTTTTATTAACTCGACATGCTCAGATTCTTAACTGTTCTTCATAAAAATTCTGGAAGCCAAACCCTACCCTCCAAGTAACTGTTCCCTTTTAAACTGTGATGCCAAGAACTGGAGAAGTCTCTAAGTGTAAACTAATTGGTGCAGACTAAAATGGGGAAGAATTACTTTCCATGATCTGGGCACAACATTTCTTTAATATAGCCCAAGATAGTTTTGAATTTTTTAAACTGCTGGACAGCACTGCTAGCTTGTTTAACAGGTGGTGCAATAGGACGGGGCCTCCTTTCATGTCTCCGTCAAGGAGCGAATGACAGCTCACCCCACCACACAGCAGCACTCAGGTTTTCAACATGGACCCTCTAACCTCCAACCTAACATCCAAATGTGAATCACCATGCTCCTCATGGTTTGTTGGTTGGGCGGTTTAATATTAACTTTTTTGGCAAATCCTTGGTTTGGGTCTTGTTTACTTCTATTTTTTTTATAATTAAATCTTTATTAATTATTTACAAATAAAAAAACATATAATGTAATTATCAAACAGATATGAGTTATATATGGGTACACAACATAACACATATAGACACCATCCATAGGGACTAACTGGGGATCATATTGATCCCCCAAATACCTATTCATAGGTACATCCCTGGTAAATCTTTTTATTCAGATAACATTAACTATTTTAAATACCAAACACTATCTAATTATGACTGAGTATATACAGTATGTGATACTATATTGTTTACTCTATGTTTGTCCTCTTCTTTAGTCATATATATCAGCGTTGCCAGTTACTGTAGTATACGGATTCTTTTTCCTCTCTTAGGCTATACGTTAATTTGTCTAATTCGGCACAATTCAATATCTTATTTATTATAAATTGATCTGATGGTATATTTGTGTTTTTCCATTGCTGGGCAAGTACCATTCTCACTGCTGTTGTAATATGGATGAATAGGAGCCAATTTTGCTTTCCCACATCTTTTAGTTTGATTCCGAGTAAGTAAGAATCTGGAATTAGGGGAAAACTTGCACCTGTTATCTCGTTCAACCATTTTTGAATCTTTTCCCAAAACTTTTTGATCTGAGGGCAAGTCCACCATTGGTGAAAAAAAGTACCCCTGGCCGAATTACACTTCTAACATTTGTCCGAGGATTAGGGAACATTTTAGCTATCCTAGCTGGTGGGAGGTACCACCTATAAATCATTTTGTAAAAGTTCTCTTTGAATGCTGCTGATAGTGTCAATTTCATTGATCTATTCCATATTCCCTGCCATTCTTCAAGTTGTACTGGTCTTCCTAAGTTTCTTCCCCAGGCAATCATCGTATCTTTTACTATCTCCTCGGCTACATACCTTGATAGCAAAAGATTATAGGTCTTAGATATGAATTTTATTTCAACACCCAGAAGAAATCTGTCCAGTGGTTGTGTCGTTTGGTAAATACCATACTCTTGTTTGTCTTTACAGAATCTAGCCTGAATTTGGGCATATGACCACCAATCTATATCTATTCCTTTTAATTGAAGTTCCTTTGTTGATATTAAGTCTTGTTTACTTCTAGATTGTTAATCTTGGTGTTAATTCAGGCTCATCTGTGTGTTAATTAATGGGTGGGATAGTTTTTGTTCCCTTTTTGGCTTGTTGATTGTGTTGACCCTGAAGATGACGTATGTGTAGCCATATTTTATTGTAGCCTTTGTCTATTATTTTCTTAGCTTAAATTAGCTTTCTACAAAGGATTTTACTGATACTTCAGGCTCGCCACAGTCTAGCTGTTGAAAGGAGGGGTTATAGAGAGAAGGGGGCGGGACATTATGTCTAGAGGGCATTCTTTCCCATGGGAACAGAGAAGATGCCTACAGCTGGAGGAAGGTGGAGTTTGGAGTCATCAGACTGATGGACTGAGAAACGATTGGAGATTGTGATTCTAGGGAGAAGTTTCAAATTTTTGCTTTTTACTGGGTGTAATTCCAGAATCTGCCCAGAGTCAGAATTACACCAAGACCTTGCCAATTTGATATGTTCCTAATAAATAGACTTTAAGAAAGATGGGTGCCTTGGATTTTTGTTCTAGGGACATATTACATGGAACCTTGACAGATTGTTTTATTCACATAGTCCGAATATGTTGTTTATGTCTATATGTCTATTGATGGACAATTTGTGAATGTACCAGGCTTACTTGTTTTTGGTCTTGGCTTGGTCTAGGATGGTTATGGTTTCCCAGTTGAAGGTATGGTTAAGTCTATCCTTATGTTGTGAAATTAAAGTGTTTTTATCAAATCTTCTGGCTGCTACGCTAATTAGTGTTCATGAATGCATTCTGCTAGTCTTTTGCCTGTTCGTTCTAAATAGTGGCTGGTGCAGTATTTATACTTTATGTTGTAGATGACTCCTGTTTTTTTTTCTTTTGGAGCTGTTGGGTCTTTTGGTTTTCTTAGGATCTTTTGGAGGAAATTGGTTGGTTTGTGTGCTACAATGATTCTATGTGGCTATAAAACTCTTCAGTGGTTTCTGAGATGCTTGTGATGTATAATAGTCTTTTTATGGCTTGTGTTGGTTATGCTATATTGGATTGAGTGGTCAGACACTTTTTGATGAAATTGCATGGATGTCCCTTTTGTTGGAAGATATTGTATAGATGCTCTTTCCTTTTTCTGATGTTCAGGGTTGCTGCAGTGTGCTTGTGCTTGTCTAAATAACTCTTTTTTCTGTTGTGGGAGGTTGGGTTATTACTTTGGTCACGGAGCACTTGATTGGTCTTTTGATACACTTGTGTTTCTAGTTTGCCATCATAACTTGCTGATAAGGATATCCTGGAAGGGTAATGAATTGTTGTTTTCTTCTTCTCTTATGAATTAGATTCCTTTGAAGATGTTGTTGATAGCTTTATGGTGGTTCTCTAATTGATCCTTTTTTATTATGGTAAAAGTGTCATCTACATACCTGATCCATATTTTGAGTTGTGTTTGGCGGAGAGCTATCAATTCCAGATTTCTCATTACAACCTACACTATTGAGTCCTGGAATCTGTGATCCCATAGGTGTATCTTTCAATTTATTGATGACTTTGTCCATCAAATTGAAAGTATGCAGTTAATAAAATCTATAATCCTGGGTATTTCAATCTTCATGCATTTGGTTAAGTCAGATATGTTGTGGAACAATTTTGCCATTTGGCTAATTCTGGGTCTATGGATGTGAAAAGGGTTGTGACATCAAATGAAACCATGATTTCATCCTCAACTATTGTCACCTCTTTGATTCTTTGAAGGCACTATGGTGGGGGGTTGCTGGAGTATTTGTTCCCCATTGTGAAGATGTCCAAACTTTTTTGTTAATTCTTTTGTGCTGTTTTAAGTAGGAGTCCCTGATACAATTGGATGGAGAAGCATAGCTGATATCATTTGATGGCATGTATAGATATGTAGGGAGGAAAGGTCCTGTTCTCTCCCCCTTCCCCACACAGGCAAACACACAACCAGGCACACCTGCCAAGATTTTATTAAGCAATCAGACTAGAAACCCTTGCAGATAAGAGTTTTGGCAGTAAACTGTGAAATGCCTGCCACATCAGTTTTCACTCACCGTAAGCAAGAGAGAGTTTATCCTCAATCTGGATCCTCGGGAGGCTAGGACAGGCTCGGGAGTCAGGGTCACAACAGGTCCCTCCCACTACTTCTTTTCTAACACTGCATCTCTTTGGTAATTTGGCCTTTCTTGGTAAGGTTGCTGAGTTTTCTTCATCCAGTTGTCTAGTGTCTGTATGGTGTCGATGTTCACTGGGATGTAATTCTAGTAATTCTTTTACTTTTTGTAGATGTTGTGATCACTCCATGATAACTCTGGTTTGGCTTTGTCTGTTGGTAGGATGATCATGAGAGTCTGGTCCCTTGTTGGTTTGTTTGATGTTTTCTGGGATCTCTCTGACAAATCCTGTGGTTTTAACGCTCCTTCTAAGACTGCAAAGAATTCCAGTTGATTGGCATCATTTATATCAGGGGTCTCCAAACTTGGCAACTTTAATCCTGAAGGACTTCAACTCCCAGAATTTCCCCAGCTGGCTGGGGAATTCTGGGAGTTGAGGTCCTCAGGTTTAAAGTTGCCAAGGTTGGAGACCTTTGATTTATATTATAGTTGAGGAGATTTCTGTAGAATTCTGTTCTGCAGTGCACAGTAGATGGCTGGACATGTTGACCACCCATCTGGGCTCAGGCATCTCTTTGATTCTGGGATTTACTTTGAGGAATTTGGTTTGAAGGTCACTGGAAAGTAGCCATGATGGTGCTGGTCAGCTTCTCTCTATGCTCTGATATGATGGTTATTTCAGGAGCCACAGAAAACAGATTCAATGGATTCAATGGATTCAAGTCTTAGGGTTGCTTACTCTATTGTAAATTATAGTCTTAATGTTGGCACTTCAAACATTGCTCCTACACAATATAGTTTTTCATCATTCAGGTTCATACATTAGTTCAGATTGACAAGACAATTTATAATAAACAGATCCTTAGAGCTATGAATCGATATAATATTTTTAAATTAGAATTGGCCTGAGAAACATTTATAGAATTACTCTCAGCTTTCCAATCCTCGATCCTGCGAACAAATGCTGAGTCAACAAAAGCTAGTCCTTCGGTTTAAGTGAGCAAAGCCGGTTTATTCACTATTCACGGAGATCTGGAAAAGACAAGTATGGATGGTGTAAAGTCGGCTCTGAGAACATATGCATCTCAGCGCTGTTTAAATCAGCCGCGCCTCCCGTGCCCCACCCCATCAGCGCGACTCAGCTGTTTTGTATTTCGGCGGCCACTTCCTGCTTGCTCTGGCTGAGATGATACTGCTCCCGAAACTATGATGCTGCCGATCCGTCATCTGGAGGTATATTCTGACTCATTGCCGTACACGATCCTGCTACCACCACCTTCACCAAGTGCATGACTCTTATTATGAATGCCTAGCCACCCGGTGCCCATTCCTCCCAATTTGGTGCATGATTGTCGTGTTTGTGTGGCGAGCCATGGCTGGGCTCGACAATTACCTTCTTCCCTAAAAGCAGCATGCTTCCGACTCAATTTTGTCAACTATATATAAAACGCATTCTTTGCCTTACAATATATGGATAACATGATTTCAAATGAATTTTCAAAGGGTGAAATCCAAGTGTAATATTTTTTCATTAATGGGAGCATGCAGAATTAAGTGTTTTTGCTTTAAGCCAAACATGCTGTAATTATTTTTAAACATATTTATGTTTCATTTTATTTTAAGGAAATCCAACATCTTTTTCATAGGTTTATTTTACTTTATTCTTAGAAAGCACACAAATCTGGGACCAACCACCAATTCTGCAATCTTTCAGGAAAGATCATCCTAGTATATAAGCCTAGAACCACAGAACGCTCTCTTGCAGTTCCTGAGATGCCCAAACATTTTTGTTAATTCTTTTGCAATGTTGTAAGTCAGAGTCCCTGATAATGATACAATTGAATGGAGAGGAATGTCAGGCTTATGTATTTGGGGGCATGTATAGACATGAGGGGAGGATGGGTGCCTCCCACTGCTTCTTTTCTCCCACTGTATCTCTTTGGTAATTTGGCCTTTCTTGGTGAGGTTGCTGAGAGCTTTCTTCATCCAGTTGTCTAGTGTCTGTATGGCATCGATGTTCACTGGGATGTAATTCTAGTAATTCTTTTGTTTTTTGTAGACGTTGTGATCACTCCATGATAACTCTGGTTTGGCTTTGTCTGCTGGTAGGATGATAGTCTGGTCCCTTGTTGGTTTGTTTGATGTTTTCTTGGATCTCTCTGGCAAGTCCTGTGGTTTTGAATGCTCCTTCTAAGACTACAAAGAATTCCAGTTGATTGGCATCATTTATATTAGGGATCTCCAACCTTGGCAACTTTAAGCCTGGAGGACTTCAATTCCCAGAATTCCCCAGCTGGGACCAAATCTGCGACCAACCACCAATTCTGCGATCTTTCAGGAAAGGTCATCCTAGTATATGAGCCTAGAACCACAGAATGCTCTCTTGCAGTTCCTGAGATGCCCAAACCTTTTTGTTAATTCTTTTGCGATGTTGTAAATTGAGGTCCCTGGTAATGATACAATTGGATGGGGAGGTATGTCAGGCTTATGTATTTGGGGGCATTTAGGATGACAATTGAGCTCAAAATTTCTATTGCTAAGCAAGGCAGCTGTTAATTGAAGCATGCCCCCATTTTATAACCTTTTTGCTGTAGTTGTTAAACAAATCACTGCAGCTGTTAAGTGAATCCTGTGGTAGCTAAATGAATCTGGCTTCCCCCATTGTGTGGGGAGGATAGGTCCCTCCCACTGCTGCTTGTTTACCACTGTATCTCTTTGGTGATTTGGCCTTTTTTGGTGAGGTTGCCGAGAGTTTTCTTAATCCAGTTGTCTTGTTTCTGTGTGGGGCCGATGTTCACTGGGATGTAATTGTCAGAGTGTGCACAGTGTGACTACTATTTTGAGACCACCCAGGAGCAAAATACAGGACACAGAGGTTTGTTTTACAAACAGTGGTTTATATACATACATACACATGGTAGGCAGGCAAGCAATCAATCTTCTCCAACTCTACACAGAGAACTACAATGCAGGTAGGACACAACGAGGAGAGAGAGAGAGAGAGACACCCTCTCATGGCCTCCCTTATATAGACAGCTTCTTAACCCATCTTCTTAAAGTGGCAGTAACCCTGCTGACTCATCCTCAGTCTTAAAGGGTTGGTCAGCTTTAAATCATCATTACCATGACATTAATTCTGATAATTCTTTTGCTTTTTGTATATATTGTGATCACTCCATGATAACTGTAGTTTGTCTTTGTCTGCTGGTAGGATGATAGTCTAGTCCTTTGTTGGTTTGTTTGGTGTTTTCTTGGTTCTCTGTAACAAATCCTGTGGTTCTGAATGCTCCTTTTAAGACTGCAAAGAATTCCAGTTGATTGACATCATTTGTATTATAGTTGAGGCCTCTCAGTTCTTCAGACTTCTTATCTTGCAGTTGCTGTTGGATAGGCTTCCCTGTGGCAGTGCCGTCACTCTGGAAAGTTATATATTATTTTAGACTGTTGGCTCCCTTGAGTCTACAGTGGATCAAAAGTTAGGATATACTCTGGGAGCTCAAGGGCCAGGCTGGTTGCTTGCCCTCCATTGCCCACGGCTCCAGGCAGCCCGCACCACTATCTGGGGGTCCTCTGTGTGGCCTGAGAGGGAGGGTGAGGCTCCTTTGGTGGACAAGGGTTTGGGCTCACCCTGGTCTCGCCTTCCTCTGCTGGAGACAATAGATCCCCTCTCAGCCCCACCTGGCCATCACAGGTGCCCCCTGATGTGAGTGACATTGAGCTGCCAAGCCCACCCTGACTATGCCCACCCCATCCATGCCAATACCAGCCACCCGAGGTCAACCACAATCCTGGTGCCTGATGCGGCCCTCTATGAAATTGAGTTTGACACCCCTACTGTATATAGAAATAATAGAACAGTAACCTAGGATGACAATTGAGCCCAAATTTTCTATTGCTAAGCAAGGCAGCTGTTAATTGAATTGTGGCCCATTTTACAACCTTTTTGCTGTGGTTGTTAAGCAAATCGCTGCAGCTGTTAAGTGAATCCTGTGGTTGCTAAGTGAATCTGGCTTCCCCCATTGGCTTTGATTGGCAGAAGGTTGTGAAGGTAACTTTGAACAGCCATTAAATGGAGGGTAACTTTGAACAGTCATTAAATGAATAGTTGTAAGTCAAGGACTACCTGCATTAATTTAATTAATCATTCTAATATATATTCTACATGTGCTGAACTGATGCTGTCACAATTTTATATTGTTTTATTTCTCAACCTCCACCATTTCATTGTTCTCCCACTGCCAACCAGAATAATTGGGCTGACAGCACTCACAGCATTGCCTCCTCCACCATCACGAGTGGTACCGGCCAATTCCAGTGGAGTGAGATGTTCTTCGCCCCATTGGACCCTCACAAAGGACTTTAAAGGTAATTACCAATACCTTGAATTGCACCTGGAAGCAGGTTGGTAACCAATGCAGCTCATGGAGCAGTGGGCTCCATGGGACCATTTTGGGTGGCCCAAAACTACCCGTGCTGCCACTCTATACCAGCTGAAGCTTCTGAATATTCTTCAAGGGTAGCCCCATGAAGAGCACATTACAATAGTCCAGTCAAGAGATGACTAGCGACTGAACAACTGAGCGCAGGGAATCTGGTCCAGGAAAGGCTGCAATTGGTGCACAACAGAAAGTTGTGCAAAGACTCTCTTTGCCATGATTGCCAACTGTTCTTCAAACAGGAGTTGTGAGTCCAGGAGATCCCCCCACCCCAAGTTGTGGACTGGGTCTTTCTGGGGCATTGCCACTCCATTCAGAGTCAAAGATGACAAAGTCCTGGATCCCAGAGCCCCATGTATGCAAAGCCATTTGGTCTTACCAGGGTTTATTCGAAGCCTGTTGTCCCCCATCTAAGCCCCCACAGCCTCTAGGCACCACAAAGGGGCACCATAGCATCACTAAGGTCACCAAAATAGAAATATTAGGGTTGGGTGTCATCGGCACACAATATATACCTCAACCTGTGGCAATGGATGATTTCATCCAGCGGTTTTGATGTTGAAAAGAAGTGGAGAAAGTACACAACAAAATATTTATTTAGTTCAATTTATTTATTTAGTTCAATTTATATGCCACCTTTCTCCGGAGACTCAGGGCTGCTAAAATAGCAGCCAAAGGCTGGACCTTTCACTCCCTATCAATACCAGTTAGGACCTGCCACAGAGAAAGGAGCTAAACCAGACTCCCTGTGGAAGAGGGCATCATACAAGCGTCAGGGACACCAGGATGTGATCTGTCCATGACAAGGGAGATAATCTTACATCAGCAGTACTTACGACTGATCCTTGAAGTTCTGGCTGTTACACTAATCCCAAAGTCACATAACTGCAATTCAGGTACCTGGCAATCAGCTTACACCTATGACTATTGCAGTGCCTCATTGTCGCATGATCATTTGAGACATTTCCTGCTGGTTTCCCCAAGCAATGGGGAAGCCAGCAGGGAAAATTGCAAGTTACTCTGGTAAGTCCCCCCAGTATCCCTGCACTCATGCACAGCATGCATTGAATCTCTCAAAGCCTTCTCCACCCCTTGTGGCAGCCCCCTCATTCACTCCTTATTGGGACTGTAAACTCTTCCCATTTAACAAAATGAGGGTCTTGTAGTGATGACCTCAACTGACATCCAGAACTGCCCACACTAAGCAATGCAATCACATGATGTCATGCTTTACAACTGCCTCACTTAGTGACAGCAATCCTGATTCCAATTGACATCGTACTCCAAGGACTATGTGTAATCTGAACATGTTGTTGGGTAAACAAATTTTATGAAAGTGGGTTTTCATCAGCTCAAGCAAATTGCACCTGTACCAGGTGTACTATAAAGTTTCAAATTCAATTAAAATGTCTGTTGCATCTCATCGTGGTTAAGAAGCATTATTACTTCCAAATTATGAGCAGAGCTTTCAAAGCATGCCACTTATATTTCAAGGGCAATGTCTAAAAACAGAATGTCAAGAGAAAGAGAGGAAGAGGGAGAAAGAGAAGGAGAAGCAGGAATAGACCTGGCATTAATATAAATATATATACATACACATAAATACATACACACATACACATACATGTACATGTATACATATGCATATGTAATATATATATTGTGATTATATATATATATATATATATATATATATATATATATATATATATATATATTTGTTTCCATTTCTATACCGCTCTTCTCCAAATAGGACTCAGGGCGGTGAACAGCCAAAGTAAAAAACAGAACATACAAAATTTAAAAAACAGTTTAAAATAATTAAATATTTTGGCCGTAAATTAAAACAATCCAATTTAAAATCAATTTAAAATTTAACTCAAGCCAGCCCAGCTAGTTGAAATAAATAGGTTTTCAGGGCCCGACGAAAAATCCGGAGGTCTGTTATTGTACGTATATATGGTGGTAGTCAGAATATTGTCCCCTAAAATAGTCATAAATATATAAAAAGAAATTTGGCACTTGTACCCCTCAACTTTCAAAGTTTACTATTTTTAATTGCAAATGTATTACTTCCAATCAGTGGTGGGATTCTACCAGTTCAGACCGGTTCGGGAGAACCATTTGTTCCAACTTTCAGCTGTGAGCAAACCGATTCTCTCTCTCTTTGAAGTGAGGCCACCCACCCAACCCTGTGTTATACTTACTTATATTTCTGCTTCCAAAGGCCAGCTGATCGGGGCGGCAGAATGGATTGCCGCTCCTCAGCTGTTTTCCTTTCTCTCAGCAACGTGGAAGTTCAATTTTTGGCAAAGTGAGCACGCGCATGCAGTGTACATCTGGCACGCGCAGGCTCAGCAAACCAGTTGTTAAACCAACCAGTAGGATCCCATCACTGCTTCTAATTGCATCATCAGCCTGGAAATAAGTTCTGATGTTCTTTTTATTATGACAAAAATAGGAGCCAGATTCTTGTTAATGGGTTGAAGAAACCCATGTATTAATTTAATAAATGTCTATGCTCCCTATGTCACTGATACAGCAATTCTGAATAGTATCTCAGTCTTTGATCAACTGTGAGAGTAAAAGTATGGCAATGGCAATAATCAATGTTGATTAGAGGGCAGTGCAATATGTACACAGTAGATTCAAGTCTGAATTACTTTTAATAGATGACAAATTATAAAACAGTGAATCCTCTCTACTTCAGGACAAGGGACATAATATTGTTCTTCATTAATAAGGTATATTTAAAAAGAAAACATGTCCTAAGTGTATGTTACTACATGTAATGCATGCTCTCTCAGTAGGAAATAGTGTGTTGGCTTGCAAGGTATTCTCTAAAATAGAGATCCTAGTAGCTTGCATGGAGTAGTATAAGAAAACATGAGATAAAACTGAGTATTGGTTGCACTTATGCACTGGTCAAACTGTGTCTCAACTGCCAAATGCTGTCTTTACAGCCAGCAGGGAAAACTACATACGGTATATAATTGAGCTTTAATTGAGAATATGGCAAATCAGGAAAAAACATAAAAATAAATGGAAATTCAACAATCAGAGCTTAGCTAAGAAGTACACTTTAAGAGAAAAAGAAATTGTGTCAATTGTGAATGGGTGATGAATGTGGACTGAACGGAAAGTGAATAACCAGAATGAAAAGTACATTGATGTGATCTGGTTGTATAATTGGAAGGAATGAAGCAATGAGGACGATACACACACACACACACACACACAAATATAATTGTGTGTGTTGATAAGCACGCATACATACAGAGAAATAGAGAAAAAATGAGTCAAGATGAAAAGAAATGCTGAGAAAGTCCTAACTAGCTGAAACTGGTGAGATTTTCAAAAAGAGAGGTGAGAAGTTTAAGGAATAAAAGGCAACGCATGAAATGGTTTATGGATATAGTTGAAACAAGGACATCTTTCAGGGATAGGAAAGCATGAGACCATAAAGGATAATGTTGACGTAAGCTAGATTTAACTATAATTCCCTTTCTCTTTCTTATGCCTTACTTTAATTCATTTGGCTTACTATTTATTATTCCTCGTTTTGGCTTTGCAAGGCATTGTTCAAAAGGGAATAGCTTGATGGCTATATTTTCTTATTTATATATACAACCAATACACCTATGTTTTAATTGGTTTGAAGTTAAATGGGATGTAAATAATTTTGTAAGCAACTGTGTGCTGCGTTAAAATACAAAAATTACCAAGTCAAATAACCAGGCCAGTAATGATTTTTTAAAAAATCCTTGCTCTCAGATTTAAACAGATTTATTGAATATGAGGTGATAACATTTATTGTTAGATTAGTATTCTATATAAATATGATGAATAAATAAATTCACAATATCATAACATCTGTGAATGTAATAAGTTCAGTGCTAGTCATATTATTAGTAGAATAAAGATGTTTGTGCAACATATGTCATTTTGTTAAATTTCATGACAAGTAATGAATCTCAGTTTATTTGTCTGGTGAGTAAAGTTATTAAACAGATGTTACAGGAAACTAAAGAAACAAAAATAAAGGTTTATTTAGCATTATTAAATATAGGTCAGTATCTATATAATCCTGCAATTTGTTTTTTTTAATAGAATAGTTCCTACTATATTGTGTAAGCTAATGATACTTCATATTCAAAAAAATAAAGAAAAATAAAAGGCAATATGTGAAAAGAAAACATATAATGGCAAGTACTGGTATAATGAAGTAACTTAAGAAGGGAGACTGTTCCACATTTTTTTGAGATTAAGGGTAATACTTGAGTTTTGTATTTTAAAAAAATCAAAAGCAGTTGTAATCCATACATACAGTATCTGAAGTTGTTCACCAGTAACCTTACCATTAGGTACGGGGAATGTTTCTGGAGAATTAGGACCATGTTAGTAAAACAAGATACCAATTTAAGTTTACACCAGAGTACCATCAAAATGATCACATAGTTCTAATTGATGAGTAAACAATATGCTGTAGACAAGTCTTTTGTTTGATGCCCAGAAAAAAAGTAAAATGAAAGAATGTAAAAGCTATTGTTGGTTTAAGAATTAGGAACGTTGAGTTAGTTATCAATGGACTATAGGCTGTGACTAAATCCTAAAGATATGTACAGTAGCATTGTTGTTGTTGTTATGGTTTATCGCACGGTTAGCCAGATGTCAGACAGAATTTGGCATTTTTATCCACCTATCCAGTCCTTCCCAAGGACATGGGATAGGTAGGTGTGGATGTTTGCTGATGTTAGAAGTATCGTTGCAAGCTATTCTGAGTAAATCCGCCTTTTGCAATTGATTGACGGTGAATTTGTCAATGCTGAATGATGTTCAATGGTGCTCCAGTTGTTTTGGACCTATAACTTATTAGGTCTATTACTTATTATTTCCACATATCCAATATAAGCCATCTGGAGCATGCCAATTAAGAGTTACCACATCCGTCCATAACCCACTCAATCTAGTTATATTTTCAATGGGTTTACTAGGTTGCGTCAGTCCAGACTGAAAGGTGACAGCAAGCGAAGAAAACACCCTTGCATGTAATGTATGATTTTTTACACTTACCATTGCATTATATTTTCCTCCTGTTAGTCCTATGCATAAGAAAATTATTCTCAAATATTGAACCATTGCATTAAATCAATCCATTCTATACCATCAGGGATTATGATATCACTATCTCCTAAGACTACTGTGTTCAAATCAGGTGGTTCTGATTCAATATCGAAAACTTCTGGTGCAGGATATATATAGGAATAGAGTTTCTATGGGGAGCAATCCCTTGCACATTTCTAAACTGATAAGGTGGAGACTAGCTCCAGATAAGAAAAGGTTGTTAATACAATTTGGGGTCTGGCTTATCTCTTTTGTGAACTCTAAACAACCTTTTTCCTTACAATTATGCCCCTTCTGATGTCAGACCTCATTTTAATGAACATGTGTGATGACATGGGATGCAAATATGTAACATGTTTGACTACATGTAACTGATTTCCTATGCAAAGGGGAGGTTACTTTCTGGTAGATCAACAGTGAAGTCCATGACAATCTCCTCCCACAGCTGGGAGGGGTCAGCCCCGGCCTGTAAGAGGCTGAGCAGTTTTCCTGTCCGCTGTTTTGTGGCTGCACAGACTGGACAGCTTTTGACATAGCTCTCTATGTCAGCCTTCATTCGTGGCCACCAGAACTGCCAATGTTCTGTCCCCCATCCCCACACAGACAAACACACAACCAGGCACGCCTGCCAAGTTTTTATTAAGCAATCAGACTAGAAACCCTTGCAGATAAGAGTTTTGGCAGTAAACTACAAAATGCCTGCCAAGTCAGTTTTCATTCACAGTAAGCAAGAGAGAGTTTATCCTCAGTCCGGTTCAGTAGCAAAAAGTAATCCACAAAGCAAGAGTTAGCCAAGGTCCAATCCAAATAAGCCAGATTCCAGGTAACGCGATGTGACTCTCAGGTTTTTAACTTTGACTGTCACAAAGCCTGAAGAGCAATCACACCCACTTTTATTCCTTGTGGGGTGTGGCTCAGTGACTCAGCTCAATCTCTGGCCCTCCCACACCTCTTTCGTTGCTGCGCACACTTCTCCCTCCGACGCTGCCTGGGATCAAGCCAGGATTCATCATCCTCGCTCCCTATCTGTTGTTGTTCCGATATGCTTTCCTCCTGGCATATCCCAGGCTGTTCCTCTTGGCCTTTGGATGAAACCTGAGGCCTTGCCAGAGAGGAGGGTCCTGGAGAGGGAGGCCTTGTCAGTTCCTCCCCATCATCTTCTGAGTCCTCTTTCTCTGTTAGGACAAGCTTGGGAGTCAGGGTCACAACAGCCACCTAGTGAGGTGTAGGGTTTTTAGTAACCCAAAATGGCTGGCTTGTTTGATGTCATGGCACTGTTGCAGCAACCTAGGCCTCATGGTAAGTGGCACATACACTTTGCTGCCTTTCCGTGCAATGCCGTCCCCTTGGGTGATTAGTTACTGGTTCTCCTGAAGCCATGGGTTGGTCAATAATGGAGAGGAGAAAGTAATGTTTGACTATCTTCAGTAGAGCCTCCATGGACAAGTATCATCTATCTGACACAGGAAAATTCTTTCTTTCTTTCTTTCTTTCTTTCTTTCTTTCTTTCTTTCTTTCTTTCTTTCTTTCTTTCTTTCTTCAACTATTAGCTGTGGAAGCAATCCAGAAAATGATGAGTACATTCTCATTTAGTTTCCCAATTTTGTAGAACCTTATTCTGGGTATTATTAAGAATTTGGGAAGTATTAAATATTTTTGCTTAATATTTAATATTTTAAATTTTGAGTAATGGTGGGCCCCAGTCTTGCCTTTGGCTATAGGTGGCTGCATATAGTCCTATCGCAGTATGGGAACATGCTCTTGTGCTGATATGTTGATCTCTCCTGATTTGTCTTCCTAAGAAGAGAGGAAAAGTCGGCCTAGTAGCTTTCTCTTACATTGCATGATTATATAATTACGCCTATCAAGATTCAAGAGCCAACCATGGCTAGTTAAGTTCAACTAAGTTTCGATTTTTTCCCATACCTAATTTTGTGAATTAATCTGTTTGGATTTGACATTGAACCATTTAAAGGTATTTTACTAACAAGATCCTAGGAGTATGTGGAATCGTGGCAAAATGAAGGTGGACACTTCAGGTTCTGGTGAGCTGTGGCTTGTACTCACTGTGCCTTTGACTTCTCTGGCACCTGTGGCAAAAGGCTGATGTCCAGGTGACTTAACCAGATTCGAAGGCTGCAAAAAACCCAAATCAGTTATGGCATTTATGACTTTTTTAAAAAAGTTTTTTTAACAGCTGATTTGTCTCCTGTGTGACCACGGGTCATTCAAGCAAGGGAAGCTGCACATCTCACCTAGTCTATCCAAGGGAACCTCCAGGGGAGAAGGTTTGCATATCCCATGTGTGGAAGGGAGAATCTGTTTTCCTGCTGGTGGACATAACTGAGAGCTATAGCAACGGAACAGTAAATGCTCGATAACAACAATATGGAACCTGAGTTGAAATATTAATAATAGATAGAAACCTGGGCAGAGAAACTACAGCCACAGTTTGGAACTGCGAGCACGCGCATGTACGCTCTCACTTTGCTCTTGCGCAGTGCTTCTGCGCATGTGCAGAAGCTTCTGGGCATGTGCAGAACCTCACAAAGCGTCTGTGATGACATCTGGGTGGGTGGGTGGAGCTTCCCCCAGCCGCTGCTACTGAGTTGCCCGAATTAGGGATTCTAACTCTTTTCTAAAATGGCACAAAGCAACAACTACATTTCGCAAATCACGGGGTGCTTTAACCAGTAGTGGGTTTCATTTTTTAAAAATAGTTTTTATTTTGCATTTTTCACCTTTAAAAACAGAAAAAACAGAAAAGCTAACGATAAAAGCAAGACAAATATAATATATAATATTTTTACTGCCTCCCGCTTCGGCATGCATATTCTGCTTTTATAATAAAACTCTTCTATGATACCTTTCTATCCTTTATAACAACTTTAACCACTATTATAACCATACTAACTACATATATTTACATTGTATTTACATAGTCAATAATTTAACTTTAACAGTATTTAATAATTTTAATTTTTGTTTGATCTATATTTATTTAAATTTTCTATTTCTTATTTTGGTTTCTGTTTTCTAGCCAGTTATACAATCTATTCCACACTTTATAGTAATCCAAATCTTCTCTTTCTTTTATTTCCATAGTCATTTTTTTTTCATTTCTGCACATTCAAGTATCATTCTTGTTAGATCGGCACAGGAAATGGAAGACGTGACCAGCTCGTTACATTAGTAACCTTTATTGAGTACAAGAAACAGTAGCAAGACTGGCTGTGCGCTGCCGGAGCTCTCCTTATATTCGCTCCGGCAGACGCAACGCCCCCTGACAGGGATTCAAATCTTCCCGCCCGGTGGCTGGCAGCCAATCCGGGCGGATGTCCTTATAAGGACATAACACTCCTCCCCCCTAGTCCAAAGAAAAAAACAGTTCAGTGTTCGTCAATAAACGTGACGTAGTCCCGCAGGTACGTAGGACGCCTAGGCACCCTACTTGACCTGCGCAGTCTCATTTCTTCCGCGTCCCCGCCCTGGACGGACGGGGTTCCTGTGGCTCCTGGCTCCTTCCCCGGAACCGGGCTCGGTTCGGCTGGCGAGTGTGCGGGGTCACCCTCAGCGCCTCCGGCCGGACCGCAAACCTTGGATGGCTGGTTCTGGTGGTCTTCCTCCTGGCCTGTGGATCTTTCGCCTCGGCGGTGCTGTTCGGTCTCGACCCGGGA
This sequence comes from Arizona elegans, assembly GCA_022577455.1. Lineage (NCBI taxonomy): Eukaryota > Metazoa > Chordata > Lepidosauria > Squamata > Colubridae > Arizona > Arizona elegans. The sequence continues at coordinate 97,262,249 of JAKOOJ010000006.1, read as the reverse complement.
AGAGCGTCTGAGTCTCGGTAAGACCCCGACTGTCACTTGCTCTTCCTGGGTCTCCCGGTGGCTGCGGTTCTGCTGCGGCCCAGTTCGCTGTGGTCCGGCGGGTGGTTCGGGCCGGTGCCCTTGGGTCCGGTCTGCTCGCTGTGGGTGGTGTTGGCTCGGGTAGCGGTGTCCGACCTTGCAGGGGTGGCGCAGGTCTCCTTTGCCGGGCTGGCGCTGGCCTTCCCCGTCGGGTTGGTGGTGGTCGACCTGGTCGGGGTGTCGTTGTGGGGCTTCCTCCTCGGGCTGGTGGAGGTCTCCCCTGCCGGGGTGGCGCAGGCCTCCCTGGCCGGGTTGTTGTCGGCTTTCCCTTTCCCCTAGTCCCTGGTCTACCGCCAGTTGGTGGTTGGGGTCGTCTGGGTTGGGTTGTTGTTGCCGGGTTGTTTCTTGCGTTGGGCGGGGGTCCCCCTCGCCAGGGAGTCGTGTGCCACCCTCGCCCATCTGCTGTGGTATGCCCATCTGCTGTGGTATGCCCATCTGCGAAGGTCCCCGGTCTACTCGCCTTGCGTTGAGGTCTCCCTGGTAGGGCTGCCGTGGGTTGCCTTCACTGGTGGGGTGCGGTGCTCCCCTTCTGGGCAGGTCCCGGTCTACCTGCGGGCTGGGTCGGGGGTCCCTGGGCCTGCTATGCCGGGTGCCCACCTGGTCGGGTTGGTGTTGCCATCCCCCGTGTGGTTGGCCCCGGTCTACCTCGCTGCACTGCCGACGTGACAGTGCCTGGTAGTGTGCTGGGCCGACCTCGTCGGGATGGCGTTGCTCTGCCTCGCAGGGGTGTGGTAGGCCTACCTCGTCTGGGTGTTGTAGGCCTACCTCGCCAGGGTGTTGCAGGCCTACCTCGTCTGGGTGTTGTAGGCCTACCTCGTCAGGCTGGTTTTCGTGTGCTCCCCCCCACCTTTTCCGGAGTTGGTCGATGTGACGTCTCACGACCTGTCCATCTTCCAACTCGACGGTGTAGGATTTGGGGCCGGTTGTGCTGGCAATCTTCCCCTTCAGCCACTTAGGAGAGCCGTTGAAATTCAGCGCGAAAACTGAATTTCCTTTGCTGAAGGCGCGAAGCGGGCGGCTGGCGGTTGCGGTCACTTCCGGGCTGTATTGGGGGTGCAGCCGGTCCAAGGGTGATCTCAACCTTCTGCCCATGAGGAGTTCGGCCGGGCTCTTGTGGGTGGTGGCATGCGGCGTGATGTGCTGGGTGAGGAGGAAGTTGTCGATGCGTTCTTGCCAGTCTCCCGGGCCCATCTTGGTGAGGGCTTCTTTTGTGAGCCGGACCATCCGTTCCGCTTGTCCGTTTCCGGCCGGCCTGTATGGAGCGGAGAGGGCATGGCGGATGCCCAGTCCTGCCAGGAAGGACTCCATGGCCAGGGATGTGAGCTGGGGGCCGTTGTCCGAGACCAGCACGTCCGGTAGTCCGTGTGTGGCAAACAGGCGGCGCAGGGCTCGGATCGTCGCTTCTGTTGTGGTAGATGCCATGGGTATCACCTCGAGCCACTTGGAGAAGGCATCTACCACGATGAGGAGGTGCCGCCCTTGCATCGGGCCCGCGAAGTCGATGTGGACCCTCGACCATGGGTTGCTGGGGGTCTCCCAGTTCGTGACTTCGGATTGTGGCGGTGCTGGGCGGACTTCTTGGCACGGGTCACATCTGGAGACCCATTGTTCAATGTCTCTGTCCAGTGAGGGCCACCAGACGTAACTCCGTGCCAGGGCCTTCATGCGGACGATGCCTGGATGCCCGTTGTGCAGTGTCTCTAGCGTCCGCCATTGCAGAGTGCTTGGGATCAGCACCCTGTCTCCCCATAGCAGACAGCCCTTAATGGTGGACAGCTCCTTCTGTTTCCTGGTGAACGGGCTGAACCTCTCCTCCGTCTGTTCCGATGGCCACCCCCTGAGGATCCAGGACCTTACTTGGCGGAGGGTGGGGTCTCTCTGGGTGTGTGCGGCCACATCTGCGGAGGAGACTGGACAGCTGGCGTCGTCATCTATGTGGAATAGATGGAGCGTGGGGGCTGGGTCTTCCACCGGGTTCTTCGATGGGCATCTACTGAGTGCGTCGGCATTTCCTATGGCTGTGCCTGGCTGGTGCACGAGCCTATAGGAGTAGCCGGCTAGGAAGATGGCCCATCTCGTCATCCGTGGAGACATGAAGGTCGGGGTGGGTTGGTCACCTGCGAGGAGTCCCAGGAGTGGCTTGTGATCGGTGATTATGGTGAAACGCCTTCCGTACAGGTATTCGTGGAAGCGCTTCACCCCTGCCACGATTGCCAGGGCTTCTTTGTCCAGCTGGCTGTAGTTCCGCTCTGCGCCGGACATGGTTTTCGAGAAGTAGGCGATGGGGGCTTCCGTGCCGTTGGGCAGCTCGTGGCTGAGGACTGCCCCCACCCCGTATGGAGACGCATCACACGTCAGTTGATGGGCAGCGTCTCGCTGTATTGGATGAGGACGCTTTCGGACGTCAGTAGTCCCTTGATGGCCCGGAACGCTGCTTCCTCTTCCTGGCCCCACTTCCAGGAAGCCGATTTCCCCAGCAGGCGGTGGAGTGGCTCAGCAACTGTGGCTTTCTGTTTTAAGAAAATGGCGTAGAAGTTGAGCAACCCAAGGAAAGCCTGAAGCTCCGTTTTGTTTTTTGGGCTTGGAGCTTCATGGATTGCTTCCACTTTTGATTTAGTGGGGTGGATGCCTGTGCTATCAATGAGGTAGCCCAGGAACTCGACTTCCTGTACTCCTATGATGCACTTGTCCCGCCTGACCCTCAAGCCCTTGGCCTTGAATCGCTGCAGGACAAGCCTAAGCCTTTCAAGGAGTTGGGCTCTTGAGTCCCTGGAGACGAGCACATCGTCGAAGTAAGGCACCACCCCTGGAACGCCTTGGAGGAGGCGTTCCATCATGGATTGGAAGATGCCGGGGGCAGCGCTGACTCCAAATTGGAGCCGGTTGCATTTGAATGCCCCCCTGTGCGTGACAATTGTTTGAGCCTCCGCCGTTTTTTCATCCACTGGCAGTTGCTGGTAAGCCTGGGCCAGGTCCAGTTTCGCAAAAATTGATCCAGATCCCAGGGAATGCAGCAGGTGTTGCACCACTGGGACTGGGTATGCGCTCTGTGCCAACGCCTTGTTGATGGTACAACGGTAGTCGGCGCAGATGCGCACAGACCCATCATGCTTCAGTGGGGTCACAATGGGGGTCTCCCATGAGGCATGATCGATCGGTTCCAGGACGCCCTGGGCGATCAGCTTATCCAGCTGCTCATCTACTTTGGGCTGCAGGGCAAACGGAACTCGGCGGGGCTTTAGCCTAATTGGGGTGATTCCCTTGTCCAGATTGAAAGAGATTGGCCTCCCCACAAATTTCCCCAGCTTACCATCGAAGACTTCCTTGAACTCTTCGATGAGGTAGTCGAGTTCGTCCCTGCCAATTTGGTTGATGCCTTCGATTGAAAGCCCCAGCGGCTTGAACCACTCCACCCCTAGCAGGTTCGGTCGGCTGTCCTTTACGATGGTGATGGGGAGCTTGCCTTCAAACTGCTTGTAGGTGACTCGGATGTTGGCTCTTCCTAGCACTCCGATGGGGTTTCCCCCGAAGTCGACGAGCTTGGAGTGTAGTGGCTTCAGCTCTCGCTTGGTGATGCTGGGTTGCAGGTGCTTCAACTGCTGCCAGTCCATGATGGAGTAGACCGAGCCCGAGTCTACCTCCATTTTGCAGGGTGCTCCCTCCACGTGGATGGTCACGTGGAACTTGGTGGCCTTGTCTGAGGTCGTGTGTGCGATGGTCGTCTGGTGGACCGCTCCGCTCCGGGGGAATTCGTCGTCTCTGCGTCTGGAAGGGCCAGAGGACCGTTTGGATGATCTCTGGTACTCCTTCCGATTCTCGCGGGAACGGTGGCTGGAGGGCTCTGGGGCTGGTTCCTCAGCTCTGCATGCTTCGGCGATGTGACCCCTTCTGTTGCAGCGTCGGCAGGTCGCATCTCTCCACTTGCAGGTTGCTCTGGCATGGTCCCCTCTGCAGCTGGCGCAGCGCTCCCCTTTGTAGTTCCGTTGGGCGGTTTCCCGCCTTGGGGGTCTGGATACCTTGTGGACGGTGGACTCTCCCTCCGACTCGGATCCAGCCGTGGAATCCTCCGTTGATGATTGCTCTGTGGAGCGAATCTTGTGGATTCCCTTAGCTCTGCTTACTGCGGCAGCTGCTTTCTCCGAGATTTCGGATGCGGTGGCTTCCTCCACCACATCCTTGAGCACGAGCTTCTTCCTGCTCAGGAATTTCTTTTGCAGGCCCCTGTCCCTCATGCCGAAAACCACGCGGTCAGCGATGGCATTGTCCACGTGGTCGAACTCACAGCTGGCTGCGATCTGGCGTAGGGCGGCCACGAATTCCTTGATCGTCTCACCTTCCTTCTGGTCCCGTTGATGGAAGGTGAAACGGTTCGCCACCGGTGTTCCTGTTGGGGCATAGTGGTCCTCCAGGATCTGCAGCAGGTCTGTCCATGGCACTTCTTCGATGTCTCGTGGTGCTACGAGATCGATTGCCATGTCGAGGACCTCGGAGCCGCAGTTGGCCAGGAAAATGCCCTTCTTCCGGTCATCATCGGCATCCCTGATGTTGTTGCCTCTCAGGTATTGCCGGAATTTCACTACGTAGGATTTCCACTTGTCCTTCCCTGGGCGGAAAGGAGCAAGGGCTGGCAAAGTGACTTCAGCGGATGCCATGCCTTTGGAAATGCCTACTGTAGTTCCCGGTGCCGGAGTCTTGTCTAGTTGGCTTGGTGCCGCGAGGTTCGTTCTTCTCTCTAGTCCTTCGTCGCCAGTGTTAGATCGGCGCAGGAAATGGAAGACGTGACCAGCTCGTTACATTAGTAACCTTTATTGAGTACAAGAAACAGTAGCAAGACTGGCTGTGCGCTGCCGGAGCTCTCCTTATATTCGCTCCGGCAGACGCACCGCCCCCTGACAGGGATTCAAATCTTCCCGCCCGGTGGCTGGCAGCCAATCCGGGCGGATGTCCTTATAAGGACATAACAATTCTGATCACTAATTCTTCTTTTTTTTTATTTTAAAAACAAACTTTATTCAATATAAAAAGATAAAAGATTGTACAAGACGTTCTTAATTCTAAAAAAGAAAGTACAATTCTAAATTACATATATACTAAAACTAACAAACAGGGTTATCTATCTATAATATTTGAACATGTAAATATATATATACATTAACCTTGATTTCTTAATGACGGTGTAAATTTGTTACCTTTAATTTCTTACTGTATTTGACTTTAGTTTTTTTCCATCGATTGATCCATTCATACCATCTGTCCCATATTTGGTAATACTGTGAGTCTTCCTTGTTGTTTAATTTTAAAGTTAATCTAACCATTTCTGCACATATAAATATCTTTTGGATTATTTGTTGTTCTGTTGGCAACTGTTCTAATTTCCAGGATTGGGCTAGGGTTAATTTAGCGTAATTATATGTAATGTGATGTATTTTATTTCTTTTCTACTACTTTTTTTAAGTATGCCTAATAAAAAAATTTCAGGTTTTAGGTCAATTTCTTCTTCTGTTATTTCTGTTATCCATATTTTAATTTTCATCCAAAAATTTTTAATTTTTGGGCAGAGCCACCAAAGATGATAAAAGGTTCCCAGTGATTGTCTGCATTTCCAACATATTGGATTACAATTTGCATACATTTTTGACAATCTAGCAGGGGCTAGGTACCACCTATACCGCACCTTGTAGTGGTTCTCTTTGTATGTTGTTGCCTTTGTTATTCTACAATTATTTTCCCATATCATTTCCCACTTTTCCAATTGTATATTTCTTCCAATGTTCCTAACCCAAGCTATCATTTGGTCTTTGACTATGTTTTCTGCCAAGTCGAACTCTAGTAGGTATTTATAGATCTTTGAAATTAATTTTCCCTCTTTAGTTTCAAATAATTTATCTAATTGGTTAGATTTTATATCAACTCCTCCTTCTTCACTGTCTTTTTTATATCTAGTTTGTATTAGTAAATACGGCCATCAGTCTATTTCTATACCCTGGTCCCTGAGCTCTTGGCGAGATTTGAGTCTCCCATTAATATCCAGAATTTCTTTGTATCTTATTATTTTTTGAGTAGCTGATGTGTTGGGGTGCATTGTATTGGGGTGCATTGTTGCCTCTAATGTAGATATCCAGCCTGGGACTTTCATGTAATGCTTACGTTTAATTTCCAACCAGGTGTCAATTAGTGAATTTCTTATTATATGGTTTTTAAAATGTTTGTATGTTTTGTTTCCGATGTTCCACAAGTAAGCATGCCAGCCTTTTAATAAATCATGACCTTCCAATTTCAATACTCTTTGGTTATCCAAATTAACCCAATCCTTAATCCATATTAGACTTGCCGCTCTATAATATTTTTCCCAGACTGGTAGGCCAAAGCCTCCTCTGGATCTATCATCTTGTAGTGTTTTTAAATTTATCCTCGATTTTTCCCGTCCCATATAAATTTTGCGATTAATTTATTCAAATTTGTAAAAAAAAAATTCTAATTTAACCGGGATAGTTTGGAATAAGTAGAGGAGCCTTGGGAGTATATTCATCTTTATTGCCGCGATTCTTCCTAGCAGTGATAGTTTAAGTTTTTCCCATCTCTCTAGGTCTTTTTTAATTTGTTGTATTAGTTCTCCATAGTTGTTATCTTTTTTTAAAAAAATAATCTTTATTTACATTTTCCATTAAAAACAAACAAAAAATAACAACACACCATATAAATAACATACAACACAAAAAACATTACAAATAACAAACAAGTGATAGGTGCAGATAGCACCTTAGCAACTAAATATTCAATATAGTATTACATTCCAGGGGAGATAGAACAACTCATATCTCTTTATATATCAGTTAGGTCTAACCGACCTCACTTTCCTTGTATAATATAGTTTTCTCCATAACAACCTTTCCTCTTTTTGTTTGGGTTATGATTTTCTCTTCTCTAGCCAAGTATATAGTTTTTCCCAGGATCAACATGTTTGTGTTTGGTCTCTATCTTTTAATTTTTTAGACAATTTATCTGCTTCCACACAGTCCAAAATCTTTTTTTTTTTAATGAAATTTTATTGAATAAAGAATAAAGAATATATTACAATTCAAACTTAACGGTTCGGCAATGTGTAGTCATATTATATATTTACAAGTGCAGTATCTAATCAATTATCTAAATATTATACAATTTATCCAAAAATTCTTATAAAATTAATTACAGCTAAATTATGATACAATAATATATAGGATTAATTAGTAGTTGTACATTGTTCCTCATAAATATTAATTTTTGCATTTATTTTCCAACCACCTATACCACAGATCCCAAATCGTGTAAAATTCTGAATCCTCCTTTCCGTTTAACACATACGTTAATCTGCACATTTCTGTGCAGTCCAGTACCTTATTGACTATCTGTTCCTCAGTTGGACCTCTTTTCTCTTTCCAATATCTGGCATAGGAGAGTCTAGCGGCTGTGACAATATGCATAATCAAATATTTCTTATCCTTAACAAATGATCGTTTTAGCACTCCCAGGAGATAAATTTCAGGCAAAAAGTTGATATCCTCATTTAATATTTCTTGGATCCATTCTTGGATCCAAAATCTTTTTTATAAATGCTTCCTCTGATGGGATATTTTGATTTTTCCAAAGTTCAGCATATGTCAATCTCGCTGCTGTGATAATGTGAAGGGCTAAATACCATAAATCTTCCTTAATCTTATCCGGTTTGGAGCCGAGCAGGCATGTCTCTGGTGACCATTCAATTTTTTGATTTAAAATCTCATTCAGCCATTTTTTTATTTTTCCCCAAAATTTTTCTGCTTCCAGGCATGTCCACCATTGATGATAGTAAGTGCCTCTTTCTAGCCCACACTTCCAACAATCAGCCAATTGTCCAGTAAACATTTTAGCCAATCTATCAGGGGAGAGGTGCCACCTATATATCATCTTGTAAATGTTTTCTTTGTATGCCGTAGAAACTACTAATTTCATATTCTCCCACCATATCCCTTGCCATTTGTCTAAGTGGATTCAGTACCCAAAATTTTTCCCCCAGGCGATCATTGTATCTTTAATTATCTCATCACCTATCTCTAATCTCATTAATAATTTATAGCTTTTTGAAATCATGCCTTTTTCTTGGCCCATCAAGATTTTATCTAATTCTTGTAAATCCACATATATGCCTTTCCCATCTCTGTCTTTGGATGTATCTCTGGATGTATTCTGTTATTTAATATTATTTTTAATCTATTCGCCATTAAATTCATTAAAATTTTGTAGTCGGTATTTAATAGGAAAATTGGCCTATAATTACTAATTTGTGTTGTATCTATCCCTTCTTTGTAGATTAATGAAATATGTGCTTCTTTCCAAGATTCTGGTATTTTTGCTTCTTTTAATGCCTCATTGTAAACCTCTAATATCCCATTTAATGATGTTCCTAATCCTTTATATAGTTCTATTGGTAGCCCATCTGTTCCCGTGATTTTATTGTTTTTTTGTTTCCTAATAGTTTCCTGTAATTCTTCCATCGTAATCTCCCTATTTAGCATCTTTTTTTCCTCTTCCGTTATCACGGGCATTTCCTCCTTTTTTAAATATTGGTCTATTTCTTCTACTTCCACCTTTTCTTGCTTATATAGGTTTTGAAAGAATTGAATTGCTATCTCTTTCTTTTTTTCTGGGCTCTGATGCAGCTTACCTTCATTGTCCTGTAGTTGATGAATTATTCGTTTTTCCCTTTCTTTTCTTAATTTATAAGCCATCCACCTCCCCGGTTTATTTGCCTGTTCAAATTGATTTTGTCTTATGAATTTTAATGTATTGACATATTTTTCTTGTTCAAGTATATTCAATTTGTGTTTAGCAGCCATCCAATTAACTCTTATCTGTTCATCCCCCGGTCTTTCCTGTAATTTCTCTTCGCAATTTTTAATCTCACTATGAATTTTGTTATATTCCTTTTCCCTCTCCTTTTTTCTTTTGCTATTATAGGCTAATGTTATTCCTCTAATGTAGGCTTTTGTTGTGTCCCACAAATTTTGTAATGATGTCTGGCTTTTATTATTATCCTTGAAGAACCATTTCAGTTCTTCTATTTTTTTTTGTTCAATTTATATACCGCCCTTCTCCCTGAGGACTCAGGGCGGTGCATAGCTAGAATTAAAAATGTGAAATACAAATATTAAAAACAATTAAAATCTATATAAATTTGGCCCAAAAATTTAAATACCAACTATTCTTTCAGTATATTCTTTTTCTTTCATTACTTGTGTATTTATCATCCATCTACTTTTCCCCTTTCTCCATCCTCTCCATTCTATTATTAATGGGTTATGATCAGCCCAATCATTTGTCACTATTTCTACTGATTGGATCTCCTGTGTTAAGGTCTTTGTAGCCCATACCATGTCTATCCTCGACCAAGATTTGTGAGGGTTGGAATAGTATGTATATTTTTCCTCTTTGAGGTTATATAATCTCCAAACGTCTACTAAATTTAGTTCTTCTATGAGGGATAAAAATGTTTTCGGCAACAAATTTTTCTTTTGAGCCCTGCCACTTTGCCAAATTGGTTTATATCTTGTAGTAATATTTGTCCAGATTCTAAAGGTTCTTCTATAATAAGGTGACCAGATTTTAACATTGGTAAAGAGGGACATTGTGGGCGTGGCTTATTTTGTGGGCGTGGCTAGCTGGTCATGTGACTGGGTGGGCGTGGCTAGCTGGTCATGTGACTGGGTGGGTGTGGCTAGCTGGTCATGTGACCGGGTGGCCATGGCTATGCGTATAGGGTAAGGTGAACAGATTTTAACATTGGTAAGAAGGACACCATTGTGGGCGTGACTTATTGTGTGGGTGTGGCTTGGAGGCCATGTGACTGGGTGGGCGTGGCTAGCTGGTCATGTGACCGGGTGGCCATGGCTATGTGTATAGGGACTACTCAGAGGGCTGAAAAGTCATTTCTGACAGGTCCTCACACTTTTGACTGGTCCTCACACTTATGACCATCCTCACATTTATGCCCGTGCAGTATTCTTAACAACCATGTCACTCATTTCACAACTGCTTCTCTTCACCATGGTGACAAGATAGGGCAAAAACGTAAAATGTGAGGACAGTCGTAAGTTCGAGGACTGGTCAAAAGTGTGAAGACCAGTCAAAAATAACTTTTTCAGCCCTCTGAGTAGTCCATATGCACAAATGGACTAACCAGAGGGCTGAAAAAAGTCATTTCTGACAGGTCCTCTCACTTTTGACTGGTCCTCACACTTATGACCATCCTCACATTTATGCCTGTGCAGCATTCTTAACAACCATGTCACTCATTTCACAACTGCTTCTCTTCACCATGATGACAAGATAGGGCAAAAATGTAAAATGTGAGGACAGTCATAAATTCGAGGACTGGTCAAAAGTGTGAGGACCAGTCAAAAATAACTTTTTCAGCCCTCTGAGTAGTCCATATGCATTAAAGGATACAGCAATAGAGAGGGATGAAGGAATGGAAATTAGAGTAGGAGTGAGGGTAAGAGAGGGAGGAAGAGAGGAGGAGAAGGAGAAAGGAAGAGGAAGTAGGGAGGAGAAAAAGAGGGTGGGGGGAAGAGAAAGTAAGAAGGAAAGAAAAGAGAATGGTGGTAGGTTTGAGGAGAAAGATTGCTGTACAATAAAAAAGATGAAAGGGAAGAAAGCCAACCCCAAGCAAATATAAAGATATTAAGATTAAGAATGAATTGTTAAACTTTAAAGAATAAAAGAGAACAAATATGAATAAATAGCAATAATTAGAAACACACATACAAACATGCAATGTATTTTCTTTGAACAGAATATTTGGCTGGTTCACAAATTTAAACAGCGTTTAGTCATTTCAATTAAATTTACAATTTCTATATTTCCTTTTTGCCATATTTATTCCTCATCTATTTTTTTAAAAAAACAATATTACCCTTCATCCTCATCTCTAATCTTAATCAAATTCAATTTTTCCCTTCTATTCTATATTATACCCCTTCCCATTGTCATCTATTTTTATATCCATCCTCACATTGGTTAATTATGTAATTATGTAATACAGTTGTTTAATACAAATTCAACATTTTAATATAAATCAATTAGTTATATAACTATCTTTTTGTATATTAATCAATATGAACATGAACATTCCAATTATTTCCATGCAATCCAATTTCTTACAAATCAATTAATTATATTTACCAATAATAATAAACCAAATAATTTCCCCCATATATTCCTCCAAACCACAACTTAACCATTTCTGCTTTCAACACAATATACAATTATTAATAGTATCTCAATTATTACAATTCCCTAGTTAAATAGAGCTTTTTTTCTTTTGTGTTTTAAAATCTTGAACTCTCCTCTTTTGCCCAAAATTTCCCATTGTTTGCAGTTTTGTACCTACCTTTTTTGGTGAGGAAAAAGAAAAAGAAAAAGAAAGAAATCTCTCTCTGCCTCATTTTGTCATGTTGCAGGTTTAGTTTCGCTTTCGCCTTTGTTTTCAGTATAGCTGGGGGGGGAAATCTGCTCCAGGAACTTTTTGCAGCTTTTTGCAGCTAATTAACCTAGCGGAAGCTGTTAACAGAGGCTGTTTTTTCTATTTTTGCAGGCATGGGTCTATTCATTTTTTTTTTAACACTGATCAGCTGTAGGTCGGCCCTTTGAAGCCCCGCGGCAAGAGTTTAAAGAGTTTTTTTTCCCTCTAGCCATCAGCGGGGATTCAGGAGGCAGAATGAAAAATCGGGACTTTTTTAAAACGCTGCGGGACGCGGGACAAATTGCTCAAAAGCGGGACTGTCCCGCCAAAAGCGGGACGTCTGGTCACCTTATTCTATAATAAACGCTAAATCATCCACGAAGGCCTGGAGTTTGTATTCCTATGTTCTAATTTTTAATCCTTTTATTTCCCAATTGTATTTAATTTGTAACATTAACATCTCCATAGAAAGAATGAATAACAGAGGAGATAAGGGGCATCCTTGTCTTATTCCTTTAGCTATGTTAAAACCTTCTGTTTGTTCGTTATTTAATACTATTTTTGCCCTCTGATTGGAATATATTGCTCTGATCATTTCAATGAAGTTTTTTCCAAGGTTCATTGCTATTAATTGATTTATCAGAAAGTCCCAATTTAGGTTATCAAAAGCCTTTTGTGTATCTAGGAATATCAATGTTGCCTGTTTTTCCAGGTGTGCCACATAGTATTCTAATACATTCATTATGGTTCGCATGTTATTTTTAATGTGTCTGTTGGGTAAAAATCCATTTTGGTCTGGGTGTATGATTTCATTTAGTATATTTTTAAGCCTTTCTGCCATTATAGCCATAAATATTTTATAATCAGCATTTAGCAGAGAGATTGGCCTATAGTTTTAATCTTTTGCTTCTCATTATTATTTTTAGGAATGAGTGTTATTAGTGCCTCCATCCAGGATTCCGGTATTTTAGCTTGTTCTAGTGCTTCATTGTATATTTCTAATAATAAATTTTCTAATGGTTTTTGAATTTCTTTATGAAATTCTGCTGGAATTCCATCCGGACCTAAAGTTTTATTGTTTTTTTGCTTTTGAATTGCCTTCTTCAACTCTAACATTGTTATCCTCTCATTAAGTAATTCCTTTGTTAATTCTGGTAAACTTAGGGGGTTCCTCTCTTGTAGGTATCGCTTGATCTCCTCCTCTTCTTCTTTTTTTTAAAAGTCTTTTTAAAAAACACGACATGACAAACACGAACATAAAAAAGATATTTCCTTTTTACAACAGTTTTGTAATGGTATTCTTCTATTATTTACATTCCCCACCCCCGCTCTTCTTTAACTATACTTGTCTTTATAGTCCCTTTATTCCTTATTTCTGTATATAACCCTTCACACATAATATTATATCTATATATTATTTTACAAACATTATCTGTTTTGTGACATTTTCTCATTTGTTCTTATTTACTATTTCTAATCTCCAGTCAACTATACCATTTGTTCCATACTGCATAGTATTCTGTATCCTCCTTTTCTTTTATCTCCTTCATTAATTTGTCCATTTCAGCACAGTCCAGAATTTTTCCAGTTCTGTGCATATGATAGCCTTGCTGCCATTATTATATGTAAAATAAGGTATTGTATTTCTTTAGTATATTTCGTGGTGGATATTCCCAATAAGAATATCTCCGGTTTCCAATCTATGGGTTGCTCGATTATCTCTTCAAACCATTTTCTAATTTTGGTCCAATACCTTTTTGCAGATGGGCATGTCCACCATAAATGATAATATGTTCCGTACTCCTTTTTACATTTCCAACATGTTGGTGAAATGTTTGGAAACATCTTGGCAAGCCAAGCTATAGAACATCTTGATCTGGTTTTCCTTGAATGCCACAGTCAATTTTATATTTGTTTCCCACATTTTTCCCATTTCTCCAATTCTATATTATATCTAAAAAAAATTGCCCATTTTATCATTGTCTCCTTGACGACCTCATCTTCCATCTTGTATCTCAATAAATATTTATATATTTTGCTAGTTAATTTTTCCTTGGTTCCTTGTATAATTCTTCTTGACCATTTTGAATTTCATATAATTTTATATCCTCTTTGTATTTAGAGTGAATTTGTGTATTTGTCTACCAGTCTATCTCCCTACCTAGATCTTGCTCTAGTTCTTGTTTTGTTTTCAAATTTCCTTGTTCAATTAACAAATCCTTATATTAATTACTTTATCTATATTAATTAAGTTCAATGCTTTCATTGTGGATAACTAAGTTGGAATTTTTATATAGTGCTTTTTAAAAAATTTTCTGCCAAGTCTGTAAAAGAGCATTCCTTAATATATGCTTGCAGGTCGTGTCCTTTTATAGCTAAAACCCTTTTATTTCTTAATTCCATCCAATCTTTTAACCAAGTTAAAATAGATGCCTGATTGTATATTTCCCACTCTGGTAATACCAAGCCCCCTTTATCTTTAGTGTCCTGTAAAAGTTTTAATTTAATTCTAGTTTTTTTCCACTGCCATATAAATTTTGTAATTAATTTATTTAGGTCTTCAAAGAATGTTTTCCTAGTTTTATTGGAATAACTTGAAACAAGAATAATATTTTCGGCAGTGTATTCATTTTGACAGTTGCGATCCTCCCAAGAAATGAAATCTGTAAATTTCTCTATTTTTCCAAATCTTTTTTTATTTGCTGTAATATTTTATCATAGTTATCCTCCTTGATTGAGGAGCACTTAGCTGTTAGCCAGATCCCTAGGTATTTTATTTTCTTCGTTATTGTTCTCCTTTCATTTATTTATTTATTTTATTTTATTTATATACCGCCCTTCTCCCGAAGGACTCAGGGCGGTGAACAGCCATAATAAAAACAATGTACAAAATAGAATTTAAAAGCAGATTAAAATAATTAAATCATAGGCCGAATTTAAAACTGTCATTTTAAAACCAATTTTAAAACCCCATTAAAACCAAATTAAAATAATTTATCCCATCAGAGCAGCTTGCTGGAGTAACAGGGTCTTCACTGCACGATGGAAGGCACAGAGGACGGGGATCCTTTGTATGTCCGGGGGTAATTCATTCCAGAGGGCAGGGGCCCCCACAGAGAAGGCTCTCCCCCTGGGGATCGCCAGTCTACATTGTTTGGCTGACGGCACCCTGAGGAGGCCCTCTCTGTGTGAGCGTACCGGTCGGTGGGAGGCAATCGGTGGCAGAATGCGGTCTTGCAGATAGCCAGGTCCTAAGCCATGGAGCACTTTACAGATGGTAACCAACACCTTGAAGTGCACCCGGAAGACCACTGGGAGCCAGTGCAGCTCGCGCAAGAGGGGTGTTACATGGGAGCGATGGGTCGCCCCCATTATTACTCACGCGGCCACATTCTGGACCAGTTGGAGCCTCTTGGTGCTCCTCAAGGGGAGCCCCATGTAGAGAGCGTTACAATAGTCCAGACGGGAAGTGACGAGGGCATGAGTAACTGTGTGCAAGGCATCCCGATCCAGAAAGGGGCACAACTGGGAAATCAGGCAAACCTGATAAAAAGCCCCCCCTGGCCACGGCCGTCATATGATCATCCAAAGACAGCCGTGAGTCCAGGAGGACGCCCAAGTTGCAAGCCCTCTCTGAGGGGGGTAAGATCTCATCCCCAATAGTCAGCGATGGTGTGAGCTGGCTATATTGGGACACCAGAAACCACAGCCACTCAGTCTTGGAGGGGTTGAGTCTGAGCCTTTTCCTCCCCATCCAGATCCACATGGCCTCCAGGCAATGGGACATCACATCAAGGGCATCATTGGGGTGGCCTGGGGTTGAAATGTACAACTGCGTGTCATCGGCATACAGTTGACACTTCACCCCAAAGCCACGGATGATCTCGCCCAGCAGCTTCACATAAATGTTAAACAGGAGGGGTGAGAAAACCGATCCCTGCAGCACCCCACAAGTTAGGAACCTCGAGGTCGATCTCTGCCCTCCCGTCAACACAAACTGCGTACGGTCAGAGAGGAAGGAGGAGAACCACCATAAAATGGTGCCCCCCACTCCCAACCCCTCTAGCCGACGCAGCATGATACCATGATTGATGGTATCAAAAGCCGCTGAGAGGTCTAGGAGGACCAGAACAGAGGAGCAACCCCTGTCCTGAGCCCTCCAGAGATCATCAACCAATGCGATCAATGCCATTTCTGTGCTGTAACCCGCCCTGAAGCTGGACTGGCATGGCTCTAGATAGACAGCTTCATCCAGGAATCAAGGAAGTTGCCTCGCCACCACACTCTCGACAACCTTCGCCATGAAGCGAAGGTTGGAGACAGGACAATAATTAGCTAAAACAGCTGGGTCCAGAGAAGGCTTCTTGAGGAGGGGCCTCACCACCGCCTCTTTCAGGGCAGCTGGGAAGACACCCTCACCCAGCGAAGCGTTGGTAATCTTCTGAAACCAGCCTGGTGTAACCTCCCGGCAGGCCAGTACCAACCAGGAGGGACACGGGTCCAGTAAACATGTGGTAGCGTTAAGCCTCCCCAAAATCCTGTCCATGTCCTCAGGAGTCACAGGGTCAAACTCCTCCCAGATAACAGTCTCAAGATTTGCCTCCATCCTCCCATCCGAAACTATCCAATCAGAGTCCTGGCCGTGCCGAATCTGAGCAATTTTATCATGCAGATACTGCCCAAAATCCTCAGCTCTACCCTGCAAGGGATCCTCCCTCGCTCCCACCTGGAGTAGAGAGCAGGTCACCCTGAACAGGGCGGCTGGGCAGTTCTCTGCAGATGCAATAAGAGTGGAAAAATAGTTAGATTTTGCCACTCTTATTGCCACTAGGTAGGTCTTGATATAAGACCTCACCAGTGTCCGGTCTGATTCAGCATGGCTGGTCCTCCAATTGCTCTCTAGGCGTCTTTTCCGATGCTTCATCTCTCTCAGCTCCTCGGAAAACCAAGGAGCCAATTGAGAACACCACTGTGTCAGAGGCTGCAAAGGCGCAATCCCAGGCGGCCTCCAGCTCCATATCTGAGCTGTGAGTCAGAGCTGGGAATGGCCCAAGCTACATCAGGAACATCTTGGGGTCCATCAGGCACCTGGGACGGAACCACCTGGTTGGTTCCGTCTCCCTGCAGCGAGGGGGAGTGGTAAGAAAGTCCAGCTGAAGGAGCGAATGATCTGTCCATGACAAGGGCTTGATGACTAGATCCCCTATTGTGAGATCATTCAGCCACTGACCAGAGACAAAAATCAAGTCTAGCATGTGTCCCCCTATGTGGGTAGGGTCATGAACTAACTGGGTCAGGTCCATGGCTGTCATGGAAGCCATTAACTCCCAAGCCGCTTCCGACGTTTCACCGACGGATGGCAGATTGAAATCCCCCATGACCATAAGCCTGGGGGTATCCACCGCCACCCCGGCTATTACGTCGAGCAGCTCAGGCAGGGCAGCTGCCACGCAGCAGGGAGCCAGGTACGTGGTCAGTAAACCCATCTGCATCCCAAGACCCACTTCACAAAGAGGGACTCACAGCCAGCTATCTGAGGAACAGTGGCCTCCCTTGGACTAAGACTTTCTTTCAAATAACCGCTACCCCTCCACCCCTCCCCTGGGCCCTCGGCTGATGAAATGCATGGAAGCCTGGTGGGCACATCTCCACGAGGGGAACCCCCCCCCTTGTGGCCCAGCCAGGTCTCCGTGATCCCAGCCAGGTCCACACACCCCTCTTGAACTAAATCATGAATGAGGGGGGCTTTATTAGTCGCAGACCTGGCATTGCACAACAACAACTGAAGGCCCGGGCCCTGAGACTCTTCACAACCTGGAATACAAGAAGTGCCTTGGGGGCCGGAGCACACCACTGCTCGCTTGGCCTCCAATAGTTTAGTCAGTACCTGTCTTACCAATTGAATGTGTTCTTCCATGGTTGTTGAATAGATTAAAATGTCATCTAGATACACAAGTACCCCCTGATACAGATGTTCATGGAGCACTTCATTTATGAGTTGCATAAAAACAGCAGGAGCTCCCTGTAATCCAAACGGCATGACCTGAAATTTGTAACTACCTAGGGGACAATTAAAAATAGTTTCCATTCGTCCCCTGCATGGATGCGTACTCGATAATATGCCTCACTTAAATCAAGCTTCGTGAATATTTTGCCAGTTGCCAAGGTAGTTAATAAATCCGTCATAAGTGGCAACAGGTATAATGGTTCCACACAAACAGCGCTCAGACCCCTGAAATTGACGCACAGATGTAGTCTGCCATCCTTCTTTTCTTTAAAGAGGACTGATGCTGCCAGATGTGATCTACTGGGCCGTATGAAACCCCTTGCCAAATTTTAATCAATATAATGCCTTAGTTCTTCCAGTTCCTGAGGGGTCATAGAATACATACGGGGTTTTGGCAACTTGGCCCCAAGTATTAATTCAATAGCACAATCGGTGTTACAATGGGGTGGTAGGGTTTCATATTCATTCTTGCTAAATACCCGCATCAAATCCCCGTAGGTATCCAGGACTCCTTCCTGATGTAATGGGTTTGGTTCCTTCCTTGTAATCCTTTTTCCCTGTTCCTTTGCCTGGGGTTCGGTATCCAACGCCATCCTTAGTTTACGGAAACCCCCCTCCCACCAAATGGTGGGTTCCCATTTATTAAGCCAAGCGTGCCCTGAGATAATGGTCTCAATCATTTGTTCTATTACTGCGAAACGTACAAGTTCCCAATGCTTCCCAATTTCGAGCCTCACAGGATCAGTAACGTGAGTAGCTGGTTTTCTCCTGAGGGTTGACCTATCCATCTGTTTGAACACAATAGGTACCTGTAATTTGACAATACGAACACCTAGGCTGTCCGCTATTGATCGCCTTATTAGACAGTCTGTACAACCCGTATCAATTAAAGCACCCTGAATATTTGCCCTTCCCATATTTGGATGTTTCAGAGCTACCGGTATTATGAACAGGGATATTGGAGCACATACCATGGGGTCCTGTATTTCCTCCTCCTCTTTAATGATCCCAAATTCCTCTGGTACCCGTGCTGTTCCAGGGGGACATCCAGTTTCAGTATGTAAGCTGGGTAGCTACTCTAGACCGTTCTGGTGTCATCTGTGAATGAGCTTTAGGTCTATCCATGGGAGTTGGCGCTTGTGGAGTAGAAACACGGGGCGGTGGTATTGGACAATCAACCGCTCGATGACCCTCTTGATTACAGCGATAGCACCAAAACAGTCTTCTGGGCAGAACATCGGTTTGAGACCTGGTAGGAATAAAGGGTTTCATGGCTCCCCAGTTTGTTGACTGCTTATCCAGATTCCTCCGAGGTTGGTTTAACCCCTCACTCCTTGTACGGAATTCCCACAATCCAACGTCCAACTCCACAGCTGCTTTATACCAATCTGATATACGAGGTCCCAGTCCTCTATATACACATGCTTGTCTCAATTCTTGATCTAAGCCCATATGGAACTGGTGTATCAGCAGTCTTTCAGGCCACACTCTTAGCCTCCCTGATATTTTGTGAAAATTCCTGGTCGTGGTCCTATGATGTCATCAGGCATGTTCCGATCTCTCGCAGCTTAGCATTCCACCGATATTCGCATTCCACCGGTCTTTCCCTTCCACCCCACTGTGTCCCAGCTACACCCTGTCCCACCACCGTGCACTCATTGTCCTAATCGGATCACCACCATTCCCCCCCATGCCTGACGTTCGTGTGTTCAGACTCAGCCGCTGTCATCCCCCGTCATGTCCCCTCACGTTTGGTGATATGTCGAGGGGTGCTTGATGCTCGACAATCAGACTGCCTTTTCAAGACTGCCTTGTTTTAACTGAAGAACATTTAGTGTGTCAAAAGCCTTATTTTACCTCAGATTGTTTTATGGCTGTTCGTTGAAGGACTGCCTCTTCCAAATCACATCTACCCATCTCATTAGGGTCCAGCAGGAGAGTTATGTTGTAAGTCCCATTGGCCAAGAGCTTTATCTGATGAAATCCAGATAATGTGTCTTTTCTGCTATGACTCCCCACCCTCTGGAATATTATCCTTCCTGAAGGGAGGTTAGTGCCATCTTTCAGAAAGCTCTGAAAACATGGTTCTTCCAGCAATGTTGGAGATTCTTTGGGGAGCCTGCAAGACAGCTATATTGCATTTAGGTGGGTGTTCTCCCACAATCTTTTATTATCTTATTTGTTTTTATTTTTAAATTATTTTAATAGTTGTTTTAACTATTAGTTGAACACGATCCACAGTCATATTTAATGAAGTAAATGGCTATATAAATACGCTTAATAAATAAATAAATTTAGTGAAGATGGTAGTATTCTCTGAATTTATCTAGGAGGAACAATGATTGAAAAATAAAATAAAATAATAATTCATATTTTTCTGTTATTATACCCAAGGTATTTATTTTGTGTGGTACTGTGAAAAGTTTTTTTAAAAAAAAAAGTTAAATGGAAACCCAAATGGCCCAAGGAAACAGTCATTCAATGGAGTCTTAGCAGTGCCCAAGAAAATAAATTGTTTTCTATGTTCGTCCAAAAAAAAGTTAAGATTATGGTTGTAACAAACAAAAAAGAGATGGGGCTTTGATTGTGCAGTCACAACCTATAACTTGTCCTTTTTTTACACTTCTGTACATGCCTCTATTGGCAAGCATAATGGATATTTTTGGTTGGTGTCCAAGTCCTTGACAGCAAGCTGTTCTTTGGAAAGAATTTGAATAGTTGCCTCTTCTACATTTTTGGAACCTGTAAAGATAGAACATCCCAGTTTACATAGGGTATTTTTAAAGAGCTGGAGGAATTCACAGTTCACTGGTTGGAAAGAGAATATTACAATCCATCAGCATCTTATTCATCAAATCATGTACTGGTTGAGAGATACAGGTTGACCTACACAGCCTCCATCTACAGTATATGGGGATAGCAGAGGTGAAATGCTACCGGTTTGGACCAGTTCTCCTGAACCGGTAGTAAAAAATGCTACCGGTTCGAGTGAACCGGTATTTCCGACGATCAGCTAGGAGATGATCAGCTGTGACGTGTGATTTATATTAGCTAGAATCATCTGATTTCCTGATTTCTAGCTAATCTAAATCGCATGGAATCACTGTTCTATTTACCCTTGCAGACTTGGAAGACTTCAAAATGTTCTTTTTTTAGTGCTGTGCAGGCGCGCCTCAGGCACACATGCGCGCTCAGCATGCACTCAGTAGCAGACTCACAGTATCGGTAGCAGACTTCAGAGGATTGGGGGATAGCCACAGATTATGGTTTAAAAAGATAAAAACGGTGGTCATGATAGCGCAATCAAACTATGTTTGATTTTATGTGTATTTCAAATGTAATAAACTTCATTGATCAAATGATTCTGGCTAGTCCTGATTTTTTTGATGCCTTCTTTTGGTACATCCTTGCTTGTGGCTGACCAAGAATGTAGAAAATGGCAGGAGAAGGGAGGAGGAGAAGAAGGGTGAAAATGGTAGTAAATGGGAGGAAAAAGCAGAGATTTATTTTTGTGCACCTGACCTTCCAAGAATCTTACCTTGCTGTATGGAAAGGATATTCCTATAGCCTTTCCCTTTCTTTCTTTCTTTCTTTCTTTCTTTCTTTCTTTCTTTCTTTCTTTCTTTCTTTCTTTCTTTCTCTCTCTCTCTCTCTCTCTCTCTCTCTCTCTCTCTCTCTCTCTCTCTCTTTCTTTCTCCTTCTTTCTCCTTCCTTCCCTCCCTTGCTCCCTCCCTATTTCCAAGAGGTCTGTTGAGGTGCATGCAAAATATTCTTACAGATATCAGGTTGATGGATTGCAAAAGGCTTTTGAAATGTGGTTCAAAGACTAATGAATTTTGGCCATCCTGAATGTTGAGTTTCCTCCTTTCTCCGGGCCAACATAATAAATGCACCCTCATTCAGCAAGATCATTCTTTTTTAGGAAACATGATCTCAGTGAAGGCATGAGGGTGAATAATAATGTAGGAAAATCTAAATAGCACTTAAAGCTTGCTTTGAAGAAAAATGGTCCTCCTGATATTTAAATATTTAAAAATCCTCCCCAGGTTTCCATAGATAAGAATATGTTTCTTCAGTAGCCTGAAAAACTGAAGTCCCATTTTGCAGAGTTAAATCTGTTTCTTTACAGGAAGTTTTCAATTTAGGGCCTGGTGGCTCAGCAGACTGATAGCATTGTGATTAACACCAGCTGTCTGCAATTACTGTAAGTTCGAATCTCACCAGGCTCAAGGTTGACTCAGCCTTCCATGTCATGGGTGTTCAAGGATCGAGCCCAATAAATCCACTACACAGGTACTCTGTTGATCAGGAGTCTTTATTTACAAGTATCTCATTCTTGCAGGTACAATTCTGGAACTGAGCCTGGACCGCATGGCTGGACCTTAAGTACCCCCTGGGCGTGGCTAAGGTACGGAGGGGTCAGTGGGTTAGGGTGGACCCTGGGGGCCGGCCTGTCCAGTCCTCCTGCCTCCAGCCCTGGATCTGTGGTCAGGCATTTATCTGTGACAAAACCCCCTCTAAATACCTGACTGGGGTGCCCTTGGATTGTGTGCACCTAAGATGTTGTTCTTGGGAAGACACCCAGCTTGGATGTTAGATATGTATGCTGTTTGTTTTGTAAGGGTTTTGTTAAAGTGTCTGCTGTCTGCTCTTCGGTATCACAGTGTATGACCTTTATGAACCCGATGTTTGAAAACTGTCTGACATGTTTATGGTTTATGTCGATATGTCTCAACCTCTGACCAACTGCATCAGCCTTTGATATCTCCACTGCAGCCTTATTGTCTTCGTGGATAATGATTGGGTTCAGAGGTGGGTTCAGTCCAGACGTTTGTGAGCAGGTCATCAAACCAGACCAGGTTGTTGGCAGCTTTGGATAGGCATATATATTCGGCCTCTGTTGTGGATGTGGCTACCAGGTTCTGTTTGCCCATGTACCAGTGTACTGGGCTGTTGTTTAGGAAGAATATGTAGCCTGAGGTGCTCTTCCTGCTTTTCACGTCACCAGCCCAGTCAGCGTCAGCGTAGCATGTGAGTGTGGGTTTTGTGGCAATTTTGGGTTCTAGGGATAGGCAGGCATCAGCACTATGTTTTAGATACCTCAGTACCCTTTTGATGGCTTCCCAGTGGTATACAGTGGGGTTACCTAAGTGTCGAGATAGTAAGTTAACTGGCAGGGCGATGTCGGGTCTTGTCCAGTTCGCAATGTATAATAGTGAGCCTATGGTGGACCTATATAATGTATTGTCCTTGAATGCCTCAGCCTCATTGTACATGTCCTTTATGAAATCCAGTTGCATCAGTGTCTCGCACGTCTTGGCATTGGCCATGTTGCTTTTCTGCAAGCGTTCCAATATTTTGTCTTTTTGTGAGAGCTGGAAACCTTTGTCTGTCTTTGTAATCTGTACCCCCAGGTATTTGTCCACCTTACCTAGTATCTTTAGTGAGAAGTGTTTCCCTAGCTCGCTGGCAAAGTCATTACATTTGCTGGTCTGGTCGCTGATGTACAGTATATCGTCCACATAAATCAAAACATATTCAACAGAGTTGCCTACTTTCTTAGTGAAGAAGCAGTTGTCTGCTGAGGTGGCAGAGAATCCCATGGACCTTAAGGTTTTGGACAGACACTCGTACCAACGTTTCCCTGATTGTTTGAGTCCGTACAGGCTTCTGTTTAGGACCCAGGTCTCCCCCTTCTTGGTGCTTTGGCTGGGTGGCGCTCTCACATAGATCTCCTTTTCGAGTTCAGCATGCAGGTAAGCGGTTTGCACATCGAACTGATGTACTTCTAGGCCAAGTAGTGATGCGATTACCAATGCGCATTTTACACTTTCGGCTCTGACCGTGGGGGAATATGTCTCTGTGTAGTCCTCAGGATACTTCTGGGCGAACCCTTGTGCCACTAGTCTGGCTTTATAGAGGATTTTATTTCCTTCTAATGTCTTAATTTTATAGACCCATCTGGTGCCTATGGGAGTTTTGTCCTTTGGCACTTCGGAGGGGGTGTATACCTTTAGCTCCCTTAGGCTACTCATCTCTCTTTCCATAGCCTGTTCCCACTTTGCCCTCTCTTCCCCTGGTAACCTCAGCACGTCTTTGTAAGTGTTGGGGGTTAGTTGGTTAGTGTGTAGGGATAAGACATAATCCTCTAGCCTCTTTGGTGCCTTACCCCTGTTTGCCCTGACTGGCCTAGCAGGTGGCGTTTCGGTGTCGTGTAGGTACCTAGCCTCCTTCTCTGTGAGTGAATCTACTTTAATGCAGGGTGATTCTCCTTCCATTCCTTGACTTGTATCCCCTGTCTCTTGGGTTTGTCCTTCCCCTGCTCTATGATCTCTCCTGTGTTGTGCTCCGCTCCCCCCTGGCTGCCTTCTGGGCCGTCCTTGTTAAGGAACACCTCATTGAGGTGTATCTTGGACCAGTTGGCGTTCTCGTGGAAGACAGCTGTTCGTGATATAACAAATCTGTTGTTGTCTATGAACCTGAACCCCTTCGTCCCTGGTTCATACCCCATGAACCTCAATCTTCTGGATACTTTGTCTCCCTTATGTCTCAATTGCCTGGGTATGTGCACATCAGCTGTGACCCCAAATATATGTAGGTGTGACACCTGTGGTTTCTTCTGTTAAATCAACTCGTATGGAGTTTTGTTCAGTAACTGGACCACAGTCTGTTTAACGTATAATTTGAATAAATGAGTGCCTCTGACCAGAAATGTTGCCCTAGACCTGCATCCTCTAGTGGGCACCTCATCATGGTCTGTAGCGTTCCATTTTTTTGTTCTGCGACACCATTTTGGAAGGTGGAGAACGGAGAAGATGTGTAGTGGAGTATCCCGCATGCCTTTAGCCACTGTGAGAAATCGCTTGACAGAAATTCAGACCCCTGGTCTGTCATTATTTGTTTGATCTTGGTGTTATGTTGTATTTCCACCCTTGCATAGAATTCTTTAAATTTTTGGAATACCTCATTTTTGTGTTTCAGGGTGTACACAAAGCCATAGCGGCTGAAATCATCCACTATGGTTAAGAAAAACCTTTTCTGTATTTAATGGAGGGCCTTAGTGGTCCCACCAGGTCCATGTGTATGAGTTGGAAAATTGAGTTGGTTGTGCGTACCGATTTTTGGGGCCTGGGTTTGGTTTTTAGTTTGGAATTTTTGCAAACAGAACATTTGAGATAGTTCTCACAGTTTTTTATTTTTATACCTTTGGAGCATTCCATCATTTTTTGTACCACAGGGAAGCTGATGTGTCCTAATTTCCTATGCAATAGGTGCACACAGTTGTCATGTACTAACTTCCCTATTGCTGGCTTCCCTTTCCCAGGTGACCCTTGCTCTCTTGGGTTATTCGTTGCGTGCGTGTGGCTAACCCCCTCTATTTCCTCACTGTCGCTTTCTTAATTTGCGATGTGTGTGGTGTCTGGTTTCCCCCTTAGGTGGGCATTTACCTTTGGTTGTGTGTCTCTGACTGGGTGGTAATATGGCAAACCCCCACTGACCACTGTTTTCCCTACGCTCTTGCCCCCTCTAGTTACGTGTGCTTTCCCTTCTTTGAATATCACCTCAGCGTCGTTGTCCCTGCTCAGCTTCAGTGTGGCAAGGATGTTGTAGGGTATGTTTGGTACCAATAATACTCCCTGTACTATCCCTATCCCTGGCACGTGTGTGTTACCTTTCCCTGTCACCTGTACATTGTTTTGGTTGGCCACTTTTATTATAAAGTTTTCCTTTGTGAATGAGGTCAGTGAGCCCTGGTCGTATGTGGTGTGGTTGGTGGCTCCTGAGTCTAGTAGCCATGTGCCTTCTCTCCTGTCCTGATCGGTGTGTTGTTCTTGGTCCCCCAACCCATACGGTGACCCAGTTTGGCTCTCCCTGGAGCTGTCCCTGTAACCTCTTCTGTCCCTTGGGCTAGGGGAATCTCTGCATCTGTGCCTGTCAACTGGTGCCTGTCGCTGGATCTCGCGCTTTGCTCTGGCCTGTCCCTCCGGTGTGGCCTGTCCCTGTCCCTAACGTTCCTAGGGCAGTCCCTCTTGTAATGATTTTTCGAGCCACATGTGTAGCATTCTGTGTTATTGTGGCTCCTACCCTGTGGTTCCGTCCTTCTGCTAGGTCTCTGCTCCCTACGGCTTAGTGAGCGGTCTTTCCTTATGCTATCTTCGGCAATGAGTTTACTGGTTAGTAGTTCTAGTGTGATTTTTCCTGAGCTGAGGTTATCTATCTGTGTGATGAATGTGTCCCAGCTGGGGTCCAGAGAATTTACAATAATGCTAATCATAGTCCTCTCACTTATGACCTCCCCCCTTTGTGTCAGTTCAGCCCTGGTGGCATTTAATGACAATAAATGTTCGCTCATGGGGGTCCCCGTCTTGAGTTTGGTTGAATAGAACTCCCTGGAGAGTCTGGTGGTGCTTGCTACACTTTGACTGTAGAACAGGCTGTGCATTCTCTGTATTATTTCTGATGCTGTTAAGTGGTGTCTAATGCTAGGGTAAATGCTGGGGGTGATGCTAGCAATTACAATATAATAAGCCTTGTGACGGGTACAATCTAATTCAAAGTCCAGGGTTTTTTTGGGGGGTCAGTAACTAGGGACAATAGGTCTTCCCTCAGTAGGATGACTTGGAGCTGTTGGTTCCACTCCAGAAAATTCTCCCCATCTAGTCTCAGTTTGGGGAAGTCATTTGGTAAAGTCCCTGAATTGTAAGTTAAATTACTTACATTGTGTCGCTGTCCATGGTTTTGTACGTATGGATACTCGCAATAAGGCAGAGGGATGACTGTTGCAAGTCTGTACTGACTTGCTTCTATGGTCTTGCATTGGTCTAGCTCTATGTTCCGCTCCGTTTCTCTTGCAGGTAGGCACTGCGCATGCCTGAAATTCATTCCAGTCCAGCAGCCGTGGAGTGAGGAGCTCGTCCCTGCAGCTCCCGGGTGAAGGCCCCAATCTTCCGGATGGGCCTTCGGTTCCTCATTGGTGGGCCTCGCTTGGTCGAAGTGGCTTCGGATAGTCGCCTGGATCCCCGGAAAGCGGCGCGGATCGTCAGTGAAGGTCGGGAGTCCTGTTGGGGCTGCGAATGGTCCCGGATGGCCCGGCCTTACGTGGAGGCTGCATCCTGGTGTCGGGCCGAGTCCTCTGCCCGCCAACGGTCGTCCCCTGCCTGCCGATGGCCTCGTGAATCCTAGTTCCGGTCCTGGTCGCCGGTCGGGTGAGTAGTCCTGTCTCCTCCGGTGCTTTGTCCAGGGCTCTGGTGTCCCCATGGGTGGGCCCTCTGGGTATCGTGGGTGGTATTGGGTCTGCGCGGTGGTGGCTGTTCCCTCTGGGATGGTGTCGGCGTTGGTCCCCCTCAGGTCGGTGGTCACTCTGGGTCTTCGTGTGGCACTGGGGTATGTGTCCGGTAACCTCACCTTGTTCCCGAGTGCCGCGGTTATTAGTTCTATTGCCCCATCGACTTCGAGCTCAGTAGGCGAGCTCGTGGGTTTTGGTTTTGGGCCATTTGGGTCGTCGCTATGGTTCTGGGTGGTCACCTTCGAGTAGGCCCCGATTCCTGCCATGAGATTTGAATCTCAGGAATCTATTGGTGGTTGGTTGGCCATCTTTGGTGACATCACCGTTCAAGATGGCCGCCGCGAAAAGGGTGTGAATTCTCTTTCGGCCTTTTCGATGGGCTTCTGGTAGGGGCAGTTTTTTCTTACCGCGTCTTCGTCGCTGTAGTCAGACTCGCCTTCATCTTCCTCACTCGCTACTTCGCAGCCCTTGACCAGGCTTCGGAGTTCCGCGATGAGGTCGGTGTTGCTTTGTGCCAAGTCTATTAATTTTAAGAGTCTTTCTTTTATGTCGTACCTCTCGCTTGCTGGGCTCTCGGGTTCCTTGCTTCCCTTTTCGTGTCTAGTAGGGGTGCATGGGTGGAGGAGTAGGCCGCTCATCTCGGGCACCTCTCCTTGCGTGGTTTCGGTTCGAGCAGGTCATTCTGCCATCTTTCTGGTGAATGCCCTGGTATTCACCCTGTTTGTCGTGGTCGTTTGCTTGGAGTCCCCTGGCATGTCCTGGAGTGGTTTTGTTGGGCTATCAACCATCCTCTGCTACCATTTTGTCATGGGTGTTCAAGGATCGAGCCCAATAAATCCACTACACAGGTACTCTGTTGATCAGGAGTCTTTATTTACAGGTATCTCATTCTTGCAGGTACAATTCTGGAACTGAGCCTGGACCGCATGGCTGGACCTTAAGTACCCCCTGGGCATGGCTAAGGTAAGGAGGGGGCAGTGGGTTAGGGTGGACCCTGGGGGCCGGCCTGTCC
The DNA here is from genome assembly GCA_022577455.1 of Arizona elegans. NCBI lineage: Eukaryota > Metazoa > Chordata > Lepidosauria > Squamata > Colubridae > Arizona > Arizona elegans. The sequence goes on along the minus strand of JAKOOJ010000006.1, from coordinate 97,234,387 downwards.
AGCCCTCCTGCCTCCAGCCCTGGATCTGGGGTCAGGCATTTATCTGTGACATTCCATCCTTTCTAAGGTAGGTAAATTGAGGACCCAGTTTATGGGGGCAATAAGCTGACTTTGTATAAATATACAAAAGTATGAAGGCTATTGCTTAACGCATTGTAAGCCGCCCTGAGTCTCCGGAGAAGGGCGGCATATAAATCAAATTTAAAAAAAAAAACAAAAAAAAAACTAATGACTAATACCTAATTGGGAACCAGAAGTTTTGTTGTTAAGCAAGGGAGCTGTTAAATGAGTTGCATCCAACTGTACAACCACTTTTATCATGATTATTAAGCCAATCACAGCAATTGAGTGGATTAGTTTATTTTACTTTATTGTCATTGCACCTCATACAATGAAATTAAATGCCATCTTCAGTGTACATTATAATTATAACAATAAAACACAAACACACATCCTTCTCATCAGTGGTGGGTTCCAACCGGAGTTACTACCGGTTCTCTTCGTGCATGCGCTTTGCTTGCATGCACACCAAACTTGCACTCCGTGTAAGTGCGTTAGGTTTCTGGCCAGCTGAGGTGCGGCAATCCACTCTGCCACACCTATCAGCTGGGCTAAAAACCAAGAAATAAAGGTAGGAATAAAGCAGGGGTGGGCGGGAGGGCCCAGCTCCCAGTCACAGAGAACTGGTTTGGTGACGTCACATCGTCACCACTACCGGCTCGGCCGAACCGGGCCAAACCGGGAGCAACCCACAACTGCTTCACATTCTATACAATTGAATTGAAAATCAATATTGCATGAATGTTGCAATATACAGTAGAATTCAATATAGAAGCTGGAATAGAAGCTGTTTTTCAGCCTATTTGTCCTTGTTTTTATTATCCTGTACCTTCTGCCAGATGGTAATAGTTCAAAAAAAGGGTACCCAGGATAAGTTGGATTTTTAAGAATGTTTGAACTTTCTTAAGGCAGTGGGAGGTATAAAGCTCTTCCAAAGAGGGGAAAAGGCAACCAATGATCCTCTGGGCAATGATGTTACCCTTTGGAGCGCTTCCCTATCTGCCACTGTGCAATTGGCAAACCATACACAGGTGCAATAATTTAAAATTATGCAGTTGTTAAGCGAATCTGGCTTCCCCATTGACTCCGCGTGTCAGAAACCAGTTGGGAAGGTTGCGAATGGCGACCGTGGGATGCCACAATCACTGTAAATACATCCTAGCTACCAAGGGCTTGAATTTTGATCATGTGACTATGGAGATATAGTTCAAAGTGTGAGGACAAGTTGTAAGTCACTTTTTCAGTGTTGTCGTAACTTCAGTTGCAAAAAGAATGGTTGTAAGTCAAAGACTATTATTTTTCTTAGTATCAGTTCTAATGGATCTGTCTGCAAAACATTAAACATGAAAAATTACAGATTTCCTATGAATGTGTACAGTATTTTTTCTATCGCACGCTGGAAGATTTAATTTCCCCTTCTCGTAAAAGGTGTATGCATCCAGCGATGCAAGGAAATGGTGCTACTGTTGCCAAATGCAGAAGAGATTTAAAAATGATCTGTAGCATCCCCACCATAACTCTTCTTCACCTGGTCTATCAGATTAATTAATCTTTGCCCACCATCTGGCTCTAAAGATTTAGCCTTCAGCACTTCACAAGACAAATGGTTTTATAAAATAAGTCCTGCATAACTAAAATTAGCACTCAGATTCTCAGCTTTTGCACTGACATGTTTTTCAGCTGTATGGCAACTGAAACAGGGAGTTGCATATATTAGTTACTGTCTCATTCTCATGCATACTTGCATTCTTGATTTTACTTTTCACAAGGTCCCTTCTTCCCTATATTGTTTGCAATGTGGAGCAAGCTGCAGCCCAACGGGAAATGATATTGATTTATCTAGTGAAATAGGTAGAGTGTTGTTGCTCTTGCTGTGGGTCAGTCTTACATTCAAAATTCTACTCAACACAGTAAGGCTCAGTACCAATGCAATCCTAAATACAAGTCCTTGCATATTGACCATAATTGGGACTGGCACCGAATCCTGCATTTACAGCGTTCTTCTGTGAGACTTTGTTTTGGAATGTTATGGAATGCTTCTCCCAATTAAGTCAGCCTTGGTGACCTCTAATGTTATTTTGTTGTTGAGAAAGAGAAAGGAGGCATCCAGAAGGGACAGAGGGATGACTTATGAGATCGCAAAATGTTTTGGGAGAACAAATGTCATCGCTATCAAATGGGAAAGAAGGACTTGGAATGTTGCGGATCTATAGCAGGCATGGTCCTCAAACAAATGGCAATTTCGTAAGGTACACTTCACTTTAGACCCAGCAGAGTTTGTCACAAACAATGTCATATTATTTTTCACTTTCTTACAGAGAGTTATTAACTTGGTAGATCAGGGAAATGCCATAGACCAGTGATGGCTAACCTTTTTGCCATCACATGCCAGGAAGGGAAGGCGGGGGAGATTAGTGAGTGTGCACATGCCCACAACCATAATTCTATGTGCCTCGCCCTGTGCATGCATGCATGACCCCTGCCCTCCCCACCCCCCGCTCCTGGCACACAATGGCCCGGTAGGCCCGTTTTTCTTTCTCACCTGGCTCCAGATCGTCTCTATGCATCTGAGGAGGACAAAAACAGCCTTCCCCACCCCCTCGGAGGCCTGAAACGGCCCGTTTCACAACTTTCAGTTGGACAGGAAGTGACATTTTTTGTTGTCCCCAGCCTCCAGAGATTCCTAGAGAGGCTGAGCTGGCGTGCCAGGTGGCATGGCTCCGTGTGCCACCTGTGGCACGCGTGCCATAGGTTCGCCATCATGGCCATAGACGGTTCATGTGGACCATCAAAATAGCCTCCTCAGAATGCCTCATGGTATTCCATTTAATAAAATGGTAAAATATGCGCTGGATGATAGCATTGTTAGATGAACTCACCGTTGGCTTCATAACCCACTCAAAAATGGCTTATTAATAGCTCCAATTCAGCTTGGAAGAAATACTGAGTGAAGTGCCATATGGTTCAGTGCTAGGTTCTGTGTTATTCAGCATTTTTATCAATGTGGCAGGTGAGGGGGATTCTTATCAAATCTGATGATTTAAGGCTAGAAGGTATGGTTATAATAATATAAATGAAAAAGAGAAGATAAAACTGGATTAAACAGGATTGTATAGCGGGCTGAAATAGCTACAGAAGAATTTAACAAGCAGAAATGTTAATGAAAAAAAGCACATCGATTATATAAGTAAAGAAAAAGAACCCAGCTATCTACTAATCTGTGTGTCAACTAAACTATAGTCCCTTTGGCCCATAATCTGCATAGAAGAATATACATATAGACCATGAGTTTATAAATCTATTTTTATATTTTGCTATTTCTTAATTTCTTAACAGTTTAGGTCAATTTTTCTAATTTTCTAATTTTAAGCTCTCATCAGCTAATTCTTGCATGATATCTTTAGAGCTGAAGATAACAACCCAAACTTCGATTCAGCAAAAACTCATGATTCTCATGAAAGAACGAAGGAAAGAAAGAAGGAAGGAAGGAAAGAAAGAGAAAGAGAGAGAAGGAGAGAGAAGGAGAGAGAAGGAGAGAGAAGGAGAGAGAAGGAGAGAAAAAGGGAGATAGAGAAAGAAAGAGAGAAGGTGGGAAGGAAAGGAAAGAAGGAGAAAGAGAGGAAGAGAGAGGGAAGAGAGGAAAAGAGAGAGAAAGAGAGAAAGCGAGAGAAAGAGAGAGAGAAAAAGAAAAAGAAAGGGAGAGAGAGAAAGAGAGAGAAAGGGAAAGAAAGAAAGAAAGAAAGAGAAAGAAAGAAAGAAAGAGAAAGAAGGAAGGAAGAAAAAACTTCATAAACATGACTGTGAGATCTCTTTCCCAAAGTGTTTAATCACGGGGTATGTAAAGCACATATGAAGGCATGTGTCCATTCTCACACACAGCTTTTTCAAGACATTTGATAAAGCCATATAGGAATAATATACTACCAGTGATTTAAGCAAAGATTTATTAACTAAAAGTGAGGTTGTTTTGAAAGGTTGTTTATACCTGAAATCATTCCATTGTGAATTTGAAAAAAAATATATCAATTTTTTCATAATGCTTTTAGAGTTACACATTTTTTAAAAATAGAAGTTAGTCAGTTACGAAGGGTGAAAATTAATCCCCCAGCTACAAGTTTGAAGCAATACAAAGTTCTCATGCATTAGTTAACTTGAGTTCACTTTTAATAAGAATGGGGGGAGGGAGAAAAAAGAATAAATGGACTGAAAAAGTCAAAACCCACTTTAAAAAAAAAACCAAATGACCGAAACTTCAACTCTTCCAAAAGAACCTATATTAATCAGATGCAAAATCTTACAAATATAATTGTTCTCTTCACAACACTCACATTGCTTATATTTAATTGCAGCAGAAAAATTGAGACCACCTTTTTAAAGAAGGAAGATGAGGGGGGGAATAGATGATACTTCAGTGAGAGAGCTGTGGTGGCGCAGTGGTTAAAGTGCAATACTGCAGGCTACTTCTGCTGATCACCGGCTGCCAGCAGTTTGGCAGATCAAATCTCACCAGGCTCAAGGCTGACTCAGCCTTCCATCCTTCTGAGGTGGGTAGAATGAGGACCCAGATTGTTGGGGGCAATAGTAAACCGCTTAGAGAGGACTGTAAAGCACTATGAAGTGGTATATAAGTCTAAAGTGCTATTGCTATTGCTATACCTAAGCTTTACCCAGCAATGCCTAAATCCTTCAAGTGCAGAGTTGTAAAAGGGCTGAGGGAATTTCCAGATTCAGCTAGAAGAAAAGACTTTCCATCCGCATCCAAGCAATATAGCCGATTTCCTTACTAGCATGTAAATAATTACAAAGTTGACAAAGACAAAGAGCTAGATTAAAGATTAATAAACGCCTTCTTTGTATTTTGTAATGTTTAGTCCAACAAGTAATTATTTACCTCTTTGGATATTTTTTTTTCCCAAGAAAGATTGCCAAGACATAAATGTTTTGCTAGATAATGCATATGGAACAGACTGAAAAATAAATATAATACAGGATCAAATCATAATTTTCATTGAAACAATCTTCCCAAATAGTGATGAATTTCATTCTGCCATGAGGGATATCAGCAGATTTTCATTCAATTTGAGAGTTTCATTTTAACAACCTTAAAAGAAACTCTCATATTTATTGGGGTCTGGAATATCTGACCTGGTGTGTTAAGTTGAGGGATCTAGCCCAATAATTCTCAATACAATGTAATGGTTGTTGCAGCTTATTTATTTGTAAGCATAAATATGGCATAGGCCTAAATATACACTTGTAACTGAACTTTGTCTTCTCTTCACAGGTATGTAGTTGGAACTGGCTTGGTCCCCATGTGGCCAGTCTTTTGTACCCAGGTGGAGGAGTTAAAGGTAAGGTGGGATTGTGGGAGTGATGGGTTGTGTAGTTGTGTTAACCCTTGCTAGACCATAGAGAAAATAGGAGCACATGTAAGTTAGACATTTTACGTGACATGGTGGCTGTAGACAGAAGTAATAAAGTATTTGAGAAAGTCATGATGATGGAAGGAAATGATGTCCACAGTAGTTTTATGCTGAAGATGGAAATTTCCAACTTGTTTTTGCTAATAATAATTTTATTTCTAAATTCCTAATATGAATGCTTAAGATTCACTAAAGACATCTGGATATCTTTTATTTCCAGTGCTTGGAGTCCAGCCCACTTATATAATAGCTTTGTATAGACTTTATTGCTACCCTTGTGGTTTTGAATATGGCAATCATAATCAACGCTTTTCAATATACTCCATAAAGTTACATTTTTTCACTAAGAAATTTTAAACCAGCAATATGCTATCAATGACTTGTCCTTTTACCATAAGGCACTATTTAAGTGCCATTCTGAAATTTAGCTTTGTGATCTTCCTCATAATAAAGGCTTTCAATTGCATGGTTGAGCTGACCTATTGTCACCTTTTGTTGACACAGAGACCCTTGTCAAAATCTTCCCTGATCCTCCCTGTAGGAACCCATTTCTTGCCTCACCAGTGCAGGAAAATTCCAGCAGCTTTTATAATCCATTACCTCCTAAATGCAAATCATATGAATTCTTACGGAACAGAAGTCAGATTTTCTTTTTGTCACTAGATATCCACAGAGGTAGTCCTCAACTTATGATCACAATAATAGAATTTATGTTGCTAAGCAAGGCAGCTGTTAAGTACTACTTTATAAAGCCTTAGTAAGGTCACACCAGGGATGCGGTGGCTCAGCGGCTAAGATGCTGAGCTTGTCGATCGAAAGGTCGGCAGTTCAGCGGTTCGAATCCCTAGTGCCGTGTAACGGGGTGCGCTCCCATTACTTGTCCCAGCTTCTGCCAACCTAGCAGTTTAAAAGCATGTAAAAATGCAAGTAGAAAAATAGGGACCACCTTTGGTGGGAAAGTAATAGCATTCCGTGCGCCTTTGCCGTTTAGTCATGCCGGCCACATGACCACAGAGACATCTTCGGACAGCGCTGGCTCTTTGGCTTTGAAATGGAGATGAGCACTGCCCCCTAGAGTTGGGAATGATTAGTACATATGTGCGAAGCGGAACCTTTACCTTTAAGGTCACACCAGGAATACTGCATCCAGTTTTGGTCACCACATGAAAAAAAAGTTGAGACTTTAGGAAAAGTGCAAAAAAGCAACGAAGATGATTAAAGACCTGGAGACTAAAACATATGAAGAACGGTTACAGGATTTGGGTTTGGCTAGTCTAGAGAAAAGAACGACTGGGTGGGACATGGTAGTAGTATTCCAGCATTGGAGAGGCTGCCACAAAGAGGACGGGGTCAATTTATTTTCCAAAGCACCAGAGGGCAGGACAAGAAACAATGGATGGAAACTAATCAAGGAAAGAAGCAACCTGGAATTGAGGTTCCTAACAGTGAGGACAATAAACCCGTGGAACCGCTTCCCTTCAGACCATGTGGGTGCTTCATCACCAGAGGTTTTTAAAAAGAGACTGGACTGTAACTTATCTGAAATAGTATAGGGCAGGGGTCAGCAACCTGCGGCTCCAGAGCCGCATGCGGCTCTTTGGGCCCTCTGCTGTGGCTCCCTGTCAGGTGATCCCACTATTGGCTGACCCCGCCCCTCGCCCTCCCCTCCCAGTCACTCCTCACCTGGCCTGAGAAGGTAAGGGCGATGGCGGGGGATGGAAAAGTGGCCAGGGCAGAGACAGAGAGATACAGAGAGAGGGGGAGAGGGAGGGAGGGAGGGGAGGGGGAGATATGTCAAAAGGATTTTGTGGTTCCCGATGTTTTTTAACAACTGGTTAAAAAACATTAACTGCCCTTATGACCAGCTGGGTAGGCATGGCTGGGGGGGTATCATGTGACTGGTGGAAGTGAGTGACATCGAGTTGGCCACGCCCACCCAGGTTTTGTGGCTCCCAGTGTTTTCTGTTCTGTGGGAAACGTGTCCAAATGGCTCTTTGAGTATTTAAGGCTGCAGACCCCTGTTATAGGACCTTCTGCTTGAGTAGGGGCTGGACTAGAAGAGCTTCAAGGTCCCTTCCAGCTCTATTCTGATTGATTGAAATCACAACCAATTTTACTTTCTTTTTACAACTGCAGTTGTTAAGCAAATCTGGTTCCCCCATTGACTTTGCTTGTTAGAAGCCTGTTGGGAAGGTCACAGATGGAGATCAAGTGACCTGAGGACACGTCATAAATACATGCCAGTGATCAGGTGCTCAATGGTTAATCCCTTGAACATGGGGAAGCTGTGATGGTCATATGTATGAGGACTGGTTGTAAGTCACTTTTTCAGGGCCATTATAACTTTGAACAGCTACTAAACAAATGGCTGTAAGTTGAGGACAACTGTGTATTTTATTGCCATACAGATAAAGAATGTGTATATTAGGCAGCTTTAGAGAGCAGAATTCAGATAACAGCAGACAAGTTTGTCTTCTAGTCAGTGGATCAAGACTCCATTTAATGATCTTTCTATCACCTGTTCCCAATGTATCTCTAAATCTTGGTTTTGAAACATGCACTTTAGAATGGATTTGTTGCACCAACATTTCTGATCATGTCCAGATAAGGTTTCGCATTTATTCCAAGAGAGATTATACTGTAGACTCTTGTAGCACATTCTAAAATTACTCAGGCAATCTAGGTGTACTTGCAGGTCTGAAATAAGAGACAGCACCAGAAGGAAAATCATTCTTCCTTTAAAGAAGTTTTTCTCAATCTTTGCAACTTTAATACATGTGAACTTCAATTCCTAGAATTCCCCTGCTAGCATACCTCATTTATTTTCTATAGCAACATCAACATAGCAATTGCATTCTTTGGCTGTTAGAATGTTGAGTTCAACATCAGAGTGTTAAGGAGGTTTTTCTTAGAAGTCATCTTGCAACATAGGGAGCTATCATCTTGTGGGAAAGATATACATTGTTCATTAACAAAGTGAGTTATATTTGGCACTGGAATCCCGGCAGGAGCCTCAGCTGTCAATTTTAAGTAAAGCTACAGAACTATTCAGATTCAGCACCGAATACCGGTATGACAAAATTATTTTTGCCTCTTGGCCTGGATTCCTTATAACAAGCAAATTTCATAGCAGGTAAATTCATTGGGGGCAAATCTGCAGTCATTTTATGTGCTGCTCTTGTCTAAAACCCCCTGAGAGGCTTATCTTCTTTTTCAGCAAGACAAAAAAGAAGGGGGGAAAAATGCAAAAAGTACTTTGGCAACCGAGGAACACGTAGTCATCAAAACACATCCTATAAAGAAGTCTCACTGTCCATAGAATCCCAAGCTCTCTTAAACAGGAAAAAAACCTCCTAAACTTCAAGAAGTGGAGCTAGTTTGATTTAAGAAGATTTCCAAGCAAGGGGATAGCAAGATGACTCAACTCTGTAGTGCCTGAAGAAGGCAGTCCCTGAGAGAGATCTAAAGCAGAGGTCTCCAACCTTGGCAACTTTAAGACTTGTGGACTTCAGTTTCCAGAATTCCTCAGCCAGCAAAGAGTTGAAGTCCACAAGTCTTAAAGTTGCCAAGGTTGGAGACCCCTGATCTAAAACAAACTTACCCTTCTTTATCTTGTCATACAGGTAGAAGCCATGGAAGAAAGCTCTCTGATCAAGAGCCACATCCTAAGCCATGAAACAACCAGCACAGCTCTTGAAGTAGTGGTGTGTCATGAGAGAACTTCAACACTCAAGCAGCTATATTCTAGACCACCTGAAGTTTAGATAGAGTGAGGTAAAGAGCAATATTGTTGGGATCTTTCAGAATGCACTTTTGTTGTGATTATTACGTGAAGAGTGAACCTTCCTCTTGATATATACTTGCCCCTGATGTCAGCAAGGAAGGCAGCAAAGTGTAACATCGTATGGCTTAAAGACTCTTTTCCATGAACAAAATCATTATAAATATATATTATTCAAATATAAACAATGCAATCTACATGCTTGACTGCTAAATGCTACTTGGTGGTATCAGCTGTGAACACTGATTAAATAACTTGATTCATTTGAAACAACAATGAAAGACAAAAGTGGCATGAGAAGCTTCTTCTTCTTCTTCTTGTGCCATGTCCGTCATCGGACGTTGGCGATCATATTGGCAATCCTATTTTTGTCAACAGCCGTATGAAAAAGTGCTGCTGAATTTTGTCCAAACCAGTCCTTTAGGTTTTGAAGCCATGATATTCTTCTTCTGCCTGGACCTCATTTGCCTTCAATTTTTCCCTGGAGGATTAAGTAAAGGATGCTGTATTTTTCTGGGTATCGCATCACATGTCCAAAATACTCTAACTTTCGCTTTTTAATGGCTTTGATTATTTCCCTTTGCTTTCCCAGGTGGCTTATCACCTCCTCATTTGTGATTTTGGTAACCCAGCTTATATGTAACAGCCGTCTGTAAATCCACATTTCAAATGCTTCTAGTTTCTTCAAGTGGTTTTCTGTCAGAGACCAACTCTCCATTGAGCAAGATAGAAAAGATGTAACATCTGACAAGCCTGATTTTCAGTCTTAGGCTTATGTCGTGACTGCAGAAGACCTTTTTCATTTTGAAGAATGCTGTTCGAGCTTTCTTGATCCTTGTCTTTATTTCACTGATCATGACCCAGCTTTCATATAAATTAAAACCGAGGAACGTGATCCTTTCAACTTTTTCTAATGGTATTCCTTCCAAATTTATCAGTGGTAAATTAATGGGTTGTTTGCTGATGACCATAATCTTGGTTTTTGAGGTGTTAAGCTTTGAGAAGCATTATAACTATTAAGAGTAAGGACTAACCATCCATTTCAACTTTTAGAGATTATTTTGATTACATTTGTGGTCCAGGCTAAAACATAGGTGCACAGTTAACCTGAATGATTTATTCCTGACATAAAAGGCTCTATAGTTTTTCACCAGCTTCACTGGATGCTTAATACATTAAGATATGTGTTCTGTTTTAAGCTTGCTGATAAGTGTGTACACACAAGCACAGTATTCAAAGATTTACTACAGTTCTAGGTGGGTAAGAGCAGATATTAACGTGCCTAGTAAGAGAGCTTGCCGGAAGAGATCCAAATATAGTTAGCTCTTGACTTATGACCACAACTCAGCCCAAAATTTCTGTTGCTAAGTGAGACATTTGTGACTGTTGCTAAGTGAGACATTGTGACTTTTGCCCCATTTTACGACTTTTCTTGCCACAGTTGTTAAGTGAATCCCTTGCCCTTGCTAAATTAGTAACATGGTTGTTAGGTAAATCTGGCTTTCCCTTTGATTTTACTTGTCAGAAAGTCGTAAAAGGTACGTGACCCAAGGCAGGAGTGGATCCTACCAGTTTAACAACTGGTTTGCTAAGCGCGCGCATGTGCAGTTTGGAGAAAACTCACCTTCCACATTGCTGCTGGCAAGGAAAACAGCTGAGGCGCAGCAATTCACTCATGCCTTTCAGCTGGGCTTTGGAAACAAATATATGTGAGATGGATGGGTCCTACTTACCTTTACCACCGGTTCGCAATGGGATCGTGTGCCGGGATCTGCGCATGTGCAGATCACTGATGACAACATCCAGGGCAGTGGGCATGGCCTCCCACTGGTTTTACTACTGGTTCTTGCAAACCGGTCCGAACCAGGGGCAACCCACCACTGATGTGAGAATAATGCAGGGGCGGGTAGGCCCACTTCAAAATAGGAGTAAACTGGTTCACTCTCGGCTGATAGTCGAAGCTAATGGTTCACCCAAACTGGTCCGAACTGGTAGAATCCCACCACTGACCCCAGGAGACTGCAATTGTTGTAAATATGAGCCAGTTGCTCATATTTCTGAATTTTAATGACATGGGGATGCTGCAATGGTCATAACTGTGAAAAATGACCGTAAATCACTTTTTTCAGTGCCGTTGTAACAGTCACTGAATAAGCTGTTGTATGTCAAGGACTACCTGTATAGTCCAAGAAACAATAGCATAGACCAAATGCATTCCAAGAATCAAAGGATACCAAATAGGTAGTCAGCCAGTCCATTGGTCAAGTTATAAACAAAAAACAGGCACAAGAGCTAAGAAGTCTTAAGAGTTGTCTCCCACGAAGACTGCAAGCAAATTGTTAATTAAATCTCTGTAGCCAGCTGGCTAAAATTACATCACCCTTTAATTAATGCAGGGGTATCAAATTGGCGGCCCACGGGCCGGATGCGTCATGCACAGGCCATGCCCACCCCAGCTCCTTGAAGGGGGAAAACATTACGATACATCATGTGACGGCAATGTGACACCATGAGTTTGACACCTGTGACTTAGTGCAATGCCTCATTGAGGAACGTTGCTCAACTTGGTTCTGGATTCACCTAGGCCTGAAGCTTGGGGGTTATGCCTCATCATCTGCCTGTCCCAGCTGAACAGGAGATGCCTGTGGCTGATCAGCTTCCATTGAATCCTGGCTTCCTGGTTCCTAAAGCTGACCGTCCTGAAGCACAGGCTCAGCTGGAGCCACATTGTCAGATTCCAGGACAGATTCAGTCTCTGAATCATGCCTTCTAACAATATGCATTCATTCAGTAATAAAAGATTCTAATTACTTTGATTTTCAGTTCCTAAATCCAGTTCAGCAGAGAATAACAATATGATTCTATGTCCACCTTCACTTGCATCCTGTTCTCGGTGCTCTAATTAGTCTATGTTGACATTCTCAATGTCCCGGATTGCCCACTTTGCAAAGAGTATAAGGGCCATCACAGACCATGCAGCTGGTCTAAGGAAAGAAATCATGCAATTAAAAGGAAACTTGGGATTTAGAAGGGAGCCAAATTTTATCACTCATGAAAAACACAACGAGCTCAGCGGGGATCATGGTGACTCACCCGCTGATTGTGGTTGTACAACAGAGTTGATCCAGCCTATTGCTACACTTGGTGTCATTCAACAGGGAATGGCCATAAAAGTGTCATGAAGGCCTTCATTTTTCCTGCTTTTTTTTTAAGACAAAATTGTGAGACTCTTGTTTCCTGCAGATTTTCTTCCCATGCTTTCCACCTTGAAAATGAAGAAACATGACCAGCAAGGGGTTCATACACCAGTCTAGTTCCTCAGAGTTGTTCCTTATACACCACCCAAAATCATTTCTGTGAGATGGGCAGCCATATAAATAAATCTGATAGATAAATAATGTTTCATTTCTTCACAGAAAGTGATGGTTAATCCGTCATTAACACTCTTGTCTTGGCTGACCCAGAGCTGTTTTGAATGAGAACTTAACCCCTATTATTGAAAACTTACCTCTTCTAATGCCAGCAGTTTCTGGTATTTGCCAAATGGGCTAAGCCTGTAAGTGGTTTAGATAGGGAACAAATAGTCATAAACTACTGAAACTCATCTTTAGGCAGGGGTGGGATTCAGCCGGTTCGTACCATTTCGGGTGAACCGGTAGTTGTGACCTGCGGGTGGACCCACTATGCCGTCCTATTTAGCTGCATTTTTTAAGTTGTTGCATGCCTGCAAACGCGCACACGAGCAAAGCGCATGTGCAAAAGGCAGTGCACGTGCGTGGAAGGCACGCGCACAGTCACATGTTCAGTGCTGGGACGAACCGGTTGTTAAATTATGTGAAGCCCACCTCTGTCTTTAGGTGAGTGAATGTTGCGAAGATAAGCATGGCTAGATATCAGATAACCTGCCAGGGCATCCACAGGTTACAGGTGGTCCTTGACTTACTATCCATCTTTCAGTGACTATTCAAAATTACAATAGACCTCCAGAAAGCTACTTTAAAGTTATGACACCTCCCAACCTCCCTGTGGTATATATGATTGTATTTTGGATGCTTGGAAATCAGCCCACACTTACAGCCATTTGCAGTGTCCTGCAGTTACATGACAATTGTAAGATCCCCTCCCCCCAATAAACTGGCATTTACTTCCAGTTTTTGGCAAAAAGTGCCCATTGACTAGAATAGGTTAAATTTAATGCTTGCCATGTTAGCTTAACAACTGTTGCATTCCCTTAATGATTACTGCAAAAAAAAAAGTCATAAAATGTGACTGTGCCTCAGTCACATGGTGCCACAGTCACGTGGTGACCCGCGCAGTGGTGGGTTCCTCCTGGTTCGGTCCGGTTCAGCCGAGCCGGTAGCGGTGACGATATGACGTCACCGAACCGGTTCTCCTCCCCGCCCTCCCACCCCTCCCAATGTTATTCTTACCTTTTATTTGGTCCCATCAATCTATTGCTGCCTCCTGAGTCCCAGCTGATGACTAGAGGGAAAAAAACTGTTTAAACTCTTGCTGTGAGGCTTCAAAGGACCGTCCTACAGCTGATCAGTGTTAAAAGCAAACAAATGAGTCGGGTCGTAAGTGCGAGGGCTGGTCGTAAGTGTGAGGACCTTCCAGAAATGACTCTGACCAGCTAGCCATGCCCACCTAGTCACATGACCTCCAAGCCACACCCACAAAATAAGCCACACCCACAGAACCGGTAGTAAAAAATTAGAACCCACCCCTGGACCCGCGTAACAACCATCTCAATTTATGACTAACTCCAGGTTGATTTATGGTCATAACTCGAGGATACCTATACATGCAAAAAAGGTGGATTCAATTCTGTGGTCATGTAACCTAGTTCAGGGGTCACCTGAACCTAGTGGTCCCTGAGGTCTTTCAGACCTCAGGGACCACTAAATTCATAATTTTAAATCCCGCAGACCACTAATATAATATGCCTAATGATCACCAGCCTCTACTGATCCCTCCCCTCGCAGCCACTCCTCCCCTCCCCGCCAGGGCTCCTTAGGGCCCCAATAGGAAGCAGTTGTTGGAGTTAAGCAGCGACCACGAGAAAGAGTTGGCAAAACAGCTCAGTTTAAATTGAGAAGGAGGCTCAGCAGAAAACTTCACTGAGGACTACAAGCATAGGTTTTCCAAAAACAGAGGGATGACCTGCAGGAGTGCAAGGCCAGGTACCGGCACCTGGAAGCTCAGCAGGCTGAGATGGTCAGCCATTTCCAGGCCATGAGGCAGTCCCACTGGAACAAGGCCCTCCAGCTCTTTGCCACCAGCGGCGCTTCCCTCCAGCCTTTGCCCAAGCCCTGCACCAGGAGACTGAACCAGACCCCAAGTTGGAATTTCTGCCCCCCTCCGACCCACACAAGAAGACCCCGAAGGGGGAGACTCTCTGCAGCAACACAAACATTCATTGCACGTATCTGTCCCAGGGGCTGTAGTTTCAGGACCCCTGATTTAGTGCAATATAAAAAATACAAATAATTTTTCTGCGGACCAGAAAAATTTTCTCGTGGACTACCAGATGGTGACCGCTGACCTAATTGATTTATCCCCACCCCTGCCTACATCAATTTCCCTGTAGCCTGTCTGAAAGTTTGGCAAATATTTTTGCTGTGTGAGTGTGAGGAACTCAGATCACATAATCAAGGTAAAATAGCAAATCCTCAGATGTGTGTTAGCCTATTTTATTGCACCTACATAATATGATTTGTGTTTGTGTGTGTACTTTGTATACTTTGTGTATCAGACTTTGGCTGATCTAATAAAATAAAGCTAAGTCAGACTTAGATGGTCATCCATCAAGAAATATCCATTTTTAATTCAGACTAGGAGATTGAAAAAATACCTGTCAGTATTCCAAGTAACACCCCCAATGAAAGAAGACTCTGAGGCTTGAAGTTCCTCAAAGTTCCATTTTATTAGAGATGTCATATTGGCACATCTGAGAAAATCCGAATCTGAAAGTTTCCAGGTTTTCCTCACCCAAAGGAAAGTCCAAGTCCCTGCCCAACACATACATGTCCATCACATGGTCCAATCAAAGTACCTTGCCATCTGGAGATGCCTCCCAGTCACACCCCTCCAGGTGCAGGGCAAGATGTCCTTGACTCTCTGGGAAAGGAATGTTATTATGACTATATATCACCAGGGGTGAAATGCTCCCGGTTCGGACCAGATCACCCGATCCGGTAGCGATGGTGGCAGGTGGTTCGGAGAACTGATAGCAAAAATCCCTGCGTGCTCCCCCCCACCATGCCCAGCTGAGCCGCACGATCATCAGAGGCTTTTTTTAAAACTTTTCAAAGCATTTTTTTCTTTTGCATTGGGCCTTCAGGTCTGCCACATTTACTACTGTGCAAAACTGGGAATGGGGGGGTTGTATGGAGCAAGGATGATATACAGAGGTGAAATGTCAAATTTGTTACTATCGGTTCTGTGGGCATGGCTTGGTGTGTGGGGGGGGGTAATGTGACTGAGTGGGTGTGGCCAATTTTTTTTTAACTTTTCAAAGCATTTTTTCTACAACCTCTTCCGACAAAAAAATGCTTTTAAAAGTAAAAAAAAAAAGCGTCTGATGATCATGCGGCTCAGCTGGGATCATCAGAGGCTTTTCAAAGCATTCTTTTCTGCAACCTCTTGGCCGAAGAGGTGGTAAAAGAAATGCTTTGAAAAGTCTCTGACGATCCCAGCTGAGTTGCCTGATCGGCAGAGGCTTTTCAAAGCTAGTTAGTTAGTTAGTTAGTTAGTTTATTATATTTGTATACCGCCCTTCTCCCAAAGGACTCAGGGCGGTGAACAGCCATGATAAAAACAATGTACAACAAAAATTAAAAGCTTATTAAAATAATTAAATCATTCGACCAAATTTAAAACATCCAGCTAAGATCATTTTAAAACCCTTATCAAAACCCAATTTAAAAACCTTTATCCTGTCAGTCCAACTTGCTGGAATAATAGGGTCTTCAGAGTGCACCGGAAGGCATGGAGGTCGGGGATCCTTCGTATGTCTTTGGGCAGTTCATTCCATAGGGCTGGGGCCCCCACAGAGAAGGCTCTCCCCCTGGGAGTCACCAACCTACACTGTTTGGCTGCCAGCACCCTGAGGAGGCCCCCTCTGTGGGAGCTTATTGGTCGGTGGGAGGCAATCGGTGGCAGAATGTGGTCCTGTAGATAACCAGGTCCTAAGCCATGGAGCGCTTTAAAGGTGGTAACCAACACCTTGAAGCGCACCCGGAAGACCACCGGGGGCCAGTGCAGCTCACGCAAGATGGGTGTTACATGGGAGCAACGAGTCGCCACCATTATTACTCGCGTGGCTGCATTCTGGACCAGCTGGAGCCTTTGGGTGCTCCTCAAGAGGAGCCCCATGTAGAGAGCATTACAATAGTCCAGCCAGGAAGTGACGAGGGCGTGAGTGACTGTGTGCAGGGCGTCCCGATCCAGAAAGGGACGCAACTGGGAGATCAGGCGAACCTGATAAAAGGCCCCCCTGGCCACGGCCTTCATATGATCCTTCAAGGACAGCCGTGAGTCCAGGAGGATGCCCAAGTTGCGAGCCCTCTCTGAGGGGGGTAAGATCTCATCCCCAATTGCCTTATCATTAGAAAAAATGCTTTGAAAAGTTAAAAAAAAATTGGCCACGCCCACCCAGTCACATTACCCCTCCCCCACCAAGCCACATCCACAGAACCGGTAGTAATAAATTTTACATTTCATCCCTGTATATCACCCCTGATCCATACAACCCCCCCATTCCCTGTTTCGCACAGTAGTAAATGTGGCAGACCTGAAGGCCCAATGCAAAAGATGGCTTCCAAGCTTGACAAAACCTTTAAATAGAAGCAGTGACAAACCATGTCTGAACAGTGGCCAGGAAAGCTGCATGAAATATCCAGGAAGCCACCTACGGTGGAATTTAACTTGGAGATTTTATTTTTTATATCCTTGATTATGTTTCGAATGCTTCCAATAATCATAATTCCCTAGAACTTGCGGTTATTTACAACATGAAACATTAAATAAAACTCTAAAAACAATAAAAAATATATATTACGGGAAGGCTAGAACAATAAAAATACAAACGACCCTACCATGATTCATATATAGGAATATAAATGATGAAGAAAAGAGACATATATTTAAAAATGCAATCTAAAAATTTAGAGAAATGACCCAGGGGGTCTTCTCTTAACTTTTATGGCCTAACCAAATAGCCTTGCCTTTATTTGCTAGTCATACTCTAGCAATAATTATGACTTTGTTTGCAAGAAACTCTACTGTACATGACAGTTTTTGATTTACAGGCCATTACCAAATTATTCGGTTTTACATCAAGTGAGGGTTCCTTCAGGCATCAAGAGCTGCTTTTCAGTAAATGGTGTGAAGCCACCTGAGAGGCTGCGTATCAGCATCTCATCACACAGATTTTAATGTGTGGCTTGACCATCTGGCAAATGACATCACCTTTTCAGAGATTATTATAATACAGGTAGTCCTCAATTTACAACCACATTTGAGACCCAAATATTTGTTGCTAAGTGAGACATTTGTTAAGTGAGTTTTGCCCCATTTTAGGACCTTTCTTAAGGGACGCAGTGGCTCAGTGGCTAAGATGCTGAGCTTGTCGATCGAAAGGTTGGCAGTTCAGCGGTTCAAATCCCTAGTTACGTGTGAGTTCCTGTTACTTGTCCCAGCTTCTGCCAACCTAGCAGTTCGAAAGCACACGAAAAATTCAAGTAGAAAAATAGGGACCACCTTTGGTGGGAAGGTAACAGTGTTCCGTGCACCTTTGGTGTTTAGTCATGCCGGCCACATGGCCATGGAGATGTCTGCAGATAGCGCTGGCTCTTCGGCTTTGAAACGGAGATGAGCACCACCCCCTAGAGTTGGGAACGACTAGCACATATGTGCGAGGAGAACCTTTACCTTTTAGGACCTTTCTTGTCACAGTTGTTAAATGAATTTATTTATTTTAGAAAATTTATATTGCCGCCTATTTGCATATGGCAACTCAAGGCGACTTAGATGAATGTAAAAACACCATATGTAAAAAATAAAAATAATGAAAGAAAACAATAAAATAATAAATTAATTTTAAAAATTGCCCCCCACTTCGGCAAAAACAGATCACACAAGCCATTTAATAGGCTCCATCCTGCTCCAGGTTCTCCAGGCCCATTGGCAGAACCAGGTCTTCAGCACCTTCCTAAAGAGTGTTAGAGACGGGGCGAGTCTAATCTCCAGGGGAATGATGTTCTAGAGAGAAAGAGCCACCACTGAAAAGGCCCTTCTTCTGGATCCCACCAAGTGTATCTCCCTAGGGCAGTGATGGCTAACCTTTTTGCCATCGTGTGCCAGGAGTGAGGGAGGGTCGCGCGCACATGTGCCCACACCTATCATTCTATGTACCTTGCCCCTGTGCATGCGCATGCGACCTCCCCCCCCCCAAGCTCCCCCACTTCTGGCATGCGATGGCATGGTAGGCCTGTTTTTTGCTCTCTCCAGCCTCCGGAGCCTTTCTAGGAGTCTGGGGAGGGTGAAAACGGCCTTCCTCACCCGCCCAGAGGCCGTCCGGAAGCCGAAATGGCCCTTTCCCTACTTCTGGTGGGCCCAGAAGGCCCGAAAAGCAGCTGGCTGGCACATGCATGCACACCGGAGCTGAGCTCGCGTGCCCACTGATATGGATACGCATGCCACCTGTGGCACACATGCCATAGGTTCATCATCACAGCCCTAGGGGATGGAACCCGCAACATTAGTTGCCTCCCCACTCTAATGGGTCAGGTAGATGTGACTGGCAAGAGATGGTCCCTCAGATAACCTGAATCACTGCAGTTGTTAAGTTAGTAACGTAGCTGTTAAATGAAACTGGCTTCTCCGTTGACTTTGCTCATCAGAAGGTTGCAAAGGGGGATATGACTCCAGGACACTGCAACCGTCATAAATATGAGTCAGTGGCCAAGCATCTGAATTTTGATCACAAGATCACAGGGATGCTCCAAAGGTTGTAAGTGTGAAAAATGCCATTGTAACTTTGAACAGTCACTAAATGAACTGTTGTAAGGCAAGGACTGTCTGTAATTAACAGGTTTTAAAAAAAAAATTGAAAAAATAAAAAGTTGAAGGCTGTTCAATTTTTTCCATGTATATCCAGGTGCAATTCAAAGTACTTGTAAAGACCTAAAGACCTGAATTTCCAAAGCTGCTTGTTTTAAATAGTGTCTGCCTACATGGAAGAGAATATTTGCTAAGAATCCCAACCTCCCTGAGGTGTGGTGAGTGGAGATTTGGGGACAAGTGTTCTCGGCTAACACTCCAGTGGATTCATTGACTTTTAATAATAAGAACTTCCTCTCCACTATTAATACCTAAAATGCTGTTAAAAGCATGGCTATTTAAATGGGCATTTGGGGGATTAAGAACGTGGTAAATAAATACCCAGTATGTGACTGGTGCTACAGAGGTTCTACAAAGATTTTGAGGATGATTGAATTATAGTTTAATTGATCTCCCAATGTATTTGTATTTATATGTTTCATTTTATCTCAAAGCTGCTTAGATTTGCTTGGTTGAAGAAGCATAAAAGTACTTGGAAAAGTAATATATTTTCAAGTGAGGATTAAACCTTGTACCAAATTCAGATTCCTGCTTTGTTCCTAGATTTAATAAAATCATTATAATAGGACAAGCAACATTACAGACATTCAAAATTTGATTTATTTATTCCTTTTCCAAGGTGCAGAAGTTCATCAGCCAGCAAGACCTCTCTGTTTTCTACCTGGGGCAAGTATATAAATCTCTACACAGAAAATATATGCAAACCACCACCATCCCATCATCAATAATCACGACATTCTGAAAACTGCAGGGAAAACATTGTAGCTTTTCAGATTGTTTTGCATTTATTCTGATTGTACTCATTGTCCAAATAAAGAATTTCAGCATGAAATAGTCAGTTCTACTCTGTTTTCTTAGGTTTATGATTGGGTTCATACACAGAGTTAACCCGTGTGTTGCTTAATAATATTTAATTGAATATTCACTTTTTATTGAATTTTATTTATTTCATATTTTATTGAATATGTCAGCCTCTGCCTTTTTATTGCTTGCTTGCTCAGCTGCCATTGTAACGGGGAGAGCGGGGAGCTGTCTGGATGTCTTGGAGGGGCGGAAGTGAGCTGGTGGAGTAAATGAAAAAAGTTTTCCTCAGCGTCTCTGTGCAGCTGGGAAGAGCGCTGATAATCACTCAAGGTCATCCTGACCGGACGATGGGGGGAAGGTTTTAAGGATGCTTTTTATATGTGATTTTCGCGCCTATTACCTCAGACCTTGCTTTTTTTTGGTTGCATTCAATTCATACTCAGTAAAAGTACCTTTCTCTATGAAAATGGAGTCAGGGTTTTTCTTTCTTGAGTATTGAAAGGAGGCATACCTGACAATTGGCTCGTTTCACACATTATGACGACTACTCAAGCTGTCATAAAAGTATTGAGGAGGCTATTCGCAACACATGGGTTACCAGATAACCACAATTTACCGCAAACCAATTTGAAATATTCCTGGCAACCCAGGGAATAAGACACGCCCTATCCACGCCTGGGCACCTGTCAATGAATGGGCAGGTGGAACAGATGGTGAGAACAACAAACGAGACATTAGCCAGGAAGGGACCCAGGGAAATTCAAGCAAAATTAGATAAGCTATTAAGCATACAACATATAACACCGAGTGCAACCACCCACAAAAGTCCAGCAGAGTTATTAATGGGAAGGAAATTGAGATCCCAGCTGGACAGATTACACCCCCAATACAACACAGAAACCCCTGTAGATTCCACAAACAATTGTAGATCGTTTCCGGGGGGGATAGAGTATACGCAAAGAATTACAGTGGGAATCCCCTGTAATTTGTGTTATTTGCACAAATAACCCATTATCCTACCGGGTAGAGACAGAAGATGGCCGAGGGTGGAAGAGACACATAGACCAGCTCTGAGGCTGAATAACAAGGAAGGAACATGACACACAGGCAGAGGCCACAGAGCGAGAGTGAAAACACCACTGAGAAATAACAGAAGTAGACCAGGCCCTAGACACTACTAGACCAAACACACAGCAACTAGACTCAAATCCAAATAGAGTTCACAACCACTTATCTGAGGTCCCTCAATGAGTTCCAGAAGTCGAAGACACTTCACAGATACTCTCCGAGAATGAGGCAGTAATAATCCAAAAAGAAAGGGCCGCGCTGCCAGACGAGTTTGAGATGGTTCCAGGAGTTCCCACAGGAGAGACAACAGATCCAACCTCTCCGTCCGGAGCCGCCGAGTCGACTGAGCTGCGCAGGTCAGGTCGCACCCACAAGCGACCCGCCTACTTATGGGATTACATTGCTTGAACAAATCCTGATTGGATAACACTATTCTAGAGGGGAGGGGTGTTAGATATTGAATAGACTGACGTAGGAACCAATCAGTGGTCCGAGAGTCAGCGCGGGAAAAACAAGTGCATGTCATTAGCTGAAGCTGTGGACAGCTCCTTTTAAAAGGATCTGCCACAGCTCGGTTTGCATTGCTGTTGCCGGAGCTAAATAAAGCGTTTGAACCAGCTATGAGTGTCCTGCTTCTTTTCTCTGCCCACTATTCAACAGTTTTCACTAGGAAAGGCATCACGGGCTGGTCCTTCACTCTTTTCAGAGTTGCCCCACAGGCCAGATCTAAGCAGTCCACGGGTTGTATTCAGCCCACAGGCCTTGAGTTTGACACCCCTGTCCTATACCATTCCAGACAAGTGGCTGTCCAATCTCTTCTTAAAAGCCATCAGTGGTGAAGCATTCACAACTTCTGAAGGCAAGTTGTTTAACTGGTTAATTGTTTTCACTGTTAAGAAATTTCTCCTTAGTTTTATGTTGTTTCTCTCATTGATTAATATCCATCCATTATTTCTTGGCTTGCCTTCTGGTGCTTTGAAAAATTGGTTGACCCCCTCTTTTTTTTTGTGGTAGCCCCTCATATATTGGAACACTGCTTTCGTATCATACCTAGTGCTTCTTTTCACTGGACTAGACAAACCCAATTCTTGGAACCATTCTTCATATGTTTTAGCCTCTGTCTCAACTCTTTCCAGAGTCTCTATATTTTTTTTTATAATATGGTGACCAAAATTGGATACAGTATTCCAAGTGTGGTCTTACTAAGGTTTTATAAAATGGGACTAATACTTCACATGATCTTGATTCTATTCCTTTGTTAATGCAACCTAGGATTGTGTTGGCTTTTTTGGTTGCTGCCTCACAGTGCTGCTTGCGCACACAGAAAGACAGAAGCAAACAGGAGGGAGAGAGCGGGAGACGGAGGGAGGGAGAGAGGGAGGAGAGGGAGGGAGGGAGGGAGAGAGAGAGAGAGAGAGATGCTTCAGCAGCTACCAAAACAGTGGTACAAGGATCAGAGAGAGTTACTGGTGAAATCTCTGATCCTTGAAGAGGTGCCCCAGCCGGGGCCTGGCCCACTCCTCCCCTTTGGCCAAGTTACCATGCATGGCAAGGATTCCTTCCCACCTCCTTCCTGGAATTTAAAACTATGTAGATATTCTTCTCCCTGCCTTCTTTTAATCCCTGTTTGTCTATCCTTCTAGCAACCTCAGTCCTTCGGGAGTAGGGCGGTATAGAAATCTAATAAAATAAATAAATAAATAAAAACCTATAGTTGGAGATACATTTTGCACTTTGGCTGTGTCCACATAACATGCCAAGTTTGTTTGGGGCTTAGCATGTGGGGTTATCCTGGCTGCAGTGTTAATTTCCCATTGTGAATAAAACTTGGAAGTTGCAAAAAGCAGCTAGGCTGCTATACTTCCATTACTCATTGGCCACGTTCCATGGGCAGCAGAGGTCCATTTCCTTCCACTTTTAGTGGAGTCAGGATTTAGTAGATATTCTATTTCCTGCCCACCAGCTTTTTAAGTCTTCTCACTACCCAGAAATCTGCAACCTCTCTCAAGTTGGCTTGCTATTCCCCCCCCGTTTGAAAAGCATTGCCATCAGTCAAACAGACATTATAAGAACCTCGAAGAAAAAAATTGGGTGATTATGTTATCTTAAATATCATGGATGGACACTTGGCTTACTTGTTATACTTCATCATCTGCCCTTCACACCAGGTGTATTTCATTACTCTTGAGTTTGACAGGGCAGTGAATGTTATCTCCTAGAATATGCTTGGATGCAGCTAATTGTATGCTGCCTGGCAAAAGCAGCCTTTAGATTGGGGAATACTACCATGTTTGCCTGAAAATAAGACCCTGTCTTATATTTTTTTTGAACCCTGAAATAAGCGCTTGGCCTTATTGTCATGCACTCAAAAACCCAATCAGGGGATGTCTTATTTTGGGGGAAACAGGGTAGTTTCCCTAAAAAAAAGTATGAAGATATTTGCAGTAACAGAGGGCTTTGCTTCATTTGTGACCAAAATTTGCAAAACTCTTCCGGAACTGATATTGGTCCCTTGCTATTAGCAGGTATATTGCATGTGGCACAGGTGGAGCAAAGATTAATAATTGAGTCAAAATTTTATTTTTATTACTAAAGAAAGCTGCAGTGGTCCAAAGCCAAAATGGGGCTATCTGTTGACACATGACATCAGAAAAATTTCAACCTGAAATGTAAGAGATCTATATTGCATCCAGTTTTGGTTGCCACAATATAAAAAAGATGTTGACACTCTAGAAAGAGTGCAGAGAAGAGCAGCAAAGATGATTAGGGGACTGGAGGCTAAAACATATGAAGAACGGTTGCAGGAACTGGGTATGTCTAGTTTAATGAAAAGAAGGACTAGGGGAGACATGATAGCAGTGTTCCAATATCTCAGGGGCTGCCATAAAGAAGAGGGAGTCAAACTATTCTTCAAAGCACCTGAGGGTAGAACAGGAAGCAATGAGTGGAAACTAATCAAGGAGAGAAGCAATTTAGAACTAAGGAGAAATTTTCTGACAGAACAATTAATAAGTGGAACAACTTGCCTGCAGAAGTTGTGAATGCTCCAACACTGGAAATTTTTAAGAAGACGTTGGATAACCATTTGTCTGAAGTGGTGTATGGTTTCCTGCCTGGGCAGGGGGTTGAACTAGAAGACCTCCAAGGTCCCTTCCAACTCTGTTATTCTATTCTATTCTATATGGTAAAGAGTTTGCATTTGGGAAGGGGAGGGGAGTCAAGGGGAGGGGAGAGGTGTAGGGGAGGGAAGGGGTGTGTTGTATATTTTGTGAACAATATAAATTCCGGGTGAAGATAACCGGTTCTTACAGACTGAAGGTAATAAATATAGAGATGGAAGTGAGATTATGAATTTAATTATGAATGAGCTAAAATATGTGTCAGAAAATAGGAATTGATATCATCTAAGTTGTAAATGGACCCACTGGAGAAGAGCCTAATGCTGGGAACGATTGAGGGCAAAAGAAGAATGGGACGGCAGAGAACAAGGTGGCTGGATGGAGTCACTGAAGCAGTAGGCGTGAGCTTAAATGGACTCCGGGGGGATGGTGGAGGACAGGAAGGCCTGGAGGAACATTGTCCATGGGGTTGTGATGGGTCGGACACGACTTCGCAACTAACAACCACAATAATAACATCAAAGTTGTAAATGAGCAAGAAAGTAGGAAATTGTCAGCGTCCTCTGGAACAACCTGTGCTCCGCCAAACGCTCGACAGAAATAACCAGACTAGTGATAGCTGCATGTTTGTTATTTGTATATAAAGTTTATTTGACCACCTCAAACCAGCCAGACTTTAGGGAGTTTACAGAATTTATATACTAAAAAACAGAATACAAATTCTAAATAACATTAAATAGCAAGTAGAGGTGAGAGACTAAAATTATGGAGAGATAGAAAATGACGCCACTCTGTGAAGCTAATCCCCAAAGAAATGCCGTGTTTTTGCCTCTTTCTGAGGGGCTGTGAGGATGGAGGCCATCTGTACTTCAGGGAGCAAAGTATTCCATGGATGGGGAGTTATTAAACAGAAAATGCTTGCTACTAAAGTTCCTCACATTGTACTTTGGGGTAGTTGGGGGGTCACCAGGGGTGAAATCCAGCAGGTTCTGACAGGTTTTGGAGAACCGGTAGTGGAAATTTTGAGTAGTTCGGAGAACCGGCAAATACTACCTCTGGCTGACCCCAGAGTGGGGTGGGAATGGAGATTTTGCAGTATCCTTCCCCTGGAGTGGAAGGGAATGCGGATTTTGCAGTATTCTTCCCTTGCCACGCCCACCAAGCCATGCCCACAGAACCAGTAGTAAAAAAATTTGGATTTCACCACTGGGGATCACTCAGCAGGCACTCCCTAGTTCTTTGTGTAGGATGTGAGAGAAACTATAGGACTGATATTCAGGTGAATGATGGTAATAAAAAAGCCAGGAATTTGCTGTGAGAAAAATTGAATCGCATTCCAAGTGGATTCTTTTGCATGAAAAAGGTCTATTCACATGTCAGCTCTTCAAGGTAAGTCAAGATTTATCTTATATGTCAGGAGACAGATTCCACAAGGAATGCTGGGACTCCATTTTATTATATAGGATATAACGGAATCTTGAAAGCATAATGGAGACTCTCTTGTCCTCTCTCTGATACCAAAGAGAATGAAGGCTGGTAAGTTTTGACTTTCTTTCTCATGCCAACCTTCCTTTCAAGGCTAAATTAGTGTTTACATCATGGCAGTTGAAAACTTTCATCAAGGCCATCTTCATATTCTCTACAGCATGTTTAATGAATTAATTCATATCCATCAAAACATATACACGGAAAAGGAATAAATCAAATAGTCTGATTTATTTGACTGTCTAGATGAAAGACTGCAAGAATTAGTGAAGGATAAAAGGCTAATCAGAGATTCTGAATGTGGCACATAACATTATTTCGTAGTGTCAGAACTTGGGAAAAATACTTATGTCAGAAAAAAAAAAGAAGTGGAAAAAAAATCCTGCATTGGAAAAAAAAAACATTAGAAAACAAATTAATCTCCAAACCTAACAGGTAGAAAATTGGCATCAGAAGTTTGATATAGAAACTTGGAAACTTGGAACAGAATTGAATGAATTAATGTTCCAAAGCGCCACAGAAGCGCTTGGAATTATACTGATGAGAAGATGAAAAAATGCTTAATGGAATGCTAAAATAAAAGCAAAAGAGGATGGGGGAAATTTTTTTGATTGCTGCAAAAATAAAGACAAGGCAGAAATATGGTGTAATAGAGAAACAGAAAGCAATAATTGCAACGATTATAGTCAAAGAGCACAAGGAATAGGTTTTTTAAAAATACTTTTGTTTATATGCTATTCTATTCCAAGACACTGACTGTCACAAGTACTTAAAAAAATGTGAAATTGAAATGAAACCTATAAACATTAGCATCCAGAGGGAGGAAAGAATTAAAAGTAAATCATAAATACCGTATTTTCCAGCATATAAGACGACTGGGCGTATAAGACGACCCCCAACTTTTCCTGTTAAAATATAGGGTTTGGGCTATACTCGCCATATAAGACTACCCCTCTTCCAACACACACCAAATAAAAATTAAAAAACATCAACTGCCTCAACACAATGTAAAAGCAGTTGTGCTAGACCCAAAATGGCCCCTGCAACAAGCAGGAACCTCACACAGCCACAAAAAGCGCAAAAAACAACTTTCACACTTTACACACACACAACACAACACAACACAACTGGCTCATCCACAATGTAAAAGCAGCTGTGCTAGACCCAAAATGGCCCCTGCAACAAGCAGGAACCTCACACAGCCACAAAAAGCCCCAAAAAATCAACCTTCACACTTTACACACACAAAATTCCACATACAGCTTTGTGAGATTTTGTGTGTTTGTGTAGTTAGAGTGAAACACTACAGAAACACACCACATCTCAGAAAGCTGCACAAATATTATTTTATTTTTATTTTTATATGAAAACTAAATTTAAAACTTCCTAAACTTTAAATGGCTAGGTCTAAAAAAGAACAACTAAAAAAACCCCAATTAACTATTTTTTTAAAGCTCCCAAAGGGGAAAAAAACTTACCCAATAGAACAGGGGTCTCCAACCTTGGCAACTTTAAGACTTGTAGACTTCAACTCCCAGAATTCCTCAGCCAGCTTTGTTTTTACTGGCTGAGGAATTCTGGGAGTTGAAGTCCACAACTCCTGCCTGCATGATTGCAGGCAGAAAGTGGCTTGCTGATGGAATGGATTCAGGCAAGCGAAGCAAAGCAAGCGTGGCGATTACCAGCTAAGGTAAGCAAGCTGGAGGGGGAAAACTTTTTTCTTTTTACAGGGCTCTGGGCTCTGGCGATCCCAGCTGAGTTGCCTGATTAGCAGGCAACGCAGCTGGGATCGTCAGAGCTTGAATCGATGGCTCTGGCGATCCCAGCTGCGATGCCCGATTGGCAGGCAACTCACTGGGATCGTCAGAGCTTGCAGAGTCACGTAAAAGGAAAAAAGTTTTTTCCTTTAACATGGCTCTGGCATCCCAGCTGAGTTGCCTGATTAGCAGGCAAAGCTGGGATCGTCAGAGCTTCGATCGCCAGAGCCATTTAAGGCTCCTTGGAGTCTTTTGGGCTGGTCTGCCTGGTTACAGGAGAACGACA
This sequence comes from Arizona elegans, assembly GCA_022577455.1. Classification (NCBI taxonomy): domain Eukaryota; kingdom Metazoa; phylum Chordata; class Lepidosauria; order Squamata; family Colubridae; genus Arizona; species Arizona elegans. The sequence continues at coordinate 97,206,479 of JAKOOJ010000006.1, read as the reverse complement.
CCCGGCGTATAAGACGACCCCCGACTTTTGAGAAGATTTTCGTGTGTTAAAAAGTCGTCTTATACGCCGGAAAATACGGTACTATGTGAATATTTGTTGATTGGTATAATGCAGTACCACTAGAAAAAAAATGTTAAAATGTGCATCTGATTTGCTTATGGCTTGGTTGTGCAATTTGATTAATACATGTCTGAAAATGGGGCAGCAATTAAATTGATGGTAATTAAAATAATACTGTTAATGTTTTTGTTATTTAATATTTTATATAAAGGGGAAAATTACAATGGGATAAGTTTATTAAAGATACCTGTGGAAAAGTCTGACAGAAAGGGTCAACAAAGTATCAAACAGCATAACTTGGAAAGAACAATGCAGCTTCCAGTGCAGTATGTGGTACAAAAATCTTTTTTTTTTTTTTTTTTGCTTTCCGGCAGATCTTTGAGAGATAAATGAATGTGAGAAATAGGGTTTGCTGTGTTGATTTAGAGAATGGCTATAATTAAGTTTTGTCACACAGCCAGCCAGATGTTCAGATTGGATTTGGCATTTTTGTCCACCTATCAAGTCTTTCCTAAGGACCTAGGCTAGGCAGATGTAGATGTGTTAAATATATTGTTGCAACATGGAAGCTGATCTGAGTAAATTATTATTACCAAATTTACTTGCCACCAATTTTGCAGCTTGAAGCAAACCTGAGAGGCTTACAATAAGGTAAAATGTACAAATATCTAAACCATATACAAACATCAAACCAATTGTAAATATGACAACAGATTAAAAATTACATTAATTAAAACAGACTAAAAAGCATAGATTGGGAAGGAGGAGGGGGGGTCTCTGTTAGTGCACCAACCACTTCCAGCCAACAGCTTCTCCTTCAGAACCCTGTGCCAGTTGGCAAGGCAGGGTTTTAAGGCTTTTCCTGAAGGTTAAAAGAGAAGGGGGTGGATCTTACTTCCTGTGAGAAGATGTTCCAAAGGACAAGGACTACGGCAGAAAAGGCTCTTTTCCTGGATCTGGCCATCCAAAATTTCTTGGTTGATGGGATCCGCAATAGGTCACTTCTGCCAGCATGAATGGAATGGGCCAATTCCATTGGAGAAAGACGTTTCTGCAGATATCCTGTACTCCTGCCATAAAGGGCTTTAAAGGTAATAACCAACACCTTGAAATGCACTCAGAAGCAGATCGGAAGCCAGTGCAACTTGCATTATGTGCCATCCTAGAAGCTTGCAAAACTGTGCTGCTGCATTCTGGACCAATTGTAGCTTCCATATACTCTTCAAGGGTAGCCCCATGTACAGTGTGTTACAATAATCCAAATGGAAGATGACCAGGGTGTGAGTGACTGAGCACAGGGTCTCACAATCCAGCAAAAAGGCATAATTATAGATGTTTTGAGGCATAATTCAAATTGTGCTTGAGTTATGAATTGCTTTGCACAAATATGGAATTGAAGTTTGGTTGCTAAATGTGATAAAAGTGATACACAATGTAAGTAATGAATATATAGGAATAAATGTATGGCATGCTGTATATACTTCAAAACTGAACTAACGGTAAGACAAACTTGTGTAATGTCTCCTTGTTGTATTTATGGATAAATGCATCTTACCTGCATGAGTGATGCAGATCTGGTGATGAGAGAAGTGTGTTGTTTGTCAACATGAGTGCAGATAATATTGCATTTTTATGCAGATGATGCTGTGTGGTTGGCTATGAAACTGAATGATTTGTAACGAGTATTATGCAGACTGCAGGATGCTGTAAGAGTAGGGTTCTGAAAATTAATGTATCAAAGATAAGGTATTTGTATTTGAAAGGGAAGAATGAGTGAATGATTGCAAGTTAGATATAAATGATGAAAAATTAGAGTAAGTATATGAATTCATGTACAAATGGATGGAAAAAAATATTAAGTCATTAAAGTAGTACTAATAGAAAGGTAGTAGTTAGAATATGGTTTGTTCTTAGGAATGAATGTCAAAAGAAGCTAAATTTTATATATATGAGCATGCCACTTGTCAGTTTGTCATGCGGAAGGGACATTTAGCATGCCAGGAGAAATGTAAAAGGGAGTTGAATGCAGCGGGGATGGATTACTTAAGAAATGTGTGTGTTAAAATCAAAGGTGGTTGATTCAAGAATAAATAGGCGTTGAAGGAATGTGGACTGAATGCATAGTTATTGATCAGAACAGAAGGAGTACATTGAAGTTGCTTTGCCTTAGAAAGAATGAATGACACTTCTGAGGAAACAACAGTGGATTGAAAATGACTCCATGGAAAGCAGAGCCAACAACTGCAGCAGAATGAGGAGAAGTCAGCTCCTTAAAAATCCTCTCTGGAGCAAGGAAAGGACCTGTGATTGCCCAAAAGTGCTCCATGCAGTGACCTTCCATGAGGAAAGGCAGCAGTCTCTAGTTGTTTTAGAGTTTGGGACTCAAGGGAAAGCCATCTTTGCCCAAACCGTAGTTAGGAGCCTTCAAAAGGGCACTCACATATTTCTTTTCTTAATCATTTCTTGAAATTGCTTTTTAATAACTTTAAGAACCTTCGGAAAGGTAAGTTTCATTACATTGAGTTTCCCTCTATCCAGGGGTGGGTTCTACTTACCTTTACTACCGGTTCGCCTCGTGCCCGTGCGTGCTCTTCTGCGCATGCACAGAAGGTTCTGCGCATGTGCAGATCACTTATGATGACGTCCGGGTCAGTGGGCGGAGCCTCCCGCCAGTTTTACTACCGTTTCTATAGAACCAGTCTGAACCGGGGGCAACCCACCACTGTCTCTATCCTTGGATAAAGAAGTTTTATGCAAGTTTAAGAACTTATTCTAAAATACAGTAGAATAGCATGATGGACATGTATATATGCGTATTTCTTAACATCTGGCTTCATTTTCCTCTCCTTTGTGTCAATATCCACAAACACTGTATAACCCTGCTAATGGAGCACACTATGTGATGCAGCTGAGAATCAAGTGGATTCTCTTCTTAAGGCACAATCACTGCTCTGAAAGTGACCATCGGAGAAGTGGCCTTTTGCCCTGAATATTAATACACATATCATATTGTACTAGAAATTGTGCCATCTCATTTTTGCCACCATCTCTCCATTTCCAGAGGGATGAGAGCTATGATTTCAGTGTGTGTTATCTGCATAACACAAATTGTACTATTCTGGAGAGATATAAGGCTGGAAGCAGTCAAGGATTTTTACAAAAGCATTTATTGAAAGTTCAAAAAATGGAAATGGAAGTGCAATAGAAATTGTTCACTTTCCTGGAACTAAACGTTGTTATACACTACGCATAAAGAGGACATATAAATACTAATGCAAGACAACAGTCATCTTCTTCTATTAATTTCCTTGCTCTTTCCTAGTTTCCCATTTTTACTATCTTACATCTTCATTTAGGAGGCCATATGTTTTTGTGTAGCAATGTGCACAGTAATAAATGCAAAGTAATATTTACTTAAACATTTCAGAGCACTCTAGGGATAAAACTGAAGCACTTTATCAGCACTGCTGTGGAGATCCACGTGTGTAGAAGAGTGAGCTTTTATGTTGCGTCCTACAATTACATTTGCATCTACATCTACTTGGAGCGCTGTACAATCATAAGTTGGTTCACTAGGTATACAATACTTGTTTAATCGGCCATTAAGCCATTTTGGCTTTGATTGCAAAGTAAAGTGTACATTACAGTTAATCAGAAGCTCAATTCTGTCAAGCTAGATGTCATGAATGGCCATCGTTGATTTATATTGTTCAAGCAGTCATTGTTGTGCCCAATTTCAGTACCTGTATACCAGAATCCTGTGGTCCCACCCAAGCACAGTTGGACAGATTCTTTAGATTATTCTCCAGTAGCCCAGTCTAGCTTTTCAATTTAGCCAAGCACTATTGCATCTCTCCATCCTCTTGAATTTGGCCTAAGGTTGGCAACAGCATTCTTGAAAAATATGTGAAGATCTTGATCCATATAAGAATCTACTGGCTCCCAGGAAGGCAATTTAAGGTCTGTTATAAGCTTAGTACAACTGCTGGATCTAGATCTCCAGCAATTTTCTAAGAAGTCAATATAGTTAAGCAATTAAAGGAAAATTAGCTCAGTCTAAATACAGTGGTCATATAATGAAAGCCCATTAAAAAAAATCAACATTAAGGAACTATTCAGTTAAGGAGCTAAGGTTAGTAGTTTTCCCTTGTCAGGCAAGCTTTTAAAAAGAGGAGGGTTTAGTTTATTTTGATTCCTTTTATTTTTGTTCCTGTTTTGTTATGTTTGAACTCTTTCCCTGTTGTTGAGAAGCAGATAAAAAGAAGAAACTTTGATTCATGGAGATCTAGACTTGAGATCAGGAATTCATATCTGCTTTTTCAGGTCTTTCAATGATGCATATATTATGCCATTGTAACCAAATCCATCCATCTTACTAATGGTTATTCTCTTCTCTTTCCTCCTGCTCCCGCCCAGCATTAGAATCTTCTTCAAAGTATTTGTATAATGTGTTCAAAGTAGGATAATTTGAGCCTGGTCATTTGTGCCTTAAGTGAGAACTCTGGATTGGTTTATTTGATGGTCCATCAGTTTGCATTCTTGGCTATCCATGGTATTCTCAGGAATTTTTTCCAACACCAAAGTTCAAAGTTTTATTTGCTTCTTCAAAGTCCAACTTTTGCCCCCGGAAGAGTGTCATAGGGAATACTATGGCTTGCATTATTCAACACCACATTTGAATATATTTTCCAAGATCTTCATGGCTGCTCTATTAAGTAAATGTCTATGGAGATTTTCAGTCATCCAAGTCATGGTTGTCCCAAAGATGCTTTTTTCAAAAGGCAAGTGGACTTTCTGCTTTTTCTTTGAAGACGTTTCGCTTCTCATCCAAGAAGCTGAAGAGAGAGCTGAAGAAGCGTCTTGAATGAGAAGCAAAACAACTTCAAAGAAAAAACCGCACCTTTGGGCTCTATTAAGTACTAGTCTGGAGTGTCCACTTCCGACTACTTGCTCCTTTATTGTTGATAGATGATACCAAAAGGCAGATGTCGTCTACCACTTTGATATCTTATTTATTTATTTATTTATTTATTTATTTATTTATTTATTTATTTAATTTGTATACCGCCCTTCTCCCAGAAGGGACTCAGGGCGGTGAACAGCCAAAATTAAAAAACATACAAATACAAAAGTTAAGATAATTAAAAAAATTAAATAATTGGCTCCCCAATTTAAAACCCCAAATCCATAAAATTTAAAATCCCAGTTAAAAACCATTTAGGCTAGGCCGGCTTGATGAAATAAAAACGTCTTCAGGGCTTTACGGAAGGTCCAGAGGTCCGGGATCAATCGTATTCCGGGAGGCAGCTCATTCCACAGGGCGGGTGCCCCCACAGAGAAGGCTCGCCCCCTGGGGGCCGCCAGCCGACATTGCCTGACCGACGGCACCCCGAGGAGGCCCTCTCTGTGAGAGCGTATTGGCCGATGGGAGGTTATCGGTAGCAGCAGGCGGTCTCGCAAATACCCTGGCCCTAAGCCATGGAGCGCTTTAAAGATGAGAACCAACATCTTAAAGCGCACCCGGAAGACCACCGGGAGCCAATGCAGCTCGCGCAGGAGAGGTGTTACGTGGGAGCGCCACGTCGCTCCCATAATCACCCGCGCGGCCGCATTCTGCACCAGCTGGAGCCTCCGGGTGCTCCTCAGGGGGAGCCCCATGTAGAGAGCGTTACAGTAGTCCAGGCGTGATGTAACCAAGGCATGAGTGACTGTGCACAAGGAGTCCCGATCCAGAAAGGGGCGCAACTGGCGTATCAGGCGAACCTGATAAAAAGCCCCCCTGGCCACGGCCGTCATATGCTCTTCTAAAGACAGCCGTGTGTCCAGGAGGACGCCCAAGTTGCGAGCCCCCTCTGTGGGGGTCAGTGACTCGCCCCCAATAGCCAGCGATGGCACCAGCTGGCTATACCGGGACGCCGGCATCCACAGCCACTCGGTCTTGGAAGGGTTGAGCCGAAGCCTGTTCCTCCCCATCCAGACCCGCACGGCCTCCAGACACTGGGACATCACTTCGAGGGCATCATTGGGGTGGTCTGGGGTGGAAATGTACAGCTGAGTGTCATCAGCGTACAGATGGCATCGCACCCCAAAACCACGGATGATCTCACCCAGCGGCTTCACATAAATGTTGAACAGGAGTGGCGAGAGGACCGACCCTTGCGGCACCCCGCAAGCAAGGTGCTTCGAGGTCGACCTCTGCCCCCCTGCCAACACAGACTGCGACCGGTCAGAGAGATAGGAGGAGAACCACCGTAGCACGGTGCCTCCCACCCCCAGTCCCTCCAGCCGGCGCAGCATGATACCATGGTCGATGGTATCAAAAGTCGCTGAGAGGTCTAATAGGACCAGAACAGAGGAGCAACCCCTGTCCCGAGCCCTCCAGAGATCATCCACCAATGCGACCAATGCCGTCTCCGTGCTGTACCCAGGCCTGAAGCCGGACTGGCACGGATCTAGATAGACGGTTTCATCCAGGAACTGTGGGAGCTGTCGCGCAACCACACTCTCCACAACCTTCGCAACAAAGCGAAGGTTGGAGACCGGATGATAGTTTGCCAAAACGGCCGGGTCCAGAGAAGGCTTCTTGAGGAGGGGCCTCACCACCGCCTCTTTCAAGGCGGGAGGCAAGAAACCCTCTCTCAAAGAAGCATTTATGATCCTCTGGAGCCAGCCTCGTGTTACCTCCCGGGTGGCCAGTACCAGCCAGGAGGGGCACGGGTCCAATAAACATGTGGTTGCGTTTAGCCTCCCCAGGATCCTGTCCACGTCCTCAGGAGTCACAGGGTCGAACTCATCCCAGATAACATTCTCAAGACCAGCCTCAGTCACCCCGCCGGGATCTACCCAGTCAGAGTCCAAGCCTTCCCGAATCTGAGCGATTTTATCGTGCAGATACTGTGCAAAATCCTCATCCTGCCCTTGCAAGGGGTCTTCCCGCGCTCCCTGATGTAGGAGGGAACGAGTCACCCTAAACAAGGCGGCTGGGCGATTATCTGCCGATGCAATAAGAGCGGAAAAGTGGTTACGCTTTGCCGCTTTTATCGCCACTAGATAGGTCTTAATATGAGACTTAACTAGTGTTCGGTCGGATTCGGAGCGACTGGCCCTCCAACCACTCTCTAGGCGTCTTTTCCGGCGCTTCATCCCCCTCAGCTCCTCGGAAAACCAAGGGGCCGGGCAGGTTCGGCGTCGGGTCAGAGGCCGCAAAGACACGACTCGGTCCAGAGCACCGGCGGCTGTCCTATCCCAGGCAGCCACCAGATCTTCAGCCGAGTCGTGAGCCAGAGTTTCAGGAACTGGCCCAAGCTCCCTCTGGAACCTATCAGGATCCATCAGGCGCCTGGGGCGGAACCACCTGGTCAGTTCCGCCTCCCTGCAGTGGGGTGCAGCGGTCGAAAGGTCCAGTCTCAGGAGAGAATGGTCCGACCATGACAGGGGTTCAATAACTATATCCCCTATCTCCAGACCACTCCGCCACTGACCAGAGATAAAAACCAAGTCCAGAGTGTGTCCTCCCACGTGAGTGGGGCCATGAATTAATTGTGTCAAGTCCATGGCTGTCATGGAAGCCATAAACTCCCAAGCCATCCCAGACGCCTCACCGGTAGATGGCAGGTTGAAATCCCCCATGACCAAAAGTCTGGGGGTACCAACCGCCACCCCAGCAATAACGTTGAGAAGCTCGGGCAGGGCCGCTGTCACGTGGCAGGGAGCCAGGTACGCGATCAGCAGGCCCACCTGCATCCCATGGCCCCACTTCACCAGGAGAGACTCACATCCGGCTATCTGAGGTACAGTGGCCTCCCTCGGATCAAGACCTTCCTTTATAACGACCGCCACCCCCCCACCCCTGCCCTGCTCTTCATTATTTATATGAATTATATGAATAATTATTTTTGAGGAAAGTCTTTAAGGCAAGTTTTTTAATTCTGGTCAAGGTAGAGATGGAAAGAGGATTGCCATTTGCCTCTTCCCAAGTAAACTAGGATAGAAAAGGTTAGTGGCATCATTATTGAGGCAACTTTGGCGCAGCACAATAGGGTTGGGAGTTTAGAGCCTTCTCATGGGAGCCAGTGGTACCCAGTCTATCTCATCTGTGTCTCCATGCTTCATTATTGTCTGCTTCTTTGAATATTTCTTCCTGATGGTGACTCTTGAGGCAGATCCACATGCATCTTATTTGTTAGGCCGTATTGAGATATTCTAGAAAGGAAAACATAAAAGGCAACATGTTTCCAGTACAGGTAATTCTTGACTTACGACCACAATTGAGCCCAAAATTTCTGTTGCTAAGCGAGACATTTCTTAAGTGAATTCTGACCCATTTTACAACTTTCCTTGTCACCGTTGTTAAGTGAATCAGTGCAGTTGTTAAATTAGTAACACCATTCTTATAAGTGGCTTCTTTGTTGATGTCAGAAGGTAACATAAGATGATCCCATAACGCTGGCAACATTGCAAGCATCATAAATACGGGTCTGTCGGCAAGCCTCTGAATTTTGATCAGGTGACCATGGGGATGCTGCAGTGGTCGTTAAGTGTGAAAAACGGTCATCAGCCACTTTCTTCAGCGCGGTTGTAACTTCGAACGGGACCCTAAACCAACTGCTGTACGTTAAAAGGGCAAGAAAAGTCGTAAGGCAGACTTAACGAATGCCTCCCCTAGCAACATAAATTTGAGGCTTGAATGCGGCCGTAAATCGAGGAATGCCTGTCGCTTGGCTGAGCCTCCTCACTTCCAAGCAGGGACCGCACTAACTTTTACCCGAAGTGCTTAAGAACTGAAAGCCGGCTCGGTTTTCCCCTCAGTTCTATGCCGCGTTATCACGGAGGGGGAAAAGGGGCGCGCGTGGATCGAAAGACCGCGTCGGGGCTGGGGGGCGGGAGGGGGCGGCAAAGAAGCCCCCCGCTGTGTAGGCGAAGCGACAACTAGGAACATCGGCGGGAAGCGGAGCCAGTCGGAGAGCTTGCCTGCGTGACGTCATCGCCCTGGCTGGCTATAGGCTGAGAGCCCACTTTTTGGCGAGAAGCGGCGGCGGCGGCGGCGGCGGCGGCTTTGCCCGTTTCATTCAGCGCTTTCCGCAGCCCGTGGTCGGGGGCGTCCTTGCCATCTTCCTTTCCCTCGCCCTCCTTCCCGTTCCGCGGACACCAAGGGAGCAGGTGAGCTAAAGAATTCCCTCTTTCTTTTGTTGTCTTTTGTCTTTCTTTCTTTCTTTCCTTTCTCACGAAGGCTCCGTGCAGCGGGGGCTTCCTCCGAAGGCGCCGCCGGCAGGGGTGGGTGGAAGGGCTTATATAGCTGCCATGCAGGAGGGGGCGGCTGTGCCGGGGAAGGGGGATTGGGGGAGAAAACCACCCACAAGCTGCCCAATGTCGAAACTTTCTCAACCTCCAGAACTTGAGGTTCTGGAAATGGTCAGGTAATCCGAGCTAGGTAGCGAGCTGCTGAGTAATTGGGAGGTAGGGGGTGTATGTGGGGAGTGGGGGATGGCTGGTGCGGTGTATATAAATGTGAATCTCCGTGACAGTCAGCAATCGTGACCCACGAAATTGCAGGGGCTCTTCCTTCCTTCCTTCCTTCCTTCCTTCCTTCCTTCCTTCCTTCCTTCCTTCCTTCCTTCCTTCCTTCCTTCCTTTCTCTCTCTCTCTCTTTTCTCGGGTGTGGAAGGACAGCCGGGATGAATACAATGCAGCCCTGCAGTTTCTCACCTTTGAAAAAAAATATCTCGCCTATCACAGATGGTGCTTTTTGGGGGTTGGGAATCATACTGTGGCTGAAAGGATTAAAACTGGTAATGAAAGCGGGGGTTTTTTTTGTTGGGGGGGTTTACTGTTGGTTTGTTTAAGGCATGGAACATTATTTGTTTATTTGTTTATTTATTTATTTTCAATCTTCCTTTTCTCCAGCAAAGAAAAATGAGGGAGGTGTGAAGGGCTGGGCAAGGCATTCCCTCCCTTAGCATAAGGTGGCGTGGATCATCTCGTTGGAGAAATCTGCAGCGGGATCTTTTAGGGGGAAAGGAAAGCAAGCAAAAAAAAAAAAAAAGCGCCCAACAACAACCCGAGACCCTCCTCGATGAGTGCGGCGGAGCTGTCCAAAGAGTCCGGCTTCTCCCTGCCCCCCTGCCTTTTGAATAGGACATCTGGCTCTTCCAACGCCAGCGGCACCTGCATCACACAAATGGGGCAGTTCTTCCAGTCCTTCTCGTCCACTTTTGTCTTGATTGTCTTGGTCGCCCTCATCTGCTGCCTGATTCTTCTCTCCCTGATCACTTTCCACATCCACAAGAGGAAGATGAAGAAGCGGAAAATGCAGAAGGCTCAAGAAGAATACGAACGGGACCACTGCAGCACCAGCACCCAGGCGGGGGATTCGTATGAAATACCCCAAGGAAAAGAATTACCCAGTCCAGGGAAAATCGCCCAGGATTCTAGTATCCCTTCTCCTTCTGCTCCGGAAGCCCAAAATCCCCATCCGGAAAGATTGGATTTGGAAACAGATACTCCTGGGCTCTTGCAAACAGTGGTATTGTCTTGATTTTGTTGACTTCTGTTTGTGGGGACCTCACCAAAAGACTTTGTTTTTGTTTTTTGGTGTTTGTATATATTTGAGTGGCTATTATTATAACCTTGAAGATAATGATGATTATTGATAATATATATGAAAGAATTAACCGACCCATCAGTATTCAAACGCATGTCAAATTAAATTGTGTTCTTCAATTACTTTTTTTTTTTTTTTTTGGTTCTTGCAAACAGAAGGATGGGTCTTTTCTTTTTCAAGTGGAGAAGACGAGGAAAAACTGCCCAGTGCTACCAAATATAAAACAATATTCCTTGAAACCAATGGTGCAGGCTTTACTGTTGGGATGTATATACAGAAATGTTTCCGATTATATATTACAGTAAATTTACATTTCGTTCTTTTGGGATGGGTGGGTTAAACAAACATATCATGGTATTGAAAGGACTGGGTTTAAATCTACTGACAATAATGAGAAGCTTGAGGAAGAGTTTGGCAAGTTTTATGCAAAGGAAGATCTATTTCTAATGGTGCATTTAAAACCGTGTCCTGGGACTTGACAATGGGGAGACTTAGTGGTTAGTCCAATTTGACACAATCAAGAATGCATTAACCTTTTTGTGAAATCTGTAATTGTTCTCTCTTCCTCCTCTGCTTTTCCAACTCTTCGACTTTCAATTTTAGAGATTAGCTTTTGTTTCCCTTTTGTAGGATCATTATCTAAGTTTAGAAATGATCTCCACCTTCAAACCATCTCCACAATCCTCTTTTTTTGGGCGGGAAATGACTTTTTTTCCTCTTTCTCTGCAGTATTACATACCCTATGTTTTGCAAACTGCGAATGCAGAACAATTGAGCTATGCTTGTGTATCTATATTGATAAGAGAGAACGGAGTTATTACTTCGTAGGAATGTTTTGGGATGTACCTGTCTCTCTTTAAGGCTTTGGGTTTTTTTTAAGTGTATCAGCATTTTTCTTACATTAAATCTGGATCAAGATACCTTTTCAATGACTAACACCAAGGTGATGTACAGTAATTTGTTTTACCATCCGATGTTGGCACTCTGGAACGCCCACCTGATACATCTTGTGAACTGTCCTCTGCAATACGTTCTGGTTCAACCAGACTTACATTTTGCCCTATCGAAAACCAACTTCAGCGTTGATGTAGTATTGAGCTGTCTTCTACTGTCCTGATCAGACGATATAGTTGGTTTTTTTCCCTAATCTTTAAATGAACACAATGCAATGGAAGCATACCTCTGTTCCCCTCCCCACGGATCTCTCTCGTGAATCTGGACTATAGAGGTTTGGTGTTAAGGTACCATCTATTAAAAACAGGAAAGCATTTTTAAAAAGACTGCTGTGTTTTTACCCCGCCCCCCCCAAGAAATAATCCTTCCTTGCTTGTGGAAACTGAATGAGTAGTTCATTGTGCTGTATGTTTGTTAATATTAATAAGGAGAACAATTCTGTTTCCATTAAACCCTTTGAAGTGCCATTAATTTTAGTTGAAGAGACTTAACCTTAGGGCACCATCTTCCATTCATAGACGTGGAACTAAGATTTTGCATTGAAAGATGCAAAGGAAACATTCACAGGACTATGCTGTAACTATCTAATCCTAGTATTCATAACTGTACTTCGGTTCTCAACCAACCATAGAGCTCACGTGGATGACATTGGATCACTCTTTCTCTCCCAGACCAGACTGCTTTGCAGGGTTGTTGTAGGGATAACTTTAGGAGAGATCTGCCAAGATGAGCCTTGAGCTCCTAGAAAAAAAGACAGAACATAAATGCAATAAATAACAATATTTAAATGGGTTTAACTTTACATAACTGTACTTAAGCTGGGTGGCTTTTTTTTAAAAAATGAACCTTTTCTTTTAATTAAAAAGTTACTTCAAAAATAAATTTTACTTGATTAAATATTTATCTGATTACCATAGCCACCCATTGTGTATTTAATACATAAGTTATTGTATGATCAGTAGGTCCATAAATTGGTGAACTAACGCTCCTAAAATTTCTTCTGTACGATATCCAGCTAAATACTAGGTGCATCGTAATTAATATCAAATATACTGCAAAACAATAGAAGAGCTGTTTCACAGACAAACGTTCAGAAATAAAAACTACTACGATACAATGTTTTATCTTTAATATTGTTCTGCCTGCTCTGTTTTTCCCCTGTGGTGATTGAAACTGATTTTTTTAAAAGCAAGATTATGTACATTTCGATAATTTAATTGTAATACTTTAGAAGATTGTTGGTGGGTAGAATTCTTAAGAATAATAGCACAAATCTAAACATACAATATTTACAATGCCATTATGGCATCAAAATGCAAGGAATTCAGTATCTATCGCTTATTTTTCTTTGCTTCTTGGGTTTTCCTTTCATTCTTGACCAATTAGACTGAAAAATTGCTGCTGACTGAAATGTCTTTCTAGTGCTTAGAATCAAAAAACTAGAAGGAGCCATTCAGATAACTGAGCCCAACTCCTGCAGAAATCCCAATTAACTGTGCTTGACAGGTGTTTATCTTGAATATATCCAATGAAAGGAAGCCCAGCACCTCTTTCTGAAATTGGTTCTAGTGTTAAACTTTACTGGTCAAAGGTTTTGCTGGCATTTAATGGAAATCTGCCTTTCTGTAATTTAAACTCACTGTAGGAAAGGATCATGGACATCCTTGGTGTGACTCCTTTTTAGGTATTACAAGACGGTTAGAGTTGTTGGGTTATCTTTTCTCAAAGCTAAACTTCGCCAGTTCCTTTATCTCCCCTTGTTCTTTATTGTTCTTGCTGTTACCATTCTCTGCACCTATTCCTATATGTCACAGGTCTTTTGTAGTAGCTTAAAGTATCCATAAAATTCAAGGCTGTTGAAGGATATGGTTTTTTTAATGCAACTTATCTATCCTCAGTGAAAATAGTTCAGAAGCTTAGGATGGTACATCTTCTTTCTGGTATTTTTATTTATTCATCCTTTTTTAGTTCTTTCTTTGTTGCTCCTTTTAACTCTTTGAAAGGCAGAAGTAAAATGCTGTAGAAATAAGTTTACCATCTCAGCAAAGATAGGCCACAGTCCTGCTGAAATCGGTATCTATGAGTGGCTTGTCCTATAATGATCTCAGTAAGATTTTAGTTTAGTTCAACATATTTGGACATAGGCTGTTTTCCATTCCAGGCCCATATATGATGTGCTTCCATTTAAATTAGTTACCGTATATGCTATACATAGAAATGTAGATTCTGCGGCAAGGAGTAAATTTTAGTATCTCCTTTCTCCAACGTCTAGTTTTAATTTTTAGTTAAAAAATTAACTAATTTTTTTTTAGTTAATGGCGGTATTTGAAAGATGGACCATTTGGTGATGAGACCCCTCACTGGCAGTTGAAAATGGCAGAGGGGACCAGGTGTCAAAAATCTGAAGACTAAGTTCTATTACTTTAACAAGAGTTAGGCTTTTAGCACTGAAACTTATTGAGTTCTCTATTGATTTATTGATGAATTACAAGTTTTGAGCAAAATCATTTGACACAATATACCCAAAATTAAGCCTATTGTGCCACAAGGCCACTAATATAAGTTCAAGTATTTTAAGCTCTAAAAATACATGCTGCACCTGAGGGAAAAGCCAATTAAACTCAAAGGGACTAACTGCTGAGTAGATTGTACCTTAACCAAATATTAAAAAGATTTATTTAATTTCCTTTGATGGAAGCAATGAGAGCGATAGCAGCTTAACTGGATTGAACTCGTTATGAGCAAATTCTTACTCATGTTGCCAAAAGGTATGAGGTTGCAGTTAAAGCTAATGTAATGAAGAATAAGGATTCTTCTCCAATGTCAAACAATTGATCTTTTTTCTTTTGTGGTGCGCTTTATAGATCCACTGACAGTTATGAAGAAGTATAAATGGAATGTATCAAGAAATTTGAAAGACCTTTAAATTTTGAATGCAAATAATAATAGCATCAATCCATTTGCAAAGCTGTCTGTTTTTACTTAGCAATAGTTTTTTTTAAAGAAACACATGCATAAAAACACATAGTTTGAAATTAACTTATTTTGCAAAGCTGAGATATACTTTATTTATACTTCAACATTAGCAGCACACAAACTATTATTATTAGTGAAGTGTTGTGAAGGTTAATGAGGTTTTCCATTTAAAGTTAATTTAACAAACTTTCAAATCCTGGCTGATTTACATAAACAACCCAGGCAAAAACAAGGTGAAATAACACCCAAAATGTGTAGGATTTCTTTTGGTTTCTTGCAGAATGGCCCTCTCAAAGGGATTTGAGACAGCTATTTTATTAAATCTCTGTTTCAAGTTTTACAAATACAGTTGCTCTTCTTGATTTATCATTTGTATTAGTGAGACTGATGATTCTTTTATCTGAATCAGAAGTTAAGGGGAGATACCCTTATTATTCAGTACTTAGGATGTACTTATTCAGTGCTGGATGTGTTAATTCATGAGGATGCCCTTCTGTTTTTAATTAGGTTTACTCTTCATAAATCTATAGAGGATATAATATATATTTGCCATTGTAGATACATTTACCCAGGAGCACCTACCACTGAGCTATCTTTTCAGTATTCCTAGAGAGAATTGGGCTGTACTGCTATGAAACAAACACTCATTTTGAAGAAGCTTGAACAAGCTAAGTTTCCAACGAACTGGTGTAAATTAATGATGTTTAGCTCTGAGAATTGCTCTTACAGAGAAGGTTGTATAGCACATTCAAAATTTGTGTGTCTCGGTTAAATTAAACTGTATTGCACAGGGACTGTTGTTTTGTTTGGAGGTTTTAGGGTGCTTACCTCAGAAAAGCCAAGCCAAGCCCTTAGAAGCGTGACCAGATTTTACACAGTCCCGTTGATGTGTAAGATACACGATGTCAGTGACTGGGTTCACATTTATTTAATCATCATTTCTTTGGTTTATCATAAAATTGGAACTGACTATATAGGTCATTAAATCCAACCTCTTGCTCAGTTTAAACCAGGCTGTAAGATCATTGTTTAATATCCTTTGAGGAGAACCTACTATTTGCCTAGGTAACATGTCAACTCACAAACTGCTTGAAAATTTAGTGTGTGTTGTGACCTCAGAATGACAGAGTTGAAAGGGAGGTCTTCTAATCCAACCTATTGCTTAAAGCTCAAAATTACATGGTTTCCATTAAGTTACATTTTGTCATTCACCCCTCTGTCCAGGAAGCTACTTTTAATATTAGAATCCCCCCTTTTAATGGTTAGCTTATTGTGCTTATTGTTACTCAAGAAATTATAGTTAAACATGGCTAAGCATGATATCTAAATCCAGTTAATAATTACCATGCCTTGAAAATATAGAAAAATAATGTGTTAATAAATGTGGGAAACATGGTTGTATATCCATGTCAAAGCCTAATTTGATGAAAGAAAAGAAACAGAAGTATTTCCAGCTGCCTTTACTGCTGTTTTTAGAAACTACAGAGAAAAGGTATGTTTTGATTAACTTAGAAGGAATAGAGCTGGTGGGATTGATTGTGGCTACTGCTGACTTTTTCTCAGTGATTTCAAAACTACTATATATTGCTTAAAAACAATTCCTCCCTTCAAGAGTAAAAAAAATTCTTGCCTTTATGATTAATTCACCATAAAATTTACTGATTAGCAAAAAGGGGGGAAGTTGCAAGGAGAAAAATGAACCAAATATATTTCCATCTCACATTCAGACTTCTTAGTCACTTTTCCTTCTCTATTTAATGTTTGCAAAGCAACAAGCAAAACTGGAACCAGCAAAGTATCCAATTAGTGGCTATGTATTTTGGTGCACCAGCTGCTTGGCAACTTTCTTTTTTGCAATGCCAGAATGGGGGAAAAAAATCTAGGTGGTTTATCAGAATCTTGGCAGATCTTGATAGATGGCTTAGTGAGCTGCACAAAGCTGCACACAGCTTGTATAGAGTGACAAAAACAACAACAACCCCGTGGTGGATCCCCACTATCTCAGAAGCAGTAAAAGTAATTCGTCCTCTGAGAGAAAGTTACCTGTTCACTGCCTATAATATTATCTAATTGCAAATATACCCTTCTTTATTTTGATTTTTGAATGTTGAATAAATCCTGACAATGGAGCATCTGTCACAAGAAAAGTAATAGTTTTTAGCATTCAATGACATGGTGAAATCTGCGTGGTGGAGACATGTCTCTGCACTTTGAAATTGTTGGGGTTCACTGAACAGAGGCTATCCCAGGATATTCCCCTCCCCCCATTGCCGGGACCATGTGCTTAGCTTTAAATCCCATGAATGTGATATTTAATTTGTAGTCTGGTGTAGTACAATTCATTTTCCCATTTTAGGACTTTATAACCAGTAATTGACTCAATCTATAAGAATTCTGCGTCTAGCATCGTCACGGCTTAATATGTGTGAATCCTACAATGGTTTCAATTTCATTGTTTATAAGGTATGAAAAAAAGATATACACATTCTGAATGTGAAGTACACATTCAGAAAGGCTTGTAGTATATATGTGCTATTAATTGCCTGTTTCTACTTCCACAGTTTTAACAAGGTAATTTTTTCAGAATTATCTTTTCGGATCTAAAGCTTAACACGTTTACAATGGCAATTAGCTGGAATCTTCTCAGTTATGAGAAACAGGATTAGAATTTGCCAAGATTTGAGATGTAAAGGATATGTGGTCTTGAGAACTGGCATCCCTCTCCATTTAAAAAAAAATTGATATATTCCAGTTAACTTTGGCTATTACTACATGAATTTAGGCTTCAAGGCTTAGACTGACCCTTAAAGACTTAGATTTTTGTTTTCATGACAATTCATATTATGGATATTAATTTCAATTTGTTTATATTGAGATAATGCTGTTTATTAAGTATTATCAAGGCAACTATCAGAATCTGTAGTTAACATAGCTACTGTATTTTTTGTTATTTTTCCCCTTCTCCATAGAAAACTAGTAGCTTATACAGCTTCTCTGCTTTTATCTACACATTGTCCTAGAAACGTTAGACAAGGGCAAGATTCTTGACTAGGCAAGGTTAAAATGAAATGGATGTTTTGTTTGGCCACAACATGATATGTGAACACAGCAATCATATTTTGTTAATCTGGATTTAGGAATAAGCACATTGAGTGAAGGCAAAATGATTTTGAGTTCCCTGAAATAAGCCTAGTTGTTTAACTACTACATCACACTGGCTTTCATTATGATAGGACTGGAAGACTAAACTATATCTCTGTTAAACAGTATGCTATCTTTTTTCTGCTTTTTCAGTAGGAATTTCCCATAAGGTTTAGCACAAAACACCAAATTGATATGCTTTAATCTCACTATGGTTTCCTGCAGGATATTAGAAACTGCATGAATGAATAAGTATTGTATCTCCTGTGCCTCATTTCCCATTTTTCTTCCACAACAGAGTTTTGATATTTCATTATGTTGTTTTTGGAAGAAAGTGCCTATTTTTAATTTTTATTCTCCCTCTCCCCCCCCCCCCCAGCTTTCATTCTCTTGAAATTCATTTTATTTAGCTTAAAGGGAATAATTTCACTAATGCAGTTTTCACCATATTGTAATCCATCAAAATACTGATAGCACCAGTATGGCAGATATTATGTTGAAAGTCATATCTGTTAAGAAAATTTTGATAATGTTTGGATTCAGATAAGACTATGGGTAAAATTATATTCTGTTAATTTCAGAGAGATTTCTATGAACTGAAATGAGAAATCTTGTCATCTTGGCTCCTTAAACTAAAAAAAGATTTGCTTTTTAAAAAAAGTATATTTTTTCCTCATGAGAATCTGAACTAATACTGCAATACCAGTTATACGGAGAAAAAAAATTAATGAAAAGAATTAAGGTTTGATTAATTATAGAAATTATAGAAATGAAGCAAGCCAAAATGTAACTCCAGTATAGTAAATAGGAAAACAAAGGTGTAACAGATTGGAAAATAATTTTTATGCTTTCTCTCTCTTTCCATAATATTCAATTGTTATTTATTTTCTTTTTAGATTAACCATTACTGAAGCCTTTTTGTGTGAGTTACAATAAACCTAAATGTAGCACTTTAGAATTTGTAGAATCTATTTAGTTTGTACTTGAAGTCTTCAGCTTCAGATTGGGACAGTGTTTAAAGGGACAAAGTCAGAACCAGGAGACTATGTGATCTAGTCATGCCTTAGGCACAAAGCCAACTGGATGATTCCTTCTTTTTCACCCCTAGGAAGAACAAGGCAACCACTTCAAAAATGTTGACAAGAAAACCATAGGGGCTTGTGCAGGCAGTCAGCAAGAATCAAGCATAAATTGCACTGGAGTCCAATGAGTTGGGTTAGTGCTTGGTTATATACCGTACTATATAATATATCAGAGTTTAACTCAGGGGTGTAAAACTCAAGTGCTTAGATCTGGCCTGCAGGGCCACCCTGGAAACAGCGATGGACTGCCCCGTGGTGCCTCTGCATGTAGCCCTACTGAGCTCCTTTTTCACTGGCAGAGGGTTGCAGAAGGCCATTGCAGCTGAAAACAAAGGTCGGCGGCTTGTTTTCACTGGCAGAGTATTCAGCCCCACAGGCGCCCCCAACACAAATGATGCCCACCCTGGCCACGCCTACCACCACAACCATCCCCTGAGGTCAAACATAACCCTGATGCAGCCCTCAATGAAATCGAGTTTGGCACCCCTGATTTAACTGAATTCAGAATTATTCAACAATGAGCATCTGTTGTTGGCTATTTCTAGCCTGTCTTAATTTTGGCAGAATAATTACAGATCAGCAACACTACAAATAAAATATACTGATGTAGAGAGTAAGGTTGGTAATTCGGAGGCCCTGTTTCTTTATATATTCTATTGTAATATTGGTTTAAAATGAACACACAAATCTATTTAAGATGACACATCAGGACAATGAAGTAAACATCACTTAAAAAAAAAACACACACACAACTAAAGCCACTAAGACTAAAATGGTAATTAAATTATAACGTAAGTCTTTTACCACTACATTGCAAACAAGTGGTATTTGCAGATGTATTTGTTTTATTGGTCAAATTTTTAAACCTGCATATCTCCCTCACAGGGAGCGTGTGTACAGATAAAATCCTACCCTTTGGCTTTTTTTCCAAATAGCAAAATGGCTGGCGTATTCTTAATTATCTCACTTTTGCATATGGGTATCCAAAGATGGGTAGTTAAAAGTTTAAGATGCTACACTTTTGTGGAAATCCATTGTGTTCCAACAACAGAGGACCCAGATATTTCTATCATGCCTTACTGGGATTTCTACACTCAGATTCTAGCCTTAGAAATGCATGCGTGGGCAACAAAAGTTTACTTCCTAAATATATTCCTACATTGTTAATAATGCAATACCAGGAGGAAAATTTTCCATTTTCTTATTTTTGAAACATAAGTGTATAGTATTCTGTAGATTTAGAAATTATTCATGAAACATGTACACCAAAGTTGGTAGAAATCTTATAGTCTATCTTAAATGTATATGTAGAGAAGTTTTGGAAATCTGCAGATTTTCACACTGCCAAATCCTATGCATATTTACTCAACAATAAGTTTTCTTATAGCTTCTCCGAACCTGGTGCTCTCAAGATGGGTTTAATTAAACAAATCTTTAGGGTATCAAAATTGGTATCTTTAATGTGTCTTTCTTCCAAGTGAAATGGCCAAGGAACTGCAGGCTCAGAGTGAAAGTACTAATGCAATTTTTGCTCTTCTTTGCATTACTAACAAGTGTTATGTTATGTTTTATTTTACTTTGTATACATTAGATTGGGATAACTCCCTTTTCATACATATTTTCATATTCAAATTTGGTTTTAATTCCCCTTGCAATGAACACCTTGTAACAATCAAGTCAATTGTTTTATAGCTGATATGGAATTCTGTCATTGTGCCTGACCTATTTTGTAGAATACTGGAAGTTGACAAGGGGAGATCACAGCAGTAGATAATAAACAGCAACTAATTCTTCTGCTAATTTTAGAATGAGCACATTAATTTTGATATGTAAAGTTCAGAATTAAGAATGATGGATAAAAAATGCACAGCATTTTCATGCATGTGAACCAGTTTAATGCCAGGCTGCTAAATTTAGTTATAAGTCAGCCTTTGACTGAATTTTTATACAGGTGTTGCAGCTTGTGATGTATTAAATATTGGTTCTAAAATATATACTGTATTGATATAAATGTACTATTCTTAATAACATGTATTTCATTTAGTTAACCTATTGAACAGCTGCACTATAATCTTAACATTTTTTTTTCTCTGAAGCTTGCTTTCTTAAAGCCATTACTCATCTTTCTTTTGTAACTTTGTGTATGTGGGAGGGAAAGGAAATGTGTGTGTGTGAGTGAGAGTGGGGAGAGAGGGAGGGAGGGAGAGAGAGAGAGATTAGAGAATGAAAATATCAGCTATAAAGGGGAATATAGTGGCGACAACAGAGTTCCTTAATGGCTTGATGCAGGGGTGGGTTCTACTTACCTTTACTACCAGTTCGCAATGGGAGCACACGCACACGTGCGCTTCTGTGCATGCGCAGATCGTCTCTTATGACTCTGGGCGGGTGGGCGGAGCCTCCCACCGCTTATACTACCGGTTCTCAAGAACCGGACAGAACCAGGAGCAACCCACCACTGGCTTGATGCCTGAGAAGGCTTTTGTGTTGGACAAAAACTACTTTTATATTATTATTATTATTATTATTATTATTATTATTATTATTATTATTATTATTTATTGAATTTATATACCGCCCTTCTCCCCGAAGGGCTCAGGGTGGTGAACAGCCGAAATTAAAATAACATACAATATAAAAGTTAAGATAACTAAAAATAAATTAAATTAATCGGCCTCCCAATTTAAAACCCCAAGCTATACAATTAAAAACTAACCCATAAAACCTATTCAGACCAGGCCAGCTTGCTGAAATAAAAATGTCTTCAGGGCCTTATGGAAAGTGTGGAGATCCGGGATCAACCATATTCCAGGAGGTAGCTCATTCCAGAGGGCGGGTGCTCCCACAGAGAAGGCTCTCCCCCTGGGGGCCGCCAGCCGACATTGCTTGACAGATGGCACCCTGAGGAGGCCCTCTCTGTGAGAGCCTATTGGCCGGTATCAACTTATTTGCAGGCCCTAATATTTACTTAGTGTGTCCAGGTATATTCGCATGTGTGGTGGATCTGAATCTACCAGCTACAATAAGACAACTAACTCACTATATTCTGGTAAAGGGTCATACCAAGTTGGTAAGATGCTGGTAAGATAGGAAGATCCAAAGATGCAAAAGATTGTAGATTTAAGGAAAAACCAGTGCTTTTTTCCTGCCCCTTTTCTACCTTGCCTTTTCATGTTTAGTTGGTGTAACTGGCTCACAGTAAGGAGTGGGGCAACCTAACAAAAGCAGAGGCCTGGTGCCTTCACCATGAAATTGAAGGAATTCTCACTGAGGATTAAGCATCCTATGTTTTTATTGGTTATTATGTTCATGTCTCTTGACCTTGACTTGGCAACATTGGACTTAATGTTTAAAATATCCTGTTGCCTAGATCGCTTTCTATGGTTATGTGTCATGATGGTTTATAACTACAGGTTCACATAAACAGCTTGATTTATATGATTCTTGCTAATACAGTCAATTGAACTAAATTGGGGAAATAAGCATTTCTAGACTTTTAAGCATTGGCCAGGATTTATTTTTATTTATTGCTTATTTAGAGTATCTGTAGCCTGTCCACAATCCAAATCCTCTAAAATAAGAGATTGTATCTTGTGGCAATCCACAATCCCTAAATCCAAATAAAATAATACAACCAAGTAAAATAATAAACTACAGTAGTGGCCAAAATTGTGGAAACCTTTTGGGAAAAAATTATTTTTGAGGTTTGATGGCTAATAATACCACTTTTTTTTTGGAGTTTCAAGATAATCATATTTCCCTGCTGGAATGGCCTGGGAATAGCCCAGACCTTAACCCAATTGAAAATCTATGGAGCTTACTAAAGAAACTTGTTAGTCAGAAGCGACCCAGCAATAAAACCCAGTTAATAGAAGCAATCATTCAATCTCGGTTTCCCATTATAACAGCTGAAGAACTAAAAGACTTGGTTCACTCCATGTGAAGACATTGTAAGGTCGTAATTCATGCTAAAGGTTACCCAACTAAGTATTAACTGACATGGGGATCATTTTTGTAGATCTCGTTTTTTCTATGGTGATAATTTTTGTATATCTCATTTTTTTCTACGTGTTTCACTTTTCTTCTTTATACTATAACTGTTATTCTAATAGCAAATCCTTCATAAAAGTTATTGCATTACATTCCTGATTAAATTATCTTTCCATTGATATATAATTTTATGGTATTACTCCAAAAAAAAAGTGGTGTTATTAGTTAGTTTTAAAAAATACACTTTTCCCAAAAAGGTTTCCACAATTTTGGCCACTACTGTAATTTAAAATACATATGATAAACAAGCTTGACAAAGGACACTTAAGGGACAAAAGACACAGACAAAGTAAGGATGCTAATTTTCAAATGTAACAATGATTAAAGACCCAAGACTTTGTCTGGCACCAAAAGACAGGTAATGTTGGTGCTGGTTTGGCTTCCATGGAAGGGAAGTCCAAGCCCGGGTAACACAGATTCCCTTTGATATTCCAATATATTATGCCTGTTTCATCAATGAATGCCACCAAGTTCTTAATGTTGAGGCGAGTGCATATTCAATATGTGATCAGAAAGTACAGAGAATAAGGGACAGAACAGTGCAAGAACCATTACCAAGGCAGAAAGAGTGGAAACTATAAATCATTGGAAGCAAGATAATATTTGGAAATGGCTCAGGCAAATTACCTCCCTGATTCACCGAGTATAAGAAGGAGGGGAGTAAAGCACACCAGACTTGCAGGATTCTATTATTATAGCCTATTTCAATGAAGTGTATTTCTAATCTTCCTATGAAGTTGATTTTCTGATGTGGGGATGGCAGGATTTTAAGGACTTTTTGTCAGGGTTCCAAGTAATAGACCCATAGCAAGCAAAACTCCAAAGCAGGTAGATTCCTCAAGGAATAGCATTATTGGATATATCATATTGGCACAGATCTGAAAACTGACAGATCACAGAAAACTGACTCTGAAGGTTTCCACGATTTTCGCCTAATTAAAAGTAAAAGTTTTCCCTCAAACCCCAAACAATCAGTCACATGGTCCAATCAAGGCTCTGTCTGGTTGCCTGGTGACATCACTCCTTCTTCCTCTGACCAGGTGTGAGAACGTCCTTGGCTCCCAAAAGAAAGTATTTTATTTTGGCAACAAAACCACAGCTATATCTAGTCCCTATTTCTCAGCTCCAGTGTAGCAACACTGAAGCTACAAGATGGCTTTGGTCAGGTCAGCTTCAGGATTGACACTTTTGTTATTCAAACTATTGGTAAACAACCAATGAAATCCATTTAGATTGATGTTGCATAGTTTCTGGAAGGAGTTATGCACAACAGCCTTATTGCCATGTTCTGTACTAGTTGCAATTTCCAGGTTTTTCAACTTCGTACATATTTAGAGGTTTTACCAAAGAGATTACTAGAACATGGCTTACTGAGGCTAGGCACTCTCTATCCATACATAGTTGGAATTGCTAGACTAGACAAAGCAGACTGATGCACTCTAAGCCACCAATGCTACTAAATCTCAAATGACGGAGAGGAATCCAGAAATATCCCCAAACACCATGTCTCCTTACTTCAAAGGAAAGTGCTATCCAGGATTGAAGACTTACCAGGTGCCATTTCCATAAGTTGCCAGTCCCACCTTGCCTTTGTCTTGAGCATGATTCAGCTTCGGTTTATCATCCTTACCAGGGGTGGTATTCACTTACCTTCGCTATCTGTTCGCAAATGTGAGCGCGCTTGCACTAGCTTTGCTCGCACATGCCAACTCTGCGCATGCGCAGAGCCTTCCCCGCATGCCCAGAGCATCAAAAATGGGACGTGATGACATCCGGGCAGGTGGGTGGAACCTCCCGCAGCCGCTGCTATCGGTTCACCCAAACCAGATAGAACCAGCTGAATACCACCACTAGTATTCAGCTGGTATTCAGCTGGTATTCAGCTGGTATTCCACTGGTATTCAGCTGTGGTATCCACCACCACATCCTATTACAATTTCCAGACCCTGGTCCAATACCTTCATTGCCTCCCTTGATTTTTGGGAACGTGTGTCATTGACAGCCCAACAGATCAACAGTTGAATCAGATGGGCACGTAACACACAGTAACTGGAAAAGAGATTCAGAGGTGTGATAACAAGTTGTCTCAGAGCAAAAGACCTTTCTCTCTTCATAACCTGGCTATAGAATACATTGGAGGATTTTTCAGTTGCTCTTACAACAATTCAGTGGAGCTGTGCTTTTCCAATGGCATTTACTTGAGAGATGGTTCCTAGAAAGATTCAGCATAGTTCATTATTTCAGTGCCTTAGCATTTAACTTTTACTAGATGAACTAGAAGCATCTGGAAAAATAGATGTTACTTTAGATTACATATTACAGATGTTGAAGAATTTTCTTCAGGCCTCATTCTTAAACCAATTAAGCTAATTCATGTTGCTCGACTAATACAAAGATTGGAACACAGTTACCAGTGGTAGGTTTCAAAATTTTTTACTACCACTCCAGAGGAAGGACACTATAAAATCTCCATTCCGTCCCCAATCCAGGGGAAGGTTACGGCAAAATCCCCATTTCCTGGGACTTGGGAGGCAGAGAATACATGGGGGCGGGGCCAGTCAGAATTTTTACTACCAGTTCTCCGAACTACTCAAAATTTCCACTACCGGTTCTCCAGAACTGGTCAGAACCTGCTGAAACCCACCTCTGACAGTTACCCTTTGATCCCAAACATTTCTGGTTTTGCAATAACTTTCTTACTCACAGAATTTTTTTGTGCCTCTTTTGAGATTACAGAATAGGGACACCAATTAATGGAACAGGTTTATGACTGACCCCATAAAAACTGAAAATGACTAGATAAAACTGATATATAATTCTAGTTGGTAGTGAGTTTTCTTTTTCTTTTTATTTAAAAAGTTTTAACAATCATTACAACAATTTTCAGTTGGGGACAAATCATCCTTGACAAGGTCTATCCACGCGGTCCCTGAGTGTCAGCACTGACTTGATGGCACTTCACTGATAAAAAAGTCCACTCCTTCTTGAATTAAAATTCCATGAACGTTATTTCCAATAATCCAAAGAATTACTATATTTTAATTCTGAATCACTTTATAAATCATACTATATTTTCTAATATTGAGTTTTCTATAGTAAAGCAAGGACTATAATCCCTGCTGCCGTATCCTAGTTCTTAATTATTCAAATGAAAAGAAAAATGAGACTTGGCAAAGAATCAATATATCATTGCAGTTTTGGGCAATCTGATCTTTATGAATAGTTATTTAGTTTAGCACTTAAGATTTAACTGCAGGATCATCAGTAATTTAACAAAAAAAAATCTGCATTGAAAATTGTTCAAATAAGGTAGCATTAGGTCAGGGGTGTCAAGATGAAGGCCCACAGGCTGGAACCGGCCTGCAATGTGGTTAGATCTGGCCCACCGGGCCGCCCTGGAAACAGCGAAGGACCAGCCTCCAGCACCTCAGCCCCAGGCAAGCCGGGCACTAATCTACAACTTGGTGGTGGCCTTCCAGGCCAGAATGCAGTCAGCCTTGGATTCACAGGGCCACCATGGAACTAGCAAGGAGCCACCCCTGCCCTGCGCCCTGGGCATTCGCTGGAGGCAATGGATCCCCCAGGCCTGCCCAGGCCACCACAAGTGCCCCTGATGTGAGTGACATTGAGCTGGCCACTCCCATCACACCCATGTCCATCCAATTGGCTGCGACCACCCAACCACACCCACCCAGCCTCCCGAGGTTAACCACAACCCTAAAGGAGCCCTCAATGAAATTGAATTTGAAACCCCTGCATTAGGTGATAGAATTGAAAAAGAAAAACAGCACAATAAAGATGAAAATAGCAAGATATAAATAAATAAAATATTGGTTGACCTTCTATGGCTGCAGTGCGTCTAATGTATAGTAGCACAAAGTCTTTGTAGGCAAATTTTTACCAGACAAACCAAAAGCTTCAGCCCACTAAAGAACTAAAAACTTAAGAAGCCTTCAGCACCCTGGAGAAGAACCAATTTTTCACCTCAGCATTGCCTATAACAAATTAAAGCTGAAGATTTCTTTGTATTTCACTATGTTATGTATTGTATGTGCACTTGCAATTTTCCACTAGTGACCTCAAGTCAATTTAGTCAATCTTTTCTTTTCAATTAAATTAGCCTCTACCTTGAATAATGACCAGAGACATGCTGCTTTCAATTCTATAGTATCAGTTTTGCATTTGTCTTTTATCACACTTGATGTTTGCTATGTCTGGAAAGATTCTTCAGATAATGGATGCTTATTTGTATTTTGAACATATGCCTGTTGTATTGATATTTTTCTTGCCACTAAGCCTGCAATATTAAAATAAATATTCTGAATATAATTTATATAGATTACCAGAATTGATTTCCCTTCTATATGTAATGTTTAAATGTATAATAAGGTTTCTCGTAGTTATTTCAGTTCATAAGTTCAGTTTGTTCTATTCTCATACTAATTCATTTCTTTTCCACTGGAAATTGTGTGTACCTTTGCGTATGTTTTATTCTCAACATTAATGCATCTTAACCTCATTTAAAACAGGCTCCAAATCCCACATATTTATTTGCTAGATTAAATCCTACTTTTTGTACAGGGGCTCATTGTTGTTCTTTCTTCCTTCCCCCTTCTCCCTCCATCCAAACAATAATCCTATGCAGTAAATTGGGCTATCATGAGTAATTGGCCCAAAGTCACCCAAGAATGTCATGAACTAGATCCTGGCTCTCCTTGACATTAGTCCAACATATTAAGCATTATGTATGTGTAGTGAGACGTAAGTGTAGTAAGGCGATCAAACCGGCCAGTCCTATAGGAGATCAACCCTGACTGGTCTTTAGGAGGCCAGATCCTGAAGATGAAATATTCAAATACTTTGGCCACCTAATGAAAAGGAAGGACTCACTGGAGAAGAGCCTAATTCTGGGAAAGATGAAGGGCAAAAGAAGAAAGGGACAGCAGAGAATGAAGTGGCTGGATAGAGTCACTGAAGCAGTAGGCGTGAGCTTAAATGGATTCCAGAGGATGGTAGAAGACAGGAAGGCCTGGAGGAATGTTGTCCATGGGGTCACGATGGGTCGGACACGACTTCACAACTAACAACATAACAAGTGAGAAGTGAGATAGAAGTTAACAAATAGAGAAAGTTATGCATTCAGGAGTGTCCACAGAGCAAATTAGTCACAATGATAGTAAGCTATGTGATTGAAGTTCACTCATTTTTAGGTGCATCACAAGACATGTAAAAGACTGGTGGCGTTTCAATCACATGATTGCGGTCACCATATTGATCATGTTCACCACCCCACAGACATGCTTGGGAATGCACACAAAAGAACAGTATACCTGTATGTTTGTTTGTCTTGGTGAGGGCAAAGTTTGCATGGTAAACGCCCATCTAACACCGCTCTTTCTTGTTATATATTTTTGTAACTTGGAAGTGCATTTCGTTCCAAAAATAAAATCTGTCTTCATCCCTAACTTTCCCCATGTCCTCCTTTCTTATGATTTTGTAATAGCCATTTTATCATCAAGGGGATTCTCATAAAAATGCCCAGCACCAAGTATCCTTTCAACAAACCTTGCTAAGAAAAAGGCTCTTAGCTCTGATAAAAAAGAGAAGGCAACCTTGAGTTTACAGTTGGTTTACGGTTGTCAGTCTTAGTTTGTCTCCTGTCATAACCTGGGGAGAAAGAAAAGACTTGACAAAAAAAGTCAATCATGAGTTTTCTGCTCAAGAAGTACGGACAAGTATCTTTTCTTAAAATCAGGTTTCTCTCCATAATAACTAAGAAAAATCCTGCCTTTATTAGCCAATATCAGGCTAATGGCATTTGGAGACTAATAAGCCCAATAAAAAAGGTATTGTGGGTAAGCAGTTATTGGTTCTTCAAAGTAGTCCAGTCAGGAAGTCAAAATAATGAATGCTGCCACTGCCTTTATTATAAGGTAGTTACCCTTATAGTCGCCCAGAGTCAGTCAATCATAAGATGGCATATGAATGCAATAAATACATAAAAATATGTAAGGTTACAGTGAGCTTAAGTATCTCTTTTCTGACCATTGTCTAGGCCAGGGGTCTGCAACCTGTGGCTCTGGAGCCGCATGTGGCTCTTTCATCCCTCTGCTGCGGCTCCCTGTCACTCAAAATATATGTCACAACCACCTATGTGCGACACCCACCAGCACGTGATTCATTGAGCTTTTCGACCCATCTTTTTTTTTTTTTTTGTGGAGTTCAAAATGTTTTTGTTGCATGCAGAAATAAAAATTTGTTTTCTCTGTAGCAGTTCATTGATTTAATAAATGCAACACACTATAGTTTTTTTTATACATAGCATAAATATAAAAAAATGATATTTGCAGTGTTATCTTCATTTTGGATGTTCAAAAGGGTTTTGTGGCTCCTGGTGTTTTCTTTTCTGTGGGAAACAGTGTTGTGACCCAGGCCCAAGTAGTTAGTATTAAATACAAACAATTCGAAAACAAACAGACTTTATTAGAACAGCTGAGAATTAAATCATTCTTTAGTCCAAACTAAATTAAAGCAAATTGTTCAAAACACCATTCCTCAGTTTATCACTGACCTTGGGATAATTAGGCAAACTGCCAAAGGCTTTTCTTGGCAAAAGTTCAGAAGCAGAAGACGCCAACAAGAAATGAATGCAGTGAAATAAGAAGCAATTCTCTCACATTGTTTTCCGGCAAAGAGGCCAACAGCCGTTGCTGGTCTTTTAAGCCTTATGGGAGGAGCCAATCATCTCTTGGCCCTACTCCTGAATCATCCTCTCTGCTTTATCTGCTCCTGCCTTCTAGTAGCTCTTCTCATACATGCACTAGGAACAGGCTCCTCCTGTTCCTCTGCCTCTCTACTGTCAGACTCTGGAGGCTCCGAAGTCCGCACATCACTCCCCGATGGCCCTGGCCCCATCTCTGCCTCCAATGCAGCGCCCTCATCCGGGCCTTCCCCAGCCTCCAGGACTGGCTCATGTTCATCCTCCGCCTCATCGCTGTCTGACTCCACTACCAGCTCCGCAGGCTGCTGGCGGACCACAACAAACAGGTCCAAATGGCTCTTTGAGTGTTTAATGTTGCCGACCCCTAGTCTAGGCTGTGGCTCTTCCTTCTGTCCCTCAAAGTCATTCTCACAGCCCACTACAATATCACAGGTTTATCTATTTTCCCCCCTCCCCCCCACTATTTTTATAGAAAGCTGTATGTTTGTGTCAGGCGCAGATTTGCCAGAAAAAGGGATAAAGCATCACTTTAGACAGCAGATTTGGGATAGCAAATGTTAGTTATTTAATTGGTTATTTTTGCATATGTATTGCTAGGAAAGAGATCTGCCTTCTTGTGTCAGAGGCTCAAAGAACTGGTGCGGTGAGAGACTGGGGAGAACTTTTAGTTTAGGAGCAAAACATCTCGGTCAATCCTGTGGTGCCTGTAAGTCAATGAATGACACTTAATTCCCCAAATGAATTATGTAAAACATTTTGAAATACCAGACTCTTACGGAGGCACTGCGACATCTTTACTGTTCTAACTGCCAAGGCAGCTTTTCGGGGTGCTTATTAGTGCAACTGAGGGTGCAAGACTATTAAAAAGGAAGTATCATGTTTTGCTTTTCATTTAAACAGATGGACTACATTTCAGATGTTTTAGTATCTTTATTGTGCAATTGTTTGCTAATTAGGAAAACCAAAATTAGTGTTTTTTTTCCCCGTCCACTAGTCCTTTCCCTTGCTGTCTTTCTGGCAGACTAAATGGATGTTACAAGGCAATCACTTTGTTCAGTGGCTGAATTTCAGTCCAACAATAATGTGGAGCCTCCTCTCCAGTGTAGTAAAACCAGTAAATTAATGGTTGCCACTTGGATTATGGTGCAATCTAAGTGTTAAATATTTAATTGAAACCATCAAGAAATGCTGAATGGAATCTGGAATGACATCTAACAAGGGTATGCATTTTTAAAAGGGTACAACATGGGAAATTAAAAGGATAAGGTTTAAGTGTCTCACATATTGTATGATTCGAAAATTTATTTAAATCTACAGTGCTGACTTATTGAAAATATTGTGAAAAGTTCCAGCCAGTCTTCTCTAAGGGGGAAGATGTTATAGATAAGGGGGAGGGGGGGGAGGAAACCAAATTGTAAATTTGATTCTAACCATAGGGAAAACCCAGGAGTTAATTGTCTTTACTAAATTTAATTTCATATTAATTAACTTAAAATGAACATTAAATTTGACCTAATGTTTCTTAATGCCATATGTTCTGTTTAAGATTTCTTTGTGCGTGTTTGTGTGTATGAGTGTCCTTCCCACCTTTTGGAGTGAAATAAGTTCAGGTTTCAAGAAAATATACAACACAAAAGAAGTCTGCCACATGATGTTGTTATGACTACCTCCCAAGATCACATTTTATCTTGCTTCCCAGCTGTATCTAAGATTTACTTTTTACCACATTATTATTGCCTATAGTGACTATATTCCCTATAGTCTGAATTGAGATTCAAAAAGGAATAAAAATGGTCTATTGCCCAGAACATTACCTTTCTGGCCAGGTCCCTATCACCTGTAGCTAATTGCCTCTGAATATTATCGAAGGAGGTTCATCTCTGATTTTTCCCTCCTATTTCTCTCATAACAAAAACAGAAAAACAAAATAACAAAAGAGTTGGAGGTGACCTCGAGGTCTTTTAGGTCAACCTCCTGCTCAAGCAGGAGACCCTATACCAGAGGTCTTCAAACTTGGCAGCTTTAAGACTTGTGGACTTCAACTCCCAGAATTCTGGGAGTTGAAGTCCACAAGTCTTAAAGCTGCCAAGTTTGAAGACCTTTGCCCTAACCCATCTCAAACAAATGGTTGTCCAATTCTTCTTAAACAATTCCAGCATTGGAGCATGCATAACTTCCAGAGGCAAGTCATTCCACTGATTAATTCACCGTCAGGAAATTTCTCCTTAGTTCTAGGTTGCTCCTCTCTTTGATTAGTCTCCCTCCATTGCTTCTTGTCCTGCCTTCAGGTACTTTGGAGAATAACAAGCAGAAGAGAAACAAGCAGAATGGTAGTAGAACTACAGCTTCCAGCATCTCTTATCATCGTCTATGATGGCTCTTGCTGGTCAGTGTTGCTTTTTATCAACTTCCAGAGTAATAGAAGTATCAACATTCCAGGGGAAGTTCTCAAAATCAGCAAGATGGTAGATGGAGCGTTGGGAGCCAAGACCTTTCCCTTTTGAATATGCCTGTGAAACCTTTTATATTGACTGCCAGGTAAAGAAGCACATTGAAAAAATGGCCATTTCTGCATGGTTCAGAAGTAAATGGCTATCAAATTCCTACTGCTACAAAAGTGATAGTTGCAGTTTTATACCACTTTCACTGAATTTTATTTTATAAATTTTATTATAACATAAAAATACAAGAGGAATTAAAAGTTAGAAAACTAAAAAGGAAGGAAGAGTGATAAGAAAGAAAGAAAGAAAGAAAGAAAGAAAGAAAGAAAGAAAGAAAGAAAGGAGGGAGGGAGGGAGGGAGGGAGGGAGGGAAAGAAGTGATCTCCAAGTTTTTTTAGTGCAGTAGATTATAATCTCAATCTTTCGCTTTGCATTTCACATTTCCATCTGCATAACCTTAAAATCAAAGTTTCATTTTTTTCCGGTTTTGAGCAGAAAGTCCATTAGAAACACAGCTATAGAAAAATTATTCTCTTTAATTAAAACAGTCAGTTTTGCCATCTATGCCAACTCCACCATTTTACTATTTATTCTTCCATTGTCGGAATTAGTGTACCTTTTCATCTTTGTACATATAAGATTCTTGCCGCTGTCAACAAATAAAGTTCCATTGTCGATGAAACCTAAAAACAAAAGTTCTGCTTTCAGTTTCATTTTTAAGAATCTTCTAAATCAGAATAAAAATCAGGTCCCAATATTTCTTTGCTTTATCACAAGTCCACCAGAGATGATAAAAAGTAGCCTCTTTACCATTGCATTTCCAACATACTGTACATTTGAAACTCCTTTGTATTTCTTTGACAATTTTTCAGGCATTAAAACACCCATGATCCAGTCCCACTGAATTCACTGGAACTGCTCGTTTTGCAGATCTCTACAAGACCTGCACCAGGGGTGGGTTCTAAAAATTTTTTACTACTGGTTCTGTGGGCGTGGCTTATTTTGTGGGTGTGGCTTGATGGTCATGTGACAATTCTTTAGGATTTAGCAGAGGTACTGGTCTACCAGACTTTTAACTGCTTGCAGAGCTGTACCGATCTACCCATTTATTTTTGCAGGCACCGGTCTACCACCAAACTGCCTTTTACCACTGATCAGCTGTAGGGCAGCCCTTTGAAGCTCCGCGGCAAGAGTTTAAACAGTTTTTTTTCCTTATAGCCCATCAGCTGGGACTCAGGAGGCAGCAATAGATTGGGGGTGGGGCCAAATAAAAGGTAAGAATAACGCGGGAGGGTGGGGGGACAGAACCGGTTCGGTGACATCATATCATCACTGCTACCAGCTCGGCGGAATCGGGAGGAACTGGGAGGAACCCACCACTGACCTGCACTTCATGTTTCTTTTGTATTTATCTTTCAAAGTGATTTTTTTAAAAAAAGAAGGAGGAATGGAAGATGGAATACAATTGTCAGTTGATTAACCACAAGTCTGACCAGTATCACTTTAAGCATAAAACCCCATTTTTCATAGCATGTATTTTTATTCCTAGTAAAATTGTGCAAGTATGCATTGATTTTTTAAATGAATATTTTTTTGTAAAGCTGCCATTTTTCAGCTTGTTGGCTGATTGAAAGAAGTCATGCTTTCTGTTTCTGTTGTTTCATTGTTATTTCACAAGCACTGCTGCATTGTTTCGCTTCAATGATTCCTCCAGCCAACAGAAATTTTGTTCCTCAAATTAAATACACAGAAGGAGAGCAGGAGAAGCTTGACTTCTAGCAGGCTGGTGACTTAATCCCTCTTAGATATTCAAGTAGATATTTTCTGTGTCTACCACTATTTAGTAATGAGGCAGCCAACACCACAATTAGATCCGCTTGTAGTGTTGGCTGCTTCATTACTGAATAGGAGGAGTAGACAGTCCTGCTCTACACAAACTGTAGCTTGATTCTGACTCAATAAAATGTTGTTTCTAAGGACATCTTTCATTTTCTTCCACTAAGATACTTGACAAATGTTTATAAAGTATTCAGATGGAGAGACCCAAAATTACTAGGAAGGCTGGCATCCATGATCACTTTTGTGACCTAAGGATTCTACTAGGAACATTACTCTGCGTGCCTCCTCCTTCCTTATTCGTGATGTGTCTTCTAACATCACCACAAATGGTGCAGGCAATGAGGTTAGCCCAACTTCCATAACCCTTTGTCCTCTATCTATGCCTCCTAGAATTCGACATGATCAAGGTTGTGAATTCTTGGAGATGTAGTTTCCCAACACAATAAAATTAACTTTTTTTTTTAAAATTAAAGGATATTCATGTAAACATTAATTAAAATAAATATTAAAATTATTGTTAGGCCAACATTTGTTTTTTTGGGGGGGGGAATTGTTCTGCAAATCAGTGCCTTTTTTTGTCCTGTTTCAACACTTTTCAAGCTTTCTTTATTGTTTTAAGGTGGCAGAAAATCTTGAGGTCATCTACTTTACCAGCCAACTATTATTTTGTAGGCTACTCCTGCTTCCTTTAGGGGGAAAAAATGAAAGCACAAAGAGAAATGGTGGTAGGATATCTTCCTTTGAGACTGAATGTAAACATTGTAAACCTGATGAAAAATTGACTGTACAAGAATGGCAGCATATTAATAGGTATTCTTGGCATCACCTGGCAGGACAAAGTTCCAAATAGCGCAGTCTTGAAATGTGCTGGAATTTCTAGTATGTGTACACTATTGAAACAGTGATGTCTACACTGGCTTGGGCATGTCGTGAGAATGGCTAATGGTCAGATTCTAAAAGATCTCCTGTATGGAGAATTAGTGCAGGGAAAGCGCCTTAGAGGGAGACCACAGCTGCGATATAAGGATATTTGCAAGAGGGGCCTAAAGGTCCTGGGAATGGACATTAACAACTGGGAAACCTTGACCTCTGATCGTTCAGCTTGGAGGCTAAAGACACAGCATGGCCTTCTCCAATTCGAAGAAACACTTGTTCGGCAGGCTGAGGCAAAGACGCAGTCCCAGAACCAGCGAAATCTAGGGGCTGGGCAGGGGATAGAATATATCTGCCCTCAGTGTGGAAGGAATTGCGCCACTCTCGAATTAGCATTTTTAGTCACACCAGATGCTGTTTTAGGACCTCTTTCTAGAGCACAATACCGTAGTCTTTTGAGACTGAAGATTGCCAATGCAATACAATGCAATGCAATACCCAAACCAATATATTAGTGCCCTTTTCTTGCCATTTTTTTTTCTTTTAATGTAAATACAGCGTCATTTGGCTTTTGGCATCATGGAAGCTCATGATAATTTAATAATTACTCCTCTAATCCAGTGATTAGATTAAAAGAATTAAGGAGTACTTAACATTGTGTTATATGACATAGCAGCACAGGAAGAGATAAAAAGGTCAAAAAGAAAAATCAACTATTTTTATTTTTTCAGTAGCTTTTTTTGACTTAGAAATTTTATAGATTCCTTTAATAACAATTTGAATTTCATGGCTTCAGAAGAAATTTGAACTCAGCAATAGATCTCAAAAAAGAACAAAGACTTTATTTAGTTACTACAAATGCTTTCATGCCTCTTCAATCATATAAGTGCCTTATAACAAAATATATAACACTTAATGTTGAGTTCACAAACCTCACTTTCTAAGCACTTTCAGAATTTGATCTGATTAACTACTTTTAAGCTATTAGAGACCTTTGAATCAATAAGTTTGAAAACACTGGGTGAATTTGCCTTCAGAACTAAACGTTAATCATAAGCTTAAGGATTTGAAGAATGCTAAATCTTCAAATAAGATTCTGATCTTAGAAAATTCTAAACAGACAGGATCCAGATAACATTGGAATATTGGAATGTTTACTATAAGATTTAATTAATTAAATAATTAATTATAAAGAACAAACAACTTTTTGTGGGAAATAAACCCATTTTAGTTTTACAAGACATAATTTCGTAATTTTGAAAACTGCACACTAGAGGGGACTGAAGATTTTAGGTAAGAAAGATAATACAAACCTATAAAGTTATGCAGAACATTATAACAATGATGTCTGCTTCAGTGGGTAGATTATGTCCAAAACGTTTATTGAATAAATGATAGGTGTAGAGCAAATTTATCTGAGAAAAGACATTGGAAGTGAATTTATAATTTACATGACACAATAATGGTTTAGAAAATGATGTTTCAGTGGAAGTACAATAGAAACTGGCAGAAGTTTTAAAATTCAAAAGTGAACTACAAATGACAAACCAAGAGAGGGACCAGGATAATTTTTTCCTATTGGATTTACAAAATGGATGGGGAGAAACAGGCTCAAGCTCAACCTATCCAAGATTGAGTGGCTGTGGCTTCCAGCGTCCCGATAGTCAGGTGGTGCCATCTCTGACTATTGAGGGCGAGTCGTTGGCCCCCATGGAGAGGGCTCGCAACTTGGGTGTCCTCCTGGATGCACGGCTATCCTTAGAAGAACACGTGATGGCCATGGCCAGTGGGGCTTTTTATCAGGTTCGCCTGATCTGCCAGTTGCGTCCCTTTCTGGATGGGGACTTCCTATGCACGGTCACTCATGCCCTCGTCACTTCCCGCCTGGACTATTGTAATGCTCTCTACATGGTGCTCCCCCTGAAGAGCACCCGGAGGCTCCAACTGGTCCAAACTGCAGCCGCGCGGGTGGTTATGGGAGCGTTATGGTGCTCCCATGTAACACCTCTCCTGTGCAAGCTGCACTGGCTTCCGGTGGTCCTTCGGGTGCGATTCAAGGTATTGGTTACCATCTTTAGAGCGCTCCATGGCTTAGAACCCGGGTATTTACAAGACCGCCTGCTGCTACCAATAGCCTCCCACCGGCCAACTCGCTCCCACAGAGAGGGGCTCCTCCGGGTGCCATTGCCCAAGCAATGTCGGCTGGCAACCCCCAGGGGGAGAGCCTTCTCTGTGGGGACTCCTGCCCTCTGGAACAAATTGCCCCCTGAGATGCGGAGGATTCCTGACTTGCGCACCTTCCACTGGGCCCTCAAGGTGCTTTTATTTCAACAAGCCGGGCTGGCCTAATTTTTAAATTTTAATTGTTAATTCTTTTTTAAAAATTTAAATTGGGTTGTTTTATTTTAATTATATGTGCCAAACTATTTAATATTTTTAAACTGTTTTTTAAATTTTATATTTGTGGGTTTTATGCTGGCTGTACACCGTCCTGAGTCCCTTTGGGAGAAGGGCAGTATATAAATTAATTAATTAATTAAATAAATAAATAAATAAATAAATAAATGTGGTTTGTTAAAGACTTGAAGAATTCTGTGCATTGTGCACTGGGACAAAAAAGAAATGAAGAAAATCAAATCCTATAACAATGCTTGAATACCCTAAAGATGCTAAAGATTAAAACTGTTAGAAGTTAAAGGAAGGAATATAAAGTTGATCTTTGGTCAAGGTTAAAATAAGACATGTTGTTACTTCTGGCAACCCTACCCTGTTTCCCCCAAAATTAGACATCCCCTGATAATAAGCCCAATCGGGCTTTTGAGCACATGGCAATAAAGGCAAGTGCTTATTTCAGAGTTCAAAAAAATATAAGACAGGGTCTTATTTTTGGGGAAACACGGTATATGGGCTTTTTGTTGACACCAGGACTGAAAAGATGAATTTATGGATTTGTTTATAGATAATTTATATGGGATATGTGATGAAGAGATAAATGTTGATAAATTTAGATGAAGAACCACTAAGGTGTTTATACTTGTAACAGATGTTGGGAGGCATTTCATTTTTTTTTCTTTTTTCATATATTTCTTTTCTCTTTATTATATTCTTACTTTTTGGTTTCTTTTCTCATTCTGATTTCCTTTTCTTTGTACTTATTCATTCTTCCTATTCTTTTTTCTTTCTTTAAGTTTGTGTAATTTTACTATTATAATCAAATCATTTATAAAATTAAAGAACAGAAATGGCATAAGGTTTGTTTTTGTATTCTTTAGATTTGAGGGAGAAGATCCAAAACTCCTTCCTTTCTATTGGTCTAGGGCTGTGCTGAAGACTGAAGTTATAGGTTGAACATTCAAGATCTTCTCAACTGGACAGACTAAGGTTATCATGGCCAATTCAGCACAGCCAACTCAGCACAGCCAACTCACCACAGTCAACTCACTGCAGCCAACTTGCCATAGCCAACTTGCTGTAGCCAATTCATTGCAGGATAATTTGCCACAGCCAATTTACCACAGGACAACTAGCTGCAGGACAAGAGTTACATTAATATCAAAGAAATTGTGGAATAGAATCATTAAAGAAAAGATGCAAAAAGAGGAACAAAATGAAATGTGGATGACAAAAATCAAAGTGTTTTTTAATTATTTAAAATACTTAAATTGAATTGTTGAATTGTCCTGCAGTGAGTTCTCCGGCGGTGAGTTGGCCATGGCAAATTGTCCCACCGCAAGTTGGCTGTGGCGAGTTGGTCACAGCAAGTTGTCCCACAGCAAGTTGGCCATGGCGTGTTGGCTACACCAAGCTGTCGCATTCTGTTATCAGGAGGTTCAGCCTCTCTTGTGGCACATTTGGCTGCCTGGCAAAGAAAAAAATCCAACTTTAAATTCAGCAGGAAGTTACTGCATTTCAGCAATATGCAAAGGCCTCCTGTGGATTTTCTAGTAGCTAGTAGAAAGACTAGTCGGTGGGCTAGTAGCAATGGTGGGTTTCAAAAAATTTTACTACTGGTTCTGTGGGTGTGGTTTGGTGGGCATGGCATGGCTTGGTGGGCATGGCAGGGGAAGGATACTGTAAAATCTCCATTCCCTCCCCAATCCAGGGGAAGGTTACTGCAAAATCCCCATGTTCTCCCGATCAGCTGGGACTCGGGAGGCAGAGAATAGATGGGGGTGGGGCCAGTCAGAATTTTTACTACTGGTTCTCCGAATTACTCAAAATTTCCGCTACTGGTTCTCCAGTAGGTCAGAACCTGCTGAAACCCACCTCTGGCTAGTAGCTCTCTGAATCATCTGTCTTATCTTGCTTCTTCTAGATGTCTCTTAAAAAGGTATTTCTGTTGATCAATATGCCACAGGAGTGGTTAAACTTGCAGAGGGAAGATATTTTCAGAGTTGATTAGTTAGTTAGGCTCCAGCCAATTTTGGAAAGCTACAGAGAAATTATTTATTCAAGAGAACAATGAGACCTGAGAGACCATTAGTTCTGAACTCAGTCACCTTTTGGAAGCTATGCTAGGGGCAAACGAGGGAATATTTCTTAGGTGGCTAAATGCAAATAGCTACTTTGATATTCAAACATCCAACAATTGTGCTTGAACTCCTCAGGAGACCTTTTAAAACCCTAGCTAGAATATCATCACAAAACCAAGTGTTTGACTTTGAAATAACTTCTTGGTTTATCCGCATTTAATTTATTTCTCTTGGCTGTGAAATTCATAGTATAATTCTTGTTAATTTGTCCCAGCTCATCTCCCACATAAACAGTCCCATTTTTATTTTTTTATTTTTTTGTGGTTTTATCTCTTGCTTGCACCTAGTTCCCACATGGCCAGAGCTTGCTGAATTTTAACAGACCAATTTATCTCCTGAAACAGCCGAGTAATTGTAAAAGTCATTCTTTGGGGTTTTGTTTTATTTTTTCTTTCCTCTGAGGAATATTGTGAGCTTTTTTGCAGAAACTCATCGAGTAATCTTTGATTGAGGTAGGTGCTCATTGCATCAAGGTTGATACTCTTCCGGTTAATAGTTCTTTAAGCAACTAAACTGAATTCTTGTTATACTTAAGAGGGCAAGTGGCATACATATTATTTTAAAATAATTATCCGCATATTCTTTGAATCAGTTATGAAAATGGAGATTTTAAAAGGAATTCTTTACTAGTGTTGTGCAAAACATTCGAAAGAAGTGCTTCACTAAATGTATCAGCATAATCAATGTATAGCTTTCTTGATATATGAAGGCAGCTGTGTCCTTTGCAGATTTGCATGGATTTTTTAAAAGCTGTCTTTGGTTATATTTTACATGCATGGCTATTTTCTTTCATCAGCAGTCCCACTGGAAGTGTCATCTTACAACGAATGTGCAGAGAACCCCTTGCACAACTTTTTTTCACCAGCCACCTGAATTTGCAGCTGTTTTGATGAATCAAAAAAAAAAAGATGCTATGCCTGATATAGCCCCATTTTTTAAATTTAAGAATGGGCTGAAGTGAGCATTTTGGGGAGAGCTTCAAAAGACTTGGTGATATCTTGAAGGGAGACGCCAATGTTCAATCTTTTTGGTATGGTTTTGGTATGGTGGGATTCAAATTTAACAACTGGTTCTCTGCCCTAATGACCGGCTGCCTGGGTGTGGCTGGGTGGGCATGGCCAGGAGGTGTGACAGCACTCAGCCTCCTGCAGCACT
Organism: Arizona elegans; assembly: GCA_022577455.1. Lineage (NCBI taxonomy): Eukaryota > Metazoa > Chordata > Lepidosauria > Squamata > Colubridae > Arizona > Arizona elegans. The sequence continues at coordinate 97,166,055 of JAKOOJ010000006.1, read as the reverse complement.
CTGCCAAAACGGGACACGGGGGTTAATTACAAAATGTGGGCTTTGCTTTGTGACATCCAGATCCAGCAAGCAAGGGGTGTGAACAGCACAGAAAATACACTTTTGTTTGGTTATGAAGAAATATCCCCAAAGTCAGATGTACACTAAGTGTAGACTGATTTTTAGCTATACACCTCCCCAGCAATCAGCAAATTTTGAAGCTCCAGGTAAAGAGGATTCATTTTAGGATGAGTAACCACAGTTTGCATGTTGGAGGTTCCTAAAGGAATGCTGGGAAACTCTGTATTTTAAAGAAAATTTGAGGGAGGGGTGCAGAATAGCCCTTCTCTGCCTGAGGCTGTAGAGACCTGGCACCAATCAAAACACTTTTTATTAAATAACTGATCAACACTGACAGGGGGAAGCCACTAGTCTATGAAAATAAGAGCAAACTCCACTCCTTTCCAGTACTGATGATGTTATCTAGTTTGGTAATGAAACATCTGCAAGAAAACCATCAAGCTCAGAGAGCACCAAGGAACCCACAGTTCAACCCTGAGCTACAAATATTCTCTTCTATTAATAAACATTTTTTGGTTAGAGGGACTCAGAGCCTGGGTTATACAAGATGGCTCCCAGTGGATTTCATTCTAAATCTTGATATGATTTCTGTAAATAAGGAATGTAGAATTGTAATGGCTGAGTATTTGATCCTTCATACATCAAAAAAATACAAAGCTAAGGGATAAACAAATAAAAAACAGATTTGAAAAAAAAGAACAGGCTCAGGAGAGAAAAAGAGTGAAAGTGTAAGAAAGAAAGAGGAAAAGAAGGAAAAAAAAAGAATGACTTCCAACTTTCTTTGGTACAGATATAAGTAAAAATATATATCAAATTCTTAGTCTAAAATTAACATTTGTCTACATTATTTCCATAATCCCTTATTTAATTATCAAAGCCCAGATCTACTTTTAATTTCAGTTTCTCACAAAAAGTCAAGTAATGGTTCATATTGCTTTAATCACTATTTGTTAACAAAACCACAACTGATTTATTTAATTGCACCAAACTCTAAATAAAACAGGAATGGAAAATCCTAAACTCTAGTGTAGACCCATGTTTCTCAGCTTTGGCAACTTTAAGGTGCACAGACTTCAATTCACAGAATTCCCCAGGCAGCATGAAGTTCGCCCACCTTAAACTTTCCAAGACTGAAAAATGCTGATCTACAGATAAGGATTTTTCCATTCCTCTTTTACTGGTTCCTACTTACTTATGAGCAATCACAATGCAAAATCCCCATTCCCAACTCACCTCACAGTAATGATAATGCAAAATCCCCATTCCCAACTCACCCCACAGTAATGATAATGCAAAATCCACATTCCCCATTTTGGGCCTGGAAGGTCTCCTTCACCACCCTGGAAGCCAAAATGGGACACAGGTGGGCCGTGCAATGCCCCCCATGCCCTGCTTTGGGCCTGGACGGCCTCCTTCACCACCCTGGAAGCCAAAACAGGGCACGTGGGGGGACTCCTGGGATGGGCAGGGTGGGGCGGGACCAGCCAGAGATAGGATAGCCGTTCTCCAAACTGGGGAAAAAGTTAACAACCGGTTCGCCTGAACTGGTGCGAACCAGCTGAATCACACCTCTGGTTTCAACTATACAAAGTGCCAAAAAGGGGTGGTAAGCCTCAAAATTTAAAATATTTTCTGAAACGAAGGGAGAAATTTATGACACATTCATATGGCCCATACATTGTCTATCTCAATTTTCAATCAACGTTCATATATTTTTTGCAACAGGGACCCCCATTGCTGATTTTTTTTACTACCATTGCCTGAAAACATTTCATATGTTTCCCCCCCCCAAAAAAAACAAAAAGTTGACTGCAAGGTTGTCTACTCTTGATTTATCTTGTTTGCCTCTCATACTAGATGCTCTAAAGATTAATGATGGGCCTCACAGGTTATTTTTTCCAACATATTAGTCAATGCAGGAAATAATAAGCAGATATTTGTCCGGTTGATGCCTGAAAATCATCAGTAAAATAATAGGCTCCTGAATCATAAGGATTTTTTTAGGATGTCTGGTGCGTCAGTTTTGATCTCTAATGAGTGCTTCAAAGAGTCAGCCCAGGAAAAGGCACAATTACTTCAAAGTATTGCAGGCAAGTGCTCCGTTTGCATTCCTGAGTTCTCTGAAATATCTTTTGGAAGTCAAATTCGAAGACTGTCCAGTTCTAATATTTTAACTGTTAAAAACTTTTATCCCAAGCAATCAAAATTTACAGCCCCATAATATGCGAACCTTTGGAAATAAGCCTCTTTTGAAATAAGGAGGCTGTTCCTGGTTCATGAGAGCTATTAAGTAGAACAGCCTGCTGCCTGGAGTTGCAAGCGCTTCATCATTGGAAGTTTTCAAACAAAAATTGAACCACTATTCGCTTGGGATGATCTGAGGATTCCTGCCAGGGGTTTGGAGTAGAAGGTCCAGTCCAACCTATATCTATGAACAATGAAGTTACCCAGTGGTGAAATCCAATTTTTTTTTACTACCGGTTCTGTGGGTGTGGCTTGATGGGCATGGAATGGCTTGGTAGGCGTGGCAGGGGAAGGAAACTGCAAAATCCCCATTCCCTCCACACTCCTGGGGGAAAGATATTGCAAAATCTCCATTCCCACCCCACTCTGGGGCCAGCCAAAGGTGGTATTTGCCAGTTCTCTGAACTACCCAAAATGTCCGCTACAGGTTCTCCAGAACCTGTCAGAACCTGCTGGATTTCACCCCTGAAGTTACCTTTAGAAGCTAAGATATATCTACCCTGGACATTTCATCATCTGACCTAATAAAACATGGCTAGCTTCCTTATAGAGAGGTAGTTCATTTTTGTACTGTATCATCCACAGCAGTCTTTCTTGACCTGGTTTACTCCATTTCAATTCTGGAAATATTTAATCTGCCTGACCATCTCCACACTGACTGGGAATTTTCTGAGTTGAAATTGTGAAACTGGTATTCTCCAGTATATCTATAGACTACCAAATTAGAGAAGGCTGGACTGAAAGGACAAAGCACGACTGTGCAAAGTTATAGATAAGGGTTCTTTCCAAAGTAAACTGAAAACTAGAACATGTGCAATGAGCTACATCCCTTTTCCCAGCTGGATATTAGCTGATGGCTAGATATAATATGATTTTGAGGCATTTCTCTCACCCCCTTTGGAGTCTCATTGAGAACAAAAGAGAAGCTAGAAGAGAAAGAAATAAACTTTTTATATTTCTTAGTAGATTAAAATAGCACTCTTAAATGTATATTCTCTAACTTTCTTCTTGATCTCTTTTATTTTGTTTTTCTCTATCTCTGGTGTACTAACTAGAATCAAAATGTTCCAAAGCAATACAGCATTCTCTCCCTCCCTCTCCCTCTCTCAACCCCCCCCTCTCATTTTAACATTTTGATGGATAGTTTATTTAATAGATTTTCTATCCTGGGCACCAGATCATTTTTCCTCTCCATCAGTTCAACGGATGATTGACTGGAGGTTTATAAAAGATGGCCAATTATATTTGACCAAAACCATGATAGAAACAACCTAAAGGAATTCCTTCCCAAAACACAATTGCAACTTATATGTCCCTTTATCGGGCTTGGCCAATAAGTGTTGTTCTGAGCCAAGGGGGCTTGGAGGGGAAAGGGGATAAAAAGTCAAAAAGTCTTCTATAGACATATGATTGAAGCCCCACACCAATAGATGTAAAAAAAGGCAGGAATCTGATTGTACAATTGCAGCTATCTATCTTGACTTTTTTTTTGGCACGGATGTGTCTGCTGTCATCTACAAGGTCTTGCTTTGAGACTCCCTTTCAATTCCTCAGGATTTATCAGGGGTGGGCTTCAAAAATTTTAGCAAGGGGTTCTCTGCCCAGTTGCTGGATAGGCTTGGCCATGATAGGTGTGGCCTAGTTGGCCTCCTGCACTGTGGCAGGGGTGGCACATTTTTGCCCTCATCAGGCTCCGGAGGCTTTTGTCAAGCCTCCAGGAGGGTGAAAACAGCCTCCCCAGGCTCCGGAGGCCCTCTGGAGGCCAGAAACAGATCCATTTCCGGCCTTCCCGAACTTCCGGTCGGTGTGTTTTTTGCCCTCCTCAAGCCTCCGTGCGCACCCTGCACTCACCTGCATCCAAAACAGGCCACGTGGGGACTCCTGGGAGGGAAGGGGAAGGCGGGGCCAGCCAGGAGTGGGATTTGGGGGTTCTCCAAACTGCACAGAATCTTAGCTAGAGGTTCTCCTGAACCCCTGCAAAATCCCAGCAGCCCACCCCTGGGACCAATCAGACAAATGCAGCAGACAAGAATTATTGGGGGGGGGGATCAGTTCAATTTTTTTTCTCTTTAGATTAATTTACTTTCTCTTTCAGTCATACAATTTATGAGATTAGCTGCACTATTTGGTTGCTCTGTTATCAGAATATATAAGCAAGAGTTTCTGAAGGGCAGATTCACACAGTATCCCCTACTCACTATCAAAGTGACCTCAGAGTGCATTTTTCTGACCCATTTCCTAAGTAGCTATTTCCATGTTACGTTGCCTTTCAGATGGCACATTTTGTAAAGGAAGGAATGTCCCATAACTGACTCAATGCTAACCATGTGTCTATACCTTCTTGGGTTTAAATTGCATCATGGCTATGATCTCTGTTTGAGTTTATTTATTATTCTTGTCTATACCCAAGAAGGTATAGTTTGGTTAGCCAATTCAAAATGCAGCTGGGTGCTGTTCCTGACTCCATCCAATTCAGAGTTAGTTCTATTGAATTCTATTGGTCAGAATTCTGAACGGTTGTAATGCAGCCATATTTATTTATTTTTTTCTTTCCTATGCTACTTTTATTAACCAAAAGCTTTTGTCTTCGTGTTAGAATGAGATGGTTTTCATAGTCCTTTCTACATTCACCCTTTTCTACAGTTTACCTTCCTGCAACACTGTAGAGCATTTAGCTCCTTCACGGAAAATAAATTAGACATTTTTTTTCTTTTCATATTCCAGGAATCGAAGGCCTATTCAAATTACTTCTGTAAGTCATGTTCTAAAGAGTTAGAAGATGTCATTTTCCATTTCCCACTCAAAGGACATCATTCCACAAAAAGCCCAAGGAATCTTGCATTATACATAAGAAAACAGATCCTTTAGTAGGGCTGGAATAGATTTTCCACTCTCTTTCTTTGTCTTACCTGTACAATAAGTTTATGCGACTGGGGTTCTTTTGATGTTTGGGATCTTGATATTTTATCAACCTTAACCAACAGCAGTTTGTATTGGATTGTGGGAGCTTGTTTGCTTATTTATACAATTTATTAAGTCGCTCCACTCATAAATTATGACTCTGGGTGGCATCTATCGATTTTAAACAGGTAACTAAAATGTGCAATTGATGCAGTCTCAGTGCTATATCCCAGTCTAAAACCAGATTGAAAGGGCTCTGGATAATTCATTTCTCTAAGACTAGTTGAAGCTGCAAGCCTCCCCGAGAAATAACCAGACCACTGGTTCCCTCTGAGCTGGCAAAATTAGCCCGTCTATCAAGGATGGAGTTATGACTGTTTGGTTCCAAACCCCTGCCATCTCCCAGGAGGTCAACCAAATAGGCAAGGCATGCATCTAAACCATAGGTAGTTGCAATTTGTAGCCCTAAGAATGTTCTCTACTTCCTCAAAACTAACACATTCAAGTTTATCCCAGATAACTAAGCTAGTATGTATCTCAATCAGCTCCATATGACCTGCAGACTAGCATCCAATTCAGACAAGATCCAAGTGACTTTATCTGTGAGATGGCTAATGTAATCTTCACAGCAGCTCCGCAGGTGTTGGGGCATAGTGAGCCAGCCTCTTTGCAATAAGAGCAAAGAAATGTTCACTTGTTATCACTCTTATCACCACAGGATAATCCTTCTAAAAGCTCTTTAAATGCTGGAGTTCAGTTTGCTCTTCTGCCAATGTTGCTCCTAAGCATTTCTTCTATCATTTCATCTCCCTAAGATCTGATGACAGGCCAAAGGGGAAGAGTCTAGGGGACTGAGTGTGCAATCCCCACATATAGCAAGACTGTGTTCTCTGAGAACCTGCCCCATAGCTTCATTATACCTTCCTCTGCCTAATATCATTGGGGTGTTATTGCTCTTAACATCCTCCCCCCACAGACATACATTCTTTAACCCTCTCCATCACTTCGCAATATCAACAGGACCCATCACTGATTCTCCAGGTCTTAAGGAGACGTCTGTCTTGCATTCAGCACTCTGAATCCCCAGGCCATCAGCCACACTAGCCTCTGATTATCACTACTTTTGAATCATAGTCAGTGGGTTCGCTATAAGCAGCAAGAATCTTTTTTTTATTATTAAAGAGTTTTACAAGACAAAATACATTTTTACAAGAAAAACATAAACTGTTTGTCATCTTTCCATATATGGATTGTACAATCACATTTACAAATTAACAACCTCTTTTAAAAAAAAAAAACAGTTACGTAAACTCCAAGAACCTCTCCAGATTCTTTACACATGTTTACCCTTCCCTCCTCCCCCCTTCTACCCCGACCTTCCCGCCTCCCCCCCCTCCCCGGGACTTCCCAGAGCAAATACAGGATATAGCATCTAACAAACATATAGAAAGAAAAAAAAACTTTAACTCCCGTTTCATATCTAAATATAACTATTTAAACCAATTATTATTTAAAAGTAATCGATCCAACTTCTTTCTTATCCGTTCTTCAATAATAAGCGAGTCTTCTTTCTTCCAGCATTACACAATCAAAACCCAAATACAATTAACCATCATATCTCCAACCCTTGCATATATTAACACATTAGCAAAATATTTTAACCAATCTCGAATAAAATATATTGTAAAAAATGTTGTTTTTACTTTTTGCCCCACAAACTTATATTAATTCTGCCTGGAAACATTCCTTGCTTAGTAAGCAGCAAGAATCTTGATGTCCTCAAATCCACAATTTCTCTCCTCGCTTCATGTTGAATCAAGTTCATAAGTCCATGCTTCTCCTCCATCTGCTTCTCTGGAAGCCACAGCTGAAAAAACATGGAGACACTGCCAGGTAGAATAAGCAATCCAGATTCCAGATTTGTTCAGTTCTCCAAATCCTGCTGAAGAACCCAAAGGGCAAGGTGGCCTTGGTCTCACAAGGCAAGCCATGCACTACCTGTAGATTCCTGCCAAGCCCTTGCTAACTGATCCCTGTTCCTGCTGATGCCTAATATGGCTGGCATTCATACAACCAAGTCCTCCACTACAGCAAGGCCACTATCCCCACCTCTGTGCACCCCTGACATGATGAGCCTGCTGCCTTTTTCCGGTTTCTGCTGATACATTTTCCTCAGTTCTGCCATCACAGCTGGATTGTCCTTATTCATTTGTAAAGCAGAGACACTTCCATCTCTGAGCCACTCTCAGCTGCCAGCAGCTGCCAATGTTGCCAATTCATTAGCAATAGCAATAGTGTTTCGGCATATATGCTGCCCGATAGTGCTTTTACCTCACTCTATGGGTGGTTTACAATGTAAGTGTTATTTGCATATTGTCCCCAACAATCTGTGTCCTCCTTTTACTGGCCTCAGAAGGATGGAAGGCTGAGTCAACCTTGAGCCCCATCAGGATTGAATTCCAGGCTGTGGGCAGAGTTTTCCTGCTGCACTGCACTTTAACCACTGTGCCACCAGGGCTCTTTATCCTCATTCAGTTTGTGCCACTTCCTTGAGTCAAACTCACTGCCACAAACAGTAACCAACAGCTCCCAAGGCCTGTTTTCAAACAGTTCACCAGTCTTTCACAAAAACCTGTAGTCCAAAATAACTGGAAGAGAAGCAGGTTGTGTCTCTGCTATAAAACTAACTGTGTCAGTCCTATAGGGCAAGAAAATAGTCTAAACACTTTTGCTTCTTGACTGTGTAGAAGAGATTTCAGATATTGTAGTTAGTCTCTCATCTACAATATCTGAAAGAGAAATAATATAAGAATCAACTGGGTAAGTCAAGTATGTGTTTGACAGCTGTAGGCTGGAAAAATGGAAGATAGAGTAGTATTTTCTTATTCCCTGCAAAAGGAGAGGATATATTTAGCTTGTCTCAGGGCTCAAATGAGTGTAATCATACCTATTGATGGCAATCTGTTCTTGACAGAAATAATTTTCAATCTTTAATTCACAAGGGATCTTTAATTCACAATGGAAGAAGAAAACAACAGCACGCTACCCTTCCTGGATCTCCCCATCAACAGAGGAAAGGACAACAAAATAGAAATGCAAATTTATTGAAAAACAATTGACACTAACCAAGCGTTCCATTGCTAAAGTAACAACCCAACCTCCCACAAGAGGAACTGTGTAAGGGCATTATTCAGATGAGCACAAATACACTGCAACAACCCAGGATATCAGAAAAAGAATATACAATATATTCACCTATACAATATCTTCCAATAAAATGGATATCCACATAAGCTTATCAAAAAGTGCCTGACCATGTAACTTCATTACAGCCCAACCAATGCAAGCTATGAAAAAGACAACGTATATCAAAAAATCTCAAAAACAATCAATCAACTATTATGAATACACATCACCATAACACACAAATCAACTAAAGAATTCCAAAACATCTTAAATAAACCAAAAGACTCAAGTAGCCCAAGAAAGAAAAACAGGGCTCCTCTACAATGTAAAGTATAAGGATTGTAACAGCCACCACAGGTAATCTGCAATTTATAGTCATTTCTTTAATGACCGTTCACAGTTAAAATGACCTCAAAAAGTGACTTATGACCTGTATTGACACAATCATCACACAATCCCTGCAATCACATGATCATAGTATTTGTGTTTGGCCACTAGCTCACATTTATGACCAATTTTAATGTTCCACAATCACGTGTTGGCAATTTGTGTCCTTTTTTGCCGATTTCCAACAAAAATGCCCATTGGGGAAATTGGATTCAATGGAAATTCTGGCCCCCATTGTGGTCATAAGTTGAGGACTACATATGTAGGACAGGCAGACAGAAGACAGTGCATCTATAATCATCAACTAGTAGCCAGAAGACATAATGAAAACTCCTTAATCTCACAATATTTGGACACACTCAACCACAATTTCAACTGGGAAACTGTGAACATGCTAGACTCCCATACTCCTAGGAAATTCCCAAAAGCTTGGCATGCTGTCAAATCAGCCACATAATTACCACATTTACACATCATTCAAAGGAGACAATAAAAAACTAAGAAGGAAACAAAAAGACCAAACCCATCCTCTCTAGCAACCAACATACTCAGATAAGCAGGGACTAACACCAGACAAATAATCTAATAGATAAACAGTGCCATAATCGAGGAATTCCCATTAATACTGGTAAGGCAAGCTACTGCATATAAAGAGGGAGCAAACCCCAACTCACTAGCACTGATAATGTTACCTAGTTGGGTAATGAAATGTCTGAAAGCAAACACCCAAGCCCGGGGAGTATTAAGAAGTCCACAATTTTAATCTATTCTATCTGCCTTTCCAAGGCCTCCCAAATCGTTTGCGCCAGCCAGGTAGTTTCCATTAAGTGTTTTGATAGATGCTATAATAAGCATTAAGTGCTGCAATGTTCCTTCCAATTATCTAGCAAGTGGAATATCTGCAGAGAGTATTTCCTTTTATTTGGTAATTTAAAAGTATATTAGTTGGTTCTTTTTCTCCAAAGCAAATGCCTTTCCTCTCCCTCTGGCAACCAAGAAAGAGTCAAGTTTCCATTTGCTTTTGAAAACAGATGAGCAGAGAAGCTTAAACAGGGAGCAGCCGCAGCTGTATTTGAAATATATTACTCAGTATTGTTTCCAAGAGCTGAATCAGGGTTTTCACCACCATTTCCAGCTATTTTGCACTTGAAAGATTGTTTAATGGAAAAGAGCCCAAGAACTGTAATAAACTCTATATAATCCTCTGAATTCAGGCAGAGAAAACCCTTGTTTTCCTATGTGCAAAATAAGAAATTCTATATAAGCAAGTAGGGTGATGAGTGATGAACATCTGGGCGATGAATATCTGCAGTTTTCATTGAAGAATGAACCTATGAGGATTTTTATAGCCAGCAGATATAAGGCAAAACTGTCCCACTGTTTCCTGATGTAAATGAATTGTGTCATATGTCCTATATTTTATACCACAGACGATCAAGACAAAGGCTGTTCTTGGAAGACTGCTCTTTTCTTATTATTAGCCCAGTGGCTATAAAGCCACACTTGGCCTTTCGTTGCTCGAAGGCATTAAGAACCATAGTTGCAAAGCAGAGGATGTTTAATTGCATTAGGAGGCTGTCACATTGGCAGCAGAATAAGGACATTAAAAACAACAGCAATAGCAATACATTATCAACAGTGCAAATTATGCTGTGCAGAGGATAAGGGAACTCACTGTATCCCAAGGAAACTATACCTTTAAATTTTAACATTTGATGTAGACCAAAGTGATGTCTATAGTTGTGAGTAGGATAAGAGGTGTCTGTAGAGGGCTTTTTTTTTTTTAAAAAAAAAAGTCAAATTGGTGGCCATGATTGCATGACCAAAGCCAACCTCCTTTTTACAGAGCAGTGCTGGCTTAGTGTTTAGAATGCAGTACTGCAAGCTATTTCTGCTGACTGCCAGCTGACTGCAGTTCAGCAGTTCAAATCTCACCGGCTCAAGGTTGACTCAGCCTTCCATCCTTCCAGGTGGGTAAAATGAGGACCCAGATTGATGGGGGCAATATGCTGACTCTGTAAACTGCTTGGAGAGGGCTGTAAAAGCACTGTGAAGCGGTATATACGTCTAAGTGCTATTGCTACATGCAATACCTATAAAGGCAAGGCTTTGATCATGCAGATGCAACCACCTTAAGAGTGTTGTGACCCCGACTCCCGAGCCTGTCCTAACAGACAGGGTTGCAGGTGTATAAGGGTGGATTTGGGGCAGGGGAGAGAGGTTGTATGGAAGTTTTTAAAAGTTTAAGTGGTATTTTCTTACCTAAACAGAGAAACAGAATGACCAAGCACAAAAACACAAAACAAAACAAACGAAAACAATGAGAGCATGAGTGACCCCAAGCTTCCTGCCGGCTTCACCGTGACCGCAAATTTGTCAAATTTCAACCCCGCAGGCTGAACAACGGGGTTCCAGCTGTTCAACCCATGGGTCCCAGATTTTGTATGCATTTTTAAATTAGCCCATTTGAAGTCATCATCATCATTGGTCCGATGCAGAGCACATTGGGCAGCCAGTGTTTTCCAGTAGTTTCGATCATTTGTAGCATCTTCGGCATTGTCCCAAGGAACATTAATAATCTTAAGGTCTTCCTTAAATGTTTGGTTCAAAACTTGTTTCCCTAGTATACGATGTTTTGCCCAATTAAAGGTTACAAACCCAAGAGTTTTAGTAATATAGAGATTATTTTAAGACTTAGATTGTGGCTTTTATATGCTTCCTACCCAGGGGTGGGATTCTACTGGTTCGGACCAGTTCAGGTGAATCGGTAGGTCCGATGATCAGCTGGGAGAGAACTGGTTCATTCAAGTCAACCCACCTGCCCGCCCCTGCGCTTTACTTACTTTTATCTTCTCAGCTGATTGGCATGGCAGAGCAGATTGCCGTGCCTCAGCTGTGTTACTCCCAAGTGCTAACACAGAAGGTTAGCATTTGTAAAAGGATGCACGCATGTGCAGCGCGCAATCATCGAACCGGTTGTTAAACCAGCAGCATCCCACCAGTGTTCCTACCCCAAATGGTGAGAAACCATGTGACAATTTGAGCAATAATGTCAACAGGATTTCAGGTGCCATGCTTTCTCGATTACAACAGTTGCCTTATGGGATACCCTCCCCATCCCCAAAGTTTTAGACAGCCCCCCCCCCCCCCCCAGAAGGCCATGAAGACTTTGCTTTTCCCACATACAATACTAGGGCTGTAATGGGTGGCCACGGATGACATGCTTATAAAATGTTTGTTATGGGGCCCTGACATGAATATTTTAATATCTTTTTCTTTGATGTTTACCTATTTCCTGTGCAGAATTTCATTGTACATGGACAGTCACATAAATTTTAGGAAGAAAAGAAGGAAGGAAGGGCTGGGATTTGAGGCAAGTGGGGAAAGAAAGAACATGAGGTTTTAATTATGCATGCTTAGACTTGATGATAGGGCAGAAGGTTAAAGGGATGAAGGTTTTAGCTGAAGGCTTAGCAAAAATTATGGTTTGAAGAAAGCAAGAGGGAAAGTATTGAAAGTATATTTTGAGAGGCAATTTCAGTAATTAGAAACAACAGGAAACAAGACATGGGTTTGTTTTACAGGATGGATTCCATCTATCTTCATTTTTTAGCCTCCTTCCTCTCTAAAGCAAGTTGGCAATGAACATACTATATTGATAATGAAAACAAGGCTGTAGATTAAAGCATATAAACAGTGCACATTATGGCCACATTCAAATGTTCCTACCTTGTTTTACTGAAACCAAAGTGTCAGGGTATTGCACAAAAACCAAGGCTATTAAAAACAAGAAATCCCATAATAATTTAAATAGAATTGCTATTCAAGACATTAAAATGTGTTCTTTTGTAAAAGGAATAACAATTAGACATAATTACACACCATTTAAGAACACGTTTTTCAAGTCTTCTGAAAACCCCCCCAGCATGAATGACAATTCTCATATTCCATTGGAGAATAAATTCTTTATGTGAATCCCCACTGTGGACAATGTCCTACTCCAAAGTCAGCCATATGGACCACTGCTTCTGGAGACAAACATCCCCAGATGAATCTAATCTTGTGCAGAACTTCATTCCTTGGTAAACCAGGAAATCAAGTGAATTTTAGTTCCCCATTTTGTTCAAAAGGAAACAGTTTCAGCAGCTTTGGAACAAACCACAATCTTAAAGAAACTTCCAACTAAAATTTGAAGGTATGATTCAATGTAAATGTATTTAAAGGCAAAGGTGAGGAGTAAGAAAACTGATTTATATCTCAAAATAAGAAACTAGGGTATACTTGTCTTTATGAGAGAGAGAAACAGAGAGACAGAGAGAGAGACAGAGAGAGAGCTAGTTTGATCTAGTGGTTAAGGCACTAAGCTAGAAAGTGGAGAACATGAGTTCAAGTCCTACTTAACTATGAAAGCCAATCGGATGACTTTGGATGGGTCTCTCCCCCTCCCCCCCCCTCTCTCTCTCATAGGGTTGTTGTTGTGGGTAAAATAGGAAGAGAAAGGTGTGTTGAATATGTTTGCTACCTTGAGTTATTTGTAAAAAATAATAATGGCAGGATACAAATAAATCAAATTGCCATTTGACTCTTTCCTTCTTTGGTGGTAGCCAAAGAAAGCAACAACACTTGAGTTTTATATGATTTGGGGAGAGAGTTGTAATCTGCTAAAGCCTTCAAAGAAAGGGTAAAAAACAGCTACCCAAAACTCTAATACTTACAGGGACAATGGGCCATAGGCCAGAAGATGTGTGGGCTATTTGGAGAGTAGAAGGAAGATTATCTTGATGGAGATAGGGATGTCCTATTATCAAAGTAATGCAGAAAAAATATATTATCTTCTCTTTCCATTAGGATAAGAGTGAAATATGGAATCTGTTTTAATATTGCATTACATTTTTGTGTGATTCCTCATCTCCAAATGGCAGGAAAGTGTAATTTAATTGTACAGACAAAGGGGCTGTTGAGAAATAAAGCACAGGATTACAGATGGTTCAGGAACTTCTGGTTGTCCACCACTTCCCTAAACTAGCCAAAAAAGAACCTTTTGAAATATACATCTCGGTTCTGCCTATTTTCCCTTAATTTGGTGGTAGAGTTGCTCTGAAGCAGTTATTGTAGACCAGTATTTTAGTCATTGTTTTTCTGAGGGTTGCTGTTCTAATCACATGAACCATGTTCTGAAAGATTTTCAGTGGCAAATTATCATAGGAAAAGATTGCCTCTCATGGGATCAGTCTGAATTCTGTTTAGAGAGGAAGCCAAAACCGCCTTGAATTTTGATTCGGTATAAATTGACTGAGAGGATAAACTACCTTGTTATAAAGAACTTCTTCTGAAAATGGCTCATGCTTCCAAAGCTAGGAGTCATATAGCAAAGAAAACCATCAAAGAGAGTGAAATAATATTTCTTTCTTGCAATTTAAAAATCCAAGGTACTTTTCTTTTCACTGCAGTATTAAGGTCAAGCTGGGTTCTTACAGTGTATTGTTTTGCTGAATGTATGTCTATTATCATGGAGAAACTCTATGTGGTCACCAGAATTTGAAAACAGCACATAATCAATAAATGTGTGTATAACAAATAACAGATATAGAAGGAAACACGATTGGGATCTAAAATAAGGAGTCTTTGGCTCTTTGACCCAGTTGTCTTCTCAAGAAGCATCAGGAGCACAACTAGTGGGATACTTTACTCATAGATTCAACATTATTCATAGTTTAACCTCTTGTCCTCAATTTTAGGATAGATTATTGTTATCCTCTACTTACAGATAATCACTTAGTTGTTGTAAATTATGACAGAACCGCCAAAAGAGGATTTAAGACATGGATCCAAAGTTATACAAGTGGGCCGGTCCCACCACAATTACATGACTGCACTTCAAGTGCTTGGTCACACAGTCACATTGGCAGTCATTTGCAACATCCCCCATAACATGCCCATGTTTTACTATGGCTTTCTTGAAAATTGGCAGTTACTTCTGGGTTTTGGCAAAATCGTGCCCATAGTGAACCACTGGTCTGCTTAACATCTGTGACGTTTGCATAATGTGAACGTCTGCCACATTCATTTTATGATTGCTGTGTTTGCTTAACAACCATGGCAAAAAAGTCATAAAATTAGGTAGCTCATATGACCAACCTGTTTTACAACTGTTACGATTTACATCCATAATGGGCAGGTTCCATTATGCTCATAACTCAAGGACTACCTGTATGTTTATTTGTTTGTTTGTTGGTGGTGTGTGTGAGTGTGTGTGTGTATTTGTTTGTTTGTGTGTGTGTATCTCCACCCTGCAAATTCCATGCATCCAACTTTGTACTACAATTTTTTGTGTTGTGCTGTTGCATTTATAGTATATTTTCTTATGTTTTTCAAGCTATTTTGAGACTGTCCTCTCAGTTTTTGGTAGACTTCAAGGAACGCTTTTCAAATCTCTTGACTGCATGCTGGTCCAACCCACCTCCCACAAATGCTACTATGGGAATCAGTTCTTCCTTACATGGAAATAAATTGGAAAAGTTAGTAACTTTTAACTTATTTTTTCCGTGCCAACGACAACAATAGCTCTAAGCAGCTTGGAAGCATTATAATATAAAAGAGTTTGTATTAGGAGATAGGCAACCAGATGGGACTCCAGCTGCCAGCTTTAAAAAGAAAACATTAGATGCCAATTAAAATGCACTTTGAATTATATTTCATGAAAGTTTTACAATAATTTTAGAATTAGAGAAAACAGCTCCTGTCATGTAAAGCTGCATCTTCTATTTTGACTTTTAAATACTGAGCATAAGAATGTTAGATTCTTGGTTTTCTACAATGCATTCACAGGTCATCCAAATAGGATATGATGTATTTACTGTAGCTCACAGAGGAGCCGAGCCGAACCGCCTTTTTGATTGGTGGAAATATTTGAAACCAATTCTCGAATACAGCTCATCAGTCTGCAACCCGCACTCATATCGGACATTAATACAATCGAACGTGTCCAGAGATATTTCACAAGAAGAGTCCTCCACTCCTCTGCTCGCAACAAAATAGCTTATGCCACCAGACTTCAAATTCTGGGCCTAGAAATCTTAGAACTACACCATCTTTGGTATGACCTAAGCCAGTGATGGCTAACCTTTTTGCCGTCGTGTGGCAAAAGTGGGGGGAGCACAGGGGGTAACACGTCTGCATGCCCACACCCATAATTCAATGTGCCCCACCCCCTGCGCATGTGCGCATGACCCCCCCCCCGGTGCTCCCCCTGCTTTTGGCACACAATGGCATGGTGGGCCGGGTAGGCCCGTTTTTTCGCCCTCCTCAGGCTTCAGAGGCTTTCTAGAAGCCTGGGGAGGGCGAAAACGGCCTTCCCCACCCTCCAAGAGAACCTCCGGAGGCCGGAAATGGCCTGTTTCCCAACTTCTGGTGAGCCCCAGAGGCCTGAAAATCAGCTGGCCGGCACGCACATGGGGCAACGCTCGTGTGCCCACCAATATGGCTCCGCGTGCCACCTGTGGCACGCATACCATAGGTTGACCATCACAGACCTAAGTGTAGCTCATAAAATTATCTGCTACAATGTCCTACTGGTCAATGACTACTTCAGTTTCAACCACAACAATAGCACACAACAGATGCAAATTTAAAGTGAACCGCTCCAAACTCGATTGCAGAAAATATGACTTCAGCAACAGACTGGTCAATGCCTGGAATGCACTACCTGACTGTGGTTTCTTCCCCAAACCCACAAAATTTTAACCTAAGACTGTCTACTGTTGACTTCACCCCATTCCTAAGAGGTCTGTAAGGAGCATGCATAAGAGCACGCCGTCCCTGTCCTAATGTTTCCTCTATTTGTATCTATTTTATGTATTCAATTCATGCTTATACTTATATATATTACCTAAAATGTTCTTGACAAATAAATAAAATAAAATAAAAAATAAATGTTGAAGGTTTATCAACAGCATTTTCAGAATGCTTGCAAATTCACAGACCAGTGAGCACCCATTGCTTCCTCTTCTCTGGATAGATTTACAGGGAATGGGCCAGGGGTGAAATGCTCCCGGTTCGAACCGGATCTCCTGATCCGGTAGCGATGGCGGTGGGTGGTTCGGAGAACCGGTAGCAAAAATCCCTGCACCCCCACCCCTCCTATATCCAGCTGAGCCCCACGATCATCAGAGACTTTTTTTTTTAACTTTTAAAAGCATTTTTTCTACCACCTCTTCCAATGAAAAAATGCTTTTAAAAGTAAAAAAAAAAGCCTCTGATGATCACGCGGCTCAACTGGGATCATCAGAGGCTTTTCAAAGCATTTTTTCTGCAACCTCTTGGCCAAAGAGGTGGTAAAAAAATGCTTTGAAAAGTCTCTGAAGATCCCACCTAAATTGCCTGATAGGCAGAGAGGTGTTTTTTAAAATGCTTCTCTGATGATCCCAGTTGAATTGCCTGATCGGCAGAGGCTTTTCAAAGCATTAGAAAAAATGCTTTGAAAAGTTAAAAAAAAAAAAGTTGACCACGCCCACCCAGTCACATTACAGCCCCCCACCAAGCCACGCCCACTGAACCGGTAGTAACAAATTTTACATTTCACCCCTGGAATGGGCACATTTCCAGACAAAATAGTAATACCCACCATTTTTATTTCCTATGAACAGTAGCAAAGTCTGTTAGGACCCAGAACAATTCAGTTTTACATTTATATTTTATATTACCTTTTCACCCTTATGAGTGTCTTCCTCAATCTTGGGTCCTCTACCACAGAGGTCCCCAACTGCCCCCTGGGAATCCATAGAGCCGGAAAGGTTGGGGACTGCTGTGCTAACAGATGCTTGGGAGATGTTTGAGGGTTCTGAGCTGAATCTTAGCCATTTCTAGTGTTGTACTCTTTCAGATAGAGAACTTTTATGTCATTCCCGGAATCTATTGGAACTACTCTTCCAGCTTCAGCATTGCTACCCCAAGTATTCCTACTACCACTGGGAACCTTTTGGCTTAGGTAGATAGATGATAGAGATAGAAAGATGATGACGATGATAGATAGATAGATAGATAGATAGATAGCTAGATAGATAGATAGATGATAGATAGATAGATAGATAGATAGATAGATAGATAGATAGATAGATAGATAAGTAGGTAGAGAGAGAGAGAGACAGACAGATAGACAGACAGACATAAACATGGCCAATTAAAAATAAATCTTTGGCAAGTATAAAGTCAAGTCAAGAAGCAATCATGAACAGCACCCAGTTGAGGTGTCTTGAACCACACTGAGACTCGGGTGTGGCTTTGAAGTCCTATATTTTCAGCCACATTTGCTAGGCAAGCTGTTTTTCCCAACTTGCCTTTCACTTGTAACAGCTACATAGGAGACAGATTCTAGTGGTGAATAGGTTGTCGTGGTGAGTGTTGATTTTGATTAGAAAAGTTGAGAGAATTGCATTCAATAACTTTGCATATTTTGAAGACAGAATATGCTTTTTTTTAAAGAAAGTCAAAAATGGAAAAACTGGCATAAAGTGCCAGCCCTACATACCTGTGATTCTTTTTTCTAAGGTATCTTCCATCCATATATTTTGCATTTGAAAATTTGCAGAGACAGACCAATTGAGGCAACCATAAAGAGTACTAAAACAGGCTTATTATATTTGGGAAGAAGACTGACTGTTATCCTGAGATGAAGTTGAATTAATGATTTTATGATGCAGCAAAGTATAGTTGCTAACTGGAGCCTTAAATAATGGTCAGGACTGAGGAGAGAGTAATTTAAACAGCCTGAAAGCTCTTTCACTATCATAAGTGTGGGGGGTGGGGGGTGGGGACTCAGCTTGCCAGTTCATAGGAAGATAGTTAAAAAGAAAATGAGAAATACTTCGCGATAATGTACATTGAGGACATTTTGACCATAACTTGCAAAGGATTTCAGTTGCTGGAATGCCTTTCTTCTTAATAAATTCTTGCAAAAGAAGTTCTGTGGGAATTGTGCTTGTAGAAAGATATCCTTTGGGTTTTACACAGAGAACAAGAGCCTGACACTTCACATGAAAACAAACTGTAGTCCAAAATGGATCAAGGCAGGCCAGAAAAGGAAGAAGAAATAGGTACTGCCAAGTCTTTTGATTGAAAGTACCCAGAGCTTCCACTAGTCAGCAAATATAGGTTGTAATGTGATAGCTTCACTTTTCATTTGATCTCCTGCTTTTTAAAAATAGCTTTTCTGTTCTTTTTATTTTTTTTCAAGATGATGTTAAATGACTGAAAACAAAAGGAGGGGATGATCTTAAACAGAAAAGCCATGGCGATTTAGCACAAGACTCCTGAATTTCTTCAGCTGGAAGATGTCTTCAGAGGTATCTACATGCAGAATTTAAAAAAGAAAAATGGAATGGCAGCCATGATTCTGTGATTACAAACTCTGCTACTTTTTACATGACCTACATTGGGCCTACACCATCATTAGTGCTGTGATTATCGATTGAATATTTGTAGTTCAGGGTTGAACTGTGGGGTCCGTGGTGCTCCTGAGTTTAGTTGCTGTGATTACATTCCATTGCAATAGCACTTAGATTTATACACCACTTAATAGTGTTTTACAATACTCTTTACAACACTCTTTAAGTCAGGGATGTCAAACTGGCAGCCCATGGGCCGGATGCATAATGCATTTGCGAAGGGGAAAAATGTCACAATATGTCATGTGACAGCAACATGACATAGCAAGTTTGACACCCATGCTCTAAGTGGTTTATTGCCCCCAACAATCTGGCTCCTCATTTTACCAACCTCAGAAAGATGGAAGGATGAGTCAACCTTGAGCCAGTCAGGATCAAACTCCTGGCAGTGGGCAAAATCAGCCTGCAATACTGCATTCTAACCACTGTGCCACCACAGCTCAGCCAACTTGCTCTCCAGTTGGTTACTATAGCTGACATGGAGATGGTGCCTAACCTTCTCTATCTTGATTTCAGACAACCATGCTTCCTATGTTTGCCCTTTGATTTTTCAGAAATTTGATATGCCACTTGTCAAACAAAGAATCTGCAGGTTATTTTTAAAACTGTTAAATACTGTATTCATTGAAATACTACTATGACACTATATGAAGAAATAAATTTACTGGAGTTTATATGCTATTCCACTCCAACATAACTTATGTAAAATATATAATAAATAAATAATGTATTTATTAACATGATTTCTATTCTACTCCAATCTTCATTTCTGGCAGCATGTAAGAATCTCAACAAGCAACACTGAAATACAATCAATCACAATATAATATATAGAACACCCCAAATTAAAAGTGATATATAATTACAAGCAATATAATAGGTCATAATTAAATAGGCCACACCATCATGAGCTCTCAAATGCTGAAATAAACAAAAACATTTTACTCATACCCTTCAACTGTCAGTATGCTTTCTTTCATGGACAGGGAATTAAAAATAAATGGAAAAATCTGTAGGGTGCCTGCATGGTGTGAAACAAAGAGGGAGGCTCAGAAAGCAATTTCAATGCTCAGATATCTTTGGAAGAAAGTGTCTTCTCAAGTATTTTGATCTAAAGTTGTTGAAGGCTTTATAAGATAAATACAAACTTTAAACTTGACTTGAATAAGCATCAGCTAAATACAATATACAACATGCTGACAAGTTCTTGCTTCTGTACTGTTAATCCCACATCGAGTACATTATCATAACTGAGATGTGAAGTTATCAATGCATGGAGCAAAGTAGCAAAGCTATCACTGTCATGGAATGGTAGTGGATGGAGCATCAAAAGTCAAGATGATAGCCATAACCATTTGATAGAATAATCTGATATTATTATGTCTCAGCCTTTCAGAGAGATTGCATCCTTGAAATGATGGTGCTTTGATATATCTGAGTAGATATGATCAGATGTACCTGCACATTGTCACAATATTTATAATCAGGAACTCAGTGACTGGATTATCGAGGGGTTGAGTTGCATGTGTGAAACAGCCATGACAGATTAAACACTTGAGATGGGAGCTTTCATATCACATCAAATTTCTTTATAGCAGATATAATGTTTTTCAATGGAAATAATTTACACCTCGATCTAAGAGCCAGTAAGTGATAAGGAATCAAAAGTGATGAAGTTTCTAGCCAGACACAGCATGTTTTCTTTTGTTTTCCTATTTCAAATGTTGAATGAAGACAACATAACAGAAGCCAAGCCTAATTCTTCCTAAAAGCTATTATCCAGCATTCACTCCTGGTCTTCAGCATTGTATTAGTGGATTGGAAAGAGGAGAGAGAGAGAGAGAGAGAGAGAAAGTGTTTATTAAATCTGTAGATGAAATACATTTGGGCAGAATAACTAATATCCTAGGAGACAGAAAGAATATTCAATATTATCTTGATAAGAAAAACAGGCTGAAAATGCCATAATGAAATTTAGTAGAAACGCATATATTTTTTTCTCTTGGAAAAAGAAATCGGGTATGAGTGGTAATTGGCTTGGGAATAATAGCTTAGAAAAGATCTGAATCTGTAGTTCATTACAAGCTGATATGAATTCGTTTCCAAAACGACAGATATAACTTTTGGATGCCTTCATGAAAATGCAGTTGTTGTCATTATTATTGTGTTTAATACATTTTACAGTATACAATTGGCTAATTTTGTCATTGTATAATAGTTCAACCAAATGCATTCAATATTTCTGACAAAAATAGAGTAAAATAGCACAAAGCTTTATTGTTCTTTTTTTAAACCAAGAAATATTTGAGTATGCAAGTATTTGTATCACCTTGTGCAAACATATTAAACTGGATCAAACTATCGGAAAATAATCAGCTATACCAAGCTTTTCTTTCCCTCACTTCTCTCACTTTGTGTGTGTGTGTGAGAGAGAGAGTTTCTTCATTAAGGCTATTTACCAACATTGTTGAATCCAGATCAATCATTCCCTGTGTTCCAAACATATGTCATAAGTTGTTTATCAGCCACAGACAAAAACATTATCAGTTGTTTTCACTGCCACAAATGTTCATATCATTCCTCAAATACTGATAATAAGTTTAACCTAGGATCCTTTGCAGTATCTTGATTAGTTTTTTTTCTTATTCCAATTAAAAATATTTGCCAAAATCTTTGAATTTTTATGCATGACCATCCACATAGGTAAATGTTCCAATTCCATCTTCATTGTGTGATCATTGGTCTATTTGTAACATCCCTATATATTTTAGGTTTTAAGTATTGTTTATATAGCACCTTCATTGAACTTTCCATAATTTTAGGTAATATACAGTTGTGTGGATTTTTGCCCATGCAAGGGTTTAAAATCAGGTCTCCAAACCTTTTACAAATATTCTAGAGTACTTATGGAAACATCAAGCAACATATTGAAATGTTTGTGATTCTGCCTCTTTCTTTTGGCATATCTGAGTTGGACTTTGAATCGATATAGAAAGAGTATTAACATTGTTGAACTTTGGTGTTGGAGAAGACCCCTGAGAATGTCATATGATAGTTAAATATATAGATATGGATCACAGAGTAAATCAATCCAGAGTCCTTACTCAAGTCCCAAATGTCTAGACTCAAATTGTGCTATTTTGGAAATATGTGAAGATGGGTTTAAAAAATTGATAATGCTGGGAAAATAGAAGGAAAGAGAACAGGAATATCACCAACAAGGTAAATGGATTCAATTACATTAGCAATCAGTACACCATAGAAGACATGAAATGCCAGGTTGGGAACAGATCATCCTGGAGAAAATCTATGTAGTCACTAAAATTGATACAAGTTGATAGTATATAATCAGTAATTAAGCTTTAGAATAACATTCCTAAAAATGGTTCAGAGTTTAAAGAGTACAATTCAGGGATGAAATCCAGCAGGTTCTGACAGGTTCTGGAGAACCAGTAGCGGAAATTTTGAGTAGTTCGGAGAACCGACAAATACCACCTCTGGCTGGCCCCAGAGTGGGGTGGGAATGGAGATTTTGCAATATCCTTTCCCCAGGAGTGGGGTGGGAATGGGGATTTTGCAATATCCTTCCCCTGCCATGCCCACCAAGCCATGCCCACCAAGTCACACCACGCCCACCAAGCCACGCCCAGAGAACCGGTAATAAAAAAAAATTGGATTTCACCACTGGTATAATTCCCCCAGATTTATAGCTTTGTCCACCCATAAAAAGCTGAGGCATTTAGCTTTTATGCCTGATCATCTCTGGAAATCATTCAGTAACTGTTATAGTGTTACTGTATATATAATGTTAGGTTAAACTACATCATTTCTAATTTATTGAGATTCACATGTAGGCCTGTCAAATAGTAAGAGCTCTTGACAAGATTCATTAAGTTTTAAATGAACTCTTTAGGGTTGGTGATAACAAGAACTACACTGTCAGCAAACAAATTAATTTTCATATGAGCTGATACCTTTAATTTGATGGTGCTCTTTAATCTTTGCAGCCAGGTTTGTACAGCAAAACCAAAAAATGGACATGGGAAAAGGGACAGTCTTGTCCCTCAGTCAATGTTAAATAAGGGAAAGTTTATACTATTTAATCTTGAATTAGCTCTTATATGATAACTGATTATGTGCCAACATGTAAATTTACTCACTTTTAGTGACTCCAGGAGTCACTAAAAAGATTTGCTCCCTGACATGTAATCACAATACAAGTTATAAATTGTTTGTATAAAGTCCCCCCCCTCCCAAATTCATGTGTTCTAACAATGAAAAAGGAAAAGCCAACAATTTTATGGAAGGTGGGTTTTTTTCATTGTCTGAAAAAATGATTGGAAACTTGTTGAATTTTTATTTAATTCCATGAAAAGAAATCTACTTTCTATATTGGCTCCATTATATCTACTTCTAATGAAACCTGTTTGATCTTCATGAATACATTCAGGAGCTTCCTGAATATCATAAAAAAAGTTCTGTCTTCATCTGTGGTGGTGGATTTCATGCATAATGGAATGTATGGATGACCTTGAAGAAAGAGAGAAAGAATTGCTGCTTAGGAATTAATCAGATAAGAAAAGCAAAAGGAGAAGTTACTTAAAAGTTACAGGAAGAAATTTAGGAAGGATATGCCCTAATGCAGGGGTCTCCAAGCTTGGCAACTTTAAGCCTGGCGGACTTCAACTCCCAGAATTCCCCAGCCAGCTTTGTTTTGTCCACCCATGACCTACAGCTTTGCTGGCTGGGGAATTCTGGGAGCTGAAGTCCGCCAGGCTTAAAGTTGCCAAGCTTGGAGACCCCTGCCCTGATGGATCAAGCAGTTAAAATTGGAAGTGGGAAGTTTGTACAGTCAGATTTGCAAGATTCTGTTACTGTGGCCTTACAATAAAGGACAATTAGCTCATCTTGTTGTGTTTCCTGTCTGGTTTACACATAAGATCTTTACTCTCTTCTAATGTTCTCTTCATTCCAACTCTTTAAGGATTTTTGGCTTCGGCTCCAAATTTGGATGGAATATTTTCTTAGGAATAAAGGCATTTACATATCCCAAGATAATGATGTGATGTCCAATTTGGGTTGGTCACCGGGACCAGAGATTTATTCTTCCATATTAAGGCAAAGGTAAAGGTTCCCATCACACATATGTACTAGTTGTTCCCAACTCTAGGGGGCGGTGCTCATCTCCGTTTCAAAGCCAAAGAGCCAGCGCTGTCCGAAGATGTCTCCATGGTCATGTGGCCAGCATGACTAAATGCCAAAGGCGCATGGAACACTGTTACCTTCCCATCAAAGGTGGTCCCTATTTTTCTACTTGCATTTTTTTACATGCTTTCAAACTGCTAGGTTGGCAGAACCTGGGACAGGTAACGGGAGCTCACCCTGTTACGTGGCACTAGGGATTCGAGCTGCTGAACTGCCGACCTTTTGATCGACAAGCTCAGCATCTTAGCCACTGAGCCACCGCATCCCATTTCTTCCATATTATCTCTACTGAATTACAAATGGCAGTTTGTGACAGTTCTATGGAAGCCCTAACAAATTTTACTGTCTTATTTTTTTTCTTACTCCCAAGGTTTAACAAACCAATTCTGATGGATACCTGGTTGGATTCCTTTTCAGACATCTATCAGAATTTTCTACTATTGCCCACCTTTCTTCTTGATATACAGTAAGATGACAAAAGATCTAGTGGTACTAACACCATCCATCAGGATTTTCCAAACTTGATCTAGAAGGAAGGACTAGTCTTGTCCTATATCAGTTAAAGCAAAATTAAATGAGGAATAAATATATGAGACATGATGTCTGATCTAGGTTTGCTTTCCCAAAGATTAACTAACAAAACCAATGTCTAAAAGGGCATTTAAGTAGCAAAAACAACAAAGTCTTAGCATTTGAAATACAAGGAAATTTGTCATCATCTGTGCTCTTTATAAGTCATTGGAATCCACAAATGCTTTCAGAATGATAAATGTGTTAATCTTTGAGATCTATAAAACTCTTTCTTGTCTTAACAAAAATAATGACAATATGCTGGAAAATGCATTCTAACTATTAAATGCAGGCAGCTGCTGCACTGGGACCTTTCAATATGAGGATTATGGGGATGAGGGTTTCTTCTCCAAAGCAGGAATGTTGCTCAGATGATGAACAGAACAAAACAGTATTGATATTGGGTGTGTGTGCAGTCTAATCTTCTGTCTGCAAACAGTTTTGAATCGTCCTTCCTTTAAAATCAGGGATGTGCAGCTTTTAGCTGCTTTTAAATGGCACAGTGGGGCACTTACTTCAAACAATAAGCAGGGATGAGACAAACCTGTAAATTTCAGGACAAATGCTAAATGTGTTTTAATGTAGCTTAAAATTAAATTAATTATATGACATTACTGTATTTGAGTAATTGCACTTTGACAGCAACTTTGAAAGGAACAAAGCGATCATATTAAAAACTTGGATATAATCCAGAAGATGGCAAAATGAGTAGAAATTTTCAATGGCAAACAAGGAAATAATGTGGCTGCTAGGGAGGAGGTGACTGCCCAAGACTGGTAATTAGCAAGAGTAAGTAGCAATAGTAAGCATGGAAGTAAAGTAGTAGTGGAGAATGGGATAATTTATTGTCTGGGACGCTGCTCACAGTAAAAAAAAAAAAAAAAAAAGACAGTAAAGGTTATCTTATCTTATGAAATAAAGGGCTTCTTTGAAAACAAAGTGGAGCCTGTACAGAAAACAGAACTGGGGACTTTTTAAAGGGCTAATGAAGGGCCTTCCATGGAGCTCAGAAAAAGAAACAAAACAAGATTTGGGGGGAAAGGTACAAAAGCTGTGGAGTTTGGAATGTAAAGATGTAAGAAGTAGGCCTAGGGCAGTGATGGCTAACCTTTTCCAGACCGAGTGCCCAAAGTGCGTGAGTGGGCGCCCAAATGCGTGCATGCACACCTGAAACCCCAAAATGCAAAGCGTGCATGGCCCCATGCATGCACTGCCCCTCCATCCTCCACGCATGCACGCCCACACGCCCGTGCACCCCCCGCATGTGTCCCACCCCTGCACATGCGCACATGGCTCCCCCACGGGCCCCGCGCCCACACATGCGCAGCAGAGACCCATAGACCAGCTGGCCGGCGGGAGGCAAGCATGCATGCGCAGCGGACCTGAACTGGGGCGATGGCTCTTGTGCTCACAGAGAAGGAGCTGTGTGCCACCTCTGGCACACATGCCATAGGTTTGCCATCACAGGCCTAGGGATCAACCTTGGAAGCAATGGCAACGGGGGGGGGGAATGGAGTTAGTTTAACAAGGCAAACTAACAAGATAACAAGAAGTCATGGATTTAAGAAGATACAGAAAGATTACTCCACAGTGAAGGAGAATGGAAGCAAAACTTTTAAAGAAGGGCAGGATTGTGATTCAGAAGAAATGCAAGAAGACAAAAAGACATTGGAGTCAAAGCATTCAAATTAGTAAATGCAGTATTTATTAATTCATTTATTTATTAATTCAATTTATATGCCGCCCTTCTCCGGAGACTCAGGGTGGCTGAGTATTTGTTCAATACTTGTATTGAACAGTATTTGTTCAATACTTGTGAACAAAGGACAAATGACAAATGAAGAATGCACAAGATTTTTTTTATCTGTCCTGCTAGTTGGCCTGTTGGCTTGCCTGTAGTTTAGGTGTAAGGGAATGGATCATTTGGGAAGTTCATTCCCATCATCATGAAGGGAATGATCCTCAGAGTTGGAAACCAAGATAATGAGAACTGCCTGTGATAGCTGAAAAAGTAGAATGGGAGAGGTATAGCCTACAATTAGCCAGCCTGGGCCAACAAGTCACCAGAAAAGAGATCTTTTTTTGCCAAGGCAAGAGTTGGAGGAATTGGACTCGGGTGTGGTCCGCCAGCAGCCTGCAGAGCTGGCAGCAGAGACAGACAGTGAGGAGGCTGGGGAGGACCATAAGCCAGTCCTGGAGTCTGGGGAAGGCTCGGACGAGGGCTCTGCATCGGAGGCAGAGAAAGGGCCATCTTGGAGGTACGTGCTGCTTCTGAGCTTTCAGAGTCAGGCCTCAGCGAGTCAGAGGAACAGGGGGAGCCTGTTTCCAGTGCACGCATGCGCAGAGCTGCCAGCAGGCAAGAACAGCTAAAACAAAAGGGACAACTTGGGAGTAGGGCTGGGAGATGATTGCCCCCCCCCATAAGACTTAAAAGAGGAGCAAAGGCATGTGGGCCTTTGCAGGAAGCAATGTCTGTTCATTTGGTTCAGCTTAAAGCCTGAAGCTCTGTTTGATTCTGAACTCCATGTGGCTTTGCCAATTAGGTCTTTAGCAGCATGACAAGGGAGATAAAGGTGGGTGATTATCCCTGAAGGAATTCTCCCGAAGGACTCTTTATAACTAATTGGGACTCAATATTCTTCAAAGTCATGTGTCTGCTAATTAGAAGTGTATCTTGATTTGTGGAGGAATCACCCCATAGAGTTGGTTGAAGAGTTGGTAACAAGTTGGTTAATGGGTTAGACGGATTTAGAGGCACCGTGTAGAATTTCTAACTTTGTCAACCTTAGAACTAGTCCTTGTGTGAAATACAGGGCTACCCAAAAAGAACTACGTTGAGAATATCAATGAGAACAGAAACAGGAGTAGTAGATTACAGCAGTACAATCAGAAGGCAGAAGGATAGGAATCACTGCCTGGTGCAGTGAAGGAAGTATCCATTTCAAAAGTCACTTGTAGAATGGCCTTGATGTTATCTGAGGCTACTTTAAAATGACAGCAACCCTTTTGATGTTATTTGATTCATATCAAAATGGGTTGCTTTGATTCATCTACGTTTTTCCTGGAAAAATTACAGTACAGCAATTGAAGAATATCTTGCAAATAAGAATAAGAATAATAATCAAATATATTTCTTCAAAAAGTAGGCTCTGATATTCAAAAGTCATTCAATACTATGAAGAGCACTCGGAGGCTCCAACTGGTCCAGAATGCGGCCGCGCGGGTGGTTATGGGCGCAACCCGTTGTGCCCATGTGACACCCCTCCTGCGCGAGCTGCACTGGCTCCCAGTGGTCTTCCGGGTGCGATTCAAGGTGTTGGTTACCACCTTTAAAGCGCTCCATGGCATAGGACCCGGGTACCTCCGAGACCGTCTTCTGCCACCAATAGCCTCCCACCGACCAGTCCGTTCCCACAGAGAGGGTCTCCTCAGGGTGCCATCAGCCAAGTTATGTCGGCTGGCGACACCCAGGGGGAGGGCCTTCTCTGTGGGAGCCCCAGCCCTGTGGAATGAACTGCCCCCGGAAGTTCGTAAGATCTCCGACCTCCGGGTGTTTCGCTGCGCATTGAAAACCCTGTTGTTCCGCCAGGCCGGACTATCAACACAATAGTTTTAAATTGGGTATTTAAATTTATTGGGGTTTTAAATTTGAGCCACCTATTTAATTATTTTAAATTTTATACTGTTGTTTTGTCTGTGTTTTTAAATAGGCTGTACACCGCCCTGAGTCCTTCGGAAGATGGGCGGTATAGAAATAAAATTATTATTATTATTATTATTATTATTATTATTATTATTATTATTATTATTATTATTATTATTATTATTATTATTATTATTATTACTACTACACTGTACAGTACAGTGGGGAAAGGGGATTGGAGAATACCGGAAGAGCCCTCTGTCTATTGAACTGTAGAATAGAACTAACTTGCAAATAAATTCATAAAACCAAGTTGGGAGAGATTCTCAATTTCACAACATGCTCTTTCTACAAATTACTGTATCAATTTCATGTATTTTGGATGGAATTGTTTCTTCACAGTTTGGTATTCCTTTCATCAGCTGGATCCATCCCTGTGAAATGAAAAGTATCGTGCTGTCTATTCAAAAATGAGATTTTCAAGAAAAGATGATGGAATTCTGAAGAAGCTTCTTGGATGAGAAGCGAAATGTCTTCAAGGAAAAATAAAGCCCAGTTGCCTTTGAAAAAGCACCTTTGGGACAACCATGACCTGGATGACTGAGAAGCTACATAGCTTTTGCCCATATATTTGTTTTCATAAATGGTAGCAGGAGGATTTATAGGGAATTCAAGGTGAAGGCTGCACCTTCACTTTTATATACAGTACACTTTATAAGATCGTGGCATCTGGCCCTCTCAATTCCTGGCAAATAGATGGGGAAGAAATGGAGGTAGTGACAGATTTTATTTTCCTGGGCTCCAAGATCACCACAGATGGGGACTGCAGCCAAGAAATTAAAAGACACTTGCTCCTGGGGAGGAAAGCTATGGCAAATCTAGACAGCATACTAAAAAGCAGAGACATCACCCTGTCAACAAAAGTGCGTATAGTCAAGGCTATGGTTTTCCCAGTTGCAATGTATAGCTGTGAAAGTTGGACCATAAGAAAAACTGAGCGCCAAAGAATTTAGGCCTTGAACTATGGTGCTGGAGAAGACTCCTGCGAGTCCCTTGGACTGCAAAGCTATCAAACCGGTCCGTCCTAGAGGAGATCAACCCTGACTGCTCTTTAGAAGGCCAGATCCTGAAGATGAAACTGAAATACTTTGGCCACCTAATGAGAAGGAAGGACTCACTGGAGAAGAACCTAATGCTGGGAAAGATTGAGGGCAAAAGAAGAAGGGGACAACAGAGAACGAGGTGGCTGGATGGAGTCACTGAAGCAGTAGGTGTGAGCTTAAATGGATTCCAGAGGATGGTAGAGGACAGGAAGGCCTGGAGGAACATTGTCCATGGGGTCGCAATGGGTTGGACACAACTTCATAATTAACAACAACAACAACAACACTTTATACGCAAGGCATATAAAAAGGGGGGTCAGAGTTTCTATCTAGTGGTGGTAACTGCCGCTGTGTCTTTTTCTTTGCCTCCCCCTTTGGATGAATGATGTAGCATTGAAAATATTGGGTGAAAAAAATATTGTTGTCTTCTAAGCCAACCACCTGACAAACCCAAAGAGCACTGGAATTTAAGTAGTGTTGCTTTTCCTCTAATCACACAGGGAAAGTTGAATCTTTAACCCTGCTGCAGAAAAAAAAAAGTTATGCCGAATGCAGCAGCCTCATTTCATCCTTCTAAAATATGACTTCAGCATATGAGTGCTGAATTTTGTCTAGTCCAGAGGTCAGCAACCTGCGGCTCTGGAGCCACATGTGGCTCTTTCACCCCTCTGCTGTGGCTCCCTGTCACTCAAAATATGTGTCACAACCGCCAATGTGTGACATCCTCCAGCACGCTATTTATTAAGTTTTTCAACCCCCGGTAGGCCAACCGTGGATAAATTCAAGAAAAGAAAAGTTTCAGAAGAAAACAGACCGTTTAATTCAACTACATATGCTAGTTTTGTGGCCACTCAAGAAATAGTCAGGCACAGAGAAGGGTTTTGTGGCTCCTGGTGTTTTCTTTTCTGTGGGAAACAGGTCCAAATGGCTCTTTGAGTGTTTAAGGTTACAGACCCCTGGTCTAGTCTGTAGGGACATTTGGTTCAGGCACCGGAGGATTTTGGAGACTGCTTTAATATGAATGGAACTTTCTTTTTTTTTAAGAAAACAAGCAAACTATTTTACAGTGATGCCATCTGTAAATTCAGAGATAAGACAATGAAGTTAAATAAAATCAATGGTATATCCAGGGGAGTAGTGAAATGTAAAATTTGTTACTACCGGTTCTGTGGGCGTGGCTTGGTTGGGGGGGGTTAATATGACTGAGTAGGCGTGGCCAACTTTTTTTAAAAAAAAGTTTTTAAACTTTTTTCTACAACCTCTTCGGCTGAAGAGGTTGTAAAAAATGCTTTTAAAAGCCTCTGACGATCCCAGCTGACTTGCCTAGAGGCTTTGTTTTTACTTTTAAAAGCATTTTTTCGGCCGAAGAGGTTGTAGAAAAAATGCTTTTAAAAATAAAATAAAAAGCCTCTGATGATTGCAGATGGCTCAGCTGGGCATGGGGGTGGGGTGGGATTTTTGCTACCGGTTCTCCAAACCACCCGCCGCCATCACTACTGGATCAGGAGATCCAGTCCAAACCGGGAGCATTTCACCCCTGATCCAGAGCACAGGGTTCAGTATCATTAACATTCCAGACTAATACACATAGTTCAGCATTCCAAAATAACTTGGATTTTCCTGTTTTCACAATAGAACAGAAGTGCTAGCAGAGGAAAAACAGAGGGAGGGGGGAATTCCCTAAAGTTTCTGAATATCGATTCCTTTTTTGGATGTGGACTGCACAGCAATTGGATAAGGATGAGCATCTGAAATCATTCTCCTTATAATGTTCATTCAAATGAGAAACATGCATTGGTACTTCAATGTGAAGAAAGAGGCACAGATCGTTTTACCCATCTATTTTCTAATATAAAAGCCAAGCACCCTGTCCTTGGTGGCTAATAATTTGTAGGAACAGACTCTGTAGGACTCATGTGACCATCTTGGTATTGAATGCATGACCCTGTGTGTGAGAGAGACAGAGTGAGAATGGCTAGTTAAAATGAATTTTAGAAATATAATAGGAAAAAAAAACAGATGGGAGAAATATTGGAGAGGGAAATCCAGTGCTTATATCTGACCTTGAGGTGAGTCAAAAAGCTTGTGCAGGATGTATGTGTGCCTGAGAAGGAAAAAAAAACCTAAGTTTACCCATCTCATAAAAAGAAAATAAAGCTAGATTGATAGACAAAAAGGGGAACCAGAGAGGCTGAAAAATCATTGCAATGTACTTCAGCAATCCCCATCTGTCTGCCTATGAATCACATTCTAAAACCATACCGAGGATTATTAGGGTGCTCCAGTCAGCGAGTAAAGACCATGATTCAATCAGATTGATATTTCTTACAAACCACATATTTTCTCCTCCTCCTTGTGTGTGTGTGTTCATTGACTTGAATTCAGCCATAAAGAAACCAATCTTCCTCTTTGAAAGAACACTGTTCTGTTGTGTATTTTGCTTCTAATACATTCAGAAACAGCCAATCTCAGTCCTGGGCATGGACAGAAGAGACGTGAGGTCCAAACTTGCTGAATTCAAAGCAGGGAAAAAAAACTAAAATACCTCCCAAAAGCTCTTTCCTTGTGAATGAGGGATTTTGCAAGTACTGTAGAGTATCTTAATAACCCCAGCATTGGCAAGAAATAAAGAACAATTCATGTTTCTTCCCTGTGCCCCTCAAAATGGGATACATTATCTTAGAGACAATTATGTTTGAAGAATGCCAGCTAAGAAATTCTCCTTTGGGGACAAAGAGGCCCGTTTGTCAGCCAGGAGAAATAGAAATCACACAATAGATCAGAAATTTCAGCAAGACAATTGGAACAGTTTGTGTGACACAATGTGAGGCATCATTTGGTGGAACGTAGGATCAAAACTGATGAACATTTGTCAGAAAGAAAGTCCTAAGGGTAGAACAGCCTGTGTAGAACTACGTCAGTCCCTGTGTGATACCTTCCAGCAGCATGTGCAGCTATCAACAGCCTCGAAACCCAGCAGGTTCTGCTGGAAGGCACTCATTATATGAATTGCTGCTATCAATCATGATTGCCCACATGGTCTTGCCATTAATTCAATCACAATTTTGGAAAGCAAAACTAGTTGTTGAGATGCAAATGGAACAGAGAGCTCTTAAACATGGCATTCTGCTGCTCCTTCAGCCATTTGGGAGCTCCGTAGTTATACCTAGGAACTGAATGTACAAGAAACCATAAAATATAAGCCACTCCCAACCAATTAAGTGGATACAGATTGGCCTGCCCCAGTGGTGGGTTTCAAATTTTTTTACTACCGGTTCTGTGGGTGTAGCTTGGTGGGCGTGGCAGGGGGAAGGATATTGTAAAATCTCCATTCCCGCCCCAATCTAGGGAAAGGATACTGCAAAATCCCCATTTCCTCCTGATCAGCTGAGACTTGGGAGGCAGAGAATAGATGGGGGTGGGGCCACTCAGAATTTTTACTACCATTTTTCCAAACTACTCTAAATTTCCGCTACCAGTTCTCCAGAACTGGTCAGAACCTGCTGAAACCCACCTCTGGCCTGCCCATAAAAAAACAGATCTGAAGGAAAATCTCATTATTCTGCATAAAGGAAGAAGCTACTGGTCTCCTATATAGTTGCAGTCTGGCTTCCATATGTGGCCCTAAACTGGGTAAAATGAGGCAGAGGTCTCATAGCAAACTTGAGAGAATATGTGGCAGACAGTAGCACTAAGGTATTGAAGACATTACTTTTATTGGTTGAGGGTCACCCCCCCCCCCAAAAAAATCTGGTGAGACAATGTAGGAGATGACGATGCTGAACCCGAGGGCAGAGTCAAATGCACCATCAGTCTGGAGTCCCTATGCCCTCAACAGTAACCTAAGTCCAGCTCCCCCTTCGAACTCCATTGACTCTTATCTAGCACCAATTTGCCTTGGCAGTTAGTAGATCAGATTCTTGTGTATAGGTTGCATGGAATAAACTTGAAGTGCTTTCTGAACTCTATCCTGGATCCTAGTTTCTTGTGCCTGACAGGCAGGACCCATTTTAGGGATCCAGAAGGTGAAGAAGGTTAAAAGGTAAAATAAAAGGATATAAGACATAAGGTTATGCATGTTTCATCTCAATACCCCCACCCGTCAAGTAGAAGGAGGAGGATTTTTGGCCCTTATACACTCTGGGAAATATAAAGGAAGTGCTACTGAGTTATATTTTGATAGCACATTTTCAGTCTGTAGAAGAAGATGCTGTCATGTTTCTTGATTTCCCAATTTTTAACTGCCAATCCAAGTTTTTACTTAATTTTTTAATGAATTACAGTGAGGAATAATTCTGATTCTGAATGTTCCACGCAAGGAAAATTGGATTCCCAGCTATGATCCCATCAAAGAACAAAATAGATCATTTTTTAACAATTCCTGTAGCCTTGGGGCAGGATAGCCAATAAAAAACTTACAGCCACATGTGCCTCTTGAATCTAATTTTTGTAACCTTCAAAGCACCTCCTAATTGTTTTTCCCACATCTCAAGAGAGAACACACCAAACAGGACCGTAAACTCTAATGTAGACATATTAGAGGTTTGGTCCTTGGACTGGCATAAAAATATTCAACTGAAATCAACAGGATATGATGCCACCATCAAAATTCCCACTCATAATACTTCCCCTAGAAGAAGAAAGCAAGTTTAAAGCTTGAACTTGTATTTGTAATCTTTGTTAGCTACTGAGTAGATGAAGTGCATTGTTGTGTTGTTCATTAGAATCTGAATGGAGTGT
The DNA here is from genome assembly GCA_022577455.1 of Arizona elegans. NCBI lineage: Eukaryota > Metazoa > Chordata > Lepidosauria > Squamata > Colubridae > Arizona > Arizona elegans. The sequence goes on along the minus strand of JAKOOJ010000006.1, from coordinate 97,131,574 downwards.
TGCTAAGGACTCTTCTGGGCCTGGCATGATGAAAATTCTTTAGCAAAGTTATCCCCATACAGCAGATCTGCAAGTACCATTTCCTTGTATCAGAAGACATGGCGGTTGGTGTCTTTCTTATTCTGTAAATTTAAAAAAATGGATGTCATCGATTAAAGCATTTTAGCTGATTGACTGTCTGATTTTGAATAAATCAGAGGTTGGCAACCTTAAACACTCAAAGAGCCACAAAGGTCCTAACCAGAAGCCCCCCATTCAATTTTGGAGCCGACCAAAAGTCCAGGTCCCCCACTATAGAGTCTCCTCCTAGCGCAGCATCCTTTTTCCTCTACCTGTTCTGTTCTGTAAGTGAAACAACTTACAGAAAAGGAGAAAATGGCTCCCATGTGAAATTGACTAAATAGCAAATTTATGGACCTCAACTCAACTGAGCTGTGGTGGTGCAGTTGCAAGCTAATTCCTTGATTCTCACCAGCTCAAGGTTGACTCAGCTTTCCATCCTTCCAAGGTCAGTAAAATGAGGAGCCAGCTTGTTGGAGGCAATATGCTGATTCTGTAAACTGCTTAGAGAGTGTGTAAAGCAGGGGTGCTATTCAGCAGGGTCTGACAGGTTTTGGAGAACCAGTAGTGGAAATTTTGAGTAGTTCAGAGAACCGACAAATGCCACCTCTGGCTGGCCCCAGAGTGGGGTGGGAATGGAGATTTTGCAATATTCTTCCTCCAGGAGTGGGAAGGGAATGGGGATTTTACAGTATCCTTCCCTTGGAGTGGGGTGGGAATGGAGATTTTGCAGTATCCTTCCCCTGCCACGCCCACCAAGCCACACCACACCAAGCCATGCCCAGAGAACCTGTAGTAAAAAAATTTGAATTCCACCACTGGTGTAAATTTTATTGGCTTCACCAATAAAATTAATATCTTGAGCTGAAGAAGCTTCTTGGATGAGAAGCGAAACATCTTCAAAGAAAAAACAGAAAGTCCAGTTGCCTCTTCAAAAAGCACCTTTCGGACACCTGATTATGGTTTTGAGGATATCATCTGTACTTACAATTATTTCTTGTAATTCAATGTGGTATCTAGTCCAACTGAATTTTCCTTTTTTCATAGCTGGAAAAAAGATTGGAACAAGAACTGTGCACATTGCTGGATGAGAAGAAAGAAATATATGTTTCTCCTAAGGAATTAAAAACTTGCAAAAAAAGGCAAAGAACACTTCTTATCCCATTACAAATGAATTGTCCTTTTTTTCTGAAATGGAAAGTTGAATGTTGAATGTTTTGTCACAAACAAACAAAAATCCTTTCTAAGCAGGTCCTTGCAATACTTAGAAAATCCAATTAAATTGAAACCATCCATAGTTGAATTTTGTACTTCTCTCAATTGCTTGGTAGAGTTTGTTTTTAAAAATAAATATATATTTTGAAAATATTCAACAGAGATTTGATATTTTTTAAAAATAAAATCTTCCTATGTTGAAAATTTCTATATTTAAAAAAGATTTGTATCAAGCATGAAGGGGGAGGCCTCTCTAGGGGAAAGAAGGAAAGTAAGAGTAAGGTGGTAATAGAAAAGGGTGATTTGTTATCAATAGAACACATAGAAAACCAAATGAGGAGTCTTTAATGCTCTCTGAGCTTGGCGATTTGCTTGCAGACATTTTATTACCCAAGTAGGTAACATAATCAATCCTAATGAATGTGTGGCTTGCTCCTTGTTTATAGCAGTAACTTGCCCTCCAGTGCTGGTGATGTGTGTGGAAAATCACACTCACTAGCACTAAGGATGTTCTTAGCCAAGTAATGAAACATCTGCAAGCAAATATTTCGGTATTTCGCTGTGCACTCAAGACCCTATTGTTCCACCAGGCCGGGCTATCAACATAATAATTTTAAATTGGGTGTTTTAAATTTCTGGGGTTTTAAATTGAGCCGAATTATTTAATAATTTTAAATTATTTTAATTGATGTTTGTCTTGTACTTTTAATAGGCTGTACACCGCCCTGAGTCCTTCAGGAGAAGGGCGGTATAGAAATAAAATAATAATAATAATAATAATAATAATAATAATAATAATAATAATAATAATAATAATAATAATAATAATAATAAAATAGCCAGGCTCAGAGAGCACCAAGGACTCAAGAAATTGATTTCTCCTTTCCCTAGAAGAAAGTTTTGGTCATCGTTGGAAAAGCTGGTTCAGATTTTGTCTTCAGATCCTATAAATCTTTTGCCTTTTGGAAATGGGAGAGTGGGAGACCTAAATAGTCTCTTTTCTTGAGACTGAGCAGCTCTCTGCAGTTAGAGCTGACAGCTTCATCTTGAAATACTTGCCAATGTAGTAGTGGAATTGCAATCATTATTTCTGAACTGCATACAACCAAGAAGGGAAGATTATTTTAACAGTATGTGGGAGATGCATTTTGCCTGATAAAAAGCTGCCTTTTGTCAAGTTTCTTCATCGGTTAGTAATTAATGCATCACTATAAATAGCAAGGCTTGATCTGTAAAAAAAATAAATAAATTAAATAAATACTGTACTATCAGGGAACCATGGAAACTCAATTGAACGCAGCCTACAATCAATACTGTGGCTTTCCCCTTTGCAGTGGGAAAGTGCAGCTGTTCTCTGGCTGGTGGGAAAAAATTGAAGACTTCTGACTTCAAAGTTTGTGTAAAAGAGGAGGATTGCTGGGAAAAGCAATGGCAACAAAGAAAGGGACAGATTAACATGTTCAGTCTGAAAGCTTCTCTGTGTGAATCTGTGTGTGTGTTTATGTAAAATCAATTCCTGGATTGGGAAGCTCTGCTCTCAGTGTCGCATGCAGGGGCGGTATTCACTTACTTTCCCTACCAGTTCGCAAATGTGAGCCCCCGTCTGTGCATGCGCACGGCCTTCCATGCATGCACTTTGCTGGTGCGTGCACCTTCCGCACATGCGCCTGGCCTCAAAAATATGCCTAAATAGGATGGCATAGAGCCGGGGGTGGGTGGACAGGCCCACCCGCGATTTCTGCTACTGGTTCGAGTGAACCGGTCTGAACCAGCTGAATACCACCTCTGGTCGCATGTCCTCATTGTCTCCCATCTAGATTACTGCAATGCACTCTACATGGGGCTGCCCTTGTAGAGCGTTTGGAAACTTCAGCTGGTGCAGAATGTAACTACCCAGGTAGTGAGTTATGTTGGATAGTCAACACATGTAACACCACTTCTTTGTGAGCTGTATTGGTTGCCAGTGTCTTTCCAGGTTCAATTCAAAGCACTGTCATCATCTTCAAAGACTTTCATGGCTTGGGACTGTGTCATCTGAGGGCCTCTCTTCTCCCAGTTTTTCCACCAATCCGATTTGGCCCACCAGGTGGGGCATGCAACAGTTGGAAAGTCGGTTGGCAGGGACTAGGAGAAGTGGCCTTGTCCCTGTTGGCCTTTCTTAAGATCTTGAAGCAGCGGTGGGATTCTACCAGTTTGGACCGGTTTGGGAGAACCGGTAGCTCCAACAATCAGCTGGGATAGAACAGGTTCGCTCCAATGATCAGGTAGACCCGCCCACCTGCCCCTGTGCTTTATTGACCTATATCTTCTCAGATGATTCGTGCAGCAGAGCAGATTGCCGCACCTCAGCTGTGTTACTCCCCAGCAGTAACACAGAAGGTAAGTTTTTGTAAAATTCTGCACGCACACACAGTGCACGTCAGGTGCGTGCACACAAAGTGCGCAATCACCAAACCAGTTGTTAAACCGGCAGGATCCCATCACTGTGGAAGCCCTGATTATGTGGCTCAGTCTGGGCCTTGAGTGTGTTAAGGGGCCTGTTTCCTAGTTATATTGTTATTTATGGTTATAATTTTTCTTGGCTGAGAGAGAGAATATGAGAGAGAGATGGGGGAGAGAGAGAGAGAGATGTATATGTACTTGGTTTTAGTTGATTTTATGGTTGATCACTGCCCGGAGTCACTTGTCTGAGGTGGGAGGCTATAGAAATTGAATAAATAAATTGAATGAATAAATAAATAAATAAATGAATAAATAAAACAATAAAACAAAGTCAGTTCTGATCTGCAGGTCCAGATAAACATCTGCAGATACGTTCTATAGAAAATTACCCATTAAAAGAACCCCATGTTGTTCTTATATTCAAAATAATGTAAAATAATGTAAAATTGTGTAAATCTCTTCTCTTAAACCACACAAAAATTAGGTTTCCTCTTATCCTGGCATTTCAAAAGATGGCAAAAACAGTCCTCTTTAGGAGAATATTTGATCTTGTTTGATGACAGTTATGGGTTGAATATATAAGTAAATGATTTTGATAGGATATGATTTTGTTTCTTATTACCCTGTTTCCCCCAAAATAAGACATCCCCTGATAATAAGCTTTTGACAATAAGGCCATGAGCTTATTTCAATCAGGCTTTTGACAATAAGGCCATGAGCTTATTTCAGGGTTCAAAAAAATGTAAGACAGGGTCTTATTTTCAGGGAAACACGGTAGTTGGTTTCACAGATGAATGTAACAACATATATTACTTCCTATACAGTGAGCTGTATAGAATCAGAATAGTAGGCATATTCATTTTGATAAAGTAATTAAATAATTACGATCTGAGGCCAATTCTTGCTTACAATGATGTCCAGGCTTTTTTGGAACCAAATTGTAACAATTATATGATGAAATAGAGCATACTCCTTAGCTATAGGAGATAATATGAACCAGAAGTGTGGATCCTGTTTTCTGTTGTGGGGGGAGGTGGAATATCTTTTGGTATCAGATGCCAGCAGTGAGTTAACCTGGAATAAAATGAGCAATCAAAATCAACAGTAGCTATTTTTCTTTTGGTTTTTCTGCCATTCCTTCAATTTTCTTCTTACCTGCTCAGTAAGAAGAGCTAGTTTACTTTTGTTGAACACTTGCATGTGAATTGATCCTTCGCAATGGACTTCCTTGTCCCTTCTTTCCACAATATTCCTCCTTTCTCGTTTTCAGGATTTCGATTACTTACATGAAATGGAAGAAGAAAATAGATTTGCTAAAAAATGGGGCACAGCCAATCTTCATTCAAGTATCCTTGCTAGATACCATCCCTGTTCTGCAATTTGAGATGCAGTCTAGCGAAACCAGTCATGGATAGTTCTCCATTGCCTTTTTACCCAAATGTTATCTGTGTACTATGAAGACAACATATAGGATAGAACAGGGGTTGACAACCTTAAACACTCAAAGAGCCACAGAAGTCCTAACCAGAAGCCCCCTGTTCAATTCTGGAGCCGACCAGAAGTCCAATTCCCCCACCATAGAGTCCCTTCCTAGCTCAGTGTCCTTTTCCCTCTGCTGACCAGAAGTCTGGTTCCCCCACCATAGTCTCCTCCTAGCATGGCATCCTTTTTCCTCTGCCAACCGGAAGTCCGGTTTCCCCACCATAGAGTCTCCTCCTAGCACGGTGTCCCTTTTCCTCTGCCAACCAGAAGTCCGATTCCCCCACCATAGGGTCTCCTCCTAGCGTGGCGCCCTTTTTTCTCTACCTGTCCTAACCGAAAGCCCTATCAATTGTGGAGCCGACCAGCGACAGGGAGCAGCAGAAGAGGGATGAAAGAGCCACATGTAGTCTACTCAACTACATCAATGAAAAAACTAGCAGTGCCATTCACACTACATGCAAAGCTTGTTAAGTTTTATCCTTCGTTGTTTTTGTGTGGCTTAACTGCATATACAAATCTGCCTGACTTGTTTATTATTCAGAGCATTGGATGAACCTCCAAACTTAATTTATTCAGCAATCAAGTTAAGCCTGTACTTCAATTGCTGTAGTTCAGTCTAATGCATGCGCCATACACTGAATAAATAAAGAAGTTTAAAGGCATGGAAAATATTTGCAACATCAATCCTCAACATGCATTTCTTTTTATGTGTTGTCTTATTTGAGGATGAAGATGACAAATTTTGCAACCATTTAATTTCCAGTAAATGGACCCTCAGATTTAATTACAGCAGTGGAAAACAAATCGTTCAGCTGTCCATTAAGCCAATGCCCTAGTTAAGCTAATAGGTACTGTACAATTTCATATCTGTTCTATTCGGTTGTGAGAAATTGTCAGCAGTTCAAAATGCCTAGAAAAGCACTCCTACTGTGAGACCATGATGTTTATTTTAATTGGGTCTTCTAATCAGTTAAAAACAATGAATGAGGAAAAATCTCTACATAATTAATGAGCTAAACACATTTAATCAGTTAATGGCTGTGAGAATTTTAAAGTTAGTTGCAGCCTTGCATTTGTTTCTCAAAATGTGCTTAACTTGGAGACTGTACAATAATAGGTTGGTGCTAAGATGATGAAGACATCTGGTTCAGTGGTGGGTTTCAAATTTTTTTACTACCGGTTCTGTGGGCGTGGCTTGGTGGGCATGGCAGGGGAAGGATACTGTAAAATCTCCATTCCCACCCCACTCCAGGGGAAGGTTACTGCAAAATCCCCATTTCCTCCCAATCAGCCTGGGACTAGGGAGGCAGAGAATAGATGGGGGCGGGGCCAGTCAGAATTTTTACTACCGGTTCTCCGAATTACTCAAAATTTCTGCTACCGGTTCTCCAGAACTTGTCAGAACCTGCTGAAACCCACCTCTGATCTGGTTAGTGGGAGAGACTACATTATTAAACGTAATTTAAAGACACAATCTATGAGAGTCTTTACTTCCATAAACCTTACAAATATGGACAGATAAGAAAATGGCAAAAAAGACCATAATTATTTTTTATTTACTAGTACAGAACTAAAAAAAAAAAAATGGTGCCACTATTTGTGCAGAAGCAACACAGAAATATAAACTGTTGAACTAATTATACATCCTATTAAGTATTGTTTGCCATGCCTGACTATTATTCAGAATGTTAGACCAAAATCTTTCTTCCTTGTCCAAAATGTCGTAGATTGAACCATAGGCCTTCTATACATAAGCAATTATTCAACCATTGAACCATAATAGATTAATCAAAGCTCTGATGTGATATATTAATAGCAAATATAGCCATTGGCATTCATACACTTATAGTCCTTCACACTGAACGATATAAATGTATTTAATAGTTATATTCCTGCCATCTATAGTGAATACTCTACCACATATTTACTGTCAGTCAGTGGTACCTCAGTTTCAATCCATATTCCTTAGGCGATTAAGAGCTTAGAATCACTTAGGCAGGGAGATTCTCTTAAAACCCACCATTTTTGATAGACAGAGAAAGGTTTTGCCTTTTTGAATAAAATAGAAGATGGGAGGAAAGGTTGAGGAGAAAATTTCATCTCCCCAGTAGCTTCAGAATTGTCTTGCTAAAATCCCAGGCATTTGGGGGGAAGGTTCAGGAATAGTTGAGCGGAGAAAAGTTTCATAAAACACAATTTTCTGAAATGATAGGTAAAATATAGCTAAGAATGCATAATTTATGTTTACTAAGAATGCATAATTTATGTTTACTATTTAGAAGAATAGAATAGAATAGAATAGAATAGAATAGAATAGAATAGAATAGAATAGAATAGAATAGAATAGAATAGAATAGAATAGAATAACAGAGTTGGAAGGGACCTTGGAGGTCTTCTAGTCCAACCCCCTGGCCAAGCAGGAAACCCTACACCACTTCAGACAAATGGTTATCCAACATCTTCTTAAAAATTTCTAGTGTTGGGGCATTCACAACTTCTGCAGGCAAGTTGTTCCACTTATTAATTGTTCTAACTGTCAGGAAATTTCTCCTTAGTTCTAAATTGCTTCTCTCCTTGATTAGTTTCCACCCATTGCTTCTTGTTCTACCCTCAGGTGCTTTGAAGAATAGTTTGACTCCCTCTTCTTTGTGGCAACCCCTGAGATATTGGAACACTGCTATCATGTCTCCTCTAGTCCTTCTCTTCATTAAACTAGACATACCCAGTTCCTGCAACCATTCTTCATATGTTTTATCCTCCAGTTCCCTAATCATCTTTGTTGCTCTTCTTTGCACTCTTTCTAGAGTCTCAACATCTTTTTTACATCATGGCGACCAAAACTGAATGCAATATTCCAAGTGTGGCCTTACCAAGGCATTATAAAGTGGTATTAACATTTCACATGATCTTGATTCTATCCCTTTGTTTATGCAGCCCAGAACTGTGTTGGCTTTTTTGGCAGCTGCTGCACACTGCTGGCTCATATCTAAATCCACTATGACTCCAAGATCCCTCTCACACTTACTACTATTGAGCAAGGTACCACATATACTTATATATTTAGTTAGAGCCTAACATTTATTTTCTCCACACAAGATCTGTAACCACGTGCGAGTTCGAATCTTTTTACAATTTGCTTCCTCTATGAAAACTGAGAGGACTATTAAATGTGGCTGATTAAGATATTCACATGAGTAAGTATATTGATGCTTTTGAACTTTGGTGTTGGAGAAGACTCCTGAGATGGCCAAGAAAATAAATAAATGGATCATCAAACAAATCATCCCAGAGTTCTCACTTGAAGCACAAATGACCAGTTCTAATTATCCTAACTGGATGCATTATGTTAAGGCCCAGCTCCTTAGAGAAGGTTCTAATGCTGAAAAGGGTGAAAGGAAAGAGAAAAAGAGGACAACCAGTAGTAAAGTGGATAGACTGAATTACAATGCTCATGAGTGCACTATTGGAAGACCTAAAGGATCACATTGAGGACAGATCATCATGGAGAAAATCCATGGAGAAAATCTATGTGTTCACTAAAAGTCAACCCTGATTTGATGGCATATAATCAATCAAGCAATCAACCCTGCCAGTACACTATATTAAAGTAAGACATCAAAGACTGTTACAGACCAATACAGTACTGGTAAAATTGAGATGACTCCAAACAATTGCAACTATCACAGATGGAGAATGACTTAGTTAATCTTCCGGTCAGCTATTTCATGACACAGCTGACTAGGCGAGTTAAATTAACCGATAGGGTTACTTGACTGCTCCGTTGGCCCAGTTTGCATATTTCTCCAGCAGGAAGGGTAAATGATGAAAGAAGCACCGGCTCCATTTTGTATACACATCATACTATGTCACAGAAAGCTTCCATCATGACAGCGCAAACCTGTTCTGTCATTTTGAGGAATGCAATAAATCTTATCAATTACTGTGCCCATTCATACAACTCCTAGGGTTGAGCTAGGTGAGAACATATTGCCATCATACAGTAAACTTAATCAGTCCCTGTTGAATCAGTCCATTTTCTCAATTTGCAGGATATAATTAATTGTAAATTTAAAAAAAATGAGCTAGACCTTGCACAATACACAAAGCCCACAAAACAACTGAACAAGATTAAGTAATTTTACAACGTTGTGCAAATGCAACTACTAAGTTAATCATTTGGGTGAAGATATCTTTGTAATTACAAACTGGATAAACAAATCCCCAGTGTTTGTCCATGCTTTTCCTATTTTTTCTGCGGGAAAGCTGAAAATATCTTTCCTCTTTATACAAAGGAAATTTTGTCTTCTATGTATTTAGCATTCTTGAAGGCTCATCATTTACAGATAAATTCATAATCTGAAAAACTGCAGATCAGTCTGCAAACCATCAAGGAACATTGGTGAGATTCCTGTTTATTTGAGAAATACTGTTTGAGGAACCATGTGGTAAGATGGGTGGCTAAATAAATAAATAAACCAACCTGATGTTCTATACAATCTATTTGAGTGTCACCTGAACTGTGAGATAGACGACAATAAATTTAATAAATAAATTAATAGTTTTAAAAACATCTTATGAAAATAGGCCAACGTTGTTTGAATAAGTTAAGAGTTCAATATCTTGCAGGAATACAGGCTTTGTTGTAGCATTCTGTATAATCCAGGCTGCTACTTTAAACCATAAATATGTTTAGGATACAGGCAGCATGTTACACAAATACAATAGCCTTTTTATCCAAGTTTAGGGCTTTAGCATGTTTAGCATGAACACCGTCTATGACTTTTTATTCTATTATTCTATTTTCCTGAAAGTAATTTCATGCCCTCCATATTTTTTTGTAATGACTATCTAGATTTCCTCTTTGTTGGTCACATTTTATGGAATTCAATGAAACAGTTAGCAAAACATATTTCTTTCATTCATCATGACATATCTCACCTGCATTCTATCAATTTTTGTCACTTGGTACCGTGTGTGATCTAGTTTTCTAAATCCCTCCTTGATCAGCTTGAGTCAAAATTGATATTCTCCATTAAGGAAAAACCTCTGCAAAATGAAACTACCCAGATAATAATCATAGCTTGCCTAAATAAGAAATTCCTATGTTAAGAAAATATAGCTTTTGAATGCTTAGCTGTACAGTATTTCAACACTAGAACTGAATTATGTGGGAGAAAAATCATACAGATTCAAACAGAATATTAGAAAAGAACAATGTTTAAATATTAACTAGATATTGTGGGAAAGGAGGAATTTACTGCTTGATTTAAGAATAATCCAAATATTTTGTCACACAAAAACAAAAGTCTTGTGACCCCTTCAAATGAGTGTGTTTATTCACAATTCGGTGTTATCAAAAGAATGTTATGTACTGTAACCTAAAAAAGATACATTATGAAGATATATTACTATTGTTTGAAACAGGTAAGGAAGAAAAGGAGGGGAAAATACAGTATAAATATATTAGCGGGTCCCAGGAGTCATCCCTTCTTTGACTTGCCATCCATTTTATGGAATATCCTTCCCCAACCCCCAAAATTAGACTGATCTCTCTTGATCTCTTTTGATATCCTGAAAGGCCATTAAGATCTGGTTATATGACCAGATCTGGAGCTCCCTCAGAAGTTGACATTTGTCTAGATGGCTCCATTTTTGAGGAAGCCATTTTTAATTCTCTCTTCAGCTATGATTTGATATATTTGGATTGGCTATTTTATACCTTAGCTTTTTATCTATTGTTGTGGACTATCCAGATCGCTAGTGAGGTAGTATCTTTATAAATATGATTAATAAATAAAATAAATACAATATAGTAATAAATATGAGGTGAAAAATCCATGTGACCACTGGAAGGCAGCAGAGAGACAAAGGAAAACTCTTTGCTGCCATCTATGCATTATGAGTTAACATCTGTAAAGTAATATTACAAAGTCAGTTTGGTTTAGAGAGCCAGTTTGGTGTAGTGATGAAGACACCAGACTAGAAAGCAGGAGACTGAATTCTAGCCCAACCTTAGGCATGAAAGCCAGCTGAGCCAGTCACATTTTCTTGGCCAATCACAACTCATGGGGCTGTTGTTATGGAGAAAATAGAATATTATATATGTTTGTTGCCTTGAGTTACTTATAAAAATAATAAAGGCAAGAATAAAAAATAATAAAAATGTGATCGGAAACCTTGTCCTTTATTTTTGCCAGGAGCAGAGTGAATATAAATGAAGTAACTAAATAAATCCTATTTGATTTCTGCGAAATAGATTTTAAAAAATCCTGCAACAATCATAGTTAATCCACTGATGGATTCTGCTCAACTGTTTCACAAATAAATTGACTTTCATGATTTCTTTTCTCAAGGACATGTCAGTGAGTGGTTCTGGTTTTTCATTTTTGATTTGAGATTTACTATTATGGTAAAACGTGTTTTATTTTCAACCTCAGAAAATGCATTGGGGGTCAGATGCTTTTCTGAATTATTACAGGTGGAGTGCAGGTTGGTCAAACCTGGAATATTATAGCTGTTCCAAGTTTTGCCAAAACAAAATCCATATGAATCTTATAAGGCAAATAATGTAAGGTTGGTAAGTCTTGTTTCTTTCTCTTTCTCTCTGCATACCGCATGCACTAGCCCAGGCCAGGGGTGTCAAACTCAATTTCATTGTGGGGTGCATCAGGGTTGTGTTTGACCTTGGGGGAGGCGGTCTGGGGGGGCATGGCCAGCTCGATGTCACTTATGTCGGGGGTACCTGTGATGGCAGAACTTCCTTCAGACTTTCCCTCACTCTCCCTTCCCTTCCCTTCCCTTCCCTTCTTTGAAAAGGATGGCCTCCTGTAGCCCTCTGCCAGTGAAAACAGAGCTCGGGGGCCCCTGGGCCCCATTTTCAGCCACAACGGCCTTCTGTAGCTCTCTGCTAGTGAAAATGGGGCTCGGAGGGCCGCATGCCCCCCCTCCCCCAAGTTCCATTTTCACTGGTAGAGGCACCACAGGCTGGTCCTTTGCTGTTTCCAGGGTGGCTCCACGGGCCAGATCTAAGCACTCTGTTGGCTGGATCCAGCCCATGGGCCTTGAGTTTGAGTTTGACGCCCCTTTACTAGCCCACCATCTTCCATTGCCTGGATGTCCTTAGCCTCACTTTAATGGAATGTGTGGATAACCTTGAGGAATATAGAAAAGAGATGCTCCCTAGGAAACAGATAAGAGAGAGACAGGAATCCCCAGTGGCTCAATGATCAGAGAAATAACCTTAGGAAGGACCCACCTGAATGGATCAAGCAATTAAAACTGACAGTGGGAAGTTTATGTTTCAGACTTGTAAGATTCTGTTAATGTAACCTTATAATAAATTAGAAAATTAGTTCATTTAGTCATGTCTCTTGTCTGATTATCTGTGGTGGGGGCTGACATTTATACAGCTGCCCTTGGATGCAAGCACAGTACCTCCAATCAACTGCTCATTCCATGCTGAGAAGGTTGAGTAGGAGAGCAAAGGGATAGCAGCACAAACTGAGTGTTAACTCAAACATTCTGTCCAAGAGGAAGAGGAACAACTTCATCTTAGCTTCAGCTCTCCTTGAATGGCATAGTCAACTGATCCAACCAGACGACACTACAGTAGAAAGGCAAGATGCTCAGTTCCATGCTTCAGTGCAAAAACAGATTGTCATCTTCCATTAGCTACTAATCTCTTGAAGTCAAGTACTGCATATTAAACCTGCCCACCAGAGGTGGGATTCACTTACCTTCCCTACCGGTTCACAGATGTGAGTGCATGCGCCACCTCTGTGCATGCGCACACTATTCTGCTCATGCACAGTATCATGCATTACTTCCGGGTGGGTGGGCGGAGCCTCCTGCAGTCACCGCTACCGGTTCACGCAATCTGGACAGAACTGGCTGAATCCCACGACTGCTGCCCTCTCACTCCATCCTGGAAAGATTGAGGGTAGTAATAATAATAATAATAATAATAATAATAATAATAATAATAACAACAACAACAACAACAACAACAACAACAACAACAACTTTATTGTTATTGTACGTGTATACACAATATACCCCATACAACGAAATTCACTTAACTCAAAGACCAGGACCAACACACATAACAATCCCCAAACACACTCCCACCCATCACAATTCCCCACTCCTAAACCACCCAAACATCCACACAACAGACCAAGTAATGCTGTCCAACAGCTCACTGATGGTGGCCCTTTAGTTCATTGTTGAGTGCAATTATAGCTCTGGGATAAAAACTCTTCAGAAAACATGTGGTCCGAGTTTTAATTGTTCTGTATTTTCTGCCAGAAGTCAACAGTCCAAAAAGATTGTAAGCAGGATGGGAAGAGTAAATGTAAATGGCCTCATTATTATTTTTCTTTCTTTCCCATTCTCAAAGGCCAGGAGGCCATACTGAATTGAATAGAACAGAACAGAACAGAACAGAACAGAACAGAACAGAACAGAACAGAACAGAACAGAACAGAATAGAATAGAATAGAATAGAATAGAATAGAATTTTTTTTATTGGCCAAGTGTGATTGGACACACAAGGAATTTGTCTTGGTGCATATGCTCTCAGTGTACATAAAAGAAGTGTATTTCCTCATGGTTATTTCTTTTCCTTTTCATCAATATGTACTGAAAGAGACAAAAACAGAATGCTTTTTTTTCCTTTTTTTACTTTCCAGAAAATCCTATTGGTGCTTTGAAATTTTCTGATTTCCCTAGAAACCCGTTGAACAACGCGATCTGTTGGAAGTGTTAAAAATGCATAAATAAATCCTATATCACAGCAATCCGTTTGATGTTCTAAGGAAACTGAAACACTCAACTCTCCGAACTGGAGGTACAGACATGAAACATAACTAATAAGCCCTCAAGCTAGCAACATTTGTATGAAGTCTCAATTCAGTAATCAAGGCCCAATAACCAACTCATGCTCTTCCTAACATGTAATTCAACTCAAATTGCTTTATGCACCTAAGAGCAATATTTCAGACCCAAACTGGAAAATAAAGGCTTGTGATTATTACAGACATCTGTCTGACAGCCACAACTGAAATCATGTCCAATTCAAAACTTAACAGCTACTGTGGATCACATAAAAAGTTAATCTCCACAAGAAGCCAGTTTCCCACTATGGTCAATCAGGTGCCCCAAAACAGGTCATGAACGAAGAAAGCTGTAGCAGCAAATATCAAGGGAATGTGTTCTCCTCTAGTCATTCTTTCCACCTGGGCTGGACTCCTTTTCTCAGAGGCTATCAAGATTAACTAAAGGCAAAACTGCCCTGCAGCTTAAGCTGATTGACTTCTATGCAGTCGGTTCTTTGAAGTAAACCAAGTCAGGAAATAATTTCACAAGAAATATTCAACCTCAGCAACTTTAAGAAAGGTAAAGCATGCTGACTGGGGAATTCTGGGAGCTGAAGTCCACTTATCTTAAAGTTGCTGAAGCTGAGAAACGCTGGTCTATAGTAACTGAATCTTAAAAGCCAGAACATTTCTCCTTTCTTCCCTTTATATCAAAAAGGATCAAAGCAGAGTCACTTTCTAACATCTTCCTTTCCCAGGCTCCCTTCATGTTTTGGTAATTGACATCTACCTTTTCCAAAGTCGTCTCTTTTTAATTTTGTGAGCCACTCAGAGTGGTATTTCATAAAAATGACTTGTCGTGTATTTCTAATAAGTACCTTAAAAAGTCTCTGGTTCTCTACAGTAGTGGCCAAAATTGTGGAAACTTTTTGGGAAAAGTGTATTTTCTAAAACTAGCTAATAACACCACTTTGTTTTGGAGTAGTACCATAAAATTATATATCAATGGAAAGATAATTTAATCAAGAATGTAATGCAATAACTTTTATGAAGGATTTGCTATTAGAATAACAGTTATAGTATAAAGAAGAAAAGTGAAACACGTAGTAAAAACAAGATATACAAAAATGATCACCATG
Organism: Arizona elegans; assembly: GCA_022577455.1. NCBI lineage: Eukaryota > Metazoa > Chordata > Lepidosauria > Squamata > Colubridae > Arizona > Arizona elegans. Next base: position 97,116,420 of record JAKOOJ010000006.1, on the reverse strand, counting down.
TCAGTTAATACTTAGTTGGGTAACCTTTAGGATGCCTTACAATGTCTTCCCATGGAGTGAACCAAGTCTTTTAATTCTGCAGCTGCTATAATGTGAAACCAAGATTGAATGATTGCTTCTATTAACTGGGTTTTATTGCTGGGTCACTTCTGATTAACAAGTTTCTTTAGTTGGCATCATAGATTTTCAATTGGGTTAAGGTCTGGGCTATTCTCAGGTTATTCCAGCAGTGGAATATGATTATCTTGAAACTAAAAAAAAAATGGTATTATTAGCCATCAAACCTCAAAAATACACTTTTCCCAAAAGGTTTCCACAATTTTGGCCACTACTGTAATATGGTGTTTCCATTCTGTTTCTTAAAACTATTTTCAGAAAATCCAGTCTGAGTGCACTGAAAACAACATGGACTGACCTTCAAATCAGATTTATTTATGTTTCATGATTCTAAACCACTCATCTCCCTCAGTTCATGACCACAAGACAGATTGTTCATTCCTACTCTTGTCCTTTCCATCCATGTAGGGAAAGTAAATCTGGTGACGGATTCCTGTGTAAACTCATCTACTAGCCTGCCTTTTGCTCCTCACTAATCTCTTTGCCTTTCCTTTGCTTTCCCAGATGTTTGCACATGTGGATGCCTTCACCCCTTCTCATATATCTCCTTTGACACTAATGTGCAACCTTTCAACTTTTCCCCCTTATGGTATAATTCAGTGGTGGGATTCAAATAATTTAACAACCGGTTCTCTACCTTAATAACTGGCTGGGTGGGCGTGGCCATGGTGGGCATGGCCAGGGGGTGTGACAGGCAGCACTTGACCTCCTGCACTCCCCTGGGGAAAAAATGGGCTGCGGGGAGACGCATCCCCTGCACCCGATTTTGGACTAGGAGGCCTCCCTGCAGCCTCCTGGGAGCAAAGCGGGCTGCTGGAGGGTACCATACCCCACCCCCGTGCTCCGTTTTGGGCCTAGGAGGCCTCCCTACATTTACCTGGGAGCCAAAATGGGGTGCGTGGGGACTCCTGGAAGGGTCAGGGAGGGGCAGAGCCAGCCAGCAATTTAACTACCGGTTCGCCCAAACTGGACTGAACCAGCTGAATCCCACCACTGGTATAACTGTGACATTACTATACACTACAATAATCAAAGTAATAGAAACGGAGATGCTATATTTTTCTGTAGACACATGCAAAATTTGTGTAAGGAAAAACTGATTGTTCTACTTCATAAAGCAAGTAATAATGCAATGTAATAATTTAAATATATCCAAAAAAAATAAAGGAGAAAGGAAGCTTTGCAATATTGTGGCAGTGATGGAGAAAACAAAGGAAACAGGCTTCACTCAGCCTGAGCAGAAATGGAAAAGATGCCAACTGTAAGAGCTGAATGGAACATTAGCTTCTAGGATTGAAGATACTGTATTTCTTTGACTTAATTAGCCAAAGTTGGAGCAATGCAAAATTTTTTCTAAAAAGCAGAGAACATAGCCTCCCAGAAAAAAATGACTGCCCAACCAACTATTAGAGGAAAGGGGATGTGCAAATCTGAGTTGCTGTTAGAACAAAATGAAGGTCTATAGAGCATTGGTCCTAAATGGTTTAAGACAGAGGTCTTCAAACTTGGTAATTGGAATTGGAATTGATAAAGTTACCAATAAAGTTAATTTTACCAATTCACATACATATTCATGGCAGTATTCAATAAGCAATCATAAAATAGAAAACAGGGATTACAATCCTCAAAACTATGCAAAACTTTAATCAGTTACAATAACCCTAAATAACAGTAACAATAGGTGAATCAATGGCAAATTTTAAATAAATATTCTTCTAAATAGTTCCATTTGTAATGCTTTTTCTAAAGTTTGGAAGTGATGCATTTATCCAGATTTCTCACGATATGTTACACAGAGTTCCACATAATATCATTGTTTAAGAATTTAGGTGTTCTTGTTTTCCTAACACTGTGAGAGTCCTCTGACTACTCTCAAGGCATTGTAGAGTTTCATAAGGTCCTGGGGACACAGGCTAAGAGCATCTAGTAAAGGGCCAAATAACAACATACAATACAACATACAATACACTAATTTGGGAGCAGTTACTCTTCAGGGTTGAATCAAGAAGAAACATAGGTTAGTACAAAATTTGCCTAGTGGAGATTGTGTGCTGAATGGAGCATTTCACAAAACGAAACTGTTACCCAATTGGGATGATTTAGGATGCTAAATATAGTTGTGAAGGATCTATATAGGATTATGTACATCAGTTGTTGGGTTGCCAAGCTCATTCAATATTGCAGTGCTGATGTAAATAGGATAAAACTAAATAAAAGTCAATTAAGTGGCCTTCAGTTTAGCCTGGTACATTCATTACTTGAGCTACAATGAGAGTTTATGACATGCTGAGTCATAACTTCACATTAGCCCCTTCAATGAAATTGATACGCTAGCAACCAACTTTGCCTATTACAATGCCTTATCTATTACAGGAGACAAGTTCATGAATTTACAGTTCTAAATGGCTGAGAAAGCAAGCTAAAATAAATTTCACTGCATCTGGAATTTGGCAAAATTCCTCAATACGAATAAAGCTGAGCCCCCCCCCGCCCCTTGATTCATGGTTCCCTTCCTTCAGTGAAAGTTTTAATCATAACTTTAGGTGTCAGTCATGCCTTTAATTAATGTAGACTCCTAGACTCAAGAGGACTCCTGAAGGACCTCCTGTAATGACCTCACTATTAAGATGCCTCAGCATAGTTGTGAGAGGATGTCACAGAACACCACCCAAAACCTGCAAAGCTAAATGCTGCACCAACTGTTTTACTGCCCTAAATTCTGTACCACTGAAGCCTGATTCATCATACAGTACAACAATGCTAAACCAAAGGATTCAACCCCAAATAACAGCAAAATGTTGTTGTTGATGATGATGGTGATGATGTTATCCATTCACTTGTGTCTGATTCTTGGTGATTTTATGAGACAGGTCTCTCTACAACTTCTGATCTTGCACTATTTCTTTGAGTTTCTCTATGGCAGAGGTCTTTAAACTTGGGAACTTTAAGACTTGTGGACTTCAACTCCCAGAATTCTCCAGCCAGCATAACTATTTCTTTGAGTTTCTCTATGGCAGAGGTCTTCAAACCAAGCTATGCTGGCTGGAGAATTCTAGGAGTTGAAGTCCTCAAGTCTTAAAGCTGCCAAGTTTGAAGACCTCCACTCTATGGTCTGGATGGCGTCATCTTTAATGGTGTCCAGCCACCGTATTCTTTGGCGGCCTGATTTCCTTTTACTGCTAACTCTTCCAAACATAATTGCTTTCTCCAATGAATTCCCCTTCGTGACATGGCCAAAGTAAGTGAGACTCCTTCTAGTGACATGTCTGGTGTTAGGCACAACAGGACAATGGCAGTATGTAAACCACAGTCATAGAATCACAAGGCAGCCGCAAAGACCATCTCTGCTCAAAAACCTTTAGGTGGATTCCATTACAACTCATCTAGACGTTTGGTGTTCAGTAACCAGGACAAAGTTTTTCCAGATTGCTGAATTTGTGATATCAGGATACTGTGAAAGTCAGCCTTTAGGACATTCCAGCACTGCAAAATCTGAAAACACCTGTCTTATTGATATTGTTGCAACTCGCTGTTTTTATGTTTATCGAAACACTACAGGTTTTTAAAATAAAAATTGGTGTGCCCGGATTAACTACTTTAATATTGATGATTTTGAATCCCTCTGTTCCAGAATGAAAGAACATGAAAGGAACATTAGGCTTAAAACACAGGACAGTCAGCACAGGCTGAACACTATTATAATGGCCAACTATAAAATAGAGCTGGAGAACATCAACCTCCTGGCAGGAGGGGATAGATATTTCCTCAGAATCATAAGACAGGCAATAAAAATGCATAAATACCCAAGAAAGTTAAACAGGAGGGAAGCTACCAATTGTTAGCCCTTGGTTGTGGGCATTGAACACAGCCAGTAGATAAGGACACAATGTGCAGAGCTCACTTTCAGATATGCACTGAAAAAGCTAGCATCAATAATGATAAACTTCATCCCATACTTATCATTTCATAAGGCATTACCTGAAAGCTATTTCACCAGCTCAGTTTCTATTGCTGTTGTTATTGCTGTTCCCAAGCTTCCTTACCAATAAAAACAGGATTCTGTCTTGGTATCTGCAATGCTTGGCCCTTTTCCCCAGGAGTACAAAATAAAAATACTAATACTGGATCCTTGACAGTTAGGACATATTCAAGCCAGCTCACTTAACAAATGTCCCACTTCGGTACAGAAATTTGGGGCTCAATTGTGGTCATAAATCGAGGGCTTCCTATAATATGGGCTGAAGGAGCAGGCCCTCTACCCATAAACCCTCAGAGAACTGCAACTAATAGAGTCAACTTAACCAAGAAAATATAGACAGAAGCATACAAGGCGTTTCATTTGTTTTCTATTGTTCTGCTCTACAGTTTTATCTTTGCTGCATGCTCTGTTGCTTTATTTAATAATCAGGGTATCACTTTTAATCAGTAATTGTTAATTTGGTTAATATTAAGGTTTGTCCTGGAGCGGTTTCTTGGGTAAATGTGGTGTCCTGAAACTTTCCTGTGAAACTTTCATCAGTTCTCATATACACTGTCTATAAGCATTTCATAGGAATGTTCAGTGCTCAATCGGTTGAATCTGGTTGCTTGAAGTTATTTCCTCTCTTGACCAGCAAAGTCTTCCTACCTGACACTACAAATGTAATAATAATAAATAAATTGACTAATATTTTTGCTGTCATTTAATATTATCCAGTTTTATCCATCTCAGACACTTGTCTGAGCTAATGACACAAATGGGCCTTTAGATAAGCAAACAACATTCTAATTCAAACATACTTTTAGCTAGTATCACTATTTCGATGAATACTTCAGTGATGTTTGGTTTTGTTGTCTTCCTTTTAAAAAGAAGGAAGAAAAGGAAGGAAGGAAGGAAGGAAGGAAGGAAGGAAGGAAGGAAGGAAGAAAGGAAGGAAGGAAGAAGGAAGGAAATAATGGTATGTGAAAATGACCTCTTCCTTTTGTTCCTTTCCTTTTAAATAGGAAGGAGGAAAGAAGGAAGGAAGGAAGAAAGGAAGGAAGGAAGGAAAGAAGGAAATAATGGTATGGGGAAATGATCTCTTCCTTTTGTTCTTTTCCTTTTAAATAGGAAGGAAGGAAGGAAGGAAGGAAGGAAGGAAAGAAAGAAAGAAAGAAAGAAAGAAAGAAAGAAAGAAAGAAAGAAAGAAAGAAAGAAAGAAGGAAGGAAGGAGGGAAATAATGGTATGGGAAAATGATCTCTTCCTTTTGTTCCTTTTAAGAAGGAAGGAAGGAAGGAAGGAAGGAAGGAAGGAAGGAAGGAAGGAAGGAAATAACGGTATGGGAAAATGTTCTCTTCCTTTTGTTCCTTTTAAGAAGGAAGGAAGGAAGGAAAGAAGGAAGGAAGGAAAGAAAGAAATAACGGTATGGGAAAATGTTCTCTTCCTTTTGTTCCTTTCCTTTTAAAAAGGAAGGAAGGAAGGAAGGAAGGAAGGAAGGAAGGAAGGAAGGAAGGAAGGAAGGAAGGAATGTTGTGTGACAATGACCCTTGAGAAACAGAAGAGAAAACCACACAAATTTGACAACTGCCACATAAAAGATATCATAGCCCACAGATGGAGATGGGGTATGGGAAATGTTCCAGAAAAAAACCTCATCCAGGTTTTCCAAAGAGTAAAAGGAAAGGAGGGGAGAAAAACTTGTAAGATTCTGTTAATGTAACCTTATAATAAAGATAGTGTTAATATTAATGATTCTGCTTCTTGTCCGGATTACCTCAAAAAGGGCTAACAGAAGGAAGATTCTTACTATATACAGAATATGTGGGCATAGAAAGTAACTCCCTTATATTAAACCAAATCCAAAGCTAAAATAAATTGTTCCAATTTCAGAGAAATGGTTTTTGTAGAGACTGGTTTATATTCATCAAAGGATTTAACAGCATTTCCTCATTATATATAATTTATAATGTGCTTAATAGATTTCTCCTGTGCAAAGAGTAAAGCAGCTTGTCTGTCATGCATAATCAGACTGAAATATTAGGGTTAATTTATACGAAAAGGAATCCACTTGTGTGCGCATTGCTTGGCAATCTTTTTGTAATGTGAAATGATTGGTGAAATCAGTTCCTCAGAACAAAACCTAAAAAGAATGCTTTAAAAATCAGTAGGGATTATTGGGCCCCAAAGCATCAATGGAAATAGAAAATATATGCAATGTTGAATAAAAAACAATTTAGCATATTGGTATGCTACTGTATAGGCACATTGCGTGCCAGTTCATATTGTTCCATAATCATCCACTTAAATCACTGTTTCTCAACCTTGGCCACCTGAAGATGCGTGGACTTCAACTCCCAGAATCCCCCAGCCAGCAGAGCTGGCTGGGGAATTCTGGGTGTTGAAGTCCACGCATCTTCAGGTGGCCAAGGTTGAGAAACACTGACTTAAATGAACCACATTCACACATGTAATCCTCCTGAGCCAAATTCTACGGTAGTGTTTCTCAATGTCAGCAAGTTTAAGACAAGTTTCAACTTCCACAATTCCCCAGCCAGCCATGATGAATTCATGGCTAGCTGGGGAATTCTGGGAGTTGAAGTCTACACATCTTAAACTTGCTGCGGTTGAGAAACAGTGTCCTAGACAATGAAACTCTTTTATAAATTAATTTCTACTTTTTATTACCTGTCTCCTCAACCATCTAGCTTATTTTTTAGGCAGATGGAAGATCAAATCATCTCTATTATCTAGAATTTAAAGAGCAAAGAAGGTTGGAAGACTTTTGCTAATGTGCTTCATGTCTAATCTCATAGTAGAACTGAGGTAATTACGCATACATCACAACCCAGGGTCAAATTGATCAGAGGAGAAAATGAAGACAAAACAATTACAGGTATTCCTTGATTCCTGACCACAATTGAGCCCAAAATTTCTGTTGTTAAGCAAGACAATTGTTAAGTCAGTTTTGCCCCATTTTACAAGTGGTTAAAAATTATTTTTATTTTATTTATTTTTATTTATTTTATTTGATTTCTATACCGCCCTACTCCCGAAGGACTCAGGGCGGTGCACAGCCAAACAATAAAAACACATACATACAAAATTTAAAAGTAGAATAAAATCAAATTAAATAATTTTGGCCCCGACAAATTTAAAACCCCAAACTTTTAAAACCAATTTAAAATTGAATATATAAAATACTAAAAGATATTTAAAAATTAAAAATCTTTTATAAAAGAGGGGGAAAAATTATAGTATATTCTTGAACTGTTTGCTTATATTGTAGACTTGATTTAACTAATAAAGAGCCTTGATAGAACAGTGGTCTAAGCACCCTGTTATTAACACAGCTGCCTGCAATTACTGCTGGTTCGAATCTCTCCAAGGCTCAAGGCTGACTCAGCCTTCCATCCTTTCTAAGGTAGGTGAAATGAAGACCCAGTTTGTGGGGGCAATAAGCTGACTTTGTATAAATATACAAAAGTATGAAGGCTATTGCTTAATGCATTGTAAGCCACCCTGAATCTCCAGAGGAGGGCGGCATATAAATCAAATTTTTTAAAAAATCTGTTGTCGAAAACCCCTAAAAATATATGAAACCTGTGACTGAAAAATAACAGTATGAGATTTAACGGAAATTGGAAATAACAAATATCCCTAAAACTAATCTATTAGACAGAGGTTTCAGTGTACTCCAAAATACATGCAGATACAACACTGCATAGTATCAATGGTTACAATTGGAATTGGGTAAATAGTAGTTACAAAAGGCACTACTGTATATTTTATAGCAGGCACAACATCTCAGAATTTAATATTGTTCAGGGATTCCTGGACCTGCATGACAACCAGTTTCTATTCCCACCTCCAAAAGATTGTAAATTGCATCTTATCCCAAAGGTACTTTTTCAAAAGGCAACTGGACATTCTCGTTTTTTCCTTGAAGGCGTTTCGCTTCTCATCCAAGAAGCTTCTTCAGTTCTAAAGAAACTTCTTGGATGAGAAGCGAAACATCTTCAAGAAAAAACAAGGAAGTCCAGTTGTCTTTTGATAAAGCACTTTTGGAGTAACCATGACCTGGATGACTGAGAATCTCCATAGACAAACTGCATTTTACTTAAGATTTGTTTACTTCATCAAATGTTGGGCCATTGGACTTCTGATATGTATTATATAATGGAAGGTCCATTAAGATATTCCAAATAATAAATTGATTCATGCTGATATCTGAGCATCTGTATGCCCATCATCACAAGGAGCACTTTTTCTGATAATCTGAATTTTAACCATTAGGTATATGGAGCAGGCACACTTGTAGGGAATTAGGAAATATGGCAAACTAAACCCTTCCATCGTCTTTGCAACCCCCTTCATGGATCAACTACTTCATTGCACTTGACCTGGTCAACTATCCTATATGTATCCCTCTGTGCAGTTGCCATAGCAATGATCTGCAAGATAGCAACTCAGTTAACTTCACAGCGTGATGTTCTGAGGAACACCTCAGGATGAAGTTTATTTTTCCCCTTTTTAATTAAATATTTTAAAGAAAGACTATAAACTATGAGAGACAGAAGACATATAAAATGGGAAAAAGAGATTAAAGAGTAAAGGTTCCCCTCGCACATATGTGCTAGTCGTTCCCAATTCTAGAGGGCGGTGCTCATCTCCATTTCAAAGCCGAAGAGCCAGCGCGCTGTCTGAAGACGTCTCCGTGCTCATATGGCCGGCATGACTAAACGCCAAAGGTGCACAGAATGCTGTTACCTTCCCACCAAAGGTGGTCCCTATTTTTCTACTTGCATTTTTTATGTGCTTTCAAACTGCTAGGTTGGCAGAAGCTGGGACAAGTAACAGGAGCTCGCCCCATTACGCAGCACTAGGAATTCGAATCTTTCAATCGACAAGCTTAGCGTCTTAGCCACTGAGCCACCACATCCCTTAGAGATTACATTAAAATAAAAATAAACAAATAAGGGATATATAGTATCACAGAAATTAGTTTTCCAATATAACATTACAGAGCAGATTTGTATAATATTAAGGCAAGAGACCAGAAACCAGAAGACTGTGGGTTCTGACCTTCCTTAGGCATGAAGTCAATTGAGTGACCTTGGGCCAGTCACTCACTCTCAGGCCCTAGGAATAACTCAGTGGCAAGCCATTTCAAAAAAATCTTGCCAATCTGTAGGGACTTGTGCAGGCAGTCACCAAGAGTAAAAAGAACTGACTCAAAGGGAGGTGGGGAGGGAGGGAAGGAGGGAGAAAGAAAGAGAGAGAAACAGAGAGAGACGGAGACAGAGACAGAGAATGGCAACAGTTCCGAAATGTTTTTCCCAGGATGCTTTCTAAATTTCTTAGACTAGGCTGTGACCTTTTGAGTTTATAGAGGTCACCCACCAAAATAATAACCTCTTTAACTTCTTTTGCAAATGGAAGGTAAAGCCTAAAGCCTTTCTGTTGCCATATCACAAATTTCCATAAATTTATGTGACTTTCAATTTCAATAATGGAGACTCTGTAATTATCTGTAGTTGCTCTCACCTGGAAAAAATATTCTTAAGGTGCAAACTAATTAGAGTTTTAGATGAACTGGTTGTCAGGGTAATAAATAATCAACTCTTCTAATCATTGGAAGACTTGCACTCCTTAATTTGAGCTTTATTGCGCAGAATACAAGCCACTGTAAATTAACCCGAACAAAAATGCAATTGTGACTAGGACAGAAATCATCTTTGAACTCATCCAGCAGAAATTTGTGTGCCGAATGCAACCTAGCTATGGAGCTAATGAATTCATACATTAAGCATTGGAATCTCCAAATGTTCATAGGGAAAAGAGATGTGGAGTGTACCATTTTCAAGGGAAAAGATGCACCACTACAGTCACTAAAAGCAGAAAATTAGTTTACCGATATTGAAGATCTTGCCATTTCTCTTCTATTTCATTTGTAGGTTTTGTACCTGGACTGATCTGATTCACTTTATCACATTATTCTACTGCGCAGGAAAAGATAAGGCCACATGGACTTGTAGGAAGTTAGCACCCACCCCTCCTAGAAGAATGAAATATTTTAGGAAATATTAAAAAGGCAGAATATACTGTATTTCCCTGGATGAGAAATGGAGAAACATGTTTTAAAGACAAAGCAGCTTCCTGCCTCCCCGCCACCTTTGTCAATGGACCATTAAGGCCTCAGCCAAGCTCACTCATCCCCTCCCCCTTTGTCAATGGACCATCATCTGCAACACAATAGGACCCATTTAGCAACAGAAACTCACTAGCAACAGAAACCCACCACACGGCACCTGGGAAGATTACATCAGCCAGCAAGGCTAGCTAAGACCCCCACTCCCTGGGAGTCTGACAACCAATCAGGATACTCTTCCTGTACCCCAGGAAGTTCAAAGCTCAGAGAGGGCATAAAACCAAGGCACGCTCAGCATCTCGGCCCTTTTCTGCTCAGGAATTCAAACCATGTGATCCTGTCCACCATTAAACCATCTTTCCAAGCAGTCTCCATGTTTCCAGTGTCTTTTTCCTCACTTGGAACTGAACCCAGAAGGATATTTCTTCCAACAGACTGTTCTCTATTTTGGAACCATAACATGGAATGGATAGTAAGAATTAATGTGAAGAAAAATCCTATTATTCCTAGCAAACTTTAATGCCAATAATTTGTTTGTAGGGATAGATTGAAGTTAATTAAGTTAATGAACCATTTGTGATCACTTGTATCATCCCATCTATAATTAGCAATATGCAACATAAGTTCTTGGAGAGTTCCGTACGGGCTTAGCTTTGACAACCTATAAATGAAATTACAAGAGAGTCATATATTTCCATGGTTATGCTAACAGGATGTTGTGTGTATTTGCTTTAAAAATGATTATGGGCATTATTAAAATATTCCAGGAAGATAGGTCACAATAGCAATGCAACATTAATCATATGCGATTTGTGAGTTCATCTACACGAACTTAATTTAGTGGTTTTATTTTTAATTAAATTTAAAGCAACATTTAACAGATAAATAATTACACCTAAACCTGGAATTTGGGGGGGGGGGGAAGTACAAGGAGGGAAGGAGAATTGAGGCAAGGGAAATATATTACCATAGCATAATTCTGTTTAGAAAAATTATATTAGGTAATTTTGGAAAGAAAACTCATGAGACCACAGCTCCCTCTCTCTTCTTAATTATTTTTACAGTGAGGTTCATTCCCAATCTGTTCATATACTCAGTTAAGATTACAAACCCAATATGCAGGCTCAAAAGCATTTATTTGTAAGGGACATTTATTTGTAGAACTGGGTCAGTCACAAAAAGGACACATTAGTCATGTTTCTGAGGTGAAAGACCCCCCTCTCACTGTCAAATACAGACCATAATATCATACATTAAAGGAACACCCAAATTACAAATAGATTATTGGTTTGAGGTATCAAACATTCCATATTTGGATAAAGATGACATCATGGTAAGAAAATTATGTGTCTTAGAAAATGCTCATATCTCTACAGAGTCGGGCTGTGCTGTGCCCATATGGTGCTTAACTGTAACTAGCAAACACACATTTTTCTATTTGTATTCATTCTTTGCAGGAGTGGGTTCTACTTACCTTTACTACTGGTTTGCAATGGGACTGCGCACGCGAGCAAAGTGAGCGCACACACATACACTTCTGCGCATGCACAGATCATCCATGATGATGTCATGGCTGGTGGGCAAAGCTTCCGGTCGGTTTTACTACTGGTTCTATAGAACCGGACCTAACCGGGAGCAACCCACCACTGATTCTTTGTAAATAAGGCTTGCTATATATACTGTATATGGGCAGATCAGAAAAGTGTACTTTTGCCTCAAGTAACTTGATCATAATGTTGGCTACCAGAGATTCCTAAAGACATCTCTCCTTCAAAATATAAAACACACATAAATACCATGTTTCCCTGAAAATAAGACCCTGCCTTATATTTTTTTGAACCCTGAAATAAGCGTTTGGCCTTATTGCCATTCACTCAAAGCCTGATTGGGCTTATTATTAGGGGATGCTTTATTTTGGGGGAAACATGGTACACACACACGGACACACTTTTTCAGGAAGGGACATCAAATCATTCTTGCTCCAGGAGACTTAGACACAAAGCCAGCTGGTTGACTTTGGCCAGTCCCTCTCTTTCCAAAAATCTTGTCAACAAAACTTAAGGGACAAAGAAGCCAAGACAGACAAAAAATTAAAATACTGTAATAACCCAGAAAAGAACATTTAGGATGTACAGTTCACTTTTTAAAAAAATCCTATCGCTTTACTATCTGCATTAATAGCTCGTTATTCAGGTCTGGCATTTTTCCCCGTCCGGATTTAAAAATAAACCCCCAGAAAATATTGTAATTGTTTGTGTTCACAGCATCTTGAAACATAGGGAGATTTCATCATCATTTTCTCCTAATTTATGTAACTGTTAAAGTAAAGTGCTGAACAGTGTTTCTTTAACGCAATCACTAGAAGCAAATAATGTTATTGCCTGCAAAGGTTTAAAAACCTTTCTTCTGTTTAGCTTTGGATCCTTCAAACAGCAAATGTTAAGTTCCTCAATTAACATTTGTTTCAGAATTTGTAGCAGCATAGACCAAGCGGTTTTTAATGTTTCACACTACTTCAGTGCAACATGGTTAACCTAGTCAGCCACTAACCAAACATAACTTTCTCAGTTTTAAATTTGAAAGCACACTATCTATGTACCAGTAATAAAGGGTCAATAAAGGGGAAATAATCATTTCTGACCAGTGGTGGGATTCAAAACGTTTTACTACCGGTTCTGTGGGCATTGCTTGGTGGGCGTGGCAGGGGAAGGATACTGTAAAATCTCCATTCCCTCCCCACTCCAGGGGAAGGTTACTGCAAAGTCCCAATTTCCTCCCAATCAGTTGGGACTGAGGAGGCAGAGAATAGATGGGAGTGGTAGTATTTACCAGTTCTCCAGAACTGGTCAGAACAGAGCAGGGGTGAAATCTAACTAGATTTCAAACCGGTACTTTCCTTATCAGTTCAGAAGTGCATGCACCGCGCGCATGCATCACAGGTATGCGCAGACCTTCTGCACATGCACAAAACCGTCTGTGCATGCGCAGAAAGTAACAAACACATTACTTCCTGGTTAAAACAAGGAAGCAATGACACCCAGGCAGGTGGGCGGAGCTTCGCTCCGCCATCGTTACCAGATCGCCGAACCACCGGCCAAGATCATTACCGGATCAGGCGATCCAGTCCAATCTGGGAGCATTTCACTCCTACTTCAGAGTGTCCAATGGCACACTGCAGTACTGAACATTATTAGGGCACTTCAGCCAGACCTTGAAAGTTAATTTTCTCTCCCACTGCTTTGCTTCCTCGTTGGCTCCAATATTATCTGAGGAATCATCTTGTCCTAATAATTTGGGACGAACACCCTTTGAATGGTGTGGGAGTAGGAATGGATTTCCAGAGAAAAATTGCAGACCACAGGAACCAGGAGCCCTATTCGGGTGACCCTGAGGACACAGATAAACTCCCAAGGGCTTCAATGACCCTCTAAAAGGATGCGAATGATTGGCAGTCTGCAAGGAATATAAATCCTTCCATTCCCCACTATCCTGCCAGAGCTGAAGAAACTTCTTGGATGAGAATCGAAACATCTTCAAAAGAAAAAACAAGGAAGTCCAGTTGTCTCCTGAAAAAGCACCTTTGGGACATCTCGTCCTAATGGGATTGGCCTGCCCCACTATCTCCAGCAGAAGAGGTATTCTTTGGAGCCCATCAGCCACAGAATTTTGGCAAGAGAGGTCAAGGAGAAGAGCCTTCTCTGACATGGCCCCCTTCCTCTGGAACACGTTGCCACTGGAAGTGTGATCCCTCTCCACCCTTCTGGCCTTAAAAGAGCCTTTAAATCTGGCTTTGCCTGTTGGCATGGGGACCCAATGGAGGAATGTTATGCTAGAGGTGATTGGTTAAGTGAGAAACAAAAGCTCACCTCCGTATCATCTGTGTCCTTGTCCTAAAGATGATTTTTCACAAGGCAACTGTGAAACTTTTCTTAGTTTTTTTCCTTGAAACCGTTTCACTTCTCATTCAAGAAGCTTGTTCAGTTCAGCTCTTGGATGAGAAGCGAAATGCTTTCAAGGGAAAAAAACCAAGAAAAGCCCAGTTGCCTTTTGATAAAAGCACCTTTGGGACAACCATGACCTGGATGAATGAAAAACTCCATAGACATCTGTGCTCTTGGTTTTTAATCTTTGCTTAATTTTGTTAGCTTGTAATGCTTTTAATCTTCTATATTTATGCTTTTATGCCATTGTAATCTGTCCAGAGTCACTCTGGATAGTGTGACAGGCAGCATATAAATTTCATAAATGAATATTGATACTGCTCTGCAGTCAACTACTGTATATTCCACATCCCCAACGTTGTAAGAACTAGGGGATAATAAGCAAAAACATCAGGGGTGAAATCCAGCAGGTTCTGACAGGTTCTGTAGAACCGGTAGCGGAAATTTTGAGCAGTTCGGAGAACCGGCAAACACCACCTCTGGCTGGCCCCAGAGTGGGGTGGGAATGGAGATTTTGCAATATCCTTCCCCTGGCGTGAGGTGGGAATGGAGATTTCTCAGTATCCTTCCCCTGGAGTGGGGTGGGAATGGGGATTTTGTAGTATCCTTTCCCTGGAGTGGGGTGGGAATGGAGATTTTGCAGTATCCTTCCTCTGCCACGCCCACCAAGCCACGCCCACCAAGCCACACCCACAGAACCGGTAGTAAAAAAATTTGGATTTCACCACCACTGCAAAACATACATGTATGCATATTTTCCATTTGTGAAACGTTGGAATGGGACTTCTTTTAAAGCTTCTTTGTACTTTACGGTGTCACTGATCTGTTTTCAGACATAAATCCTTGCTAAGGCTTTGGCCGAGGCTCTATATACCAAGGACACTGTAGCTTTTGCAGTTCATGCTATTGATCCAATGTGAATATTTATAGTGCCTTTGCTTTGCTTCGCTTTGATCCCCTGGGCTGATTAATGTGAAGTATTCTCTGACACACTTTAGAGCAAACAGGCCCACTGGGGCTTGCTTTGTTCCTGGTAGCGAGTCTGTCCTGGCAGACTTTCAAATTCCCACCAGGTCTCCTGTATCTGCAAGGCAAGGCCAAAAATGCAAACAGGGAGGAAAAGCTTCCACCAGCCGAGAAGCTTTGAAAAAAATATTTGGCTGGAAATCTATTTTGCAAAACACAGCCCAAAACGGGGCCTCCAGAGTGGGCCAGGAAGTCTTCCAGGCTCAGAAGGTTATAAAAGGGAGGGAAAGTAAAATATTTTGGCTTGCAGGATTCTGCTACTAGCCTATGTCAATAATGTATAGTTCTAGTCATCCTACTGACTCAGTTTCTTGAACTGATCTCTCTCTCATAAGGTGATCAGGTAGATCCATGATGGTGAACCTATGGCATGCGTGCCACAGGTGGCACACAGCGCCCTCTCTGTGGGCATGCAAGCTGTCACCCCAGTTCAGCTCCGCCGCGTATGTGCACGTGCCTTCCACCAGCCAGATTGTTGTTGGATCTCTGCTGCGCAGGCAGGGGGACGGGGGGCATGCAGGGTACGTGTGCATGTACCAGGGTGGGACATGTTCTGTCCCCGTCTCCACACACACACACACACAGCCAGCCGAGGGTTAAAGGAATCACTTGGCACGCACAGTTTGTTGTCAAAAACTTGGCAGCAATACAAGCACCGACTGCCAAGTGCTTTTACTTCAATAAACGGGAGTATCCCTTCACCAGATAAACAGAAATACACACAGTTTGCAAATAGTCCAGTGCAAAACAAGAAACCTTCGGCAGATTCAGGCGTTGTTCAAAGTGACTAGCCAGAGTTAGTTTTTGTCCGTCACGGAGTCTTAAATGGCCACCACACTCTCTTATATAGTCTCTGGGGTGTGGTCCAGTGACTCAGCCTAATCCCTTGCACGCCTCCTCAACTGCTGCAACCGTTTATCACGCCTTCGTTGGCGTGGATCCAGGAACGACAGATCACCTCCATCGCTATCATCGGAGACACCTGGTTCCTGGCTAATCTCCTCTTCCTCAGCCGGCACCTGAGGCAGTGCCAGAGGGGAGGGGCCTGGAGAGGGAGGCCTGGCCGACTCCTCTCCTTCATGTTCGGAGCCTTCTCCCTCCGATAAGATAGGCTCGGAGGACGGAGCCACAACAGGACGCATGTGTGGGGCCCATGTGTGCATGTGCGGGGTGGGGCGTGTGCATGGGAGCCATGCGTGCATGCACAGGGAGGGCTGTGTGCATGGGGGTCGTGCGCATATTGCATTTGGGGGGTTCGGGCACGTGCATGCACATTCACACATGCATGTTTTGGGCACTCAGTCCGAAAAAGGTTAGCTATCACTGAAGTTGATCACGTAAGTATTAAAAAACCAAATCACAGAAATATATTCCTCCCTATTTTTATAAGTTTATAAAAACCATGTCTGCGGAGGTGTGGGTCCATGTCACGCCCAGCATGGCCACACCCACTATGGCCACGGCCATCCTACACCCCCACCCGGCCCTCAAAGGTCAAACCCAGTCCTGATTTGGCCCTCAATGAAATTGAGTTTGACACCCCTGGTATAAATGATTGTCCAGTCTCTTTTTGAAAGCCTCCAGTGATGGAGCACCAATAACTTCTGAAAACAAGTTGTTCCATTGGTTGATTGCTCTCACTGTTAGGAAACGTCCCCTTAGTTCTAGGCTGCTTAATTAAACTATGAATAAGCAAACCACCAAAGGTTATGTGAACATAAAGAGGACTTTAGCATAAAGAGAATTTAGATTTTCTTCTTTCTTTTTCTTCCTCTCTTTTTCTGTCTCTTTCTCCATCTCCCTAGACATCTGGTTTCCATATTCTTTTCTGCAAAGAAGATCCCATGATATGTGGAGGATTATGTACATGTGCAATGCATGGACAGATACAATTTTTGATATGGGGAAGTTATAGTGGTTGTGTACTGGCTTATTTTCCTTTTTAGAAAATCTGTAATTTATGTCCTGAGACTTTTAATTGCAAATCACTCTTAGTGTTAATGTCAATTTGTTGTAATTTTATGGATTTTTTTTATTGTTAGTTGTCATGAGCAGAAAAAGCAAGGTTTAGACTGAAGAATGAAAGAAAGAAATATACGTATGTATGATCCATTACTTCTGTTTTCTCCAATATATTGCATTTTCCCTAACTAATCTATTTTCAGTTCTTGTTATCTTATTTCCTAAAGTAGCTTTAAGTAGTTTGATTATGCCTTCTGTTGATGTCTTTCCAGGAATAATGAAATGCTGAGTTTACACATTTTCTCGTAATCTAGAAAAGAGTCTTAATAGGGTCTGATTAGATTTCTCATTATTTTGAGGGACAGAATGCATTGAATTATTGAACTCTACCTGACTAAATTAGATTGTGCTACATCAGTGAGATTCTCTTGGGCATTTAAATAAATACTGTAATGAAATCTCAGTTAATTTCTGTTTCAATGCTGGTTTTTACTGGGGTTTTGCCTAGAATTTCATATTGTAATATTCTGTAATAATCTGTTGGAAGCAACAAATCTTGGAAGCAAAACAAATCTGGAACAATAATTTTCTTAATATATAACCTCCAATTAGGATGCAGAGGTTTTGGTGGCCATAAAAACTATGATCAATGGAAAGAACAATCAATCGTTTATTGCTGCTAGACTGCCATTATATATATATATAATAAGGTTCCCCTCGCACATATGTGCTAGTCGTTCCCAACTCTAGGGGTCAGTGCTCATCTCTGTTTCAAAGACGAAGTGCCAGCACTATCCAAAGACGTCTCTGTGGTCCTGTGGCCGGCATGACTAAACACCAAAGGCGCACGGAATGCTGTTACCTTCCTGCCAAAGGTGGTCTCTATTTTTCTACTTGCATTTTTTACATGCTTTCAAACTGCTAGGTTGGCAGAAGCTGGGACAAGTAACAGGAGCTCACGGCACTAGGGATTCGAACCGCTGAACTGCCAACCTTTCAATCGACAAGCTCAGCATCTTAGCCACTGAGCAACCTCATCCCTTGTATCTATCTATCTGTCTGTCTGTCTGTATGTATGTATATATGTATATATCTCCACCCTAGTCCTTGATTTACAACCACAATTGAGCCCAAAATTTCTGCTGCTAAGTGAGAGAGGTGTTAAGTGAGTTTTGCCCCATTTTATGATCTTTCTGGACAGAATTGTTAGTGAATTACTGCAGTTCTTAAGTGAATCTGGCTTCCTCATTGACTTTGCTTGTCAGACCGTTCGTAAAAGGTGATCACATGACCCCAGTCACTGCAAACATCATAAATATGAGTCAGTTGCCAAGTATATGAATTTTGATCACGTGGCCATGGGGATGCTGCAATGGTTGTAAGTGTGAAAAACAGTCATAAGTACTTCTTTCTGTGCTGCTGTAATTTCAAATGGTCACTAAATGAGCTGTTGTAAATCGAGGATTACCTATACCTTTCAAGTGGGTATACCTACCCTCTGGAATCAGCTGCCCCCAGAGATAAGGAAAATCCAAGACCTCGGTGCCTTCCGCCGCGCCCTTAAAACTTTCTTATTTCAGCAAGCCGGGCTAACTTAACAAATTCTTTTAATAATTTTAATTGGTTTTGT
This sequence comes from Arizona elegans, assembly GCA_022577455.1. Taxonomy (NCBI): domain Eukaryota; kingdom Metazoa; phylum Chordata; class Lepidosauria; order Squamata; family Colubridae; genus Arizona; species Arizona elegans. The sequence goes on along the minus strand of JAKOOJ010000006.1, from coordinate 97,097,637 downwards.
CTTTTTAAATTTGGGGCCAAACAGAGAAATTTCTTTTAATTGTTTTTAATGTTTGTATTATATGTTTTTATCTGGCTGTACACCACCCTGAGTCCTCAGGGAGAAGGGCGGTATATACATTTGAAATGAAATAAAATAAAATAAAAAGTATACAGTTTTTGGGTGATCCCTGTAAAAGCAGATGGAGAATTCCCATTCTGATCATTGCCTCTTGTTTATATGGTGGAGAAAAGGAGAAGGCATGCTTCATTGTATTGATGTGTGGATATTACATTACTGGGATGATACAGCTCCTTTGTTTGTGGATTCAAAGACCTTGATTCAATTAAACAAATAATTATTTCATTTGTTTTTTAATCTCTCTCTTCCTGGAAGTTCATTTCTTGACCAAATACTATAAAACATGTTTACTCTTTAAAATGCTGTGCATATCCATATTAAATAGATTAATGAATAATTTAATTCATGGAATCAAGGAGCAAAGTGTTCAGAATTAAATTAGTTTCCCCATCATTTGCATTAGGTATGGGTCAAATTGCAGTGAATTATCTATACTGAGTCTTTCCAAATGTAATTATACCGATTTTGATAAAGCTCAAAAATAGTTCTAAATGACCTGCAAGAAAAATTCTCATAAATAATGTGTGGCAGCAGAAACCAGAATGAAATGCTCAATGGACTTTAATGTCAGTTGGGAAAACCCATTAACGTGAGAATCAAAGGAGATCAGTTAGAAGACAGAATCAAATGACTTTGGAGTGGCAATAGTTTTAATTTAAGGTTAGTAAGATCAAAGATATTTAATTTGGTTATTGGAAACCATATTTTAATTATGAGAATATACTTGTAATAGAATTTGGAAGTTTCCTAATTAAATACGGATACAATTAAATTTAAACACATGTTATCTGGATTATTCTGCAAAATAGAATATTGAAACAACCTGATGCACAGAGCTAATATTAAACCAATTTCTAGAATAAAACAGACAGCAGTAACTTGTTATTTTGGAAACTATTAGATAAATGATGAATGAATGAATGTGATTTATTCTTAGAATGCGATTTCAAATATTCTATCAAGGGCAGAAGCTGGTAAGGGATCCCAAGAATATGCAAAGATGCCACAGGCAATGTTAGGAAGGTATAGAATAGAATAGAATAGAATAGAATAGAATAGAATAGAATAGAATAGAATAGAATAGAATAGAATAGAATAGAATAGAATAGAATAGAATTCTGTATTGGTCAAGTGTGATTGGACACACAAGGAATTTGTCTTGGTGCATATGCTCTCAGTGTACATAAAAGAAAGATATGTTCATCAAGAATCAATTTTGCATGGTTTGCATGGAAGTATACAATGAGATAACTCACCTCTCATATATACTGTAACCATTCTCCTTATAGAAGACTTGGTTGGCCAGCCTTCAAAATGTGCCCAAAGACGTATGGGCTTTGTGGAAGCAACAGATCTTCTTTAATGAGTAAGAGCTCTTGAATAAGCTTTATCACGACAGTCCTAAACTTAACCTTTTTTGAGTTAAACCCTGCTGTGCCTGCTTTAACATTTTTGGCCTTGTAGATAATTATTGTTAAGAGCTCCTTGTTCGGCAACCATTCGAAATCAGTATTTGCAACCCATCCTTGAGGTTCTGGCCATCTCAGTAAACCCAGTGGTCACAGGATCATCATCTGGGTCAGTGGTGAAATGTAAAATTTGTTACTACCGGTTCCGTGGGCGTGGCTTGGTGGGGGTGGGGGTAATGTGACTGGGTGGGTGTGACCAACTTTTTTTTAAACTTTTTTAAAGCATTTTTTTACAAGCTATTCGGGCGAATAGGTTGTTAAAAATGCTTTTAAAAGGTTAAAAAAAGGCTCTGATGACCACAGCTGTGCCACGTGATCGTCAGAGCCTCTTTTTTTTACCTTTTAAAAGCAGAAAGTAATGACACCCAGGTGGGTGGGCGGAGCCTCGGGCCGCCATCGTTACCGGTTCTCCGAACCACCTGCCACAATTGCTACTGGATCGTCCAATCTGGTCTGAACTGGGAGCATTTCACCCCTGATCTGGGTGCGACCAGTTTACTCTTACAATGGGGGTGGCATCGTATGATCTCATGATCACCATTTGCAATCTTACCTGATGGCTTCCCACAAGGAAAGTCAATGGAGAAGCCAGAAGGGAAGGTTGCAAGTCACTTAGATAGATCTCCCCAGTCTCCCCAGTTGCCCCATTCCATCTATGCTTGCACATTGCTGGCCACCGAAGTATACTTGCATGCCCTCCCCCACCCACCAGCAGCCATTTACCTGTCCACCAGCCTGTTTGCGATCCCTCTGGGACTTGCAACTTCCTGCCAGCTTTCGCACTGACTGTGGCTGTTGAAAACTGGCAGGAAGTTGTGAGGAGACACTCATTTAATGACCCATGATCATGATGGCAGTAGAGACTGCCAATATTGCCATTGCTAAATGACACAGTCACATAACGTTGCACTTTGAAACCACATCACTTAGCGATGGAAATTCTAGTCCCAATTACTGTTATTAACCAAGGATTGCCTGATTGGCTCTCATTCTACCTTGCAAGTAAGTGTTGTCTGAAGTTTGACAGAGGAAATTTCTCTCTCAGGATATCAGTGCAGCTGCAATCCTGGTCAACATCTTCCTCCCCTGGGGTTCTCACGACCAAAACAGAGTAATGGCAGAGAAATTATTTCTGCTTACCATACATTTTTTTGGTAAACTTTCCTAATTCACACGCCTAAAAAATATATGCAACTAGCAATAGCACTTAGACTTATATAGCCCTTCACAGTGCTTTATAGTGCTCCCTAAGCAGTTTACAGAGTCAGCATATTGCTTCCAGCAATCTGGATTCTCATTGTACCAACCTCGGAAGGCTGAGTCAACCTTGAGACAGTGAGACTCAAACTCCTGGCAGTCAGCAGAATTAGCCTGCACTACCACAGCTCCTCCAAAACTCCTACAACCATTTTATGATTTACACACCAAAGTACACACTTGCCCATATTTTATTCAATCGATAACTATAAGCAGACTAAGAAAAGTACCACAAAATGTGCTACACTATAGAAAAATCAATTACACAAAATCATCTATGGGGCAGTACATGAAAATATTCATCTGTATGAATATTTTATAATATATAATTTTATAATATATTATAATTTATAATATATAAGGGACGTGGTGGCTCAGTTGCTAAGATGCTGAGCTTGTCGATTGTTAAAGTTTGGCAGTTCAGCGGTTCGAATCACTACTGCTGCGTAACGGGGTGAGCTCACGTTACTTGTCCCAGCTTCTGCCAACCTAGCAGTTTGAAAGCATGTAAAAAATGCAAGTAGAAAAATAGGGACCACTTTTGGTGAGAAGGTAACAGCGTTCGGTGCACCTTTGGCATTTAGTCATGCCGGCCACATGACCACTGAAAGGTCTTTGGACAGTGCTGGCTCTTCAGCTTTGAAACAGAGATGAGCACCGCCCCCTAGAATCAGGAACAACTAGCACATATGTGCAAGGGGAACCTTTATCTTTTACCTTTATGAATATTTTAAAATGCATTTCATGAAGGGTAAGAAAATATTTTTAAAAAGCAAGAGGAAAAAAACAGAGATAAAGGAAAGAACACCAAAAATATGTATCTATTATGAATAAATTCATATGCATATAATACAATACAACTTTGTAATTATTACCTAACTCATTTGGCTTTAAAAAAAGATGGGACATTAAACTTTTAAACTAGTATCTGCAGTCTGAAGTTCTAAATAGTTACCCTAAAAGATATCCTGAAAGGAGAATGCCTGTTGAAATTTAGAAAGTCAGGTGAGGTCTTTCAGAACTATTATCTAACCAACAAAAACAAAGGTCTTCCAGGTTTCTAGTATCTCTTTATGAGATAAAATCATGCAAAATATTTTTATTTATTAGTGACTCACTAATTTCTAGTCCATCAGTAAATAACTCAAGTGAAGATAAGGATTTGAAACCAATGAGAACCGAGGAACAAAATTAATATATGAAATATATTTTGCCTATTATGAGCACATCACCATAACCTGCTATTTCTGAATGTTAAGCAGGACTTGTGTCTCACAAATCTCCACTGTTTTCTGAGAGTTAGTTCACATGCCATCAGGAAAAAAGAAAAAATGATAGCAGATCTGACCACTGCAAAACAGGGCAGATGAAAAACCAGCTCTCCTGGATTAAGAAAGTGGTTAAGAGCAGGAAAAAGATACAAAGAAGTAGAAAAAGCTGAATATAGTTTACATATAAGACTTATATTAAAAAATATAAGGAATTTTAAAAAATACATATCAGGACATACTGTATTAGGAGCATTTACAGAAGTAGGCATCAATCCAACCCTTTGGAACCCAACCATTTTTAGTACTGTATGTATTATATCATGTTTATGTAAAAAGGACCAGGATTTTAATTGCCTGATCATGTCCACCATTTTGGTACTGTTAACATCCAACCACTCATGAAGGCTTCTGTAAAACATCTCTAAATAATTAAGTCTGTTGGGTGAAGGCAGAAGTGGGCTGCTGGGGGTTCACAGAGGTTCAGGAGAACCTCTAACTAAGATTCTGTGCAGTTCAGAGAACCCCCAAATCCCACTCCTGGCTGGCCCTGCCCACCCCGCCCCACCCCTCCCAGGAGTCCCCACACAGCTCGTTTTGGATGCAGATAAGTGCAGGGCGCACACAGAGGCTCGGGGAGGGTGAAAAACGGGCCTACCAGAAGTTCAGGAAGGCCAGAAACGGGCCCGTTTCCAGGCCTCAGATGGTCTCCGGAACCTGGGGAGGCCGTTTTTGCACTCCCAGAGACTCGAGGAAAACCTCCGGAGCCTGGGGAGGGAAAAAACGCACCTACACCCACCATGATGCAGGAGGCTGACTAGGCCACGCCCATCATGGCCACACTCATCCAACAACTGGGCAGAGAACCCCTTGTTAAAATTTTTGAAGCCCACTCCTGGGTGAAGGCTGACACTCTTACTTCTCTTTCTTCCCATAACTGCTAGAGTTCTCCAATAATATTATGCAAACTTTTCCTAACACAAGGCAAGTCTACTTCTTTCCTATGTGCATACAACATCATGATGTGTATACAAAAGAGGAACAGTCATTGCTCATTGCAGGACAACAGCACAATACTGCTTTCATCATTTCATGCACACCTATTATCCTTCCTGTAGATGCCTCTGATTGATAACAGGCATTGATTTCATATCTCTTTTGGGAAAAGCTTCCAAAGTGTTACCTTAATACTTCAGTGAGAGTGGATTATGGATGGTGTGTTGTGTGTCGTGGAAAACACAAACTTGTAATTGGTAAATTAAAATAGAAGACTTGTTTTTTTTTAACTTGATATGATGTACATACGTATATCACAGCTTGTAAAGATCCATAATAAATATTTTTTTCTTTTTCCACATATACCTGTTTCTCCCGTGAAATAATAAAGACAAGAGCTTCATTTTGCATTCTTTTGATTCTTATTTAACGATGTTTAGTATGATTGTTCATGTGCCATCATGTTAATGTCGACTACATCAATTTTTTTCCATGACAATCTGGAAGAATCTGCCTGCAACCTGATCTCAAACTGGTCTAAGGATTTACTACTCCTGGACTATTATCAGAAGGCTGGATGATATTTGCAAGAGATTAGGCAGAGAGACTCAAAGCCTGTCTGATGCACTACCAGAGCATATGCAGAACAGATTGCAGGTTTAGTTTCTTCTGCTCCAAAGTCCTGCTTTTGCAGATGCTTGGCCTCTGCATCAAATGGCATGAGGTAATCTAGGGTACTAATAAATACAGTATAAAGAAACCATTCTGCAGCCAAAACTAGTCAGGCAAGCTACTATATATAAGTAACTAGAAAACTTCACTCTCCCGGGCACTGATGATTTGATTTACTCTGGTCACAAAGCAGGAAAACAACCAAAAGCCCAAACAGTTCAATGCTGAGCTACATATATTTGATACTATTGGATTAGCACAGGGGTACTAATCTCAAGGCCTGGGGGTCGAATCCGGCCCGCGGGGCCACCCTGGAAACAGTGAAGGACTGGCCCGTGGTGCCTTTGCCCGTGAAAACAGAACTCAGGAAGGCCATGTGCATTTTCACTGGCAGAGATTGCAGGAGGCCGTTGCAGCCCAAAACAGAGCTCGCCGTTTTCATTGGCACAGTGCTCGAGCCATAGCAGGCGCCCCCAACACGAGTGATGTTGAGCTGGCTATGCCCACCCTGGCCACACCCACACCAGCCCCTGAGGTCAAACACAACTCTGATGCAGCCCTCAATGAAATCAAGTTTGACACCCCTGGATTAGCATCAAAGAAGTTGTAAGTTTACCTTCCATTGGAAACATTCAGACAGAGGTAGTTCAACCTTGCCTTAGAACAATGCTTCTCAACATTTTCTGATAGGTCTTAGATCTGTGGTCTCTTCAAAATCTGTCTTATCGTAAAATCTATTTCCCCCAAATATTTAAAATATAATAAGCACTTCGGGGAGGGGATCCAGTTTAATGGTCAATTCCAATTGGGATGCACTCAGTAGCAGCTATTTGGAGACACTTTCTTTCTTCCTGTGTTCTCTCTCTTGCCTTCCTATATGTATAAAGGGCTACTGACTTTGCAACCTTCTCTTACCTCTCTTCCACTTTTGGACAAAGAGAGTGTGAGAGCAAATAAAAGCAAATAAAAAAAGAGGTGAAAGTTGCATCAGTGTTGTTACAAAAGAATGCCTTCTGGTTGAGAAGCCTGAGGAAGTTACTCACAGAGTGAAGAAGTAGCACAAACAAGTCTTTGCCGAACCACTGGACAATAGAGTCTGGAGAGTTCACAGCAGGCTATAGGATAAATTATCTGTTAGCAAGAGAATGATCAGTTCTATATCTGCCTGTATTCAACTGCAGTTTTCTTCAGGCTTTCAAAAAATCAGACACAACATAGTTCAATTCAGGGGTGGGCTTCAAAAAGTTTAGCAAGGGGTTCTCTGCCCGGTTGCTGGTGGGTGTGGCAATGGTGGGCGTGGCCTAGTCAGCCTCCTGCACCACGGCCGGGGGGGGCGTTTTTGCCCTCCCCAGGCTCCGGGGGTTTTCCTCGAGCCTCCAGGTAGGCAAAAACAGCCTCCCCAGGCTCCGGAGGCCCTCTGGAGGTCAGAAACAGGCCCATTTCCGGCCTTTCTGAACTTCCGATAGGCCCATTTTTTGCCCTCACCGAACCGCCGCGTGCACCCTGCACTTACTTGCATCCAAAACAGGCTATGTGGGGACCTCTGGGAGGGGCGGGGCCAGCCAGGAGTGGGATTTGGGGGTTCTCCGAACTTGACAGAATCTTAGCTAGAGGTTCTCCCAAACCCCTGTGAGCCCCCAGCAGCCCACCCCGGTTCAATTTAGCGAAAACATGGATACAGCCTTTGTATCACCCTTCACATGTGCAGGAGCTTGGCCACAATGGAATACATCTTTAGCCTATATTTATTCTCCACACAAGTAAGAACCACCAAAATCCAGATCTCACAATGCAAGAGAACCTCCACTGTCTCCATTGCAAAAAATCAGTCATGGAGGATCATACATGGAGGATGACATGAAAAAATGGTACTAGGATGCTTATTTTTGTTGACCCTGCACACAGGTTTGTTACCATCAATTTCCTCAGGACCCACATATTTCTTCAGCAGGCATATACTGTAAATGTTTCTATTTCTACTCCACCATCAGTAGCAGCTAAAATAATAAAAATTAATGAAAGCATTCTATTATATCTCAACTTGGGCTCCAAGGTTATTGTTCTAGCAAATCAGAGCAGAAGTCATGATTTCATGATAGTTTTCCCATTCCTAGTTGATTAAGGGAGCAAGAGGCCAGATATTTCAGTTGAACTGTAATGACAATATTTCTTATTAATTTAACTACTGCTATTGTGGAAGCAATCACCTGTGACCAATAAACATGAATTGTAGGTATTTCATCTGAAATTGCTCACTGAGAGTATAATCTTTTCCAAACGATGCTGCATAATCCAACAGACATGGAGAAAACAAGTTTGGAAAAGATTGGTATCAAGTCTTGCAAGATGAGGGGGGGAAGTAGAAAGAGGCCTTAAATCAAGGACTTTAATGTGACAACAGGTAAGCTATTTTCAGCTATAAAATATGGGCAAGGCATGACGTTGTACTATATGTTTATTCCATAACTATCAACTGAACAGAAGTGAGAACTGAATCCACATGGATAAAAACAAACACTGTTTATAGGCAGCATATTTTATGAGCCTGATATATGCATCTAATTTTGTCTGTCCAAGTAGAACAGATTTGCTTAATCTGGAAATATTTGTCTAGAAGTGTGTGTGCATGCATCTGATACAACTTGTGTTTCACTACTCTGAAATATATCTCCTTGGAGATGAAATTCTTCCATCACTGTAGGATGAAATAGTTTTAGAATCGCGATCATCTCTGGAGACATAAGACAGGTACCAGAAATAGAGTATAAAACAAGAAAATCCACTATTTACCATTTATTAATGTATATTATGAAGGTGTTATTCCTAAAGTTTAATCTAATACTATGATCAAGATAAAATATACGACTTTGTTGTAATTCACTCTGCCATGTATGATATGCTTATAACCTTGCCCTGTGACTACAGCAATATCCTATACTTGGGATTGTCTTTGAAAACAGTCCTGAATCTGCAATTGATTCCAAAAAAAGGATGGCAACATGATTAATCAGGGTTGAGCAATTCAACACATCAGCTATATTATTCTCTGGAAATTGTGGTCAAGTTTTAGGAGCAACTATAATCATCATACCCGATGCTTAGTCTTGCAGGTATTAACAAACATTTCATTATTAATCAAAGAAGATGGCAATAGCATCTTCTTATATACCGCTTTACAGTGCTTTACAGCCCTCTCTAAGCAGTTTACAGAGTCAGCATATTGCCCCCAACAATTTGGGTCCTCATTTTACCCAACTCAGAAGGATGGGAAGCTGTGTCAACCTTGAGCCTGGTGAGATCTGAACTGCCAAATTGCAGGCAGCCGGCAGTCAGCAGAAGTAGCCTGCAGTACTGCAATTTAACCACTGTGCCATCATGGCTCATGGGATGGGATTATTCATGATACAGTATATAGGGCACGGACTAGCATTTCCGTTTTGCTCTGCCAGAAAGTACAGTTTTAGTATATGAGTGTTCTTACAGTACTAATGCCCATTATGGAAGACAATTTGTGTGAGGTTCACTAACCAGATTTGGGAATCCCATTGTGATATGGAATGCTGGTTATGATCTCATGTCTATAGTATTGTTTAAACAGGGCATCTGTGTCCAACTCATAGCTTCACAACTGAACTCAAATATTACAAAATATCATATTTTTCCAGTGACCTCTTGTGAAAAGAAATCAACCTTTTCCTTTTCAGAAGCATTTCAATCTTCTCAGCTGATTGTCATCTTAATGGGAATTAAAAGCAGTTCTTAGATTCTCTTCAAATGCCTCCTGTACATATAAGAGTGAAAATGAAATGGTATTCTAACTAGATGGGTAATCAAAACAAAACTGTGCATGGGGCTTGCATAGCAATTAGAAGAAACTGTAGATGCACAAAAAGAGAACTATTAATATTCAAAGTAGTCTTTCATTGACAATCAGTTGATTTGATATAACTTGCTTCCCATTACTTTTTGCTACTCAGGCAAATATGTTTTCATCTGTGCCTGTCTAGAAAATATATCTTGAATCGTTTAATAAACCTTAGAAATGCCGGTCAATGTTGTCCTGATTAAAATCTGCCTGACACAGCTCCACTCACTTTAATGAGATTACACAAGAAGATTTTTTAAAAGTCTACTTATTTAAACTTGATAGCGTGCTTTTGCAATGGGTTCATTAACCAAGATATATTGACTATCACTCTAAGATTCTCATGTGCATGTTATATAAGGCTATGTGTTCAGGGAAGAAAATGCTACTTTTTCTTAACATGGTTTTCATAAGTGACCTTGGGAGAGCTATCTCTGTCTCTGACTCCCAAGTAGGAAAAGAGAATAATAATCTTTCAAAGGTGTAATAAATATACAATAGATCATTGTTTGGTCTTCCTTTTATTAATAAGTCAAAGTGATTGATGAGCCTTTGGTTAGTTCTTCTGCTTCCCAAGTCCAAAATCCAGTTAAAGCAAGTAAGGATGTTAATTCCGTAAACTGTCCTTTTTAACCATCCTATACTCCCCTAGTGCTCCCCAATCCACTGAAACTTCCCAATGTTGTTTTATGCATAATGTTTGGTCAATTCAAAAAGTATCTCTCCATCATCTTTGTTCAGGGACCTAGTTGAGTAGAACATCTTGACTATGTTCACACAAGCTTAATAAATCAGGTTAATGTAGCTGTAAAAAACTGAGCCTACGAAACTGTTTAGGATTAACCGCAGTTAAGAATCATTACGTAAGGGGGACAATCTTCTAGAAATTAATGTTTGGTGTCCAAGGACTTCAGTGGATGGTGCCCCAGATGGGGCAAATTTTAAGGTGTTTTTTTTTTAAATCTTGTGTTTGGAGTGGAGATTAGAGATTTGGTTTTTTAACCTAATTTGTTGGTTTCTTAGCCTAATTTACTCTCTAGTTTGTTAATCTTTCTTTTAACAAAATGGCAACAAAGCATTACTTAGCAACTCCACCAGAAGCAACTCTGAAAGAACCAAAAGAGAATTTTGAGCCTTCAAGGGACTCGTTTCCAGTTCAGCATGTTGTGCAAACCTAGCATGTTTTGGTTATGTTATGGTGAAAAGTATTGTGACAATAGGGTAATTCTGTAACCAAGGGGAAACATTTCTCCTTTTGTTTTGTTTTTAGTTTGTTTTGCTAAATTAAACATTTAGCAAAAATGAAGCTCCAGGGAGACGGGCGCAGCCTGTTTTCGGCCGTAACCAGGGAAAAAGGGCCTTGCGCACGGTGCCCTGAGCTCCATTTTCACTGGCAGAGGGCTACAGGAGGCTGTCATGGCCGAAAACAGGGCCTGGAAGGGCCACACATGGCTTTCCCAAGCTCTGTTTCCACTGGGAGAGGCACCGCAGGCCGGTCCTTTGCTGTTTCCAGGGCAGCCCTGTGGACCAGATCTAAGCACCCTGCAGGCCGGATCCAGCCCGTGGGGCTGGAGTTTGACATCCCTCTTCTAGGTGGTCAATCACTGGTATGTGACACTGGGTAAACTGTAAAAATGTATAAAGGAATGTCAAATATATGTTGGAAATGTAAGGGATTCAAATGAAGAGAACATTTGTTCATCCTTGGTAGACATATAAGAAGGCTAGAAAATATTGGGATCGAGTATACATTCCGATTCAGAAGATTTAAAAAATGAATGTAAGGTTGAAACCAGAAACTTTTGGGGGGGATAGGAGAAGCTGCTCAGTGAACAAACAACTAGAAACATGTTATGGAACTCTGTTTTACATCTGTTAATGGCAGTGAGACTTTTATATGCACAAAGGACTTACAAATACCTACAATGGAAGAATGAATGGTAAACCTGATGGAATTGTCAGAGGTGGTGAAATTGACAGCTCCGATTAAAGAAAAGACTTTAATCATTTTTATTTCTACTTGGAAATCACTTTTGGTTTTGATACAAGAAACAGAAAGGAATGGAGTGTTGATTTGGGGATGTGATGATTAGAATTAAATAGAATTATATAAATAATGTAGACAAATGTTAACTTTAAAGTAAGTGTTTCATTCATATCTGTAACAAAGAAAGTCAGAACTCATTATTTTTCTATTTTTCTTAAATTTTTGCACTTCTATCTTTTTTCTTTCCTAATTATTTTCTCTTTCTTAAACCTTTTTCTCTTTTTTAATTTTTTTGTTTTTGAAATCAACAGGATTTTTTTTTTAATTACCAGTCCTTTGATTTTTCTCAATGAATCCCAGATGAGAAGTAATGCAGTGCATGAAAAAAAAATATGTTAAAAAATGACAAATAACTGCTAAGGTCGAATTTGCAATGAACGTTTTCCAGAAAACAATGGGTAGAACAAAAAGAGATTTATATCAAATCACCTTAGATTCTTGCAGGTATAATAAATTGATTGATGAGGTTCATATCAGCAAAAAAAAAACCCTTCTGTAACAGAAAGAAAAGGAAAAATAATGTATACATATATTTTACCTCTTCAGCAGAAAGAAGAAAAAAATAAGTAGTTTTGCTTGCCTCTTACTTCAGTCTATGGATTACAAGGAATGTTGAATTAGGTGTCATGTTGTTTTAGCTGCTGCAATTAAAAGTGACATATTCAAATAAAACTACAGCGATTAAATTACCCAAAATTCAGTGCAAACAACATTGGAAGGGAAGTCTTCTTTTAGCTTTCAAAAAAGTTTGAGTAAGGAAAAATGTGATTGTGATATACAGGAATTAAATCAAATACTTCCCAATCTCCAATAGATGACGGTGGGGCCAGTCAGAATTTTTACTACCGGTTCTCCGAACTATTCAAAATTTCCACTACCGGTTCTCCAGAACTGGTCAGAACCTGCTGAAACCCACCTCTGCCGTAGTCCTTCTAGTGTTGGACTAGATATACCTAGTTCCTGCAGCTCACCATATAGTTCCGCCGCCAGACCCCTTACCATCTTTATTGCTCTTCTCTGCACTCTTTCAGTATTCTAAGTGTGGTCTTACAAGTGCAGTATAAAGCACTACTATCACTTCTGTTAGATCGGCGCAGGAAAAGGAAGACGTGACCAGCTCGTTACATTAGTAACTTTTATTGAGAACAAGAAACAGTAGCAAGACTGGCTGTGCGCTGCCGGGGCTCTCCTTATTCGCTCCGGCAGACGCACCGCCCCCTGACAGGGATTCAAATCTTCCCGCCCGGTGGCTAGCAGCCAATCCGGGCGGATGTCCTTATAAGGACATAACACTCCTCCCCCCTAGTCCAAGAGAAAAAAAACAGTTCAGCGTTCGTCAATGAACGTGACGTAGTCCCGCAGGTACGTAGGACGCCTAGGCACCCTACTTGACCTGCGCAGTCTCATTTCTTCCGCGTCCCCGCCCTGGACGGACGGGGTTCCTGTGGCTCCTGGCTCCTTCCCCGGAACCGGGCTCGGTTCGGCTGGCGAGTGTGCGGGGTCACCCTCAGCGCCTCCGGCCGGACCGCAGACCTTGGATGGCTGGTTCTGGTGGTCTTCCTCCTGGCCTGTGGATCTTTCGCCTCGGCGGTGCTGTTCGGTCTCGACCCAGGAAGAGCGTCTGAGTCTCGGTAAGACCCCGGCTGTCACTTGCTCTTCCTGGGTCTCCCGGTGGCTGCGGTTCTGCTGCGGCCCGGTTCGTTGTGGTCCGGAGGGTGGTTCGGGCCGGTGCCCTTGGGTCCGGTCTGCTCGCTGTGGGTGGTGTTGGTTCGGGTAGCGGTGTCCGACCTTGCAGGGGTGGCGCAGGTCTCCTTTGCCGGGCTGGCGCTGGCCTTCCCCGTCGGGTTGGTGGTGGTCGACCTGGTCGGGGTGTCGTTGTGGGGCTTCCTCCTCGGGCTGGTGGAGGTCTCCCCTGCCGGGGTGGCGCATGCCTCCCTGGCCGGGTTGTTGTCGGCTTTCCCTTCCCCCTAGTCCCTGGTCTACCGCCAGTTGGTGGTTGGGGTCGTCTGGGTTGGGTTGTTGTTGCCAGGTTGTTTCTTGCGTTGGGCGGGGGTCCCCCTCGCCGGGGAGTCGTGTGCCACCCTCGCCCATGTGCTGTGGTGTGCCCATCTGCGACGGTCCCCGGTCTACTCGCCTTGCGTTGAGGTCTCCCTGGTAGGGCTGCCGTGGGTTGCCGTCACTGGTGGGGTGTGGTGCTCCCCTTCTGGGCAGGTCCCGGTCTACCTGCGGGCTGGGTCGGGGGTCCCTGGGCCTGCTGTGCCGGGTGCCCACCTGGTCGGGTTGGTGTTGCCATCCCCCGTGTGGTTGGCCCCGGTCTACCTCGCTGCACTGCCGACGTGACAGTGCCTGGTAGTGTGCTGGGCCGACCTCGTCGGGATGGCGTTGCTCTGCCTCGCAGGGGTGTGGTAGGCCTACCTCGTCTGGGTGTTGTAGGCCTACCTCGCCGGGGTGTTGCAGGCCTACCTCGTCTGGGTGTTGTAGGCCTACCTCGTCAGGCTGGTTTTCGTGTGCTCCCCCCCACCTTTTCCGGAGTTGGTCGATGTGACGTCTCACGACCTGTCCATCTTCCAACTCGACGGTGTAGGATTTGGGGCCGGTTGTGCTGGCAATCTTCCCCTTCAGCCACTTAGGAGAGCCGTTGAAATTCAGCGCGAAAACTGAATTTCCTTTGCTGAAGGCGCGAAGCGGGCGGCTGGCGGTTGCGGTCACTTCCGGGCTGTATTGGGGGTGCAGCCGGTCCAAGGGTGACCTCAACCTTCTGCCCATCAGGAGTTCGGCCGGGCTCTTGTGGGTGGTGGCATGCGGCGTGATGTGCTGGGTGAGGAGGAAGTTGTCGATGCGTTCTTGCCAGTCTCCCGGGCCCATCTTGGTGAGGGCTTCCTTTGTGAGCCGGACCATCCGTTCCGCTTGTCCGTTTCCGGCCGGCCTGTACGGAGCGGAGAGGGCATGGCGGATGCCCAGTCCTGCCAGGAAGGACTCCATGGCCAGGGATGTGAGCTGGGGGCCGTTGTCCGAGACCAGCACGTCCGGTAGTCCGTGTGTGGCAAACAGGCGGCGCAGGGCTCGGATCGTCGCTTCTGTTGTGGTAGATGCCATGGGTATCACCTCGAGCCACTTGGAGAAGGCATCTACCACGATGAGGAGGTGCCGCCCTTGCATCGGGCCCGCGAAGTCGATGTGGACCCTCGACCATGGGTTGCTGGGGGTCTCCCAGTTCGTGACTTCGGCTTGTGGTGGTGCTGGGCGGACTTCTTGGCACGGGTCACATCTGGAGACCCATTGTTCAATGTCTCTGTCCAGTGAGGGCCACCAGACGTAGCTCCGTGCCAGGGCCTTCATGCGGACGATGCCTGGGTGCCCGTTGTGCAGAGTCTCTAGCGTCCGCCGTTGCAGAGTGCTTGGAATCAGCACCCTGTCTCCCCATAGCAGACAGCCCTTCATGGTGGACAGCTCCGTCTGTTTCCTGGTGAACGGGCTGAACCTCTCTTCCGTCTGTTTCGCTGGCCACCCCCTGAGGATCCAGGACCTTACTTGGCGGAGGGTGGGGTCCCTCTGGGTGTGCGCGGCCACATCTGCGGAGGAGACTGGACAGCTGGCGTCATCATCTATGTGGAATAGATGGAGCGTGGGGGCTGGGTCTTCCACCGGGTTCTTCGATGGGCATCTGCTGAGTGCGTCGGCGTTTCCTATGGCTGTGCCTGGCTGGTGCACGAGCCTATAAGAGTAGCCGGCTAGGAAGATGGCCCATCTCGTCATCCGCGGGGACATGAAGGTCGGGGTGGGTTGGTCGCCTGCGAGGAGTCCCAGGAGTGGCTTGTGATCGGTGACTATGGTGAAGCGCCTTCCATAGAGGTATTCGTGGAAGCGCTTCACTCCTGCCACGATGGCCAGGGCTTCTTTGTCCAGCTGACTGTAGTTCCGCTCTGCGCCGGACATGGTTTTCGAGAAGTAGGCGATGGGGGCCTCCGTGCCGTTGGGCAGCTCGTGGCTGAGGACTGCCCCCACCCCGTATGGCGACGCGTCGCAGGTCAGCTTGATGGGGAGCGTCTCGCTGTATTGGATGAGGACGCTTTTGGACGTCAGTAGTCCCTTGATGGCCCGGAACGCTGCTTCCTCTTCCTGGCCCCACTTCCAGGAAGCCGATTTCCCCAGCAGGCGGTGGGGTGGCTCAGCAACTGTGGCTTTCTGCTTTAAGAAAATGGCGTAGAAGTTGAGCAACCCAAGGAAAGCCTGAAGCTCCGTTTTGTTTTTTGGGCTTGGAGCTTCATGGATTGCTTCCACTTTTGATTTGGTGGGGTGGATGCCTGTGCTATCAATGAGGTAGCCCAGGAACTCGACTTCCTGTACTCCTATGATGCACTTGTCCCGCCTGACCCTCAAGCCCTTGGCCTTGAATCGCTGCAGGACAAGCCTGAGCCTTTCAAGGAGTTGAGCTCTTGAGTCACCGGAGACGAGCACATCGTCGAAGTAAGGCACCACCCCTGGAACGCCTTGGAGGAGGCGTTCCATCATGGATTGGAAGATGCCGGGGGCAGCGCTGATTCCAAATTGGAGCCGGTTGCATTTGAATGCCCCCCTGTGCGTGACAATTGTTTGAGCCTCCGCCGTTTTTTCATCCACTGGCAGTTGCTGGTAAGCCTGGGCCAGGTCCAGTTTCGCAAAAATTGATCCAGATCCCAGGGAATGCAGCAGATGTTGCACCACTGGGACTGGGTATGCGCTCTGTGCCAACGCTTTGTTGATGGTGCAACGGTAGTCGGCGCAGATGCGCACAGACCCATCATGCTTCAGTGGGGTCACAATGGGGGTCTCCCATGAAGCATGATCGATCGGTTCCAGGACGCCCTGGGCGATCAGCTTATCCAGCTGCTCATCTACTTTGGGCCGCAGGGCAAACGGAACTCGGCGGGGCTTGAGCCTAATTGGGGTGATTCCCTTGTCCAGATTGAAGGAGATTGGCCTCCCCACAAATTTCCCCAGCTTACCATCGAAGACTTCCTTGAACTCTTCGATGAGGTAGTCGAGTTCGTCCCTGCCAATTTGGTTGATGCCCTCGATTGAGAGCCCCAGCGGCTTGAACCACTCCACTCCTAGCAGGTTCGGTCGGCTGTCCCGTACGACGGTGATGGGGAGCTTGCCTTCGAACTGCTTGTAGGTGACCCGGATGTTGGCTCTTCCTAGCACTCCGATGGGGTTTCCCCCGAAGTCGACGAGCTTGGAGTGTAGTGGCTTCAGCTCTCGCTTGGTGATGCTGGGCTGCAGGCGCTTCAACTGCTGCCAGTCCATGATGGAGTAGACCGAGCCGGAGTCTACCTCCATTTTGCAGGGTGCTCCTTCCACGTGGATGGTCACATGGAACTTGGTGGCACTGTCTGACATCGTGTGAGCGATGGTCGTCTGGTGGACCGCTCCGCTCCGGGGAAATTCGTCGTCTCTGCGTCTGGAAGGGCCAGAGGACCGTTTGGATGACCTCTGGTAATCCTTCCGATTCTCGCGGGGACGGTGGCTGGAGGGCTCTGGGGCTGGTTCCTCAGCTCTGCAAGCTTCGGCGATGTGACCCCTTCTGTTGCAGCGTCGGCAGGTCGCATCTCTCCACTTGCAGGTTGCTCTGGCATGGTCCCCTCTGCAGCTGGCACAGCGCTCCCCTTTGTAGTTCCGTTGGGCGGTTTCCCGCCTTGGGGGTCTGGATACCTTGTGGACGGTGGACTCTCCCTCCGACTCGGATCCAGCCGTGGAATCCTCTGTTGAAGATTGCTCTGTGGAGCGAATCTTGTGGATTCCCTTGGCTCTGCTTACTGCGGCAGCTGCTTTCTCCGAGATTTCGGATGCGGTGGCTTCCTCCACCACATCCTTGAGCACGAGCTTCTTCCTGCTCAGGAATTTCTTTTGCAGGCCTCTGTCCCTCATGCCGAAGACCATGCGGTCAGCGATGGCATTGTCCACGTGGTCGAACTCACAGCTGGCTGCGATCTGGCGTAGGGCGGCCACGAATTCCTTGATCGTCTCACCCTCCTTCTGGTCCCGTTGGTGGAAGGTGAAGCGGTTCGCCACCGGTGTTCCTGTTGGGGCATAGTGGTCCTCCAGGATCTGCAGCAGGTCTGTCCATGGCACTTCTTCGATGTCTCGTGGTGCTACGAGATCGATTGCCATGTCGAGGACCTCGGAGCCGCAGTTGGCCAGGAAGATGCCCTTCTTCCGGTCATCATCGGCATCCCTGATGTTGTTGCCTCTCAGGTATTGCCGGAATTTCACTACGTAGGATTTCCACTTGTCCTTCCCTGGGCGGAAAGGAGCAAGGGCTGGCAAAGTGACTTCAGCGGATGCCATGCCTTTGGAAATGCCTACTGTAGTTCCCGGTGCCGGAGTCTTGTCTTGTTGGCTTGGTGCCGCGAGGTTCGTTCTTCTCTCAGTCCTTCGTCGCCAGTGTTAGATCGGCGCAGGAAAAGGAAGACGTGACCAGCTCGTTACATTAGTAACTTTTATTGAGAACAAGAAACAGTAGCAAGACTGGCTGTGCGCTGCCGGGGCTCTCCTTATTCGCTCCGGCAGACGCACCGCCCCCTGACAGGGATTCAAATCTTCCCGCCCGGTGGCTAGCAGCCAATCCGGGCGGATGTCCTTATAAGGACATAACAACTTCACATGATTTTGATACCATCTCTTTGTTGATGCAGCCTAGGACTGCATTGGCTTTTTTGGCAACTGCAGCACACTGATGATTTATACTTAGGTGGTTTTGGGCTGAAGATTTTAGATCAGCTAAGGAAGTTACATGAACATTTTTTAAGGGAAATGTTAGTCTTTCACACAGTTGGATTCATTCATTGATTCATTGATTCATTCGTTGTATTTGTTGCTCAATTTCCAGATACTCAGAGTAACTCACACTGTAGTAAGTAATAGTAAATGAATTACTCAATGAGTTACCATTCGGTGATAGCTAAAGTTCAATCATCCCAAAATGCATTTCAGTAGAGGCTTTTCTAGGAATACTAGAGAGGGGGTAGTCTGACTATCTGGACGTAAACTGTTCTGAAGAGAGAGTTTATTTATTACAAAGGCTTGACCATAAGTGGCCTTCTGGTGGGACCTTCTGTAAGGTTTCTCTCCCAGATCTTGATGGATGAGGAGGTTCAACTCAGAAAGTCTATGGAGATTCTCAATCATCCAGGTTATGGTTATCCTAAGGTGACCAGACGTCCCGCTTTTGGCGGGACAGTCCCGCTTTTGAGCAATTTGTCCCGCGTCCCGCGGCGTTTTAAAAAAGTCCCGATTTTTCATTCTGCCTCCTGAATCCCCGCTGATGGCTAGAGGGAAAAAAAACTCTTTAAATTCTTGCCGCGGGGCTTCAAAGGGCCGACCTACAGCTGATCAGTGTTAAAAAAAAATGAATAGACCCATGCCTGCAAAAATAGAAAAAACAGCCCCTGTTAACAGCTTCCGCTAGGTTAATTAGCTGCAAAAAGTTCCTGGGGCAGATTCCCCCCCCCTCCAGCTATACTGAAAACAAAGGCGAAAGCGAAACTAAACCTGCAACATGACAAAATGAGGCAGAGAGAGATTTCTTTCTTTTTCTTTTTCTTTTTCTTTTTCCTCACCAAAAAAGGTAGGTACAAAACTGCAAACAATGGGAAATTTTGGGCAAAAGAGGAGAGTTCAAGATTTTAAAACACAAAAGAAAAAAAGCTCTATTTAACTAGGGAATTGTAATAATTGAGATACTATTAATAATTGTATATTGTGTTGAAAGCAGAAATGGTTAAGTTGTGGTTTGGAGGAATATATGGGGGAAATTCTTTGGTTTATTATTATTGGTAAATATAATTAATTGATTTGTAAGAAATTGGATTGCATGGAAATAATTGGAATATTCATGTTCATATTGATTAATATACAAAAAAGATAGTTATATAACTAATTGATTTATATTAAAATGTTGAATTTGTATTAAACAACTGTATTACATAATTACATAATTAACCAATGTGAGGATGGATATAAAAATAGATGATAATGGGAAGGGGTATAATATAGAATAGAAGGGAAAAATTGAATTTGATTAAGATTAGAGATGAGGATGAAGGGTAATATTGTTTTTTTAAAAAAATAGATGAGGAATAAATATGGCAAAAAGGAAATATAGAAATTGTAAATTTAATTGAAATGACTAAACGCTGTTTAAATTTGTGAACCAGCCAAATATTCTGTTCAAAGAAAATACATTGCATGTTTGTATGTGTGTTTCTAATTATTGCTATTTATTCATATTTGTTCTCTTTTATTCTTTAAAGTTTAACAATTCATTTTTAATCTTAATATCTTTATATTTGCTTGGGGTTGGCTTTCTTCCCTTTCATCTTTTTTATTGTACAGCAATCTTTCTCCTCAAACCTACCACCACTCTCTTTTCTTTCCTTCTTACTTTCTCTTCCCCCCACCCTCTTTTTCTCCTCCCTACTTCCTCTTCCTTTCTCCTTCTCCTCCTCTCTTCCTCCCTCTCTTACCCTCACTCCTACTCTAATTTCCATTCCTTCATCCCTCTCTATTGCTGTATCCTTTAATGCATATGCACTACTCAGAGGGCTGAAAAAGTTATTTTTGACTGGTCCTCACACTTTTGACCAGTCCTCGAATTTATGACTGTCCTCACATTTTACATTTTTGCCCTATCTTGTCATCATGGTGAAGAGAAGCAGTTGTGAAATGAGTGACATGGTTGTTAAGAATGCTGCACGGGCATAAATGTGAGGATGGTCATAAGTGTGAGGACCAGTCAAAAGTGCGAGGACCTGTCAGAAATGACTTTTTTCAGCCCTCTGGTTAGTCCTTTTGTGCATATGGACTACTCAGAGGGCTGAAAAAGTTATTTTTGACTGGTCCTCACACTTTTGACCAGTCCTCGAACTTACGACTGTCCTCACATTTTACGTTTTTGCCCTATCTTGTCACCATGGTGAAGAGAAGCAGTTGTGAAATGAGTGACATGGTTGTTAAGAATACTGCACGGGCATAAATGTGAGGATGGTCATAAGTGTGAGGACCAGTCAAAAGTGTGAGGACCTGTCAGAAATGACTTTTCAGCCCTCTGAGTAGTCCCTATACACATAGCCATGGCCACCCGGTCACATGACCAGCTAGCCACACCCACCCAGTTACATGACTAGCTAGCCATGCCCACCCAGTCACATGACCAGCTAGCCACGCCCACAAAATAAGCCACGCCCACAATGTCCCTCTTTACCAATGTTAAAATCTGGTCACCTTAGGTTATCCCAAAGGTCCTTTTTTCAAGAGGCAACTGGACTTTCAGGTTTTTCTTTGAAGACATTTTGCTTCTCATCCAAGAAGCTTCTTCAAGCTGAAGAAGCTTCTTGGATGAGAAGTGAAATGTCTTCAAAGAAAAACCTGAAAGTCCAGTTCCCTCTTGTTGAAAAAAGCATCTTTGGTTCAACTCAGAAAGTGGACTGTGAAGACTATGGGCAGGGGTAGGCTTCAGAAAATTTAGCAAGAGGTTCTCTGCCTGGTTGCTGGGTGGACGTGGCCATGGTGGGCATGGCCTAGTCAGCCTCCTGCACTACAGTGGGGGGGCATTTTTGCTCTCCCTGGGCTCCAAGGGCTTTCCTCGAGCCTCCAGAAGGGCGAAAACGGCCTCCCCAGGCTCCGGAGGCCCTCTGAAGGCCGGAAATGGGTCCATTTCCAGCCTTCCTGAACTTCTGGTAGGCCCGTTTTTTGCCCTCCCTGAGCCTCCACACATGCTCTGCACTTTCCAAAACAGGCCATGTAGGGACTCCTGGGAGGGGTGGGGTGGGGTGAGTGGGGCCAGCCAGGAGTGGGATTTGGGGGTTCTCTGAACTGCACAGAATCTTAGCTGGAGGTTCTCCTAACCTCTGTGAAACCCCAGCAGCCCACCCCTAACTATGGGGAACATTTTATTTTATTCAGCATACATTAAATATGCAAAGACAGCGGAAGTAATAGGAACTATATCTTGCACTATGTCACAAGTACCATCCATCCCTTATCAAGAACTTGCAAAAAGTTTCAAGGTCAAAATGTGTCTTTTTTCTTTCTTTTAATACTAGCAATCATTTATCCTGATTATATTTTGAAGCAATATGTTTTCTCTTGTGCTATTACATTCAGGCTTTCCATTTCTTTTGACCATGATAAATAGACATGAAATCATTATCTTGCTCCAGAACCACAGAGATTTGTTGGCAAGGTAACAGCCCTTGCCAACAAGATGAGTAAAAAGTTCATTAAAATCAGTGTCATAGATTGACATTCACAATAACACAATTTTTTGTGTCTCGGGGATCCTCATTGATTGAATTCATTGGGACTTGCGTCAATATGCATAAGAGAAGTTATCTCATGAGGTTTTTTCATGAGGTTTAATGCATACATGGGGGGGAAAGGGAAATTGCAGGCTCCTAGATACATTATTGTATGATGAAAAACAGAAAAATTATACCGACTATTGGGCCTCATAGTAATTAAATAAATGCAGTGCATTCCACCACAGGCTTACCAGATATCTGAACAGGAGAAGAAGGACACGGACAATTGGAAGAGGAGAAAAGAGGACATACTGTTTGACTTTCTTGGCATCCATGACAAAGAGAGAGAGAGAGAGAGAGAGAGAGAGAGAGAGAGGGAGAGGGAGAGGGAGAGGGAGAGGGAGAGGGAGAGGGAGAGGGAGAGGGAGAGAGAGAGCCTTGATAGTACAGTGGTCTAAAGCACCCTGTTATTAACACAGCTGCCTGCAATTACTGCAGGTTCGAATCTCCCCAGGGTCAAGGTTGACTCAGCCTTCCATCCTTTCTAAGGTAGGTTAAATGAGGACCCAGTTTGTGGGGGCAATAAGCTGACTGTCAGCGTTCCAAATTAGGCTCTCTTCCAGCGCTGACATAGAACAGTAGCTTGATTTATTGCTGAGATGAACTTTTACCTAGTCTTTGTATGTTACAGATAAGGTTTCCTGGGAGACGAGGAGGGGGGCACATTCCTGTGAAAAGAACGTGCTGGGATGTAGAGATGGATTTGCATGATGGCCAATGAGACATTGGGGTTGGAGTGCGGAAGAGGAGGGGGTTGGAAGGAGGGGCCAGTTTGGCTGCAAAATGAATCAGAAATGTCGGACCCTGCTATTCTTAAAATAAAAGTGATTCATTAGAGAGCTTGTGCTTGAGAATGAAGTTTTTTTCAAGATAGCACCGAAACCTGACAGACAGCCAAACTCTCCCCCAAATCCAGGCTGGCTGAGTTTAAATCATCCCGTTCCCTCCCAGACATCTGGTCGGATGGACTATGGCTGAAGCCAAGCTCTGGGAGGAAAGCCTGCTTCAAGAGACGGGAGGAGCAGAAGCGGTCGTGATTCCAGCCAACTTGGAAAATACAAAGGTTCAACTTTCTCCGCTTTCCCTCCCCGCAGAACTTCAACCAAAGAAACGTGAGGCAGATAAGTACCCGGGGACTGTGCCAAAAGCCTTAGGGGCGGAATTTTCTTTTGCAAATGTAAAAGATAAGGAAAAACCCCTAAGTGAATTGAGAAGGGCGAGCTGGGGATGGGAATGGCAGCGAAGCCCAGACAAGGCAGCACCTCCCCACCCCAGGATGAGAGATGAGGCAGAGGATTATCAACACCAAGGCTGGCCCTCCAGAGCTCAGCACAGAGAGGAGAGGGCAGAGAGGGAGGAGCCACCCCAGTTCAGAGGGAAGTTCGATGGTGACCCAGACAACCTCGCCCAATTCCTCGATTCAGCTGAGATATACATAGAGCGGTTCGGACACCTCTACCCTTTCCCCAGAGCCCTAGTGAATGCTATCTCGGAAGGGCTGGAGGGAGAAGCAAAGAGGTGGTCAGCATCACTCTACAAATACAGGGCCCCCTAGCTACGAGATGCAGATGGGTTCTTGCAACTATTGAGAGCCCGTTATGAGGAGGAGGAGGAGGACCCCTATGTGGAAGACGAGCTCAGAAACCTAATGCAGAGGGGGAAGCCTATCAGAGAGCATATCCGTGAATTCAGGAGAGTCATCGGGACACTGCCTCCCCTACCAGAGCGATTGCTGGTGTATTTTTTTAGAACAAGCCTAGATAAAAGAATTTCCCAAGTGACTGCCTATCGTGACATCCCAAACCGACTCGCTGAATGGTTCCGGGTAGCGATAAAAGTCGACAGAGGGCTGCGGGCGAGTGACACGTCAAAACCACCAGAGGGAAAGGAGAGAGGCCAACCAGACCAGGGGCTACTCAACAGACGAGAAACCCCAACATCACAGCCCTCCTACAGACCAACTGCCCCACGGAGCCCACTAAAATGCTACAGATGTGGAGGAAGCGGCCACATAGCAGCAAGATGTGGAACGCCTAGACCGGGGCCAGCTCCACCACCCAAAGCACGACTGGAACGAGGGCCCAAGCGCGTCACCCACGTACCGTGGGAAGCTCCCCAAATCCCGGAGTTTTTCGCTCATCTGACCGAAACCAGAGGAATCCCAGATGAGGGAGATCAGTCCCCCGAACCCTATGACACAGAGGACGAAGGCGAGGATGACCCGATGGTGAGTGGACCCGTCCATCCTTTTCTTTTCCCCATACGCCTAACAGCCCCCAAAACAGGGGCCCAAGAGGCTTTCCAAGCCCTAATAGACTCGGGTAGCACACGGTGCCTAATCAACCTACCCACAGTTCTAAAATTGGGAATCCGAGCTAAACAGCTCAAACAACCAATTCGCTTTGAGCAAGTTGATGGGTCCCTAGTGGGAGGAGCGTACGCCACACACTTGACTGAACCCGTGAGACTAGAACTCGCAGATCACTGGGAGACGATCTGCTTCATAATAGCCCCCAAGATGACAGAACCAGTCATATTGGGGTTCTCATGGCTCGACAAATGGGGCCCAATCATTTGGTGGCAAGAGGGAACCCGCAGGCTGAGAATAGCAAAGGGGCCCCAACCCCTGCCACCCCGACCAGAAGAATTCCCTCCCACGCTGAAACCCCAAAGCAGCCCTCCACTACAGAAGAAAACACCACAAAAACAAGGGTCCTTCTCAGAAGGTGTAGCAAAGCAATTGGCAGCCGTACCCACCACCGCCTGTAACGCAAACCAGATCCCAAGGGAGTACCAAGACCTGGCAGGGGTATTCAGCAAGGCCGAGTGTGACATTCTGCCCCCCCACCGCGAAACCGATTGTGCCATCGAAATTATCCCCGGAGCGAAACTACCCAAACCTAAAATGTATGCCATGACGCCCCGAGAAATGCAGGAAATGCGAGACTACATAGACAAAAACTTACAAAGGGGATTTATTGAGCCAGTAAAACCAAGGGTAGCGGTGCCGGTCATGTTTAAAGAGAAAAAGGACGGCTCCATGAGACTGGTGGTCGACTTTCGAAGTATCAACGCTGTTTGCGTACACAACTTGTACCCCCTCCCCCTCATGAAAGACATGTTAGCCCACCTAGCTAAGGGGAAGGTTTTCACCAAACTAGACCTTCGAGAAGCTTATTACCGAGTACGCATAAAGGCAGGAGATGAATGGAAAACAGCATTCAACTGCCCCCTGGGTAGTTTCCAGTTTAAAGTAATGCCTTTTGGATTGCAAGGAGCCCCGGCAGTATTCATGCAGTTAATAAACGAAGTCTTACATGAACACCTTTACAAAGGGGTCCTCGTCTATCTGGACGATATTCTTATCTACACGGAGACCATAGACGAACATATACCCCTCGTCCGCCAAGTACTGAAAAAACTGCTATGGGCAAACCTATATGTCAAACTGCCAAAATGCGATTTCCACCAATCACGGCTAGACTACCTGGGCTACCGAGTATCAAATGAGGGGATAGAGATGGACCCAGCCAAGGTCCAATCAGTTCTACAATGGCAGCCCCCTCGCACCCGCAGACAACTGCAAAGTTTTCTAGGCTTTGCGAATTTCTACAGACAATTCATCCCCTCGTTCGCGAAGATTGCCAAACCTTTGACGGACCTCCTAAAGACAGGAAGCCCAGCGATGAAACCTCGCCCGGGACAACCTCTACAGTGGGACCTGACCTGCCAACAGGCATTTGAGACACTAAAAGGACTGTTCGCGAAAGAACCTGTCTTAAAACACCCGGATCCGGAACAGCCTTTTGTCATCCAAGCAGACGCAAGTGATGTGGCAGTAGGAGCCGTGTTACTCCAAAAGAACAACCAAGGTGATCTACAACCCTGTGCCTACACCTCCCGCAAACTCACCGATACGGAGAGACGATGGGCGGCGTGGGAGAAGGAAGCGTTTGCAGTAAGGTGGGCCTTGTTGACCTGGCGGCCCCTTCTAGAGGGAGGCCAGAAACCATTTGAAGTCTGGACTGATCATAAAAACCTAGAGGCCCTAAAAACCCCACGAAAACTGTCGCCCAGGCAAGTGCGGTGGGCACAATACTTCAATCGTTTCAATTTCGAGCTTAAGCACATCCCAGGAGGGAGAAATTTCCTGGCTGATGCCCTCTCCCGGATGCCCCAATACAATAGTGAGCGGGAGCAGGTAGTGAATGCCATCATCCCCTCCACCCAAGCTGCGGCCCAAGTGATCACCAGACGGCAACGACGTGATCAGCAAGGCCAACTTGCAAGTGACTTAACTGCAAAATTAAAAAATGAAACGCTGACAGACCCCTGGTATCGGGACAATCAACATCTCTTGACAAAAAGAGATGAACTAGCATGGAGGGGGACAAAGCTCTATGTCCCACAGAGTTTACGCATCCTGATTCTCAAGAGGAGCCACGACGTTAAACCAGCAGGACACTTCGGATTCCTAAAGACTCTGCACCTAGTACGAAGGCAGTTCTGGTGGCCACACATGAGAAAGGACGTAGACAGTTATGTAAAAAGCTGCACCATTTGTGCCACGATGAAGACAAGGCCAGGGTGCCCGCCTGGATTGTTGCAACCAGTAGCTGAACCAACAAGACCATGGGAGGAGATTGCAATGGACTTTATAGTAGACCTACCGAGGAGCAGTGGAAATACAGTGATCTGGACTGTAATAGACTTATTCTCCAAACAGGCACACTTCATTCCTTGTAGTGGACTGCCTTCAGCTCGTCAGTTATCCAAACTGTTCCTGAAACACATTTACCGCCTACATGGATCCCCAGGAGAATCATTTCCGACAGAGGGGTCCAGTTCACAGCAAAGTTCTAGAGGGAGTTTCTACGATCCATAGGTTCATCCCAAGGGTTCAGCTCAGCATTTCACCCGAGCACCAATGGGGGGGCAGAAAGACTGAACGCTATGATAGAACAGTATTTAAGATGCTACGTCGACTACCAGCAGTCCAATTGGGCAGACCTCCTATCTTTTGCGGAGGTTGCATATAATAATGCTGTCCACAGCAGCACGGGGCTAACCCCGTTCAAAATAGTGAGTGGCATGGATTTTGTTCCCATGCCAGAATACCCGAGGGAGCCCCCTTCCTCAGTCAGTTTGACCGACTGGATGGCAATGTTGAGACAAACTTGGGAAAATGTTAAGAGGGCACTGGCAAAGGCGGCTCAATCTTATAAGGAACAAGCAGACAAGCACCGAACTCCCCAAAGACCATTTCAACTGGGAGAGAAAGTTTACCTCTCCACCAAGTACTTGAGACTTAGACTCCCGAGCAGGAAATTGAGTCCAAAATTTATAGGACCATTTCCTATAATAAAAATAATCAACCCCGTTACAGTTCAATTGCAGTTGCCACGGCTTTTGGGGAAAATTCACCCCGTTTTTCACAGTAGCCTTCTAAAACCTGTAGTGGGGTCTACTTTAAGGCCAAAGCCACGTGAACCCCCTGGGCCCCTGGTTGTTGGGGGCCAAACGCACTATGAAGTGCAGCGGATTCTTGATTCAAGATGGCACAGGGGGCGCCTCCAGTATTTAATTAAATGGAAGGGTTACCCAGTGTCAGAGGCTTCCTGGGTGAAGAGCGCAAACATTCAAGCTGATCGCCTTATAGCAAAATTCCATGCAGACCACCTGGGAAAGCCGGGAGGGGGGGTGCACAGCCAGGGAGGGGCTGATGAGACTAATCTTGTTGTATTTTCCCTATGGGATAGGTGATGTCGCAGAAGTGACGGGAGAGGGGCCGGATGTCAGCGTTCCAAATTAGGCTCTCTTCCAGCGCTGACATAGAACAGTAGCTTGATTTATTGCTGAGATGAACTTTTACCTAGTCTTTGTATGTTACAGATAAGGTTTCCTGGGAGACGAGGAGGGGGGCACATTCCTGTGAAAAGAACGTGCTGGGATGTAGAGATGGATTTGCATGATGGCCAATGAGACATTGGGGTTGGAGTGCGGAAGAGGAGGGGGTTGGAAGGAGGGGCCAGTTTGGCTGCAAAATGAATCAGAAATGTCGGACCCTGCTATTCTTAAAATAAAAGTGATTCATTAGAGAGCTTGTGCTTGAGAATGAAGTTTTTTTCAAGATAGCACCGAAACCTGACACTGACTTTGTATAAATATACAAAAGTTTGAAGGCTATTGCTTAACACATTGTAAGCCGCCCTGAGTCTCCGGAGAAGGGCAGCATATAAATCAAATTAAAAAAATAATAATAATAAAAAAATCACAGTGAAAATTTGGGGGGAAACGTACCTCAGAAATTGCTTTTCCCATTATTTTTCAATTGTAGTATTTTTCCAACAAATCTTTATTTTCTACTGCTGCACCATAGAGAGTATTTTAACTTACTGCACCTGTGTATGGTTTGCCAATTGCACAATGGCAGATAGGACAGCACTCTAGAGGGTTAAAGTCATTGCCCAGAGGATCATTGGTTGCCCTCTCCCCTCTTTGGAAGAGCTTTATAGCTCCCGCTGCCTTAAGAAAGTTCAAAACATTCTTAAAGATCCATCTCATCCTGGGCACCCTTTTTTTGAACTATTACCATCTGGCAGACGGTACAGGATAATAAAAACAAGGACAAATAGGCTAAAAACAGCTTCTATCCCAGGGCAGTAACTATATTGAATTCTACGGTATAGTGCAATTTTAATGCAATATCGGGTTTTCAATTTCAATTATATAGAATGTGAAAAATGTGTGTTTATGTTTTTATTTTTATAGTTATAATGTACACTGAAGATGGCATTTAATTTCGTTGTACGATGTGCAATGACAAGAAACTAAACTAAACTAAACTAAACTAAACTAAACTAAACTAAACTAAACTAAATTTTCAAAAAAATAGCCTAATGATAATACAGGTAGCCCTCAATTTACGACACAATGAAGCCCACAATTTCTGTTGTTAAGTGAAACATTTGTTAAGTGAGTTTTGCCCCATGTTATGACCTTTCTAGCCAAAATTGTTAAATGAATCTGACTTCCCCATTGACTTTGCTTGTGACAAGGTTGCAAAACATGTCTTGGGACACTGCGACCATCATAAATATGAATCAGTTGCCAACCGTCTGAATTTTGATCACATGATCATGGAGAGGTTGCAAAAGTCGAACGGTGAAAAATGGTCATAAGTCACATTTTTAGTGCTGTTGTAACTTTAAATGGTCATTAAATGAACCATTGTAAGTCAAGAACTACCTGTATAGAATTGATAACAACATGTTTTACAAATGTTACTATAGATTATGGTGACATAAATTTAAGAGGGCTGATTGAAAAGTATTGCTGGAATCAAGAAATACATTCAGTAACATAAATCTCTGTTGTCAAGAGTGTCGACACACAAGGAAAAGAAAGAAGCAGACAATACACAAAAGTTTGAATGGCTATTGTGAAAACTGTCCACAATTAAAAAAAAGTTTTAAAAACTTTTTTTAAAAAAGAGAAACACTAAAAAGAGGTAGACAATGTGTGATTTTATACGACTGTGCCTGCTGGATGGAGAACATGAAGACAAAAACCTTCTCCTTTTGTCACACGTCTAGTAACTCTTGAAATTTTATCCAAAGTTTTTCTTTGTTGAAATAATTTCTAAAGTAGATCTGTTTACTGAATGGGAACCGATAGAAAAAAATTTGCCAGAACTTCCCTACTCTGTGTTACAAGTTTGTATTCTGAGTGTTAGTCTATTTAATTGGCCAGATTTCTCAGAATGTAGCAGAACACACTTCTAGGGCTAAATCTCAGTCTGTCCCATATTAAGGCTTATCCTAGCCAGCAGCTATGTCCATGCCATTCTGTTCTGACATGGATGAGCCTTCATCACCCCAGCCTTGTAGAATATATGTCTGGAAAATCCCCAAAGAATAGTCCAGAGAGTTTCTCAAAGAGCCCTTGTCTGTCTACCAAGACATACATTGGGAGGGTTTTTTTTGCTGCTTCTCCTTGTGCTAAGAGCTAACAATGTTTTTATTCTACTGCAACTGCTGATTAGCCTGGAAATTCAGATCAAAAGAATATTAAGACTTATCTGTAAATTGTTAACTTCTGTATTTGTACTATTGTAAGTCACTAATTTGTATTAATGAAATCTAATAAGCACTATTTTTTCCATTCAATAGTGTCAGTTCTTAAAGATTTCCCAGAAAGGTCCCTGCAGTCTTTCAAAAGTGGTTTGTCGTGACCTCCTTCCTACAGCTAAAAGGAAGAGACTGGCCCAAGGTCGCCCAGCTGACTTTTGTGCCCAAGGCAGAACTAGAACGCACGGTCTCCCGGTTTCTGACCTGATGCCTTAACCCCTACATGAAACTGGTTGTATAATAAGTGCTACAATATGATAATTTTATAATTTATAAAATAAAATAATTGATATAAAGTATAATTAATGTATAAAAATTAACAATAGCAATAGCACTTAGACTTAAATATTGCTTCTAGTACTTTATAGGCCCTCTAAGCAGTTTAGAGTCAGCATTTGCCCCCAACAAGCTGGGTGCTCATTTTACCAACCTCAGAAGGATGGAAGGCTGAGTCAACCTTGAGCCGGTCAGGATCGAACTCTTGACAGTGAGCTGAATTAGCGTGCAATATTGCATTCTAACCACTACGCCACCCTGGTTCTTATTGTTAAGATTGTTCTAATATTATTCTAATATTTATTTATTTATTTTATTATTCATATTTCTATGCCGCCCACTCTCCAAGGACTCTGGGCGGCTTACACCATAGACAGTATACTAAATAGCATATTGCCCCCAACAATCTGGTTCCTCATTTTACCCACCTCAGAAGATGGAAGGCTGAGTCAACCTTGAGCCGGTGAGATTTGATCTGCTGATTTGCTGAACTAGCAGTCAGCTGAAGTAGCTGCAGTACTGCACTCTAACCACTGCGCCACCTCGGCTTTTATATTAATAGAATCTAATCAACACTATAATAAGCATTGAAGATGTTGCCTAGTCGGTAACAAAAGATCTGCAAGTAAACAACCAAGCTCAGAGGACACAAAAGACATCACAATATAAACTATTGTAAGGGCCTTTAAAGATTGGACTGTGAAAAAATAGTGGATTGAATTCTCAAAAAAAAATACATAAATAGACTGCAAACCCTGTTTTCTTTTTAATCATGTTCTGTATCATCTCCAATCTTTTTCCTTTCCACAGAAGGTAATCTTTCTTTGAGTCACTTTAGGAGTAATCTCTTAGTGAACAAAGCAAAAATGAAAAAAAGAAAGGGTACAAGCATTCTCTGATTTCAAAGGCTGTTTTTTTTTCTTTCTCTTTTCTCCCAAGGAGAAAAGAAGTACAAGGGATTTTTTTTTGGTAGAAGCTGAAGAAAATTAGCCCCCAAACTAGCCATCCCCATTCTATTAAATAGTATTGTTATGATTCCATTGTTTCCATATGATGAGAAGAACTATCCACAGATTTTGGTGAAGACAACTTAGAAAGTAGGAGACTTTGAGTTCAAGTCCTGCCTTAGCCATGAAAACTGGCTGGGTGACTTTGGGCCAATCATTCTCTCTCTCAACCCAACCCACAGGGTGATTGTTGTGGGGAAAACAGGGTGTGTTACATACATTCACTGCCTTGAGTTATTTGTAAAAATAATAAAGCTGTGATAGATAGATAGATAGATAGATAGATAGATAGATAGATAGATAGATAGATAGATAGATAGATACACACACACTCTTCCTGAAATTTTGCTGTCGGTAGAGATATGAGGGAATGAATGCCCTGTAAGGAAAAGGACCATTCAAACGATTTTCATTGTTCTTGTTCTTGGCATGATCCTGAGTGGTTGACTATCAAGAAGGTGCCCAGCCATGCTTAACAATGCAGTTTCTTGCTAAGTTTCATATTCATAGCACAATGCCTTTGCCTAGGAATTTAGCGATGCTGAAGAAGAGAAGGAGAAGCAGCTTAAAGCATTGCAGGCATTGCCTTGGATGTACGCATAATTCAGTGGCCATTGCCAACCAGAAATAATGGAATTCGTGTTAAGTAATTGTGACCTTCTGTTCTACAGAGACTAGAGCAACTGTATTTATCACTGATGGTGGAGGATGAAACAAATGATCCTAGGTAGAATGGAGCACTGCCATCTTCTGTTTCAAGCGAGGAGCTGATCTCAGATGTTCCTCAGAT
Organism: Arizona elegans; assembly: GCA_022577455.1. Lineage (NCBI taxonomy): Eukaryota > Metazoa > Chordata > Lepidosauria > Squamata > Colubridae > Arizona > Arizona elegans. Next base: position 97,065,401 of record JAKOOJ010000006.1, on the reverse strand, counting down.
TCATTTCTAAGCATGCTAGAAAAAAAAAACCTGCTGGATTTCTGTCAAAGCTTTTCCAGACCTGGAGCTCTCTAGGCACAGAGTTCCAGGTTTCTCAGGCAATGGGTTCTTCATTCTGCGATCCCCATACATTAGAACAGGGATGTCAAACTTATTTTCATTGAGGACCACATCAGGGTAGTGTTTGACCTTGGGGAGCTGAGTGGACGTGGCTGACTGGGGTAGATGTGGCCAGTTTGACATCTCTTGTGTCAGGGCACCTGTGGTGGCCTGGGTTTTTGGCTGCAACGGCCTCCTGCAGCCCTCCATTTTCGCTGGCCAGTTCTTCACTATTTTGAGGGCAGCCCCATGGGCCAGATCTAAGCACCCCATGGCCCAGAACTGGCTCGCATGCCACCCCTGCATTAGAAGATGAAAATTTTCAGGTTGGAAATATGTTTTTTTTTTTCAAATGGTAATACTTGCCTCATATTCAAAGAAAACATTCCAATCGTTCCATGACTCAGTTTTTAGATAGGGCGGAAGCAGGAATGAAATGCTACTGGTTCACACTGGTTCAGGTGAACCAGTAGTAATAAAAGCTACTGGTTTGGGCAAACCAGTAGTAAAAAAAAAAAGCTACCAGTTTGTCCAAACCAGTATTTCCAAGGATCAGCTGTGCCGCGTGATTTATATTTGCTAGAAAGCAGGAAATCCTGCATATTAGCAAATCTAAATCGCACGGAACAGCTGTTTCCCCCCCTCCCTCACTGTTCTACTTACCTTTAAAAGGCTCCTTTTTCCACACAAAGCACTTGTTTGGTGCACACTGTGCATGCGCTGGCAGCGAACTGGTGGCAACCCACGGAGGATTTCACCACTGGATGGAAGCCCAAATGTACAACATACCAGTACTTGTTTTCTAGCATTTTGGATATCTCTGGGCTATTTTTGTTTCTCTTGTTGATATCAACAATATCCCAATATCCCAATATGGGGAGAAACAGGCTCCGACTCAACCCCTCCAAGACCGAGTGGCTGTGGCTTCCGGCGTCCCGATATAGCCAGCTGACGCCATCGCTGGCTATTGGGAGCGAATCATTGGCCCCCCACAGAAAGGGCTCGCAACTTGGGCGTCCTCCTGGACGCACGGCTGTCTTTAGAAGATCATTTGACGGCCGTGGCCAGGGGGACTTTTTATCAGGTCCGCCTGATACGCCAGTTGCGCCCCTTTCTAGATCGGGACTCCCTACGCACAGTCACTCAGGCACTCGTCACTTCCCGCCTGGACTACTGCAACGCTCTCTACATGGGGCTCCCCCTGGGGTGCACCCGGAGGCTCCAGCTGGTCCAGAACGCGGCCGTGCGGGGGATTATGGGGGCGACAAGGCGCTCCCATGTAACACCTCTCCTGCGCGAGCTGCACTGGCTCCCGGTGGTCTTCCGGGTGCGCTTCAAGGTGTTGGTGACCACCTTTAAAGCGCTCCATGGCTTAGGGCCGGGGTACTTACGAGACCGCCTTCTGCCACCAATAGCCTCCCACCGGCCAGTACGCTCACACAGAGTGGGCCTCCTCAGGGTGCCGTCTGCCAGACAATGTCGGCTGACGACTCCCAGGGGGAGAACCTTCTCTGTGGCGGCGCCCACCCTCTGGATCAACCTCCCCCCAGAGATACGTACAATAACAGACCTCCGGATTTTTCGTCGGGCCCTGAAAACCCATTTATTTCAACTAGCTGGGCTGGCTTGAGTTAAATTTTAAATTGATTTTAAATTGGGTTGTTTAAATTTATGGCCAAAATATTTAATTATTTTAAACTGCTTTTAAATTTTGTATGTATTGTTTTTTACTTTGGCTGTTCACTGCCCTGAGTCCTATTTGGAGAAGGGCGGTATAGAAATAAGAACAAATAAATAAATAAAATAAATAAATATTAGTTATCTAGTGTTGAGGGGGTGTGTCAAAAAGTCAAGATGGCAGCCACAACCATGTCATCAAAGCCTTATCCCACCCCCACCCCCTTTTTTTTTTACATGTAGATGTCTCTATAGGTTAAACAAATAAAGGATCTTATTTGGGGCAGTTTTCTATGTTTTCTCTGGATTTTATTTTGATATGGTTTTTCCTTTATTTTTATATCAGTGTTCATATTATCATGTTTTTTTATGTTTTATATTGATTTCTTATAGAGTTTATGCGTTTTACAATGTTTTTATGATAGCTGCTTTCCCAGGGATAGCAGTGGTTGGAGAGAATTCAACCACTCACAGCAACTACCTTGCCACTTACACTGATTTTAAGAGCTGTTGTCTATTTTGTGTCTTCTTGGGGTGAAGGGGCATTTAGGTCTCTATTCATAACATCGTGGACCATCTCAGAGAGTGAAGTAGCAATAATTTGTCAAGAATATCAAGTTCTCAGCTTGATGTTTAGAAAAGTAGGAGATCTGTTTTGAAGGTTAAAAGCCAATGACAAACCAAACTAGTGCATTATTATGCCTCAGTGTCCCACAGAGGCTTGGGCTGTAGACAAAGGTTGCAATCATGGATATTTTAGTAAGAGGTTTTAACACCATGAAGATCTGTTGCTTTCTGACTCCTTCATTTTTCATGAAAAGAAGGTCAAGGGGTTTCCTGGAGAGTTTCTTTCTTGCTGAAGCATTGCAGCCTTAGCATGTTTAATTTATTAAAGGGAAAACATGGAGTTTGTATCAGGGCATAAAATATGAAGGAAAGGAAAGAGTTCATTGAAGACTATAAACTCATCAAGATATATTCCAATGTTAGCCAAACGGTCCCCTATAGCCTTCTTAAAAAGCTGGGCCCTTTTGCTTCTCTTGATTGATTTATATAGCAGACTTTCTTGGGAATCAGTTATAACGTGGGGTATTTTCTTCTATAAGTCCTTACATAAAGTTGCAGTGGTGTTCAGAAATCTGTTTCAAAGTTCATTTTAAATTATTTCGAAATAATGAATGGCTGAGATAGGATAGTGGGAGCATCTGAAACTGCCGTGTGAGTGATTGATGCTTTCTGTGACTGGGTTGTGCAAAGAGATTGTCTGTCAGCAGCTGGATAATAACTGAGTGGCCAAAGGCATTTGGGGGAGAACATGTCAAAGTTGTTACGTTGGGTTTTTGCTGAAATTCTGTTGCTGATCATGTTACCTGAAAACAGTAGCCCTCTGCTCCAGTAGGATGGTTAGATGAATACGTCTATGTCTCCCACTACCACACACCCACACAAGTTATGTTTTCCAGACATAAGCATTATTTGCCTTTTGACATGATGTTGAAAGAGGGCTTGGTGATGCGATACACAACCATTTTCATGCAGTCATAGTCTGTAGCTATAAGCGCCTTTGAAAATATAAACCGATGAAGAAACGTATGACTAAAAGGTCACCTAATCAGTTTTTGGGAGGTCCAATTTTGAACTCCAAAATTAGTCTGATCAGTTTTCACCGGAAGTATTTTGAAGTGACTCATTTTCTTTATCTGAAACAAGATATAAGAAAACAAAGTTCCACTTCCCTGACAGAAGAAAGGTTGCCGCTTTTTAATAATTATTTTCCACAGAAGAAAATTATCACTCCAGTGAGACCAGTGCCAAATTTCAGATAAAGAAATTGTCAGAAGGGTATACAAAGAAAACAAATGTTTGTGGGGAATAAAGGTGTTTTTCCTCAATGCTATGGAACAAACATTCATCTTTTGATAAAATAAATCAGTCAGTAGGACAAACCAGCTAGCTATCACACATCAAAAAGTAATGCCACATGATTCTTTAGAATGAGAAACTGGACAATGAGAAAAGCCATGCAGAAGGTTTCTTTTTATCTCAAATGCTGTGATTTGAAGACAGATGGAAATATAATACTCTTCCTTCCATCACTACTGTAGCATTTTTTTCTGTGAATTTGTTTTGCCCTTGTTGGTGTAATGCTACTCTAGAAGCACCAAAGAAACAGATTTGAGTCAATGATTTGTGGCATGCAGAATCAAAGCAGAAAATATTTAGTCCCACTCTGGGAAAATAAATATCTGTTCCAAGTTATCAAGAACCAAGTTTCCATTGAAACCCACTGCAGCAGTGGTGGGATACAAAATGTTTTACTACCAGTTCTGTGGGTGTGGCTTGGTGGGTGTAGCTTGGTGGGCGTGGTAGGGGAAGGATACTGTAAAATCTCCATTTCCTTCACACTCCCGGGTAAGGTTACTGCAAAATCCCCATTTCCTCCCGATCAGCTGGGACTTGGGAGGCAGAGAATAGATGGGGTTGGGGCCAGTCAGAGGTGGTATTTACCGGTTCTCTGAACTACTCAAAATTTCCACTACCGGTTCTCCAGAACTGGTCAGAACCTGCTGAATACTACCTCTGCACTGCAGATATTATCAGGCTCTTGGTAGCCAACTTTACTGATGCATGATGAGTCCTCTTTAACAAGATTTATTAAAGGGGAAAGAATTAAGTGAGGGAGTGGTGCTGGCTGCCTTGGAATAAGTAGTAGTTTCTACTTTTGAAAAGTTCTTTCTTGGATATAGCCATCTTAGAAAACTGCCACCCCATATTCTATTGCTATTTCAAGGAAAGGTTGTTGAGAAAGTGATGAGGAGCACCTGTATCGCACCATAGAGGAAATGGGTTATCTGGATGCTTTTCAATCAGGGCTCATGTGCAAGGTTCAGTTACAGTTTATGCAATAGAACTAACATGAGTCACTCAAGGTTATGACCTTTGTAAAGTCGTGGATTGGGAGAGAACCCTTATTAATTCTCTTGGATGTCTCAAAAGCCTTTGACACCATTGTTCATGATATTTTTCTTGACATCTGTAAGGGTTAGGAATGGGAGGCACTGTTCTACATTGTCCTTCCTGAATGGGCAGTTCTGATTCAGGATATTAAAGAAGGGAAGTCAATTTGACTATTGCTATCTTATGTGGCCCCTCATGATTCATCTCCCTGTTTATTTAGACACAGGTGCATGATTAGGGAGTTCTCTTAGATTCATAGCTACTGCTTATAAGTAGGTGGAAGCTGTGGGTAGATCTTCAGCTGCTGTGCCATTTTTGGACCTTCCTGAAGTAAACACAAGCCCTTATCATTCAGGGTGAGATTACTATCATGTGCTTTACATGAGGCTGTCCCTGAAGAATAGCAATAGCAATAGCATTTAGACTTATATACCACTTCACAGTGCTTTACAGACCACTCCAAGAAGTTTACAGAATCAGCATATTGCCCCCCCGCAACAATCTGGGTCCTCATTTTATCAACCTCGGAAAGGTGGAAGGCTGAGTCAACCTTGAGCCTGGTGAGAATCGAACTGCCAAATTGCAGACAGCTGGCAGTCAGCAGTAGTAGCCCACAATACTGTATTCTAACCACTGCGCCACCACAGCACAGAATACTCATAAACTATTTTTTTTTATAAAATAATCTTTATTAAATATTTACAATAAAATTAACACACAATAATGATTGAAAAGCAATATAGGAAACGAAATATAGAAACCCATAAACACAGGACTAAAACGAAACAACAAACATGAAATTAAATGAGATTCTGGAGACCAAATTTCTTGATTAAAAACACAAACCTTTAAAATTTCTTACAACTGGAAGTGAACATTTTGTCACTTAAGAAGATGTTTCTAAAGATGAGGCTTTAATATATGCCAGGGAATTTTGATTTTTACTCACTATTGTTTTTTTAAAAAAATATTGTTTTGTTGCTATGAAGTTTTATTGTTTTTCTAATGGAAATATTATAAAATGTCAGAACTCTTGTGGAGTGGCAATATTCCATCCGAATGTTAAAATAAATAAAAACTGTTCAAAACTGCATTCCAGCAACATGCAGCCACAGACGGAAATGTTATGGAAGTAAGTCTATTCTTTGTTGACTAAACACACAGTCAAAAATACAGATATCTCAATCCAGACCTTTCTGTAGGAGATGACCAAGCTGAGCCCAGGGTGGTGTCAAACACACTAATAGTCCTGAGTTCCTGCATACCAGTGGTGGGTTCCTCCCGGTTTGGCCCAGTTCCGCCGAGCCGGTAGCGGTGACAATATGACGTCACCAAACCGGTTCTGCCCCCCCTGCCCCACCCACCCACCCCCCGTGTTATTCTTACCTTTTATTTGGCCCCACCCCCAATCTATTGCTGCCTCCTGAGTCCCAGCTGATGGCTAGAGGGAAAAAAACTGTTTAAACTCTTGCTGCAGGGCTTCAAAGGGTCGCCCTACAGCTGATCAGTATTAAAAGAAAACAAATGAGTAGATCAGTGCCTGCAAAAATAAATGGGTAGGCCAGTGCCTGCAAAAATAAATGGGTAGATTGGTACAGCTCTGCAAGCAATTAAAAGCCTGGTAGACCAGTACCTCTGCTAAATCCTAAATAATTGTCACATGACCATCAAACCATGCCCACAAAATAAGCCACGCCCACAGAAGCGGTAGTAAAAAAATTTAGAACCCACCCCTACTGCATACCCACAAGATATATAAGTCTGCCCACCTCACAAAGGGTTTTCTGCCCTCACAAAGGTCCTATCCTCACCAACCAGAATTTCTTCAGCCCTGTCACACATTCAGTTGCTTCAACCTTTGATAATACATAATACATTCCAGAATTTAAAATGTCTCTTCTACTTCCTCTTCCTCCTTTACCTCTTCTTCTTCTTCCTTCTAACTGTTGTAGGAATAATAGGCCACAGAAATAGATACTTGAGAGGGGTTGTTGACCTTAAATTACAGAGAGACCTGATATGTCTTTTTGTGAATGAAGCTCCTTTTCTCAGCTTTCCTGTCTTCCATGATACTGTCACTAAAATCTGTCTAGTCTGTCTATCACAATGAAAACATTCAAGGTAGCCATTATATTATTCACTGGCACACATTTTAATATTCCATCCTGCTCTTGGCTGATGAGTGGTTGAGACGGAGGTTTTCTTTATTCCTGAATTTTCTCATCAAGAAAGAGTCCCCGTTAGAGGACTCTGAAAACTTCAGAGGTTGGAGTGTTACCTGACCTAGAGAAAAGCCCTGTTCCTGTGTTATTCAGAAAGATTTTTCTCTGGACTTAAATCGGGGGAAAATTAGATTTCTCACTTGAGCTTTCTCATAGTTATCTGTTACATGCTGTGATTACTGAAACATACTGTTTTGATTTTAAAAAAAGAAATGATTCTGTAAAAATTAATGTATGTAAAATATCATCATTTTAGAGATAGACTGTGATTTGGACATAACAATTACTAAATAACATCAGATATTTTAGCTAGTGAAATAGCTGCCAGACCTTGGAGAATAGGTGATTAGTTTCAGACAATATTGGGCTTTGCTATGTGTTACAATAATGGTTAGGCCACATTACTGCCCTTTCAGTAGTGTGTCAGCAGCCATGTTCTAAAAATAGTCAGGGTCAGGGCAAAGAATTAGGAAGAGTCATTTGCTTTAATTTGATTGAAGTGTGAATGGAATTAGAATTAAATTTATTATATAACCAGTTCAAAGGATGACACCTGCTGTATTTAATAGCGCCGTGCTAAATTGTTCATTCCTCTTTAATCTTGTTTGTGAAGGTGGAAAGCAAATTAAAGAGGTAGAAATTGGGAAGAGGGCAAATTCCACTGGAAGTTTAAAAGAGGACAATTTTTCTTATTTTTTACCCATTCTTTTCTTGGACATCGAAAAGGTTCTTAATATGTCCCTGACCAATTGCAACAGTTCATCTACACTTCCATCCATACCTGCCACCCACACCTGTGAAAATTCTATCTGCTCGCCCGTGGAAAATAATTGAAGATTTGCTTTGAGCAATAGCATTTTTAAGGTCCAAATAAGGGGGAGTACAATGATTACTATTGCCCTACCCTACCTCTTTGAATTTTACCCAAAATTATTTGACACACTGCAAAGGTAAGGCAAAAAAAAAAAAAGGAAGTGTGACTTTCATAGAGACTAAACAAGGTCTCAACCATAACAATGTTTGAATTCAATACCACATTAGTTTTGATTCATATTCCCCTTCTGTCCTATTAAAAAAAGTGTGATTCATTGGCAAGTTTAGACAAACTCTTCAGCTGGACCCTGCCAGTCCTCCCAAGTAAATTCTAGATGAACTAATTCTGCTGTATTATAAAGCCAGATTAACAGAATCTTGTTAGTCTGAAGGTACATGTGATGGACATGTGGATATTGGGCAGGGACTTGAACTTTTCTTTGGGTGGGGAAAAGCTGGAAATTTTCAGATTCAGGTTTTCCCAGATGTGCCAATAGGACATCTCCAATAAAATGGAACTTTGAGGAAACTCAAGCCTGGGAGTCTTCTTACGTTGGGGGTGTTACTTGGAACCCTGACACTAACCCAAATCTGAAAGTTTCCAGGTTTTCCCCACCCAAAGAAAAGTTCAAATCCCTGCCGAACACCCACAAGTCCACCACATGGTCCAATCAAAGCACCATCCCAACTGGAGATGCCTCCCAGGTCCAGCCTTCCAGGTGCAGGGCAAGATGGCCATGACTTTCTGAGAAAGGAATGTTATTATGACTATATATAACCCATGCTCCACACAATCCCCTCTCCCAATTTCCCACAGCAGTAAATGTGGCAGGCTTGAAGGCTCAATTGTAAAAGATGGCTTCCAGGTCTGACAGTACAAATTTCCCAACATCACTTTTACCCACCCAATCAATTCTGATGGGTCCTTCCTAAGTTTCTTCCACTAACCATTAAGCCATTAAGGGCTCCTCCCTCTCTTGTCTGATCATTTCCTAGGCAGCATCTCTTCCTCTTATCCCTCAAGCTCAGTCTGATAGACCTTATGTTCCCCAGAGTTGTCAGGAATGGATTAAACCCAAGTCCAAAATTGGCCCTGCTGAAAGTCAGTGGTCTGAAGGAGAGTTGTGGGGTTGAGTTAAAATGAATGAGATGGAAGGGACCATGGAGGTCTTCTAGTCCAGCCCCTTGCACCCCTTGGACCGGGGTGAAATCCAGCAGGTTCTGACAGGTTCTGGAGAACCGGTAGTAGAAATTCTGAGTAGTTCGGAGAACCGGCAAATACCACCTCTGGCTGGCCCCAGAGTGGGATGGGAATGGCAATTTTGCAATATCCTTTTCCTGGAGTGGGGTGGGAATTTTGCAGTATCCTTCCCCTGCCACACCCACCAAGCCATGCCCACCAAATCACACCACGCCCACCAAGCCACATCCACAGAACCGGTAGTAAAATAATTTGGATTTCACCACTACCTTGGAGTGCAGGGTGATCAAACTGGTCAGTCCTAGAGGAGATCAACCTTGACTGCTCTTTAGAAGGCCAGGTCCTGAAGATGAAACTCAAATTCTTTGGCCACCTAATGAGAAGGAAGGACTCACTGGGAACGATTGAGGGCAAAAAAAGAAGGGGACTGCAGAGAACGAGGTGGCTGGATGGAGTCACTGAAGCAGTCGGCATGAGCTTAAATGGTCTCTGGGGGATGGTAGAGGACAGGAAAGCCTGGAGGAAAGTTGTCCATGGGGTTGCGATGGGTCGGACATGACTTTGCAACTAACTACAACAACAATGGTTTAATAAGCATATTGTCATAGCTGTAAGCTGTTCCAAGTAAAGCTGCCTTTTGCAGTTGACTGATGGTGATTTTGTCAGTGTTGATAATGTTTAAGTGGTGCTCCAGAGGAGGAGGAGAATTATCCATAGTTTAAGTCAATCTCTTGTCAGCACAGGTGTTGAACTTAGTCAAAAGAATGTTCAACACCCTTTAGAAAACCGGTCTAATGCTCTTTCAAAAGACCACTGATGTGATGTTTAAAAGGACCTTGCATAAGATCTAACAAGCATATTAGGGCAGGACAGTCTGATATTATACATGACATTATCTGTAATAATATTATACATATTATTATAGATGGCCATGGAGGGCAACTCTCAATGACTAGAACAAGGAAGTATACCTGCACCAGTCTAAATTTTCCAGTACAACTTGGGCAGATGTCACCCCTGACTGCAACCACATGAAGCATGTTTGATTCTATCCACTGCATAAATTTGTTGGAAGACAAGGGAGAATGTTGCTTAAAACTTGAGTAGCTAAATACAACTTTAAGCCACCTCATGTGATGAAGACAGGGCCATGAGAATGTCATTTAAAAAAATGGTTGCCAGGTCATGTTTTTCCTGCAGGTAGGGGACATGAATACAAAAAGACAAATTCCCATAGATTCTTTATCTAAGGATACATCTAGATCAAACATTAGCCATTACCACCAGAATTCAAAAGGAAATGCAGTACGCCGTGGTGGAGAAGTGAATATTACAGTGCAGCCCTTTGTTTTTTTGTGGGGGGACCAACATAGCAATGTGCATTTGTATCAAAAACCTTTTCAAGCAGATGGCACCATGCCTGTGGGAGGAAGGAGATGACAGGCACTGATTTTGCTGCTGCCAATGTAGAATTTTATATGAGGATACGTCTGAGCAATTTTCCTATCTAATAGAGTTGTTGGGTTATAAACAGTTGCTGTGGATGAGTTTTATTTGACTGATTGCGTAGCAGTCCAGTCCCTCTGCCAGATATGCATGCTGCTTAATGAATGCCTTAAAATAATTGTCAGCAACTTTCATTTTTAATATGGTATAATAAACCATGCAATCATCTAAAATCTGGAGGAATCTGATATCATCTTTTCCAACTTACAAATTCTACCCTGTTTCCCTGAAAATAAGACCCAAATGGAAAATAAATCCTAGCATGATTTTTCAGGATGCTCATAATATAAGCCCTACCTCCCAAAATAAGCCCCAGTTAAGATTGTCAGCCAGATGGATGCATTTATTTATTTATTTATTTATTTATTTATTTATTTATTTATTTACAAATATTTATATGCCGCCCCTTCTTCCAAAGGACTCAGGGCAGTGAACACCAGTTAAAAACATACAATAATGAAGGAAAATCCTAATTAAAACCAGTTAAAACAGGGACAAATAAATAATAAAACCCAAGAATCAGAATCAGCCTATTTGTTGAAACAGCCAAGTCTTTCCTCTCCTGTGCGAGCTGCACTGGCTCCCAGTGGTCTTCCAGGTGCGATTCAAGGTGTTGGTTACCACCTTTAAAGCGCTCCATGGCTCAGGACCTGGGTAGCTACGAGACCGCCTTCTGCCACCAATAGTCTCCCACCGACCAGTTCACTCCTATAGAGAGGGACTCCTCAGGGTGCCATCGGCCAAATTATGTCAGCTGGCGACACCCAGGGGGAGACCCTTCTCTGTGGGAGCCCCTGCCCTTTGGAACGAACTGCCCCCGGAAATACGCACAATCTCTGACCTCCGAGTTTTTCGCTGTGCCCTCAAAACCCTGCTCTTCCGACAGGCAGGGCTATCTTTGTAATGGAGTTTTAAATTTGGAGTTTTTAAATTTTGGGGTTTTTAATGAATTTCGGCTGCAAATGTAAGAATTTTAATAATTTTTTAATTTAGTTATGATGTTTGTATTGTGTTTTTACTTGGCTGGGCACTGCCCTGAGTCCTTCGGGAGAGGGGCGGTATAGAAATAAAATTATCTTATCTTATCTTATCTTATCTTATCTTATCTTATCTTTAGTACCATATTTCCCCAAAAATAAGACCTACCCAGAAAATAAGCCCTAATGTGTCTTTTGGAGCAAAAATTAATATAAGACCCAGTCTTATTTTCAGTGAAACACGGTTTTGTAAGGCATATGCATGAGAATAGAATTTGTCCTTTTAAAAAACCAGATTTTTTTTCTTATTTTTTTATTACCATGGACTAATATGGCTCTCCTTCTTCGGTGTAAACTCCTTAAAATTCTTGGTCTTCTTTTTCTGCAGCTCAGATTGGATAATCTATTCCTCTCCTCCATCCCATTCCTTCTGAAACCCGAGGAGAAAATAAAGAAACCCTTTATGATGGCTGCATTATGACACCTATATGAGAAAACGAAATTGATCACTTCGGATCAACTGTTCCACGTGGTTTTTAAGAACATTGCCCAATAAAATATATTGAAGCGATGTACGCTTTAAGCGTCCAGCATTGTTCCCAGAGGATGTCTTAATAAAATGCAGACGGCTTAGCATTTCATTGGATGTCAGCCTTCTGGAGCATCAGTCATGACTGACAGCTGATCAGGAAACATATCCAAAATACTTTGGATGGGAGCTTGTCAGGGGCTTCTGTGCATATGATTTATACCCTGGTTATAAGTGATGGTGAGAAGACAATACTTACAGTTTCAATCCAGAGGAAAATGACCTACTTATTTGTCATAGCACCAACTGCAGTTTTCCAGCTTACTCACCAATTGACAAAACCAGTTCAAATTGATGCAGCGCTCTTGATGTTAATGCAATTCAAATGGACAAACACTGCATGTAAAATAATGATGAATTTAAGAATCCCTTAATGTTAGATGCTCAGTCTTCCTGTGGTTGCTAGACTATGTTCTTGAGATAGGCACCACTTGATCTGTACTCTGGCAAAGTCCATTTTGGTACTTCAACATTCCATACACCTCCATCCATCAAGATATATGTGTGCCAGCAGATACAGTATGGCTTTGGGATAGTTAAAGGAGGGAATTGAGATGAGGGAACCCCCACGCACACACACCATTGTGACATTAATAACTTCATATTCTGATTTCCTTCAACTATATGTGGCATGTCTTCTATATCAAGGGTGTCAAACTCAAGGCCTGTGGGCTGGATCTGGCCCATGGGGTGCTTAAATCTGGCCCACCTGGAAATATCAAAGGACCAGCCTGCGGTGCCTCTGGCAGTGAAAACAGGCCATGTGCGGGGGCCCTTGTGCCTCATTTTCACTCTTCATGGCCTCCTGCAGCACTCTGCCGGCTGAAAATGGGCCAAAAACAGGCCAAAAATGGGCCAGAAATGGGCTGGAAAATGCCCTGGAAAACGCCTCAGAAAATGCCCTGGAAAACAGCCTGAAAATGGGCCACGCGGCCCATTTTCGGCTGGGAGAGTGCTGCAGGAGGCCATGGAGGGTGAAAATGAGGCACAGGGGGTCTGCATGTGGACCCCCATGCGTTTTGGCCAGCAGGGTGGTGCAGGAGGCATCCATCCTGCCCCCCCAACCCCCCCACCACCAGCCCACAGAGGAGAACTACAATGCTGATCTGGCCCTCGAAGAAATCCAGTTTGATACATAGCATATATACAAGAGCCTAGGCCAGAGGTCAGCAACCTGCGGCTCTGGAGCCGCATGTGGCTCTTTCATCCCTCTGCTGCGGCTCCCTGTCACTCAAAATATGCGTAACAACCACCAATGTGTGATACCCACCAGCAAGCTATTTATTTATTTATTTTCAACCCCCGATAGGCCAACCATGGATAAATCCAAGAAAAGAAAAGTTTCAGAAGAAAACCAAACATTTAATTCAACTAAATATGCTAGTTTTGTGGCCGCTCAAGAAAGCCTCCCACCGTTTTTACTACCAGTTCTAAAGAACCGGACAAAACCGGACAAAACCGGGAGCAACCCACCACTGGTACACATGTTGTACTATGACAATAAAGGATTGAATTGAATTGAATTGAATTGAATTTGAATTTGAATTGAATTGAAGATACTTAGGGGTATTCTCAGATGGTAAGTAAACATATGCATAATTGTGGGGTACTAAATGATATAATGAGGCTAAGGAAAATGAAATGAAAAAACACAGATCTTGTTATTTACATTATAATTAGTATATAATTAAGCAGAATGATTATTCACAAAGCCAAGCTGAGGATAATACAAACATACTATCACTGATAAACTAGCAACATCAGTAGTGGGACAAAAATTCATTATCTGAATTTACTATTGAACTTGTTTATAAAATGTAATTCATCAGTTTGACACCAGACTTCCCCATAGAACCGTGATGGCGAACCTATGCCACGTGTGCCACAGGTGGCACGCAGAGCCATACCAGTGGGCACGCGAGCTCAGCTCCGGCGTGCATGTGCCAGCTGAATTTCGGGCCTTCTGGGCTCACCGGAAGTAGGGAAACAGGTTGTTTCCTGCCTCCAGAGGGCCTGTGGGGGGGGGGGAGAAGGCCCGTTTTTCTCTCTCCCCAGTTCCAGAGGCTTTCTAGGAGTCTGGGGAGGGCAAAAATGTCCTTCCCCACCCACCTGGAGGCCTTCCAGAGGCCAGAAACGGCCTGTTTGCCAACTTTCTAGAAAGCCTCTGGAGCCTGGGAAGGGCAAAAAATGGGCCTACTGGGCCCACATGCCAAAAGCAGGGGGAGTGCGGGGGGTTGCATGCACATGCGTGGGGGATGGGACGCATAGAATTATGGGTGTGGGCAGGCACGCTTTTGGCACGTGATGGCAAAAAGGTTAGCCATCACTGCCATAGAAGTTCCTGTGTTCAAAAATGGCCTTTTAAAGATAAGAATAGAGCATTGGATGGTTGGAAAGTTTTCCCGCTGGTTTCTGTACAGTGCCTTTTCTAGTAGTAAACTGGTGCCATACCCAAATGTATCATTTACATGAGTTTGAGATGGATTTCAAAATGTCCATTAGTTATGGTGAATAGCCTCATTGCCTGAAGCATGAGTCAGCAAAAACTGAAGTAAAATAAAATTCAAGATGTATTTAAAACTTTGCCAATTGACAGTTTTCATCATTTTATTCTTTCTAACCCAGTGGGGTGTTATATAAACATCCTCAAAAACCGAAGAGACCTCCTGGGGGAGGGAGAGGGGGCTAGTAACATTTACTAACCCCATTGTGCTTTGTCTCTTGCAGGGGTGTTCCTGCTGTTGGGGGGGCAGCCTGTCAAGCCTAAATTTTACTTGGGTGTGGGATTGTTTGTATCGTGGGGTGTTCTAACGTTAATTCAGTTTGACACAGTTTTGAGCTAGAGGAGGATGGAGCCTTCAGTCACCACAGCATAACTAGCTGATGAGTCATGCATGTTCCAATGGCTCACTGACCGGAGGAGGAGGAGGAGAGAAGTCACCAAGCAACCAGCTCTCATCTTTGTTGGACAATGTGACCGATTGTTTTGGAAACTTGGGAACTTGAAACTTATATTGGGGTGAAAAGCCCAGGAACTTTAGTACTAGCTTTTCACCAGTAGCGCCAAGATGATGTATTTAAATAAATTTGTTCTTTGAGGAAAAGCAATGCCTCGGAGTTCGATTTGTAATGGGTGCATTACTTGGAGCCTGACAAATTACATAAAAGAGTTAGGGAATTTATCTATTTATATCTATCTGCTCATCAGCAAAATAACTCTCCCCAGACAACACAAAATGGGATTGAATTTGGTGCCAGGAAAAGAAATATTATGTTAAAAATGAGCCATATTAGTCTGGGGTCTGTGGAGAAGAGCAATTCAAGGAGAAATAGACCTAATATGTCCAATGGAAGAGATAACAGGGCAGCGCATTGAAGATTTTAATGGAGAAAATATCTGGGATCCCTAGGAGTTGAAAATAATTTGGTGATACATAAATTGAAGTATTGTTAATTTCCTTCATTTTAAGTCCCCCTCCCTTTTTCTTCCTGGTCACATGACCTACAGAACAGTGTATGCAGCTCATTTCATGTTCCCCACTTGTAGGAAGTTAGCACCCACCCCTCTCCTAGAAGAATGAAATATTCTAGGAAATATTAAAAAGGCAGAATATTATACCTCCCTGGATGAGAAATGGAGAAACATGTTTTTTAGGCAGCAAGCAGACTCACTCTTAATAGTCCCCACATTCTCAATAGCCCACAGCAGATGTCAGCAGTTAAGAGATAAAGAGATAGCTACCCTGTTTCCTCCAAAATAAGACATCCTCTGATAATAAGCCTAATTGGACTTTTGAGTGCATGGCAATAAGGCCAAGCACTTATTTCAGGGTTCAAAAAAATATAAGACAGGGTCTTATTTTGGGGAAAACTTGGTAAGTCTATTCATAAGCAAATGCCTTTATCCAAGATCCAACAAAGGTAGGATTAGCCCTCTATCCATCTAGCAACAGAACGCACCAGATGGCACCTGGGGAGATTGCATTACCCAGCAGGATTCAACCAAATTTAACAGACAACCAAAAAAGCTAGCTATGACCTCTGACAGCAACCAATCAGGATACTCTTCCTGTGCCCCAGGAAGTTCAAAACCAGAGAGGGTATAAAACCCAGGGACTTTCAGCATCTCTCCCCTTTTTTCGCCCAAGATCTCCAAGGTATGTGATCCTGTTCATCAATAAACCTTCTTTCCAAGCTTCCATGAATCCAGTATCTTTTTCCCCACTTGGAACTGAACCCAGAAGGATATTTCTTCCAATACAGTCACAGATACATGGACACAACAAGAGAGAAGACAGAAACACACACAGATTCAATATGTTATTATGTACACAGAAGAAAATAAAGTTGCTTTCTATGGTATGATTTCTGGTGGTAAAGGATTTAGAAAGCTTTTCCCTCTTTTTTCTACTGACACATTTACAAGGGTGGAAACAATATGTTACCCCAACGCTATGTCTGGCTGATTGGAGCTCCAACAGTTGCAATTGAATTGATTTAACTGTTGATGAAAAGAAGATAAAAGAGTATCAGAAATTAAAGCAGTCTGCTCTGTTTACATCCTGTTATGGAAAATATGCTACAGTGTGATGGGAAACAAAAGTTTCATAAAAAATAAATCAGAAAGACTGCATGAGTGATTTGGCTAATAATTTAACAATAAATTATTTTAAGCCTCCTCAGTGGGATCCTGAATCTGGCAGGGAATATGTCATTCTGAATAAAGTAAGATCAAAGTCATTTAAATTATAGACGTTTGCACAGATTAAACTCTAATAAAATCCTGTTCATAATTCAGAACTGTCAGATTTGGGATCATGTTCCATATGAATCCACTGAGTCTATGCAGCTTTTCAATATATAGACAAAAAATATATAAATAACTAATAAGGATGCAATAGTCTTTGGGGTTCTAAAAATATATGCATGGTATGAAACACGTAGGTAGATATATGCATTCCTTGCCATAGATCTACGAGTCAGAACTATAAAACTCTAATAAAACTGATTTACATTAAGGAAGACATAAGAAAGTCATTTCCAAAACCTAATTAAAAATGAAATCCAGCGATACAAGATAACAGCTTAGATAGGCTTTCTGAACAACAAAACATTTTGTAGCACCTTAAACACTATTTTTTTTTTCATTATAATTATGTCATCAGTGTTCCCAGACTTGAAGCTATGGCATAAAATGTCTCAAATGGAATCCTGAGGGGTTTCTTGGTGTGTATGCAGAGATAAACAGTATGGGTGTTGCATTGCATGCCTGGGTGAGATAATAGTTGGAGTTAAATGACAATAGAATGTAAAAAGCTCAATGTGACAATTCAACAAAGCGTCAGCAATTAACGCGGCATGAGAAAAGTGATTAATTTGTGATGGCACAGTTATTTCAGCATTGCAGAGTTAATTAATACCTTAGTGACACACACACACAAAACACAAAACAAAAGACCAAATCACAATGCCCATATTCTGACCTAAAATAAGGACATTATTTTTGTTAAGTTACAATACACTGTTTTCATTGAAGTTCCCACTCAAAGTTCTTTTTTCAGCAATGGCCAACTTAAGATCAGCAATAGAATTAGCTGGTAGGGTAACTGAGGATCTGAAATTAGGGACCAGATTAGGGACAGATCATAATGGAGAAAATCTATGTGGTCACTAAGCTTCAACCACAACAATACATGAGCACACAATAGATGCAAACTTAAAGTGAACCGCTCCAAACTCGATTGCAGAAAATATGACTTCAGTAACAGAGTTGTTAATGCCTGGAATGCACTACCAGACTCTGTGGTCTCATCCCAAAACCCCCAAAAACTTTAACCTAAGACTGTCTACTGTTGACCTCACCCCATTCCTAAGAGGTCTGTAAGGGGCGTGCATAAGAGCACCAGCGTGCCTACCATCCCTTTTTTAATATTCCCTTTAATTGAATTCATTTTATGTATTCAATTCATGCTTATACTTATATATATTATCTAATATGTACTCGACAAAATAAATAAAATTAAAAAAAATAAACTGAGGATCATTATCCATGACACATCTAATGTTTAGGAAGGCAGTTTTCATGACATTCCTCAGCGCTGTATTTATTTTCCTAGAGCAGTTCAAGATGGTGCTATGAAAAATTGGCAGCAAAATAGCTGACTGTGGATTCAGAAGCAAAATTAATAGTGAGAATGAAAGGACAACATTTCCACTTCCATTCCCATTCTGAACTTCACGCAAACTCCAGTAACAATTATCCTCAAGCTCGAACAAATGAGTTTCCTGCCTTGTTAACCAGAATCTCTGTAGAAAAACCTGGTTTAATTGCTGTCAACTATCTCATTTCAGTAGCCATTGCAGTTCTGTTAATAGCACATTCACGTGTGCTATAGAATTATGCCATGTGTGTGATAACTGGGATAATAAGCAGAGATAAAGAAATTCTGAATAATTGTACCAAATCCTAGAGCCCAAGAATCGTTATAACTGGAATATAGGATTGCACATCCAGTATAGAAACTTCTTTACCACAGCTTTGTATGAAAAACTTAGAATGACATATTTTATTTATTTATCAAACTTGTATGATGCCCATCTCACCAAAGACAACTCTAGTAATTAGAATAGAATAGAATTTTTTATTGGCCAAGTGTGATTGGACACACAAGGAATTTGTCTTGGTGCATATGCTCTCAGTGTACATAAAAGAAAAGATACATTCGTCAAGAATCATAAGGTACAACACTTAATGATAGTCATAGGGTACAAATAAGCAATCAGGAAACAATATCAGTACAAATTTTAAGGATACAAACAACAAAGTTACAGTCGTACAGTCATAAGTGGGAGGAGATGGGTGATGGAAACGATGAGATTAATAGTATTGCAGACTTAGTAAATAGTTTGACAGTGTTGAGGGAATTATTTGTTTAGCAGAGCGATGGCATTCGGGGAAAAACTGTTCTTGTGTCTAGTTGTTCTGATGTGCAGTGCCCTATAGCATCGTTTTGAGGGTAGGAGTTTATGTCCAGGATGTGAGGGGTCTGTAAATATTTTAAATAGTAAATAGTAATTAACAATATTAATTAACATAAAGGATTTACATCAATTAATCTAAGGAAATAATCAAAAGCGCAACCCTATGATCTTTGGAAAGGATCTTCATTTGAAGGAGAAGACTGCTTTTATATATCTTTTTTTTTTTTTTTTTTTTTTTTGTATTACATAGGAAAATGTTCTCTTTTGTGCTTGCTTCTCCACCAGAAATGCTGCAGCTTCAAAAACCGGACATGCCAGAGACTAGTAGGCAAAGATTTGAATTCAAGTTAATGACAAAATGGGGTTTCTGTGTGTCAATATTGATAAGATAGTAGATGGAACATCACAGCATGTTCCATCCTTTTTATATTTTTGTCAGAGTGCATACATCAAAAGGTGTGAGCCTTCTTCACAATGCTCCAATACATTATTTTACTAATAAACTGTCCAGTTTATTGAAGAACTGTAGTACATCAGGCACAAAGGTAGTAGATCAACATCTATCTATTAGGATCTGTAGAGAAAACAAACTTGTATAAAATTGTCCATAAAGGACAGTAGAATAAAAATCATTACTTTGCCTCTGATTTTCATTCTGCAGACATGGGCTTTAGTTGTTATGATTCCTCACTCGATTTGATTTCACAATCCAGCAGCGAAGCTTTAAAGTTCTACTCCTTGATTAATATGAAATGTCAGTAATTCTCACTAGCTGGAGAGCAGTACTACTGAATAGCTGCCCAAAGTAGATTTCTTTGCCATACGGGCAATGCTTGTGGTGATCTATGATTTGAGCTATGAAAGTCACTTAGCATGCTCTCAGAAGCCAGGATTAACACACTGCATTTTCCATTCTGTGATGCAGATACAACATATAACCACCATGGGCATAAGTAGGTAATTGGTTTGGTATCATTAAGGATAATTTCTGTGGAACAATAAACAAGTTCATGCTAAACCAAGGGGTATCTGCGACTCTGACAAGCTTTTGTTAAAACTTTTTGAGCTTTTTAATCACCGCTGCATAATTGCTATAATTGCTACAAACCAATGTGCTTCCTTTTTTTAAAAAAAAGTGCAATGAATTCCATTAATTATTGGTAATTATTGTCTTAATCTCTGTTCTAATGGTTGAGTAAAACGAATGTGAAAGTAGGCTCATAATTAAAAAGGTCCCCCCAAGTGCAAGCCTAAGAAATCTCCAATGCAATTTGTACAGTTCACAAAGCAATGTCACCAAACTGGTGGTATTTTTCTATACTGATTTGCTTGCTATCTGTGACATTCAACAAGATTAATATGTTTTGAAAGTATCAAATTAAAGGGAAAAACACGTAGATGGTGAAAAACCAGTAGGTGAAATAGTACTTGCAATTTTTTTTTTATTTTTTGCTGCCTGTTTTATTACCAACCATGACAATATCTTAACTGATGTCCGCTCATATTAATTACTGGCTGGCTGCCAGTCCTTCAGTAATTAGTAGCATCACCTGCTTCCTGACTTTAAAAAGTGATGGAATTTTTAAAATGCATTGTAAATAATTAGCAAAGTGAAGCTTATAAATTAACTCTTTGGTAAATTTAATACATGACTTTGAAATTAAAGAAAACAAAGATACAGCTTAGATTCTTTCAAAGGTACTGCTTGGATCTTATTTCACATTTGCCATGGCCATTCCTGCACTATAACCAGTGGTGGGATTCAGCCAGTTCGCACCACTTTATGAGAACCGGTTGTTAACTTTCTGAGCAGTTTGGTGAACTGGTTGTTGGAAGAAATCATTAGGGCAGAGAACCGGTTGTTAAATTATTTGAATCCCACCACTGACTACAACTCCTTTATCCAATTTATCTCTCTTCTAGTGGACTCCTATTATTGGCTATGCCTACTGGAATTCTGAGACTTATAATTTAATATACCTGGGAGGCACCAGAGGTAGGAAGTCTGGCTTGCAAGCACAGCATTGGCATGGAGAATGTTGTAGTTATAGAAGTCAACAAAACCATGGGTGCATTTAGCACTGCACTGGCATCTTTTTTTTTTTTTTTTTGCTTTAATTTATATGCCGCCCTTCTCCGGAGACTCAGGGCAGCTTACAATGCGTTAAGCAATAGCCTTCATACTTTTGTATATTTATACGAAGTCAGCTTATTGCCCCCACAATCTGGGTCCTCATTTCACCTACCTTTGAAAGGATGGAAGGCTGAATCAACCTTGAGCCTGGTGAGATTTGAACTTGCAGTAATTGCAAGCAGCAAATGTTAATAACATATTTCCTAGAGCTGTCACCCAGACTTGGAGTCATCATTTAATTTCCCACAATGTCAAGAAATATTATGTGCAGCACAATATGACCAGAGACCATTGATATAAGATGGGGTCAACCACTTTAGTGAGTACTCCCACAAGTATGGTCCTCGCAATAGGACAGGCCTCCTAAAATCCTGGTATTGATCACAACTGTAAATAAAGAGAAACCTTTAGTCGTTCTTTCTCCTTCCCTTATTTTATTTTCTTATCTCTGTCCTTGATTCTCCTGCAACTTCCTCTCCAAATAAGAGAGGTGTGTTGCCCCCGGTTCAGACCGGTTTGCAAGAACCGGTAGTAAAACCGGCGGGAGGCCCCGCCCACCACCCCAGATGTCACCATCGGCAATCTGCGCATGCACAGAAGCTTCTGCATATGCGCAGAAGCAAGGCACACACGCGCGCGATCCTGTTGCAAACCGGTAGTAAAAGTAAATAGAACCCACCCCTTGTGTGGTGGCTCAGTTTTTTAAATGATGCTGCAGAAGATCTTTGCTCTAGCAGTTCAACTTTTAGCACTATGTGGCGAGGTGAGCTCCTGGCACTCACCTCAGCTTCTACTCACTTAGCAGTTTGAGAGCATGTTATATGCAAGTAGATAAATAGGTACCACTTTGGTGGGAAGAAGAGCTGATGTTTCATGAAGTTAGAATCCTGCTGGTGTTGGACTTTCCCGGTTGCAACACCCATTTGTGAGGCAGTTTCAGTAGCAGGGCAGGACCCCAGATGACACTGCAGGAAAGCCGCTCAGTTTTCTTTCTGGAGCAGAACTACCTCGCCCCCTGTTGTGTATCTTGAAAAGTACATGAATGTGAACCAAACAGGACTGGCAGTCTTGTAGCCTTGTAGATTAATGCAGGCTAATGTAATATTGCCATAGGTTAAATAAATAAATAATCTGGATATCATATCAGATATTATTTAATGGTTAGCCCACTTTTGAAGGTAGTAGTTACTGCAAAAACAAATTTTTCTTTTCCCTCTTCTTCCACCTAACAAGCTTTATGATGCTTTCACTTGTTTTGTTTCCTCCAAATCTTCAAACCAGGATTGCCAATTTTTTTTTTTTGTTGTTACCTCATGCAGTCCATAAATTGCCCATCCTTGACCCAATTCAACTTGCTGTGTGATAAATTCTGAAAATCAGTGGAAACAGAATTCAGCAGCTAGGAAGGGCCACATGTTTTCCATTGCTCCAACAGGAAGCTTTGCTACATACAGTAATGGCCAAAATTGTGGAAACCTTTTGGGAAAATTGTATTTTCTAAAACTAGCTAATAACAACACATTTTTTTGGAGTAGTACCATAAATTTATATATCAATGGAAAGATAATTTAATCAAGAAAGTAATGCAATAACTTTTATGAAGGATTTGCTATTAGAATAGCAGTTACAGTGTAAAGGAGAAAAGTCAAACACATAGAAAAAAATGAGATATACAAAAAAATGAGATATACAAAAATTATCACCATAGAAAAAGCGAGATATACAAAAACGATCACATCAGTTAATACTTAGTTGACTAACCTTTAGCATGAATTACAGCCTTACAATGTCTTCCCATGGAGTGAACCAAGTCTTTTAGTTCTGCAGCTGTTATAATGTGAAACCAAGATTGAATGATTGCTTCTATTACCTGGGTTTTATTGCTGGGTCGCTTCTGACTGGCACGTTTCTTTAGTCGGCTCCATAGATTTTCAATTGGATTAAGGTCTGGGCTATTCTCAAGCCATTCCAGCAGTGGAACATGATTATCTTGAAACTCCAAAAAAAAAGTGGTGTTATTAGCATTCAAACCTCAAAAATACACTTTTCCCAAAAGGTTTCCACAATTTTGGCCACTACTGTATATTGAAGTAATACTTTAGAGGGGAATAAAAACAGATTTCTGATCTTGGTTTAGCTTCCATTTTATTTCATTGATTGTGCCATCAAGTTGATGTTGACTTTTAGGGATCGCATAGTTTTCTTTCCATGACAATCTGTCTCTAACCTAGCTTCTCAAGTCCTCCAATAGTGCACTGATCACCATTGTAACTAAGTCCATCCAACTTGCTGCTGGTCATCATCTTTTTTTAAAAAAATAATTTTTATTAAATAGTTTGTCTTTAAAAACAGCACAAAAAACAATCACACATATATAAAAACAAAACATGTCAAGACATACTGTATTGAATATTACATAACATTAATGGTAATTTTACAGCATTTCGTATCAATTTATGTATTTTGCTTTTGTAGTACTCTGTTCTATCATTTCTATTTACTACTCAATAGTAGGATAATCGCATTACTCCAACATATATATATATATATACACATTATAATATTCATTGTTCTTATCTACACATTTATATTTGTTTATATTTACATCTTTTTATTTAATGTTGTTCAGTTACTTTAAGTTTCATCAAATATTAAGTTAAACATTTCTTGTTCTGATTTCTATTTTTGAGCCAACTGTACATTTTATTCCATATTTCATAATATTCCGAATCCTCTCTCTCTTTCAACTCCATAGTCATTTTATCCATCTCTGCGCATTCTAGAATTTTTCTAATTACTGTTTCGTCTGAGGGTACATTTTTTTTGTTTCCATTTTTTTGTGAATGTGATTCTTGCTGTGGTAAGTATGTGCAATATAATGTATTGAAGGTTTTTCTTCATTTTCGGGTCCAGTATTCCTAATAAAAACAATTCAGGTTTCAAATCTATTTTTTGCTTTGTAATTTCTTCCAACCATTTTGGAATTTGACACCAATACTTCCTTGTGATGGGGCACTTCCACCACATCTTCTTTTTCCTTCCCTCTTTTCCATCATTAAAGCCTTCTCAAAAGAATAGGTCTTTGCATAATGTATCTGAAGTATGTTTTGAGCCTGGACATTTGTGCCTCAAGTAGGAACTCTGAACTCATCTATTGCATTTACAAAGAAACTATTCAAATAGACTCTACATATTACTTTGTATACCAAAAATACTTTGATATTTTTGGAATACCAAAAAAATGCTTCAAACATTGAACATTAGCCTGAAAGTGAGGACATAAAAATTCTATAACATAAAATCTACATCCGATTTTGCTTAATTTAGTTCTAATCCTGGGATTTGGCACAGGCCAATATTTCTTTTTCACTTTCTCAAACATTGTCAGCACTGCATAAAGCTTGTGCTAGAAAGATGATTGATCTATTTTGATCCAGCAGAATGAGCAGGAAACCATAACTCTACTGGGATTGTACTTTAATTTGTGTGGTATGCAGGAACAGCAAGTCTATGTGCATGCCCACACAGAGCAAACATAGATTGAAATGGTGTCTAATACACTCAACCCTGTTATTTTCAGGGTTGCTATTCATGTTACCAGGTTACTGTTATACTGAGGAAGCCTTTAGAGCAAAGTCAAACTAAGGCTAAGGATATGTAATAGCCATCTGCTCACAACAGCTGTCTGTTCTCTTCCTCCTCTGCTTCTTAAGAGAAGAGAGCTACCCTGTTTCCCCCGAAAATAAGACCCAATGGGAAAATAAGCCCTAGCATGATTTTTCAGGATGCTCGTAATATAAGCCCTAACCCAAAAATAAGCCCCAGTTAAGATCATCAACCAGACAGAGATGTTTAGTACTGTATTTCCCCCAAATTAAGACCTGACTGGAAAATAAGCCATAATGCATCCTTTGGATGCATATAAGACCCGGTCTTATTTTGGGGGAAACACAGTATGTCTTCATTGGTAGTACAGGGGTTTAAGGCACCCTGTTATTAAGCTGGTTATTAAGACCAGCTGCCTGCAATTACTGCAGGGTTCGAATCTTTTTTTTTTTATTGCAAAAGTTTTACAATTACATTTTCACCCCCTTTTTCCCCCCTCATCCCACCCCAAACTTCCCAACCTCCCTAACCCACCCTAACCCTCCCCTCTCCCCCAGACTTCCATACAGTATACTCATATCAAGTAGAAAGAAAAACCCTCATTTGTATATAAAACTTGAACCCCTCCCTCCCCCTTAAAAATTTTCATCTTCATTACCTTAAAATATTTCTATCTTAATATAACATTTTGAAATAAATTTTTCATCCTCTTTACCTTAAAATATTTCTATCTTAATATAACATTCTCAAATAAAAGCTATTTGATACTTCCTAGTTTGATATTTGTTCTGAACATAATCTATCCACCTCTTCCATTCCCATTCATAAGTCTCTTGTGAACAATCTTTTAGATATGCTGAAATCTTCGCCATCTCTGCGAAACTGGCCATCTTCAAAGTCCATTCCTCAATCGTAGGCAGCGCTTCATTTTTCCAGTATTTACCCATCAACAATCTTGCTGCTGTTATCATATGCAATATCAGTTTTGTTTCACCCAATGTAAAACCCTTAGCTATACCCAATAAAAACAATTGTGGAGAAAATTGAATTTTTTTCTTCAAAACATTTTGCATGACCCACCAAATTTTTATCCAAAAGGCCTTAACTTTCTTACAGGTCCACCAAACGTGATAATATGTAGCATCTAGACAATCACATCTCCAACATTTAGGCTGCACATTAGGGTACATACACGACAATTTTTTGGGGTCTAAATGCCATCTGTAAAACATTTTATAAAAATTTTCCCTCAAATTCTGCGACTGTGTAAATTTAACATTCTGCATCCAGGATTTTTGAAATAAATTCTTTTAAATCTCCCATATCAAAATCTTTTTTCTGAGCTTGTGACTGCATGTCCTGTTTGCGTGTGGGGGATCCCCCCTCTGTTTTGCCTTCCTGCTTCTTTGAAGCCATCCTGCCACGTAGGCTAGCTTTTCTAAAGAGGGAGGTTCCGCTTCTTCTGCCACCTCCACAAAGCCTTCTAAAAAGGTCCCCCAGATTTAATCAGGGCAAAACTGTAATGCAGCAAAGTCAAGTAAAAGGGAGAGATTTTCCTCTTGTTCCTGTTACAGCCGGAGCAACTTTGTAGCAACTTATTAACTTTGTAACAAAGCAAGATGACTTCACCAATCCACACTCGCTGATTCATTTACTCTAATGCTGAGTGCCATATTTTTTCCAGTCACTTTCACTCATTCAGAAGTTTTCCCTTCAATATAAAAGATCAGCAAAGTGCTAATACTTGCAGTTCAGAATTTCAGGGTTCAAGTAGATTTCGGCTGCTTGTTTGGGTTGTTTCCTTTCTCTTTTGAAGTTTCCTGCAGCCGGCTTGTTCTGCGAAAGCAGAGACGTCCCACGCTGCCCGGAGTCTCAGCAGGTTGGGAGGGAGCCGCGCCTGTTTCCTCCCCAGAAACAATTCCCTGGGGGGGTTGCAGGGGCTCGACCTGTACCCTGCTGCCTCTTCTTCAAGAATCCTAAGGATTTTGAAGCTTTCAAGCCGCTTCACGATCGAGAAGCGGCTCTACGAGCGGCTGGGCTGGCGGTGCTTAAAAAGGCACCGTCGTCGCCGAAGACGAGGAAACCGGAAGTCTGCAGGGTTCGAATCTTGACTCAGCCTTCCATCCTTTCTAAGGTAGGTGAAATGAGGACCCAGTTTGTGGGGGCAATAAGCTGACTTTGTATAAATATACAAAAGGATGAAGGCTATTGCTGAGCACATTGTAAGCCGCCCTGAGTCTTCGGAGAAGGGCGGCATATAAATCAAATTTAAAAAAAAACAAACAAACATTGTTGTTCTTTTCTAATGAAAATCTGGATATTGATCTATAAATTATGGTCTGTAAACAGAATAAAATACACCTTGATCTTTTTTTTTTTTTTTTGCTACATGGTTGCCTGATTGAAAGAACAGAAATAAATTGCAGATACAAGCATCAAGGCATGGTATCCTGGTTTGAAGTATGAAATAATGACAAAAGCAGAGGTGAACGACCCACCATCAGCAATTTCAATTCCCATTTAATGGCCTCAAGGTACCAATATGGAAATAATGCAGACAGTGCTTTTTTAAAAGGCGCTTTCTATCTATCCCTCTCAGGCCATAATCTTGTACATAATTATTTGGGAATTGAGATGCCAGCATTTTCATATTCCAACAAGGTGGTAGAACTGATTTGGACTAGTTTTAGCAACTAAGCAGTAATAGCCCAAGTTAATTTTGGATAGTTTATCAAGAACTGCAGAAGAGAAGAGAAGGAGAAGGAGAATGTTTATACTGTTTCTAAGAAAACTGCATGGATCCCCCTCTGAAAATTAACAGAAGGTGGGTTCAATTTAAAGAATATTTTAAAATCCACATTATTAAGAAAATTTCCTTGACACAGATTTTTTTTAAAATTTGATTTATATGCCACCCTTCTCCGGAGACTCAGAGCGGCTTACAAGGCATTAAGCAATAGCCTTCATACTTTGTATATTTTATACAAAGTCAGCTTATTGCCCCCACAAACCGGGTCCTCATTTTACCTACCTTAGAAAGGATGGAAGGCTGAGTCAACCTTGAGCCTGGTGAGAATTGAACTTGCAGTAATTGCAGGCAGCTGGAAGCTAAATACTACCTTTAACAGTAGCATTAGTCTGCTGCGCCACTCAGATCCCTGCCACATGTTGACTTTTGCCAACCTATGATGGCTACAAATATTCCTGTAGCTCCATTAAACTTGAGAGAGAGATTGACTATGACTATGTTTTGCAATGCAGTTCTTTGTTCAAAGAATGACATCTGGAAAAAAAAATTAATGTAAATAAAATGCAGTTGGGGATAAGACAGTAGAGGAAAGCCCCATTCAAATCTGGTAAGACATAGCATATAGCCAGAGGCAGGGGTGGGTTCTACTTACCTTTACTACCGGTTTGCAACGGGAATGCACAGATCGTCATTTATGATGTCCGGGCAGGTGGGCGGAGCCTCCCGCCGCTTTTACTACTGGTTCTAAAGAACCGGACAGAACCGGGAGCAACCCACCACTGGCCAGAGGTAATATTCAGCCGGTTCAGACTCACCCGAACTGGTAGTGGAAATGGTGGGTGGCCCGCCGACCTGCCTACCCGCCTCGGTTCTATGCCATCCCATTTACGCCCGTTTTTGCGGCTGGGTGCATGCACAGAAGGCATGCGTGCCAGCAAAGCACATGCGCAGAAGGCCGGGTGCATGCGTGGATGGGACGCGTGTGAGCGAAGCAAGTGTGTGCGAGAGTGCGCTCACATTTGTGAACCAGTAGGGAAAGTAAGTGAATACCACCCCTGCATATAGCCCATTTCAAGGCCTCTGCTGTGGCAATACAGCCGCAAAGAAGCTATTTCCTTCTATTCATAAAACACCTAAAAGCTCTCAGCCTGCTGAGATGCTTAGATGTGAAGGGACTGTCTATGCTCATTTGCGCTACCCAGTTCTATTACAGAATTCTCAGAAGCTTTCAGTGTGGCGGGGTTTTTTTCAGATAAAATCTCTCATATCTGACTGACCTGGATGTCTCATTTGATGTGCAATAGTCTGTGGATTGATAGAGGCCTGTGAGAAAAGAATTCATAAGGAACAAGCTAGAAGTTTTGAGTACTGTTAGCCCGGGGAGAAGAAGACTGTAGGGATATATGTGAGAGCACTGATATATGATAGGCTGTCATGTAGAAGATATGGAAAAATCTTTCAGAGTTGTTACAGAAGACTCAAATAGAAACAATGGATTTTGGGTCCATAGAAGTAGATTTCAGATCAATATCAGGAAAAATACAAATGATAAAGAGCTGTTCAACCCCCTTGTCTTAAGGGGAATTGGACTGTCCTTTGTTGGAGATGTTTAAACAGAAATTGGATTCTTATCTGTTGGAGAAGCTATAATCATGGACTTCTGCACTGGGCAGAAGGTTGGACTCCATGATCTCTTCCAACCCTTGTGTTATAAGAGTGCTTTTATATAGTTAGACTATACCAGTCCCAGTTTGATATATCTAATAGTGTGGACAGAAAGCTGAATAATAAATCCCACCACACCACATTCTGGATCCTTGCTCAGAGACATTGGCCCCACAAGCATAAGGGCCCCATACTAATCTGTGTATGTTAACCAATGGTGGGTTACTCCCGGTTCTGTCCAGTTCTTTAGAACTGGTAGTAAAAACAGCGGGAGGATCCACCCATCTGCCCAGACATCATAATTGACAATCTGCACATGCGCAGAAGCACGCACGCTCCCGTTGCGAACCAGTAGTAAAGGTAAGTAGAACCCACCCCTGATGTTAACCCTTTGATGCACCTTGTATCATATAAATACAGCAACATATTTATTACATTTTACTGCCTTTTTTATGAATAATAACATGCAAATATATGTTTAACTTTATCAACCATTTACATTTTTATTCCTGTGAGTAGTTGTCGTAGGGGCCCCAGTACACCCCATAATGCTGTTAAGGTGGCCCTGTCCTTGCCCAACTTAGTTTATAACTTTTAGTCAGAACGTTAATAATAATACCTTGATTAACATCATAAACACCTCTCTGAGAGAGAGCAGATGCTTCCTTGTTTAAAAGTGGCAATTATTAGGACACTTTTCTAAGATGTCTGCCTTGGAGACCTTAGACAAGCTTTCAGTTTCATCTATCATGACATCTTCTTGGCTTGCTTGAGAGATTAAGAAGATAGTGGCTCTGTTCCTGTCTCTGAGGTAGATTTCAGATGGCATCATTTGAAAACAGGTGCTTCTGTTATATTATTATATAGTTATATATACTATATGCGATAGGATTTCTATATCAAGGCTTCATTCTCTCTTGAATATTTTCAATAACTACATAAAGCTACTGGGGGAGATGATCCAGATCAGAAGAATTAGAGCTGGATGTCTGTGACATTTTCAGGAAATGGTGCATCTTCCCAAATTCCTCTCAGAAGTCAGTAACAGGATGGGTAAGGAATAGCAAATTGAAAGTGAGACAATCCCCTGCAAAGGGATAAGATTTCACCTGTGATTAAAAGCCTGAACTGGGTGACAATTCATTGTTGGGGAAAACTCTAAAATGCCAGTGGTTATTTAAGTATTCCTAAATGGTTTAGGTTCAGACCAGCAGAAGTTCCCAGGAGAGGGCGAAATTAACAAGATGGCTAATGGAGCATTGTCATGCAAAGCCCCTACTTTTGAATGTGCACATGTACATATGATACACATGCACACATACAGAGAACCATCTTCTAGTCTTCTAGTCCAACCCCACCCACCCACCCCCACCCCGCTGATGTAGGAAGCCCTATACTAAGGTGACCAGATTTTAACATTTGTAAAGAGGGACATTGTGGGCGTGGCTTATTTTGTGGGCATGGCTAGCTGGTCATGTGACTGGGTGGGCGTGGCTAGCTGGTCATGTGACTGGGTGGGTGTGGCTAGCTGGTCATGTGACCGGGTGGCCATGGCTATGCGTATAGGGTAAGGTGAACAGATTTTAACATTGGTAAGGACACCATTGTGGGCGTGACTTATTGTGTGGGCGTGGCTTGGAGGCCATGTGACTGGGTGGGCGTGGCTAGCTGGTCATGTGACCGGGTGGCCATGGCTATGTGTATAGGGACTACTCAGAGGGCTGAAAAGTCATTTCTGACAGGTCCTCACACTTTTGACTGGTCCTCACACTTATGACCATCCTCACATTTATGCCCGTGCAGTATTCTTAACAACCATGTCACTCATTTCACAACTGCTTCTCTTCACCATGGTGACAAGATAGGGCAAAAACGTAAAATGTGAGGACAGTCGTAAGTTCGAGGACTGGTCAAAAGTGTGAGGACCAGTCAAAAATAACTTTTTCAGCCCTCTGAGTAGTCCATATGCACAAAAGGACTAACCAGAGGGCTGAAAAAAGTCATTTCTGACAGGTCCTCGCACTTTTGACTGGTCCTCACACTTATGACCATCCTCACATTTATGCCCGTGCAGCATTCTTAACAACCATGTCACTCATTTCACAACTGCTTCTCTTCACCATGATGACAAGATAGGGCAAAAATGTAAAATGTGAGGACAGTCATAAATTCGAGGACTGGTCAAAAGTGTGAGGACCAGTCAAAAATAACTTTTTCAGCCCTCTGAGTAGTGCATATGCATTAAAGGATACAGCAATAGAGAGGGATGAAGGAATGGAAATTAGAGTAGGAGTGAGGGTAAGAGAGGGAGGAAGAGAGGAGGAGAAGGAGAAAGGAAGAGGAAGTAGGGAGGAGAAAAAGAGGGTGGGGGGAAGAGAAAGTAAGAAGGAAAGAAAAGAGAGTGGTGGTAGGTTTGAGGAGAAAGATTGCTGTACAATAAAAAAGATGAAAGGGAAGAAAGCCAACCCCAAGCAAATATAAAGATATTAAGATTAAGAATGAATTGTTAAACTTTAAAGAATAAAAGAGAACAAATATGAATAAATAGCAATAATTAGAAACACACATACAAACATGCAATGTATTTTCTTTGAACAGAATATTTGGCTGGTTCACAAATTTAAACAGCGTTTAGTCATTTCAATTAAATTTACAATTTCTATATTTCCTTTTTGCCATATTTATTCCTCATCTATTTTTTTAAAAAAACAATATTACCCTTCATCCTCATCTCTAATCTTAATCAAATTCAATTTTTCCCTTCTATTCTATATTATACCCCTTCCCATTGTCATCTATTTTTATATCCATCCTCACATTGGTTAATTATGTAATTATGTAATACAATTGTTTAATACAAATTCAACATTTTAATATGCATCAATTAGTTATATAACTATCTTTTTTGTATATTAATCAATATGAATATGAATATTCCAATTATTTCCATGCAATCCAATTTCTTACAAATCAATTAATTATATTTACCAATAATAATAAACCAAATAATTTCCCCCATATATTCCTCCAAACCACAACTTAACCATTTCTGCTTTCAACACAATATACAATTATTAATAGTATCTCAATTATTACAATTCCCTAGTTAAATAGAGCTTTTTTTCTTTTGTGTTTTAAAATCTTGAACTCTCCTCTTTTGCCCAAAATTTCCCATTGTTTGCAGTTTTGTACCTACCTTTTTTGGTGAGGAAAAAGAAAAAGAAAAAGAAAGAAATCTCTCTCTGCCTCATTTTGTCATGTTGCAGGTTTAGTTTCGCTTTCGCCTTTGTTTTCAGTATAGCTGGGGGGGGGGGGAAATCTGCTCCAGGAACTTTTTGCAGCTTTTTGCAGCTAATTAACCTAGCGGAAGCTGTTAACAGGGGCTGTTTTTTCTATTTTTGCAGGCATGGGTCTATTCATTTTTTTTTTAACACTGATCAGCTGTAGGTCGGCCCTTTGAAGCCCCGCGGCAAGAGTTTAAAGAGTTTTTCCCTCTAGCCATCAGCGGGGATTCAGGAGGCAGAATGAAAAATCGGGACTTTTTTAAAACGCCGCGGGACGCAGCACAAATTGCTCAAAAGCGGGACTGTCCCGCCAAAAGCGGGACGTCTGGTCACCTTACTCTATACCCATGATGGCGAACCTATGGCACGCGTGCCACAGGTGCCACGTGGAGCCATATCGGTGGGCACACGAACTTAGCTCTGGCATGGGCCCACCCGAAGTAGGGAAACAGGCTGTTTCCGGCTTCCGGAGGGCCGGGCGGGGAAGGCCCGTTTTTTGCTCTCTCCAGACTCCTAGAAAGGCTCTGGAGCCTGGGGAGAGCAAAAAACGGGCCTTCCAGTCCCACCAGAAGTTGGGCCATTTCCGGCCTCCAGAGGGCCTCCAGGGGTGGTGGGGAAGGCCGTTTTCGCCTTCCCAAGGCTCCTAGAAAGGCTCTGGAGCCTGGGGAGGGTGAAAAACGGGCCCACCATGCCAAAAGCGGGGAGAGAGCAGGGTGGTGCATGCACATGCGGGGACGCATAGAATTATGGGTGTGAGCCCACATGCACGCTGCCCCCCGCGCTACTCCTGCTTTTGGCATGCAATGGCAAAAAGGTTAGCCATCTCTGCCCTATACCATTTCAGACAAGCTGTTGTCCAATCTCTTCTTAAAACCTCCAATGTTGGAGCACGCACAATTTCTGGAGGCAATTCATCCCACTGATTAATTATTCTCACTGTCAGGAAATTTCTCCTTAGTTCAAGGTTGCTTCACTCCTTGATTAGTTTCCATCCATTGCTTGTTGTCCTGCCTTCAGGTGCTTTTGAGAATAGGTTGTCACTAACATCCCTTTTCTTTGTGGCAGCCCCTTAGCATAGATTCATGCTCAGCCTTCTCGACCTAGCCTAGCTCTTTGCAAAGTACCTGTAATGATCTGTGGAATGATCTTGGTGACAGAAGGAAGAGCTGCAGCCTAGACAACGATCACGTAAAAGGTATTTCAGTCCAAAGGACTGAAAAGGACAGTGGGAAGCTTGTCAGAAGGGCTCTCTCTAGTTTTCTGGAAAGTAAAAGTAAAGAAAGAAAAAAGTGCAAGATTCGGTTACAATAAAGGTAATGTCTATCATTTTATGTTCAAAGTCATGATTTGTGCTTCTTGCCTGGACTACTTCAAAAGGCTGGCGGTACCTTTTTTCCCTTGTTTCTTTTAATTGCTGTTTATGTTTCCATTTTTATTTATTGTAAACCATTGAAAAGAATCGGGTAGTCTGTGGAATCACAAGTTAAATATATGAATACATTAATGGAAGAATCGTTTAAAAAATGAGTTTTGCCATTTTAAAAAAATGTTACACAACGATGAGGCAGAAACGGAAAAGATGGATTTATGACTGAATCTGAAATACCGTATTTTCCGGCGTATAAGACGACTGGGCGTATAAGACAACCCCCAACTTTTCCTGTTAAAATATAGGGTTTGGGGTATACTCGCCATATAAGACTACCCCTCTTCCAATGCACACCAAATAAAAATTAAAAAACATCAACTGGCTCACCTACAATGTAAAAGCAGCTGTGCTAGTCCCAAAATGGCCCTGCGACAAGCAGGAACCTCACACAGCCACAAAAAGCCCCCCAAAAAACTTTCACACTCTACACACACACAACACAACTGGCTCACCCACAATGTAAAAGCAGCTGTGCTAGACCCAAAATGGCCCCTGCAACAAGCAGGAACCTCACACAGCCACAAAAAGCCCCCCCCAAAAAAACTTTCACACTCTAAACACACACAACACAACTGGCTCACCCACAATGTAAAAGCAGCTGTGCTAGACCCGAAATGGCCCCTGCAACAAGCAGGAACCTCACACAGCCAGAAAAAGTCCAAAAAACCAACTTTCACACTTTACACACACAAAATTCCACATACAGCTTTGTGAGATTTTGTGTGTTTATGTAGTTAGAGTGAAACACTACAGAAACACACTAAATTTCAGAAAGCTGCACAAATATTATTTTATTTTATTTTATTTTTATTTTTATATGAAAGCTAAATTTAAAACTTCCTAAACTTTAAATGGCTAGGTCTAAAAAAGAACAACTAAAAAAACCCCAATTGACTATTTTTTTAAAGCTCCCAAAGGGGAAAAAAACTTACCCAATAGAACAGGGGTCTCCAACCTTGGCAACTTTAAGACTTGTAGACTTCAACTCCCAGAATTCCTCAGCCAGCTTTGCTTTGCTGGCTGAGGAATTCTGGGAGTTGAAGTCCACAACTCCCTGCTTGCTTGATTGCAGGCAGGGACTTGGTTGCTGATGGAATAGATTCAGGCAAGCGAAGGAAGGCAAGCGTTGCGACTAGCAGCTGAGGTAAGCAAGCTGGAGGGGGAAAACTTTTTTCCTTTTACATGGTTTCTGGCGATCCCAGCTGAGTTGCAGGGAACTCAGCTGGGATCGTCAGAGCTGGGATCAACCGTCAGAGCTGGGACCGTCAGAGCCATGGTTCTGGCGATCCCAGCTGAGTTGCAGGGAACTCAGCTGGGATCGCCAGAGCCATTTAAGGCTCGTCAGAGTCTTTCGGGCTGGTCTGCCTGGTTACAGGAGAATGACACCCGGCGTATAAGACGACCCCCGACTTTTGAGAAGATTTTCATGTGTTAAAAAGTCGTCTTATACGCCGGAAAATACGGTAGATTGATTCTTATCCCAGCTTGAATAAAATGGAAATAAGGAGGTTTATACTGTCACTCAATCTCTCATTTCTTGTGGCTGTTTCCTACATACTTACATTTCGTTGGTTTTTTTTTTAAAAAAAACCTGTATAGCACAGTTCTTAATCTAACACTTAATAGTCAGTCTAATAAATCTTTTTTTATTTAGATGGATACACCATCTAAGATCTGCAGTGTTCATCTTTAAACTTGCTGGAAACATTTGCTGTTGTTTTTTAAACTTTCATCATATTCTTGGTTATTGAAAACAACCTAACTTTGCCATATCATAATTTTTCTATTATAGATATTTATTGGCTTTACAAGACCATGCATTCCTTTAAAGTTACAGTCTTCCTTACAGTTTCAACTGATTTAAACTCATGGCTTCTTGCTTCTTCAGCTGATAGTGTGAAACATTTGGTGCCTCACTTCTTTTTGACATCTTTGTAAATATTTCAGAACTGTCAACATATTTCCCCCATGCTCATCTGTTCCCGAGATGAAGCATATCAAAGCGCGATTTGTCTTTTAACCCTTTCATAACCCTCGGAAAACTCTCTCTTATATCCTTTCCAACCTGTCAATATTTGTTGTTAAATCCCAAGTCCCAACAGACATAACAATTGCAGGGATTTTTTAAAAAACAATTAAAAACAAATACGGTGTAGAAGCCAGGATCAAAGATTTCAGCATTTCAAAAGAGAGTGTGGCAGAGCAAGCCATAGGTATCTTGATCATAGCCTTGTTGAAAAAGGACTGTATTTCAACAGCCAGCAAGCAAACAAGGTTGGTACTGAAGCTGATTGAACTGTCCTAAAAGAGAAGTGAGTGGCAGAATTAATTGGGAGATTTTATGACAGCAAAACCTGGAAGGCTTGAACTAATGATCTTCTATATACAAGAGGTATAATTTTGCTGCCTAAGGAATAACGAATTGTCAGAGTATATACATAGACTGGAATAGATCAGCCAATGGGAAGGCATGGTAATAGGCTCAGCCAATGAGGCTTATTTGGAAATAGAAACTTAAGGAAGAAGTCTGGGCATGGCTTAGGCAACTGAGTCTGTACAGAAGCTCTACAAGTCTGGACTTGCCTCTCTGCTGTACTGAAACCAGTGTGTGTGAACTTGTCTGCTCTGCTGAAATGAAACTAACTGTTCTCTCCTGCCTTGTGTTCTGCCTGTAACTTCTCTTAAGTTGGAAGAATCAACTATTGGTATTGTAAATATTTCATCTGTTATTATGTATATAAAGAAGTTAATGAATTCAGCTGAATCAGTTATCTGTGTGTGCTTCTGGATTTGATTTTTGCAAGAAACTCTGATACAAATGTCAGCCATTAAAGATCACGCCCATGTGTGAAAGTCCAATTAAATTGCTAATCATACCTATGGATCAGATTCTTCTCAAGTAATGATTAACACCTGCTTGAGGTTAGATAAGGGTTAATGGAATTCAAGGGAGGTTGAATGGCTACGTAGGGATTCTAGGCTGATTCCTGTTTTAACTCCATCACCACCCCCAGGTTTTGCCACTCTTTTTCCTACAATAATTCCATGAAAATGGGTCCAGGGAATATGAGTGCAGGGAAGCCTGATGGGAGAGCATTCAGGAGCCGCCATTGTCTGTTGTCATAGAACAATGCACGTGTGCATACACACTCACAGAAACACACTTGTAATTTTTTGCTAGAATCTTGAATGAATAGCTCCTTAAAGGGAGAATATAATAAAATATAAATCACCTGCACACACCTGATCGTAGTACTTAAAAAAAATCCCTGCTTAGAGCATCAATGTGCTGTATCTGCTCAAATGTTTGAAGCAACAGTTTTGAAGGCCTTCCCATATCTTCTGAGCATGTGTGTGCATGAATAAAAAATCTTTAGCCTAATATCAAATTAAAGAATACAATGTGGCTTTATTATTGCAAGTATGAAGGTCGCTCTCAGCAATGGAAGGTTATTGGATTATTCAGGATCAGTTCTTCGCTGTCAGCCCAACTATCTTTAATAGGATTGTTAAGGGGGAAAATTGGAGAAGGGAACCATAGCTTGTTAATTCCATTGAGTTAAAATTTAATAATTTAACAGAATAACATAGGTGAAAGAGACCTTGGAGATCTTCTAGTCCAATTCCCTGCCCAGGCAGGAGACCCTATATTATTTCAGACAAATGGTTGTCCAATCTTTTCTTTAAAATCTCCAATTATGGAGCATTCACGACTTCTGGAGGCAAGACATTTTACCGATTAATTGTTCTAACAGTCAGAAAATGTATCCTTAGTTCTAGAATGGTCCTCTCCTTGATAGGCTTTCATCCATTGCTTCTTGTTCTGCTTTTAGGTGTTTTGGAGAATAAGTTAACCCTCTCTTCTTTGTGGCAGCCCCTTAGATATTAGAAAACTGGTATCATGTCACTCCTAGTCCTCCTTTTCGTTAAACTAGACAAACCCAATTCCTGCAACCATTCTTCCAATGTTTTAGCCTCCAGTTTCCTAATCATCTTTTGCTCTCCTCTGTACTCTTTTTAGAGTTTCAATCTTTAGCCAAAACTGGATGCAATGGTCTGAGTGTGGCCTTATCAAGGCATTATAAACAGCACTAACACTTTGCATGGTCTTGATTCTATCTCTCTGTTAATACACCTATGTAGGAAGTTAGCACCCACCCCTCTCCTAGAAAAATGAAATATTCTAGGAAATATTAAAAAGGCAGAATATTATACCTTCCTGGATGAGAAAAGGAGAAACATGCTCTTGGAAAGCATCCCCCACCTTTATTAATAGCCCCAGAAAGACAAAATACATCTTATCTACAACACAAAAGACCTTCAGCTCCAATAGAATAGAATAAAATAGAATTCTTTATTGGCCAAGTGTGATTGGACACACAAGGAATTTGTCTTGGTGCATACGCTCTCAGTGATGGAATTAAGACATGGCCCTGAGGACATGATAGGATTAGCCCTCTATGCATCTCACCACGTGGCACCTGGGAAGATTACATCACCCAGCAAGGCCAACCAAGCTTGGGACTCAGGACAGCCTACAGAATTGCCCTTGCATGGCCCCATGAGAGTTCTGACAACCAATCAGAATACAAGCTCAAATTCAAAGCCCAACAGAGGGCATAAAACCAAGGCACTCTCAGCATCTCTGCCCTTTTCTGCTCAGGAATTCAAGCCATGTGATCTTGTTCATCAATAAACCTTCTTTCCAAGCAACTTCCATGAATCCAGTGTCTTTTTCCCCACTTGGAACTGAACACAGATGAACATTTCTTCCAACGCCTACAAGGAGGATTAGTCTATTAAGTGTTTCTCAACCTTGGCAACTTCAAAACACATGGAATCCAACTCACAGAATTCCCCAACCAGCACAGCCAAGGTTGAGAAATACAGGATCCACAGGTTGCAAGACAAAGCTGGCAGCTTTCATCCATTGCTGTGGGGTGCAAATGGGAAGGACAGAAGACCATAGGAGTAAGGATTCCATTTTTGATACTATTTATTCCTACTGAATCTGTTTTCGCACGTATTCCTTTCCAGACGTCAGCTTCTCCGAGAGCTACATGTGATTTTGACAGTGATGATACATTCTCATTCTTCCCAAATTTATTCCCATGGCCCTATGGCAACGAAAACTTCAGAGCCATCGTTTATTTGTTTCTTATGGAGCAGCAGCCCCAGCAAAGATATAAATATGCAAAGAGTACCTCATTTCAGAGTCACTGGATAGCTAACAGATTGGCAATTGAACACGAAGCTTTTTCTTACCCAAAGAAAGTGCCCTTCTGGGTACAAATGGCACCATCTGGCTTGAAATAACACCTGACTTGGAAGACGGAGAAGCAAGGGAATAATACGGAAGGAACTTACCTTAGTTTGCATACAGCAATAGTTAGTGTGTTGTAGTGAGCCTTCTGAGATCTTCATTAGCATATATCCTTCATTATGGTGCTGTTAATAGCCTTCCCATCTCCTCTCCGAACACCTTGCCTTTATGCACCTCAAAGAACAACTAGTGAAACCGGGTCCCTAATGTATGTTTTATAGGCAGGGATTGCTTTAAAAAAAATGCAACACTGCCGTATTGTGCCATGGTGGTGTGGTGGTTAGAATGCAGTATTGCAGGCTAATTCTGCTGACTGCCGACTGCCAACAGTTCAGCAGTTCAGTTCTCACCAGATCAGGTTGACTAAGTCTTCAACCCTTCCGAGGTTGATAAAATGAGGATCCAGATTGTAAGGAGCAATATGCTGACTCTGTAAACCGCTTAGAGAGGGATGTAAAGCACTGTAAAGTGGTGTATAAGTCTAACTGCTAAGTATTGTCTTTGGCAATGTTTCTCAACCTTAACAACTTTAAGATATGTGGACTTCAATTCCCAGAATTCCCTAGCCAGCTGGGAATCCTCTCCCATGGCCACATATCTTAAAGCTGCTAAGGTTAAGAAACCCTGGTTTAGGTCATTAAAAAGTTAACTCAGTATTCAGGTTTGCCTGCCAGTTATGAAATTTTTGCTCTGTAATTTAGCATGAGAGTTCCTTGACTTGAGAGACCCAAAAGAACAGAGGGTGTTTAGGAAGATATTGTAAGTTTTAAATTCCTAAGAGAGAAGACAGGTTTTTTTATTTATTTTTAACAAATCTTCAGTAAAAGCTAAGTCATCAACCACACAGAGAAAAGTTGAATTACAAAATGATATTTAAAATTTACTGCAGATTTAGAGTTTAGATATATTTAATCCATGATTTTATTTGAAAAGCTTTACGTTTACGATCAGAGAACTAAGTCAATTTTTTTTTCCTGGCTACCCAGAAAGCATGGAAATTAGACATCTACCCCCTTTATATGAAACTTGAACCCCTCCATCCCCCATATAATTTTTAATCTTCACAAAATTAAAATATTTCTATCTTAATATAATACTATCAATGAAAAACTATTTGATACTTCCTAGTTTGATATTTGTTCTGCACATAATCTATCCACTTTTTCCATTCCCATTCATAAGTCTCTTGTGAACAATCTTTTAGGTATGCTGAGATCTTCGCCATCTCTGCAAAACTGGCCATCTTCAAAGTCCATTCCTCGATAGTGGGCAAAGCTTCATTTTTCCAGTATTTACCTATCAATAATCTCGCTGCTGTTATCATATACAATATCAACTTAGTTTCACCCAGTGTAAAACCCAATAAAAACAATTGTGGAGAAAATTGAATTTTTTTCTTCAAAACATTCTGCATAACCCACCAAATTTTTATCCAAAAAGCCTTAGCTTTCTTACAAGTCCACCAAACATGATAATATGTAGCATCTAAACAATCACCGCTCCAACATTTTGACTGAACATTAGGGTACATACACGACAATTTCTTGGGATCTAAATGCCATCTATAAAACATTTTGTAGAAATTTTCCCTCAAGTTCTGTGATTGTGTGAATTTAACGTTCTGGACCCAAATTTTTTCCCATGTTTCCAACATCACTGGTTCTTCAAAATTTTGTGCCCACTTAATCATACCATCTTGAACCAATTCAGTTTCTGAATCCCTTTCTAACAAAACACTGTAAAGCCTTTTAATGTGCATTGGACCTTTCTCTTTTATATGTCTAACCAATTCTTCCTCATGCAACATAATACCAGTTTTTTGGTCCTCTTTCCATCTCAATTGAAGTTGATTATACTGTAACCAAGTTAAGTTAATACCTTCGTCCAACAATGTCTCTAATGTCTTCAGTTGCCATCTGCCCGCATCTGTAAAAAGAACCTCTTTATATAAACCCCCCCCCCGAGTGATATTATATTTGTATTCCACATAATATGACCAAGATCCAGCCATAGCGGTATTTTATAATCCCATTTGAATCGATGCTTCTTCCAAACTCTCATCAAGGAGTCTCTAAATATATGGCTTTTGAATACTTTATCCACTTTATTTTCATAAAATAAGTAGGCATGCCATCCAAATTCGAGATCAAAACTTTCTATATTCAATATTCCAGTCTTTTTCCTTCCGAACCAGTCACTTGCTTGAGATAGAGCTGCTGCTTCATAATATAACTGTAGGTTTGGAAGTTTAAGACCTCCCCATTCTGGAACATCTTGCATAATTTTCAATTTCACTCTCGGTTTTTTCTCGTTCCAGACAAACTTATTCACTCCACTTTGCCACTCTTTCAATTGTTTATCACTTTTAAGCACCGGAATCATTTGAAACAAAAAAAGAAATCTTGGCAAAATGTTCATCTTAACTGCTGCTATTCTTCCAAGTAAAGACAGCTGCAGTTTTTTCCAAGTCTCCATATCTTTCTGCACCTCTCGCCACAACACCTCATAATTATTTTGAAACAGTTTCATATTTGATTCTGCAACCTGAACTCCTAGATATTTTACCTTTGGTACAATCTCAAAACCTGCCCTCCTTTCGAGTTCGTGTTTACGATCTTGTGTCATATTTTTAACTATCATCTTAGTTTTTTTCTGGTTCAATCTAAAACCTGATACTGTGCCGTAGTCTTGTATAATGTCTTTCATCTGGATTATTGATTCCATCGGCTGTGTTAGGGTAACAACCAGATTGTCTGCAAATGCCTTTATTCTGTAGTCCTCTTGCCTTATCACTATACCTTTCAAGATATTAGAGTCCCGTATTGTATTCAACAAGACTTCTAGTGTTAAAATAAATAACAATGGGGATAACGGACAACCTTGTCTTGTTCCTTTTTCAATATTATAATCTGT
The DNA here is from genome assembly GCA_022577455.1 of Arizona elegans. Taxonomy (NCBI): domain Eukaryota; kingdom Metazoa; phylum Chordata; class Lepidosauria; order Squamata; family Colubridae; genus Arizona; species Arizona elegans. The sequence continues at coordinate 97,023,275 of JAKOOJ010000006.1, read as the reverse complement.
TGTCAAACTTCCATTAATAATAATCTGTGCCTTTTGCTCTTGGTAAATTGCTGAAACCGCCTGTATAAATTGATCCCCAAAGTCCATCTTTTTTAAAGTCTTTAGTAGAAAATTCCAGTCCACTCTATCAAAGGCCTTCTCCGCATCCAGAAAGACCAGAACTGCAGGGATCTGTTTATTCTTCTCAAGATATTCCAACAAATCTATAACTTGCCTTACATTGTCCTTCATATATCTGCCCTCAATAAATCCCGCTTGATCATCGTGAATCACCTCTTGGATTACTGGCATCAACCTCTTGGTTAGTACTTTTGCGTAAATTTTATAATCATTATTCAGAAGAGATATTGGTCTATAATTCTCCGGTTTTTTAGGACTTACTTGCTCTTTTGGTATCAAAGAAATGTAAGCTGTTTTCCATGATGGGGGTATTTTACCCCCTTGTTGTATGTCACAAAATAAGTCTCTAAGTTGTTCCACCATTTCTGCTTGCAAAGTTTTATAATACACTGCAGTCAAACCATCCGTTCCAGGAGCTTTAGCTGTTTTTAATTGTATGATTGCTGCAATTATCTCCTCAACTGTTATAGGATGATTCATTCTTTCCTTTTGTTGGTTAGTAATTTTTGTGACTCTTTTATTTTCTAAATATTTTTCTATAAGTCCATTCTGGATATCATTTTTAGCATATAATTTGGTATAATAATCTACAAAAGCTTCTTTAATTAATTTTTGTTGAAAAATTTATTTCCCTCCAATATCAATACTATCAATAGTCCGTATGCTCTGCTTCTTTCTTAATGTATAGGCCAACCATCTGCCCGGTTTATTGGCATTACAAAATGTATTATGCTTTGCATATTGTAAGTTTGTTGCAGTTTGTTCCGCCATAAGCATTTGAAATTGATCTTTCAAAAGTTTTATAGCACCATGTATTTTTTCATCTGTTGGATTTTTAATAAGTAACTGTTCTTTATTCTTTATTTCTGCTTCCAATTCTGATCTTTTCTTTTGTCGATTGAGTTTATGTTTAGAATTCATATAAATGAGTACCCCTCTCATATACGCTTTACTCGCATCCCACACAATTTCAATTGGGGTACCCTTATTCAAATTTATTTCAAAAAATTCTTTCATCTGCTTTTTAAGTTCTATTATATTTTTTTCATATCTAAACAAGTTTTCATTTAATCTCCATGATCTCCTCTCAATCTTTCCCATCTCAATTTCTATCCATACTGGGCTGTGGTCAGTCAAGGTTCTTGGAAAAATCGGGAGTATTTTCTGTGGAAGTCCGGGGGGAGGGGAGGGGGGGTTAGGGAGGGTTAGGTTGGGGAGTTTGGGGTGGGCTGGGGGCGGGGGGGGGGAAATGGGGTGAAAATGTAATTGTAAAACTTTTGCAATAAAAAAAAAGAAATTAGACATCTACTGTACATCACATAAGCACTAACAGTAAAAAAAAATTGGCCAAGCCGTTGTTGCTTTTTTTAATCTCTTCTTGAAAATTAGGTCCCACATATCTACACTTTTCATTCAACTTTAGACTGAAGGGAAGAATCCACACAGAAAATCAAGAAGCAGAGGTGCTCACAACATTTCCTTGTTAATACATTTGTCCCTGACACATCCATAAAATGCCCAAAGGTGCTTTTTTCAAGAGGCAATTGGACTTTGAGGTTTTTCTTTGAAGTCATTTCACTTCTTATCCAAGAAGCTTCTTCAGCTCTGACTGGATGGTGGGGAATGGAAGAATTATACCTCTTGCAGACAGCTGGACATTTGCATCCTTTTTGAGGGTCATTGAGGCACTTGGAGGATTATCTGTATCATCAGGGTCACCTGAGTAGTGCAAATTGGTGTGGAGCCTTCTTCGAACTGTTGAAAGAACTCTGTTGTAGACTGGCGATAGATGATGTCATATCCCTCCCCCTCTGTTGAGAGATCTCCAATCTACAACTGAGTCCTTTCGACAGTTCCAAGAAGGCTCACACCCATTTGCACCAGTCAGATGACCCTGATGACACAAATAAACTTCCAGTTGACCTTAACGACTCACTAAAATAATGAAAATGACCAGCTATCTGCCAGGAGTATAAATCCTTCCATTCCTCACCAACCAGTCAGAGCTGAAGAAGCTTCTTGGATGAGAAGTGAAACCTCTTCAAAGAAAAACCTGAAAGTCCAGTTGCCTCTTGAAAAAAGCATCTTTGGGACAACCATGACCTGGATGAATGAGAATCTCCATAGTCATCCATAAAATGCATTTCTGTCCTCAGCCACAGAACTAGTGTAAGGAATGTCCAGACTACATTCTACAGGGATATCATCTTCACTAATTGCTTTTATTTAGGTAAAGTATTTTTAATATCTTTATACTCAAAGTTTAAATTTGTTTTAAATTGATTGGGGTTTTAATCTGTCTGGGCCAAACTATTTAATTCGATTTTATTTCTGCTTTTTAAATATTATATGTATGTATTTTATTGTTGGCTGTTCACCGCCCTGAGTCCTTCGGGAGTAGGGTGGTATACAAATCAAATAAAAGTAAAAGTATTTATATACCAGCTTCTTATTTTAAGACTCACAAAGAAATGAATAATAACAAAATACAAGTATAGGATAAAAACAGAATAAGAAGTCCAAAGTAAGTTGTTAAACTTCTGTGCGGATAGTCTTGATTTATAACCACAACTGAGACCAGAATTTCCATTGATGAACAAGGTGGTTGTTAAGTGAGTCACACTCAATTTTATAAAAATTTTGCCATGGTTGTTAAGTGAATCACTGTGGTTGCTAAGTGAATTGTGCTGTTGTTAAGTGAATCGGGCTTGCCCCATTGACTTTCCTTTCAGATGCTGGCTGGAAAGGTGGCAAATGGCAATCACATGATGGCCATAAGTGCGAGGACTGGTCATAAATCACTTTTTCAGTGCCACCGTGTAGCAAATTGTTGTAAATCAAGAACTACCTGTACTGTAAAATACATGAGCACCGGAGGCCTAGCATTTTACAGATTGCAAGTCTATTCACAGGCAGGATCCAACTCAGAAAATGCCACAACCAGCAATCTGGAAGTCATTGGAGAGCATAGGAACTGCAGGTGACTAAGAGACAGGTGTCATCCAAGACACCTGCTCCTTTTAAGGGGTCTACTAGGCCAATGATGGCGAACCTTTGGCACAGGTGCCACAGGTGGCACACGGAGCTGTATCAGTGGGCACATGAGCGTTGCCATAGCTCAGCTCCAGCACGCATGTATGTGCTGGCCAGCTGATTTTTGGGCCTTTCGGTCCAACGGAAGTTGGGAAATGGGCTGTTTCCAGCCTCCGGAGGGCCTCTGGGGGTGGGGGGAAGGCCGTTTTCACCCTTCCAAGGCTCCTAGAAAGCTTCTGGAGCCTGGGGAGGGTGAAAAATGGGCCTACTGTGCCATCACCTGCTATAAGCGGGGGGGCACACATGCGCAGGGGCGGGGTGCATTTATTTATTTATTTATTTATTTATATATTTATTTATTTATTTATTTATTTATTTATTTATTAAGCTTATATGCCGCCCTCTCTCCAGAAATGACTCAGGGTGGCTCACAGCAATAAAAACAGATAAAATCAATATTAAGTGTTAAAAACCATTAAAACTCCCCTTAAAAACCCCTTCAGTCCAATCCGGCCTGGCGAAATAACCATGTCTTAAGGTCACGGCGGAAAGAACGCAGGTCAGGGGCCACCCGGAGCTCCAGGGGGAGTTGATTCCATAAGATAGGTGTGCCCACAGAGAAAGCCCGTTCCCTAGAAGTCGCCAGACGACACTGCCTGGCCGACAGCACTCCAAGGAGGCCCTCCCTGTGGGAACGCACCAGGCGATGGGGAGCTGTCGCTGGCCGCAGATGGTCCGTCAGATACCCCGGGCCTAGGCCATGTAGGGCTTTATAGGTAATAACCAGCACCTTGAATCTCACCCGGAGGGCAACCGGTAGCCAATGCAGGTTGCGCAGGAGGGGTGTAACATGAGAGTGTCGGGACACTTCCATCACTACCTGTGCGGCTGCATTCTGCACCACCTGAAGCCTCCGAGTGGTCTTCATGGGCAGCCCCATGTAGAGAGCATTGCAGTAGTCGATTATGGGTGTGGGCACACACGTGGATGACCTCATCATGCTCCCCCCGCTTTTAGCACGCGACGGCAAAAAGGTTAGCCATCACTGTACTAGGCTGTAAGCACAGGTGGGTTCTACTTATCGTTACTACCGGTTCGCAACAGGGCTGCGCTATTATTCTTGCAGACAGCTAACAACCTCCAAGTGGTTCAACGACCCCTAAAAAGGATGCAAATGACCAGCTGTGTGCAAGGAATATAAATCCTTCCATTCCCCACTATCCTGCCAGAGCTAGAGAAGTTTCTTGGATGAGAAGCGAAAAGTCTTCAAAGAAAAAACAAGAAAGCTCAGTTGCCTCCTGAAAAAGCATCTTTGGGGTATTCAATATAGTGCCACCAAGTGGTCAAAAGATGCTATCACAGGTAGACCTCAATTTGCAACACATTCATTTAACAACCATTCTGTATGATGTCCCAAAAGTGCTTTTTTTCAGGAGGCAACTGAATTTTCTTGTTTTTCTTTGAAGTCATTTCACTTCTCATCCAAGAAGCTTCTTCAGCCCTGACTGGATGGTGGGGAATAGAAAGATTTGTAATTTGTAATCCTTCCATTCCCCACCATCCAGTCAGAGCTGAAGAAGCTTCTTGGATCACAAGTGAAACAACTTCAAAGAAAAACAAGAAAGTCCATTTGCCTCCTGAAAAAAAGCACCTTTGGGACAACTACGATCTGGATGACTGAGAATCTCCATAAATATTCAGTATGATGGTGCTGAAAAAAGTAACTTATGAATTGGTCCTCCCGCTTATGATCATGCCAATGTACCCCTAGCCATGTGATTAAAATTCAGACACTTGATAATTGGCATGTATTTATAAATGCTGCAGCATCCTGGGGTCACATAACCACCTTTTGCAAGCTTCTGACAAGCAAAATCAATGAAGAAATACAGATTCACTTAAAAATTGTGTGAGTCACTTAACAACAGCAAAAATGGCATAACATTAGGCGTGATTCACTTTAATGGCCACATTGCTTAGTGATGAAAGTTCTGTTCCCAATTGTGGTCATAAATCAAGGATTGCCTCTGTATGTACAAAATGTTGGGGCTTTGAGTGTGTGATTGTGCCTAAGTTCTTGGGAATGCCTTTGCTACTTATATGGCACCCTGCAACAGGAAACACTTTTATCCATTTGCCTTCTGAAAGTGGACATTTTGTGACTGGCGTGGCTTGGTGGGCATGGTGTGGCATGGTGGGCGTGGCGTGGCGGGCGTGGCAGGGGAAGGATATTGCAAAATCTCCATTCCCACCCCACTCCAGGAGAAGGATACTGCAAAATCCCCATTCCCTCCCCACTCTGGCCCCAGCCAGAAGTGGTATTTGCCGATTCTCCAAACTACTCAAAATTTCCGCTACCGGTTCTCCAGAACCTGTCAGAACCTGCTGGATTTCACCCCGGATGTAGAATAAACATGGTTGGAAGGGACCTTGGAGGTCTTTGAGTCCATCCCTCTAGTAAAAGGAGACTTTTACTAACACAGGGGTGGCTGGGATTTTGGCCTTCATTCAAGCCAGTCTTTATGGATGTTTCTCAATCTCAGTGACTTTAAGACACATGGACATGCTGGCTGGGGAATTCTGGGAGTTGACATCAATGTATCTTAAAATCACTGAGGCAGAGAAATCCTGCTTTATGTTAAATAGAAGATAAGAATAGAAGTTAATTGGAGGTAAGAATCATTTACACTCAGTTACGAAAAGGATGAAGCTGGTCACTCTGGTTTTATATCTGTGGATTTTAGGCCAATTTGGATTTATCAAGTCATATTATTACTGGAATTTGGAAGAGGGGGGTGAACACAGGAGTAGTTTACCACTGCCTTCTGCTGTACAAGATGACATGATTCTCTTGCCAATCACTAAAGCATGGGTGTCAAACTCAATTTCTTTAAGGGCCACATCAGGGTTGTGTTTGACTTCGAGGGGGTGGGGGGGACATGGCCAGGGTGGGTGTGGCCAGTTTGACATCACTCGTGTCAGGGGTGTCTATGGTGGCCCGAGGGCTCTGCCAGAAAAAACAGTCCTCGTGAGCTTCATTTTTGGCTGGGACAACCTCCTGCAACCCTCTGCCAGCTAAAAAGGAGCTCCGTTTTTGCTGGCAGAGGTACTGCGGGCTGGTCCTTTGCTGTTTCCAGGGCAGCCCCACGGGCCAGATCTAAGTACCACATGGCCCGGATCCGGCCCACACCCTTGACTTTGACACTCTGCACCAGGGGTGAAATCTAAAATTTGTTACTACCGGTTCTGTGGGCGTGGCTTGGTGGGAGGGGGGGTAATGTGACTGGGTGGGGATGGCCAATTTTTTTTTTTAACTTTTAAAACCATTTTTTTCTACAATCTCTTCGGTGAAGAGGTTGTTAAAAAATGCTTTCAAAAGGCTCTGACGATCCCAGCTGAGTTGCCTGATCGGCAGAGACTTTTTTTCTTTTAAATGCCTCTGATGATCAAGCAACTGGTTCTCCAAACCACCCGCCTCCATCGCTACCAGATCTAGTGATCCGGTCCGAACTGGGAGCATTTCACCCCTGCCCTGCACTAAAGTGATCTGTCTCCAGCTCCTATACCCCTGCTGCGCAATACAGGAGTCTGTTTACTTTAAATGGGCAGCTGGGATGACCTTCATCTCTCGGATGACCTTGCTTAGAATATATATTCCAACTTTATGGCCCATGATCAATCCATCATTACTGGCTTCTACCATTTTCAGCTGAAAGTATTGATCGGGCTTTAAATATTTTTGAGCAGCCTCAACATTGTTAGTATTAATCTGACATTCACTCATAGCATTGTCAATTTTATTGCTTTACGTTTTTTATTGTTTACAGTGAACAACCCTGATTAAGCCTTAAAAATCAATGTAGGATGGCCGGATCTGAGCTGCAAAATTGTGGATGTGCAGTAAATGGTAAGAAAGAGATACTGAAAACTAATTCTTTACTGTCATCTAGTGGTCCTCTGAATTCTTGTACCCACGTTTAATAACCCTAATAATTTTCCTCTTGAGCAGTGGAAAATCAAGGCCCTTGAGTCTTAATTTAGGCAGATTTCATTAAAAAATCATTTTTTACACAATATTACATAAATATATATATATATATATATATATATATATATATATATATATATATATATATATATATATATATATATATATATATATATATATAAACACTGATTATCAGCAGAGGAAAAAAGGTATTCAATCCAGTTACATCAGGCAATAATATTATTGCTGAAATATGTATTTTAAACAGTATTTTAAAGGATGCCACATAAATTTTAAAAAAAATTAAAAAATCATAGCCTCTGTTTTATGAAGCAGTACAGATCCCCAATTTCTGTTAAGCAAGGACATTGGTAAGTGAGTTGTGCCTCATTTTATGACCATGTTTGCCACTGTTGTTAAGAGAATCAGTGCAATTGTTAACTGAATGACACAGTGATTAAACAAATCCAGCTTCCCCCATTTATTTGGCTTGTCAGAAACTGACAGGGAAGGTCACAATTGGTGAACACCTGATCCCATGTCCCGTCCCCCCCAACCATTGAAAATATATTCTGCTATATCCTATCAATTTTGATTGTGTGACTATGAGGCTCCTGCAAAGGTCATAAGTACAAGGACTGGTCATAAATCACTTTTATCAGTGTTATAGTAACTTCAGAAGATCACTAAACAAATGGTTGTAAATTGAGGACTACCGGTATGTAGTAAACTTTCAGCTTCCTTCTTCTGAATGCATGTTTAAATTCTCTCAGTTTAAGATGGACATTCACTTAGCTTTCATGTAAAGGTAAAGGTTCCCCCGCACATGCGTGCTAGTCATTTCCGGATCTAGGGGCGGTGCAGGTGCTCATCTCTGTTTCTAAGATGAAGAGCCAGCGCTGTCTGAAAACATCTCTGTGGTTATGTGGCGAGCTTGAATCGACGCTGAAGGCGCCCGAAGCGCTGTTACCTTCCCACCAAAGTGGTCCCTATTTTTCTATTTGCATTTATTACGTGCTTTCCAACTGCTAGGTTGGCAGAAGCTGGGACAAGTAACGGGAGCTCACTCCGTTTCATGGCACTAGGGATTCAAACCGCTGAACTGCCGACTTTCTGATTGACAAGCTCAGCATCTTACCCACTGAGCCACCATGTAGGGCATGCCAAATTTTTCTTCTTTTTTTTTGTTTTAAAAAACAAACTTTATTAGATTTTTAAAAATTAAAATTGTATAAAACATTCACAACCTTAAAATACAATCAACAGTATCAACAAACAACAAACAAACTAAGTATATATGATGCCAAATTTTTCAATTTCCAAATATTAGAGGCGCTCAAAAGTCGTGACGTGCCTTGGGGATTCTAAATATATTTTGGTTACTTTCATATAATTTAGATGTACTTGGTAAGTAACTACATACTAACTATCATAACTTTTTAACATTTTGTTTGTTTCATTTGACCAAGCACCTCATGTAATGTGCAAGAGAAAAGGGTGTTCAGAAACAGTTCCGTCTTGAACTTTTGATATTGGATTTTGCCGATTAATATCGTTTGTTGTAGAAATTTCTAGCATTTGTTAAATTAAAAAGCTGAAGTTGCGGTTTTATTTTGTATTTTATCGGACTGAAAAAAGTTGCAAATCAAAACCTTTTTGTTCTTTCTTCTTATCCCTATGTTTCTCTTCCCCCTTTTTCTCCTTTACCTTCTTCCCTATTATTTTTATTTTCATTTGTATTTTATATCAAGATAATTTTAATAAAATTCTTTTAAAAAGAGAATCAATTCCATTAGCCGCTTGCTTTTAGTGCCTATGACAACAATAATGACAAACCATTTTGTTTGAACAGAACTCCATTCATGTCTTTCAAACGACGAAAACCCACAACGAAAATAATTCCCCATTTTAGGGAATAGCATTTTTCATACCACAGCAAAAGCACGAAATGTCCACAAATATTGTACACTGTTACTATACTGCCCTCTATTGTCTTAATGATGATATTAGGGTTTTTTTCCCCCAATTTTGTCTGATGGCTGAAAAAGAGAGAGGCTGTCATTTGAACCACATTTTGAAATTTCAGAGTACATTTGGCATATTCCCACAAAATGGAAAAATAAAAAAAGCCCTGAAATTTTCTAAGGCCACTGCAGAATCCAGATGAACTATGGAATTTACTTCTTTAGTCATCAAAATTCTAAAGTCTGTCCTTTGGAACTGAATACAAAGAGCAGAAACAGGAAATTTTGGAGTCACCAAGGAAGTCGCAATGGTGTTTTCCCTCCCTTCCCCAGTTCCAGGCATTCTTTTTAGTAGCCTGGTTAGGGGTGAAGGAGAAACTTTTTAACTGTTGCTGTTCATGCTGAACCAAAGCTGGCCTGAAAATATAACAAATTCATCCACTCAAGTTCAGCTTCTGGTGACTACATGGGCACACACCAGTGGTGGGTTGCCCCCGGTTCGGACCGGTTCTATAGAATCGGTAGTAAAACTGGAGGGAGGCTCCGCCCACTGACCCCAACGTCATCAGAAGCAATCTGCGCAGAAGGCGCGCGATCCCGTTGCGAACCGGTAGTAAAGGTAAGTAGAACCCACCCCTGGCACACACCTATATAATCAATACAATGCAATTTATTATTACAGTCTTAGTCCTGTACAAAGAAAAGCACACAGTATATATACTTAAGAATTCTAGTATAAAATAATAAATAACAACTAAAATCAATAATAAAATCCAGTGTCAATTATACATGGTCTGACTATACGATAGTTGCAATCCCTAAACTGTGTGGCCTGTTGTAGGTTCAACACTAAAAGGGAAATGACTCAGCAGCGCAAAGGGTTAGCCACAATTGTTATATACATCGTTATGGTGGAGAAGACATGTATTTGAGACAAATCCCCAGTGCTGCTGCGCAGAATCTGGCTACCTGTGCTGTAGTTATGGACTGTTCATTCTTAAGCAGCCACTGAAGACAGGTAGTGTTGGAACAGCCAAGATACCTAGCAGTTATTAGCAGAATATGTTTTTTCCTAATCTCCATATAAAAGGAACATCTAAGGAGCATGTGACCCACAGTCTCCACCTCTCCTGAGCCGCAGGGACAGAGTCTTTCCGTGAATGGTATCCTTTTATACTTGCCATACAGAACGGCCAAGGGAAGCGCATGGCACCATGCAAGTGCAAATGCTTTCCGGTGGTTTGCTGACTCCAACTGACTAAGATAGCTGGCAGGAGCAACAACGCATCTAATGGCATCTGGAGCCAGAAATAGCAGAGCTTTCCCTATGAGCACACCCATATAATCTTGCAACTATACAGAAGTAGCTTGTTATGTCTTCTTCAGAATTGTTCTCTTTTATTTTTCCTTTATTTATTATTTATTTATTTATTTTATTAAATTTCTATACCGCCCTTCTCCCGAAGGACTCAGGGCGGTGAACAGCCAGAAGATAAAACACAGAGATACAAAATTTAAAATAGATTAAAAACGAATTAAATAAATTTGGCTGAATTTTAAAATACCCCATAATTAAACAGATTAAAATTTGTATTTAAAATTTATATTTAAAAGGGGGAAAGATTTAGGCCAGGCCAGCTCGATGAAATAAAAACGTTTTAAGCACGCGACGGAAGGTGGCTAGATCCGGGATCCTCTGTATCTCTGGGGGGAGCTCGTTCCAGATCGTCGGTGCCCCCACAGAGAAGGCTCTCCCCCTAGGGGCCGCCAGTCGACATTGTTTGGCCGACGGCACCCGGAGGAGCCCCTCTCTATGGGAACGTACTGGCCTGTGGGAGGCTATTGGTGGTAGCAGGCGGTCCCGTAGATAACCAGGTCCTAAGCCTGGTTAGCCTTTAACTTTCCAACCTAACCTCTAGCATAGTGTGTCTCACCTTGGCAACTTTAAGAGGTGTGGACTTCAACTCCCAGAATTCCCTAGCCAGTGAGTTCTTAAAGTTGCTAAGATTGAGTAATACTGCTCTGTTCTAACCTCTCTAGCCCAGGGGTGGGATTCAGCCGCTTCGGACCGGTTCAAGGGAACCGGTAGCTCCAACGATCAGCTGAGAGTGAACCAGTTTGCTCCAACGATCAGCTAGACCTGCCCACCTGCCCCTGCGCTATACTGACCATTTCTTTCCTTTGTTTGAAACCCAGCTAATAGATGCAGCAGAGTGGATTGCCACGCCTCAGCTGTTTTACTCACTGGGGCTGCAGTAGAAGGTAAGTTTTAGAGCTGTTTTTAAATGCACTGTGTGCACGCAAAGCGCACGTTCAGCGAAGCGGTTGTTACACCAGTTGAATCCCACCACTGCTCTAGCCCATTTCTTGATTTTCTCCTATTCAGGTTCTAGCCTGAAATCCTGCTTGCTTGCTTGCTTATTTATTTATATTTATTTATATTTATTTATATTTATTTATATTTATTTATATTTATTTATATTTATTTATATTTATTTATATTTATTTATTTACACACTGCCTGCCTCCAAGCCAATTATTTTCAAGATCAGCTAAGGACAAGCAGATGCTGCCATCTGCTATAAAACAACAAAAAGGAGATCCGTCCTAGGATACACCAGGGATTTTTTTTTAATTTTTTTAAATTTGATTTATATGCCGCCCTTCTCCGGAGACTCAGGGCGGCTTACAATATGCTAAGCAATAGCCTTCATCCTTTTGTATATTTGTACAAAGTCAGCTTATTGCCCCCACAACTGGGTCCTCAATTTACCTACCTTAGAAAGGATGGAAGGCTGAGTCAACCTTGAGCCTGGCGAGATTCGAACCTGCAGTAATTGCAGGCAACTGGTCTTAATAACAGGGTGCTTTAGACCATAAAATCATAAAATGATTTTTTAGGCATAAAATCGGCATGCACAAAGATTAGCCTCTTAAGAGTTTTTATCTGCTGCACAGGTAATCCTAAACTATTTGTTTAGAGACTGTTCAAAGTTACAACTTCACTAAAAAAAATAAGACTTAAGTCACTTGAGTCTTTGGCACTTACAACTGTCACAGCACTTGGCACTTGGCAACCAAAATGTATTTTTTATTGTGATTGCCGATGTGTAACCTCCCTAGCCAGCTTCTGACGAGCAAAGTCAATGGGGGAAGCTGGATTTCCTTAGTGATTGTGTGATTCATTTAAGCAGTGATTCACTTAACAACTGTGATAATGCCTGTAATAAAATCAGGCATGACTCATTTAACAACTGCCTTGCTTAGAACAGAAAGTCTTGTACCAATTGTGGTCATATATTAAATAGCAATAGTACTCAGACTTATATATCGCTTCATAGTCCTCTCTAAGAAGTTTACAGACTTCTTAGCATATTGTCCCCAATAATCTAAGCTGTCATTTTACCCACCTTGGAAGGATGGAAGGCTGAGTCAATCTTGAGCCTCAGGATCAAACTGGGAGTGTGAGCAGAGTTAGCCTGCAATACTGCATTCTAACCACTGCGCCACCACAACTACCATAATATGCCTTACGATTTCTTAGAAGCATTCTTCTTGTTTGAAAGAAGCTTCTGTTGCATCTTCCCCTTTCCCCTAACTTATTCTTGGGATGCTCTCAAGTTTCTCTTGATGGCATTTCTGAAGTTCTTTACTTTTTAAGAACATAGATAATGATGTCACTGCAGTGGCTTATTGCAGTCAGCCAAACGCTCAAGGCTTCTTTTGCAAACTCTGCTGATGGAATTCTTTTGAGGAATACACTTATTAGCATGAAAAAAAACCCCACAGGGATTAGTCTAGACCAGTGTTGGTGAACGTTTTCGGCACCAAGTGCCGAAACAGGAGTGCGCACACATGCAGGAGAGCTGGAAACCAAAAGAGCAGCTCCCCAGGGCGCACGCACGGGAGCGCCAGAAACTGGAAGAGCAGTTGAGATGCTCAGAAGAGAAGCTGAGCTTCCGGTTTCCGGCGTGCACATGTATGCCGGTCACCTGGTCTTCTGGTTTCTGGCACGAATGTGCGCGTGAAGACCAGCTGGCATGCTGGAAACGGGAAAGTCAGTTTCCCAGTGCGCGCATGCGCACCTGGGAGCTGCTCTTCCGGTTTCCGGCCCTTCCGCGCATGCAAAGACTAGCTGGCCGGCATGTATGTGAGCCTGGAACCTCAAAGAGTAACGGGCAATGGCTGGCATAGCCAGAAAGATGGCTCTGCTTGCCACTTCCATCACGCGTGCCATAGGTCCGCCATCATGGGTCTAGACAGTCACTAGGAATCAACACTAACTTGAAGGCACAAAAAGAAAAACGAAACCACACTTAAACCTGACAGGAATTTAAAACGTGGCTGAGCTCTTTGCTGTATTACTACCAGTATCCAAAACTGCACTCACGGTGTGGAAGACTAATTGTTGTTGTTTTTTAAAAAAAGGTCCTCACTTCACAAATATTCTTGCTCTTAGCGCAGCTTTGCATCCGTTTAGTAACTTACTCCACAGTAATTTGAAGCACAGACAAACTGATTTGATTTGGAAACATGTCAGGCTGGAAATATTTGTGTTCTTTCCTGTTGAGCTTAGTAACTTTCATGTCAGCGCGCGCACACACACACACACACGCCAGTTTGTGTTAGACTTTGCTAAACTGAATTGGAGCCTAGTATTTTTTTGGTGCCTAATGTAGAAAAGCCATCGCTTTCCAGTAGAGGGCGCCATCCTACAAACTCATAGGGAATGATTAGCAAGATCCAGCAAAATGGATTGCGCTGTAGGACTAACAGGGGAAGTCTACTTTGCAGCAGGGCATGGAGGCGAGGCAACCACACAACTATAATGAGATTCAGCACTTGTGCATCTTTAATATGAGATTTGAGTGCATTGAAAATTCACCACCTATTCTCCTATTGGTGCTGTGGGTGATAGAAAAGGGGGAAATGTAAAAAAAGAAAAAAAATAAACCAATAAAGTGAAGAAATAATAAAGAAACACACAAGTCGTCCTCGACTTACAACCGTTCATTGAGCGACCATTCAAAGTTACAACAGCACTGGGAAAAAAAGACTTATGACTAGTCTTCGCATTTACAACCTTTGCAGCATCACCATGATTAAAATTTAAGTACTTGGCAGTCAGCATGGGAACCATATGGGGCCTTCCCAGCTGGCAAGCAAAACCAACAGGGGAAGTTGGATTCACTTAATGATGATGTGGTTCACTTAAGAACTGCAGCAATTTGCTTATCAACCTATGGCAAAAAAAACCCACCTTGCTTTTTTAATTAAAAAAAAAATCCTTACTTGGCAAGTGAAATACTGGTGCCAATTGTGGGCGTAAATCGAAGAGTACCTGTACATGTCCTTCAGCAAAGATCAACCCTATGAGGTAGAACTCAAACACCAAAATCAAGAATATAAAAGAAAAACTTTTATTATAGAGTTACAATATTAGGATTGTGCAAGCCTGAATGTGTGCCCCACGCACACCAAGGAAGAATTAAGGAGGGTCCTGTCTAAGACATTTTCACCACCCCCATTCCTTCTGTGGGCTGAGATTTCTGTTATCTGACCACTGCCTTGACCAGGGGTGTCAAACTCAAGGCCTGTGGGCCGGATCCAGACTGCGGGGTGCTTAGATATGGTCCCACAGGGCTGCCATGGAAGTAGCGAAGGACTGGCCCACAATGCGTCTGCCAGCAAAAACAGAGCTCGGGAGGGCCGTGCACAGCTCTCTCAAGCTCTGTTTTTGGCTGTGACGGCCTCCTGTAGCGCTCTGCCAGTGAAAACGGAGCTCGGGATGCAGCCCACCTGAGCTCCATTTTCACTGGCAGAGCACTGCAGGAGGCTGTCACAGCCAAAAACAGAGCCTGGGAGGGGTGCCCCCGACACGAGTGACGTCTAGCTGTCCACGCCTACTTCACCCATGCCCACCCAGCCCCCGAGGTCAAACACAGGTCAAACCCTGATGCGGCCCTCAATGAAATAGAGTTTGACACCCCTGGCCTAGACTGTCTCTCTTCTTCTTCTTTCTCAAGGTTATTCTCACAGCCCATTACACCAAGATTATTCCAAGGTATGTGTAATCCTTGCTATACAAAACAGATAGTATTGCTTTGAAAAGAATAACATTGGCACATACAAAAACATGTTAGAAACAGGTGTGAAATGCTCCCGGTTCGGACCGGATCGCCTGATCCGGTAGCGATGGTGGCGGGTGGTTCGGAGAACCGGTAGCAAAAATCCCTGCGGCCCCGCCCCCCACCATGCCCAGCTGAGCTGAAAGATCATCAGAGGCTTTTTTTTTTAACTTTTAAAAGCATTTTTTCTACAACCTCTTCTGATGAAAAAATGCTTTTAAAAGTAAAAAGAAAGCCTCTGATGATTGCGCGGCTCAGCTGGGATCATCAGAGGCTTTTCAAAGCATTTTTTTCTGCAACCTCTTGGCTGAAGAGGTGGTAAAAAAATGTTTTGAAAAGTCTCTGGCAACTCCCAGCTGAGTTGCCTGATCGGCAGAGAGGTATTTTTAAAAGAGCCTCTCTGATGATCCCAGCTGAGTTCCTGATCGGCAGAGAGGCTTTTCAAAGCATTAGAAAAAATGCTTTGAAAAGATTTTTTTTTAAAAAAAGTTGGCCAGGCCCACCCAGTCACATTACCCCACCACCACCAAGCCACGCCCACAGAACCGGTAGTAACAGATTTTACATTTCACCCCTGGTTAGAAACCACCAATAGACTATTACAACCATATGGCATCACTGTTGGACTCAAACCAACTAATGTCCCCCAAGACATTTTAAATAAACCAAAAGACCCAGCAACCCAAGAAGAAAAATTAAGTCATCTACAACATACAGTGTAAAGGCTGTGCAGGCCACTATATAGGACAAACAACCAGAAGACTAGAAGAGCATATCCATGAACACCAGCTTGCAGTCAAAAGGTATGATGAAAACTCCTTAATTTCCCAATGTGTGGACAGACTTACACATAGTTTCAAATGGGAAATTGTGACCATCTTAGAGCAAGCTAAATGCAAAGACACTAGAGAATTCCTGAAAGCCTGGTGCTCAGACAAATCGGCCATCAACAGGCACATAGATATACACAACATCTACATACCATTCAAGAGACAATAAAAAAGCCAAAAAAGAAATAATAGGACCAAAACATTCCCTTGCCAGCATTCATCACCCACATGAGCAGAGTTTAACACCAAGATTAACACCAAACTAACAATCAAGGAATAAACAATATCCCACTCAAGTAACTAACAACTTAGACAAACAATATAACAATAAACAACAGCCTAATCAAGAAACCACCAAGACCATTCCCATTAACACTGATAGGCAGGGGTGGTATTCACTTACCTTCGCTACTGGTTCGCAAATGCAAGCGCGCGCATGTGCAGAGCATCAAAAACGGGACGTGGTGGTGTTCGGGTGAGTGGGCAGAGCCTCCCGCACTACCGGTTTACCCAAACCGGATAGAACCAGCTGAATACCACCATTGCTGATAGGACAGCTGATTATAAGCAGAGAGAAAAGCTCAATCCCCTTCTAACACTGATGATGTTACCTAGTTGGATAATGAAACATCTGCAAGGAAACAACCAAACCGGACACAACCAAGCACCAGTAATCTTGGAGGAATCTGAGGGTAGCTTGATACAGAAAATATATTCTTTTCTATCCTATTGACCATTAAAGATTTTCATAACCCATAAAATAAATAAAGATTTCTTCTTCATTCCCTTCTGCTCTGCTTTCCCTTGATAGAAAAAGTCTGTTTTTTATAGAGGTAGCCAATTCTTCTTCCCATCACCAGGAATCAAATGTGGGTTCACCCATCACACAAAGCCATTTGTTTAACTAATTTATTGAATAAACACTACACTGACAGATTTTCCATAATGCACAAAGCACAATGATTGTGATTCACAATGCATTGAGTCAAAACCAAACAAATCAAATTATTTTTAGTGCCATATAATAAACCAGCCACCGGTACTTCTGTAATAACTCTGAGTCTCGGTTTCACTTTTACTCTACTCTACTCGGTTTCACTTTTACTCTTAACAGATGTTTTGAGAATAGAAACTATTAGGTGGATACTAACTGTGTTAAATAGGAAGTCAAGAGGCAATTGTGGCCATAACTGTGTCACATACAATATGTAGTGTATAAAAAGGGGGTCAGGGCTATGATTCTCTTGCAGCTGCCATCTTGATTTTTCTGCCAGATGTTTTGGGAGTTCAATCTGAATCTTTGCAAGATGTTTTGGGAGTTTATTCTAAATCTTTACAATCAACATGAAAATCTTCAAACTCTCACTATTGTGTTGCCCTGAAAATAAGACCTGGTCTTATTTTCTTTTGGGCCCCAAAATAAGCACCAGGTCTTATTTTCAAAGGATACCTTACCCATTTGACTTAGGACCAACACAGCCAGGCCTCTCATGCTCAGACATCTGTCATGCCTCTGCCTGACTTATTCTGTGGCCACTTGCCAGGTGGCTCATCACAGGCCAGATCCTGCGTGGCTCATAGCATCGGTGCCACCGCTCGCGTCATTGTGATGCATTGTGTTGCTGCATGCGTCAGCAGCAGCAGCAGCACGATGCAACAGGCGGCCTCCTGTCGCAACCAGTGACACAGCATGAGCCACATGGCGTCCCATAAGTGGCAGCACCAGTGCGATGAGCCACATGGTGTTGTGCCACGAGCGGTGGCACCAGCACGAGCCACATTCTGCAGTGCGCCACATGACATCTGGTTGCAAGCAGCTGCACAACAAGGCAGGCAGTGGCGCTACAGGTGTCAGGGCATGGGAGGCCTGGCTGCAGTGGTCCTAAGGTAAGCAGGTGTGGGGCACATGGGTCAGCTCCACCACACCACCCCTGTCGTAGCTTGATTTTTACGCATGCGCCTCGCCCCACCTCTTATAATCATGAGTGGATGGGGCTTAACTAGGCCTTATTTTGGGGGTAGGGCTTATATTAGGCACAGGCATGAAAATTGGGCTAGGGCTTGTTTTCGGGGTAAGTCACATTTTCGGGGAAAACATGGTATTTCTTAAAGACTCCATATTTTCAGCCGATTGATTATTTATTTGTGAAAATATTTATTTCCACCAGAGAATTCTGGAATGTATATGTGCTTTTTTACTGTATTATTTTTCTTTCTGCTGCTGAGTCTTCCTTTTGAATTCAGGCAAGGTGATTAAATCTGACTCATGTATAAAATGCCAGCACAAAATTATAGCTACTTATTGAAGTGCTGATGTATTTTCTTCAAATCTGAATGGAATACAAAATACCATAATACTTGTATGATTTACCAAGTGAAATTTCCACTTTAAAAATGGAGAGTTTAAAATGAATAATCAGCTTTGTGCAGTCCTCCCCTGCACTCTTGAAAGAAAATCATTACAGCCCTTTGTAAGAGGTCCTTAATTTGCTAGTTTTAAGACTTGTTTTTCACAGAGGCTCAAAAAGAACCAGGAACAGAATTCTACACAGGGACATAATTTTTATCATAAAAAGAACATTTCATCCACTCCACAATAGCATCACTGTGCCCTCAGGCATGATCTCTCTCTACAGTTTTCAGAAAAAGAGGGAGGGGAGGGGAGGGGAGGAGAGGGGAAGGAAGGAAGGAAGGAAGGAAGGAAGGAAGGAAGGAAGGAAGGAAGGAAGGAAGGAAGCTTTACCTGTTAAATCCTGTTTAATTCTGTTTCATATTTTTTCTTCCTGCACTATTTGGCACCATCACAATGTCAATTGACCATGTCATGTAGTGACAGCAGTTCTAGCAGTTCCATTTGATTTAGTTAAGTGAGGACTATGCGGGTAGTTAAACTAGGACCTTACACGACAGCGATTTCTGCCTTACCTATTGACTTTATTTGATGGAAACATCAGACATTACAATCATGCGACTGAAATTTTACTCCCTTGGCAGACTGCTTGAATAAAATGAATTTATACCTGCAGACTAAGTAGACATTATATGTATATATAGACAATGAAGGTCCACATATAGTTGGAGTTGCTTTGTTTTTTAGAAAAATAGCTTTGATGTTAAACAAAGGAGACCGGTGGTGAAATCCAAATTTTTTTACTACCAGTTCTGTGGGCGTGGCTTGGTGGGCGTGGCAGGGGAAGGATATTGCATAATCTCCATTCCCACCCCACTCTGGGGACAGACAGAGATGGTATTTGCTCATTCTCCAAACTATTCAAATTTTCCACTACTGGTTCTCCAGAACCTGCTGGATTTCACCCCTGAAGAAGACATTGTGTGCATGGACACACACATTTATCAACCTTTTTCATAATATAATTTGCCGGGCCTATTTCCCAGAAGCTTTTCTCGTACAAAATCCATGTGTTATATTCAGAACTTGTAATAGTCTCCAGTTATTAGTTATTAGTTATTAATGTCTCCAGTCTTAGAGGAACTCGTGAAGAAAAAAGTAAGAATTATTAATGCAAAAGCCAAGTGAACAGACTATGAGATACTTTGCTAAAGGAAGATCCATTCCCTCAAGAGTATTTTGATTGAACTCAGCTCAGATAACTGGACAAAACCTAGCTACGTTTACATCTATAGGACCAGCATAACCCTAGTCTTAACTCTGAGAAGATCTGAACTACGTTACTTGACAGATGGCTTGCATAACCCTCACAGTGGCCCTTCAAGGGTTCCCATTACCCCTTACACAGAAGGGACCAAGTCAACTGAAACAGAGTTCTGGGCAGCTCTCTGTGGATAAAATAAATAAATAAATAAATAACTTTATTGTCATTGTATGTGTATACACAGTATAGCCATATAACGAAATTCACTTAACACCCAAAGACCAGGTCTGACACATATAACAATCCCCAAACACACTCCCACCCACCACAATTCTCCATCCCTAAACCACCCAAACATCCATACAACAGACCAAGTAGTGATGTCCAACAGCTCACTGATGGTGGCCCTTTAGTTCATTGTTGAGGGCAATTATAGCTCTGGGATAAAAACTATTCAGAAAACGTGTGGTCCGAGTTTTATTTGTTCTGTATCTTCTGCCAGAAGGCAACAGTCCAAAAAGATGCAGTAAGAGTGGAGAAATGTGTACATTTCACTATCCTTACAGCCATAGGATAGATCTTAACACAAACTCTCACCTGTTCTTGGTCAGATTCATTATTTGTCTTCTTCCAGCGCTCTAGGTATCTCTTTATAATGCTTCATCTCTTGAGGTCCTTCTGAAAACCAGGAGGCCATCCAAGATCCATCTACATAGCCATAATCCAATTCAAGGCCATTATCTCTTCTTCATTCTAAGAACTGATTAAAGCCTGAGTCAAAAGATGCACCAGAGCTTCAGGAACTCCTGTAGCAAGGAGAGAACTCCAAAGCCAACAGCAGGGAGTGATCCATGCATGATATGCGACTGATAACAGTATCTCCCAATGCCATATCACAACACCCCCATCCAGACCTAATATGTGACCCTCCTGTAATTCTGGCCAGGTCCATGGTTATCATGATGGTCATGAACTTCTAAGCCACCTTCTACCGCAGGCCCAATAAAGGCAAGTTGAAGTCCTCCAGGATCATATGCCTGGGGAATTCCACTGCCAAGTCAGCCACGAAGTCAAGCAGCTCACACATGGAAGCCGTTGTGAAGCAGGAAGGATGCTGGACAAGAAGCAATCCTATATAATCCTACAGTCCAATGTCTGGTTATCTATAGAAAAGTACCTCTGGAAGCCAACAGAGTCTCCTAGATGATAACCAACTACATTGTCTCTTTGCTTGCCTTGGCTGATGCCATATCCAAAACCTGGGTGACCATACTTCTGACATAACACCCTTGACTTGCTGCAGAAACTCGGCTGCCTCTTCATCTCTGGAACCCATCATCAGACTTAGCAGGCTGCTCAATCTTCTCCTTGGCTTGCTGATCTTTCCATTAGGAGATTTCTCTCTGCCAGCCTCTGAAGCCACCACTGCTGCCAATTCTCATGTCATCCTATGACAAAAAGCCACAAAGACTTTCCAAAATGTCACAGAAGTCAGCTCTCAAACTTCAATACCTTCAACAACTATCTTCCTCAATCTTTCCTCATATGCTACCGTGTTTCCCCAAAAATAAGAACCTGTCTTATATTTTTTTTGAACCCTGAAACAAGTGCTTGGCTTTATTGCCATGTGCTCAAAAGCCCGATTGGGTTTATTATCAGGGGATGTCTTATTTTGTGGAAAAAAGGATAATAACTACCATCACCTGGAATTCGAGAGAGAGGGAGGGAGGGAGGGAGGGAGGGAGGGAGGGAGAGAAAGAGAGAGAGAGAGAGAGAGAGAGAGAGAGAGAGAGAGAGAGAGAGAGAGAGAGAGAGAGAGAGAGATACTGTAGATAGATAAATAATAAAAAGCAGGATGTTTCCTTCTTGTCTGAGCTAGTTCCATAACAAATATTTAAATATATATATAGTCTACTTCGGCCCAGGATTAAAATTCCCATTATCCTATCTGGTATGAACTGTCCCTTTGTTTCAGCATTAGATGCTATAAATGCATGTTGCATTGGGGCAGATGAAAATTGATGGCACTAACTCAGACTTCAGTATTAACATTACATTGAAATTTAATTCAAACAAAGATATTAGAGGTTCCACAGAAAGTAAATGACTACTGCAGAGAAGAACTTCTTAGTGGTGGTGTCCCAATTGCTGAGTATACTCTCTACGGTAGCTTGTCTGGTGCCAAATGTATTGTGGTTGGTTGCACAGTCAGAAGCTTAGATTGGATTTGGCATTTTGGCATCTACTTATCTTTCCTAAGAGCCTGGGATAGTTGATTATTTGATGGTGTTACAAGTATCGTCACAGGATGTAAGCTGCTCTAAATAAAGCTGTCTTTCGCAAATGACTGGTAACGATTTTGTCAATGGCGATGGTGTTCAAGTAGTGCTCCAGATGTTTTAAAATTGCACCCAAGAGCTTATTACTCGTGGTACTATCTTTGTTTTCTTTTGCCAAAGTCATTCTACTTCTGTTTGTATTTTTTTTTAACTTTTTTCCAGTTCTTTCTCTTCTATTCTGCTGTCTCCTGGTACTGTGAGATCCACCATCCAGACTTTTTTTTGTAATTCTTTGTAATTAAGTCTGAAGTGTTATGTGGCTTGTCTAATTCTAAAACTCCAGAGCACTTTAGTCCCATGAGTTCTTGATTGCAGGCAAATGGTATTTCTTGCAAAATATTCCACTGCGCCATTGTTGCTACGTTGTCATGCTGTTGTTTGTAGTCAGTCTATGCAATCTTCTCAAAAAAGCCTGAGTGCCATCTGGGTAACTCTGTTGCTATCTTCTCAATTCTGGATGATAGGCATTTATCCTTAAGGCTTAGTCTTGTGCAGCCAGAATTAGTCTCTCTGTCTCTTTGTTCCATTTTCCCACTCTCAGTCAGGGGTGGTATTCACTTAACTTCGCTACCGGTTTGCAAATGCGAGCATGCATGAAGGTCTTCCACACATGCACAGAGTGTCAAAAACGGGACGTAATGACATCCGGGCGGGTAGGCAGAGCTTCCCACAGCCACCGCTACTGGTTCGCCAGAACCGGATAGAACCCGCTAAATACTACCACTGTTCTTAGCCATGCCAGATCTTATTGTCATCTGCCTCCTGCTATTATTTTTATGTACTGGCCATGTAACCCTTTGCCTTACCCTGTCTCTTTTCTATTCTTCATTTGATCTTTCTTGTAGACCAGTTTGGTCTCTCCAATACTCAGGAAGCCTTCATGGTATACTTAAGTTTTGTGCATCTTTCTTCACTGTCCTCCAAATTTCATTTTCATCTTCTTCCTCCTCCTTACTGTTCTGACCCGGCTCCCAAACACCACAAGCCCTTTGTAGTTAACGAAACGTTCCCTTTATTAGGAGCACCAATAGCTGCTCTCTCACAGCAAGCTACAAAGTCTCTAAGTCCTGAGGAAAGTGACGCTTGCTCCCTTTCCCCCTGAACTGAATCAACATACCAGGAGTCTCTTTCTCTCTCTCTTCTCACACTTGCAAAGGAAGTCCTGGAAGGTACGCTCACTTTCTTCTAGCAGCAGACACACACACACACACACACACACACACACACACTTAGAAGGCATTGCAGATTCCAAGAATTCTGATAATTTTCAGACAGGATTCGGAAGTGCAGGCTATCAGTGGTGGGCCGTCACGGAGATGAATAGTTGTCTGCCACACCAGTGGTGGGTTCCTCCCGGTTCGGTCGAGTTCAGCCGAGCCAGTAGCGGTGACAATATGACGTCACCGAACTGGTTCTCCCCCCCCGCCCTCCCACCCCCCCACCCACGTTATTCTTACCTTTTATTTGGTCCCACCCCCAATCTATTGCTGCCTCCTGAGTCCCAGCTGATAACTAGAGGGAAAAAAACTGTTTAAACTCTTGCCGCGGGGCTTCAAAGGGCCGTCCTACAGCTGATCAGTGTTAAAAGCAAACAAATGAGTTGGGTCGTAAGTGCGAGGACTGGTCGTAAGTGCGAAGACGTTCCAGAAATGACTCTGACCAGCTAGCCACGCCCACCTAGTCACATGACCTCCAAGCCACACCCACAAAATAAGCCACGCCCACAGAACCGGTAGTAAAAAAAAATTAGAACCCACCCCTGTGCTACACCTATTCATTTCTGCCCTCTGCCTTTTATCCCCAGAGCTAGAGTGGGGCTTCACTAGCAGCAGTGGCTCTTCCATCCCAAGTACCAGCCCATAGATTTCCACTGCTCTCCTCTTCTCTGCCTTCTACACATCCATGCATCAGGCATTGGACCCAGCTGTTTCTCCTCTTCCTCATCAGCCACCTCCAGACCTGGGAGCTGTTGACTCTCCATCTGAGGGGTGATGGATGGCTCAGGCTCCGCCTCTGTCTCTATCTCTGACAGCTCCATTCCCTCTTCCCCCTTGGAGCTCTCAGATTGCCTTGATGCTGGCCCTGACTCCGAGGCCGCCTCCTCATCTGATTTGGTTGCCGAAGGGGCTGGCGGCTGATAGGCCACAACACTTACCCCTTCATCAGTCATTTATATACTGCAACAATAGGCATCTCTGTATAGCGCTAAATGCAAAGGCTCAAGCTGTCAATTTTTTAGAATATGAAATTTTAAAGGCAACATTCTATAAATTTAAAACATGCACACTGAAATCTTTAAAATGTCAGGTGTGCCATCATTACTCAGTTCTGGATGCTTATTTACTAGCCTTGAGAAGTCTCTTGAGCATTAATGCATTTAGTATTAAAGCATTTCCAACTCCTCCAGGTTCTTACCTACTTTTCAAACAAATCTAAGTGGGATTCAAGAGATACCGGAAATGTGGGTGTTGCAGGGGAAGGCATAGCAAGCGAGCATACATTTATAATTTTTAAATGTAATTTACAACCTTTTAAATTGACTCTTCATTACTAGAACAACATTCTTTGTGACAAAATGGGTTGTGAACTGTGAACTGTCTTGAATCAACTGTGAGGATTATTCCTGGTAGGTAAAAATCACTCAAATTTGGCCTATGTTGGACTCCAGCTAAGCAAGAAAAAGAATCATTGTTTAAACTAAGTACACCATTATATATTTGTCTAAAATATCAGGAAAATATTTCATTCATGAATCTGGAGATGATTGGGACCAATTAACCAATTCAAAGGTTAAGGTTCAAGGTTTTGGTTATCACCTTCAGAGCGCTCCATGGCTTAGGACCTGGCTATTTGCGGGACCGCCTGCTACCACCAATAGCCTCCCACCGACCAGTACGCTCCCACACAGAGGGGCTCCTCCAGGTGCCGTCGGCCAAACAATGTTGACTGGCGGCCCCCAGGGGGAGAGCCTTCTCTGTGGGGGCACCTACTATCTGGAACGAGCTCCCCCCCCGACCTAAACTTTTCCTCTTTTTAAATGGGAATTTTAAATTTGGTTTTAAATTATTGGGGTTTTAAAATGGTTCAGCCAAATTTATTTAATTTGTTTTATCTCTATTTTAAATTTTGTATTTATATGTTTTATTTTATGGCTGTTCACCGCCCTGAGTCCTTCGGGAGTAGGGCGGTATACAAATTTAATAAAATGAAATGAATAAAATGAAAGGACATCGCTGCATATTCAAACATGCCCTATCAAAGGCTGTTAAACATTCAGGGCCCTTCTTCTGCTCAAATTGTACACGTTTCCAGTGCAATTTAATAAAAAAGGTGAACCCTTAAAGTGGTCCAGTAGGATAGAAATAAGAAACAGTGGATAGTGATCCTTAATGGTTACATTCAGGGGTGGGTTTTACTTACCTTTACTACCAGTTTGCAATGGAGCCGCGCGCACACACGTGCTCTTCTGTGCATGCGCAGAAGCATTCTGATGATGTCGGGGTCGGTGGGCGAAGCCTCCCGCCTGTTTTACTACCGGGGGCAACCCACCACTGGTTACATTGTTAAAGAATCTATTATCATGCAAAGTCTTTTATGTTTCTTAGGGATGAAAAACCCCTAAGTAGATAGAGATGCTGCAACCCTAGCAAAACAAGTAAATATTTTCTTCTGATTATTGTTCAGAAATTTCTTCAACATGCCTAACTCTTAAACAGACATTGATGATATAAGAACTAATCCTTAATCAACTGAAACTCAAGAACGTCAAGATATATGTACTAAGGATAGTCCAGGATTGCTGACTTGTGGCTTAGAACTTTTAAATAGGGACAACTTTGCTCTGTTTACACCATTGCAATATGATTTATGCAGCGTTACCTCTGAAGGCAATTTAGAAAGCTCTACATTTGTACACATATATGTATAAATACATATATTTATGTATGTATATAGTAGCTGCTGAATGCTTGCAATGATTTCTATTTTAAACTTTATTTATTTATTAAATTCCATGAGTCTATATGAAAACAAGGAAACTGCATATATGTATCCATGGAAGTCAACCTCAACTTGAAGGAAACTTTACTTTTTTAAATTATATACTTCAGTGAAGTAAAATGTGTTACTTTGCATATTCCTCTATCTAAATTCAAATCACTGTTACTTATCCATGACAACCAAATACCTTCATTATTCTAAAATGTACTTCCTATTCATATCATGATTTGAGCTGTTTTTCCAACTCTTTCCTCAGACATTTCAAAATGGTGTTTTATTGCTTAATGGTAGTATCGTTGATATGTAAGAGGGAGTAATTATAGGTGAGCTATATACCTAGGCAGATCAAAGCTGTTCTGATAGTATAATTATTTCCAAATTTTGAAAGAATGCTATGTATAAAAAGTCAGATTAAACTTGTTCCACAAGACTTAATAGTATGTTCAGGCTATGCTGTCTTTTTAGTGACAAGATTTATTAAGCAGAAATTAAACTTTTATTTGGGATCTCATTCTAATCCCTTGCAGATTCAAAACTATCATGTTACTGGCCAACATTCAGAATATTTAATATATAGGTAGTCTTCGACTTACATCTATAAATTGGAACCAGAATTTCAATTACTTAAGCAAGTTGTTGGTTGTTAAGGGAGTCACTTGTCTGAGTATACAACCTTTTTTGTCCTGGTTGGTAAGTGAATCATTCAGCTTCCTCCACTGACTTTGCTTGTCAGAAGCCGGCTGAGGAGGTCACAAATGAATAGAATAGAATAGAATTTTTATTGGCCAAGTGTGATTGGACACACAAGGAATTTGTCTTGGTGCATACGCTCTCGGAGTAAATGAAAGAAAAGATACGTTCATCAAGAATCATAAGGTACAACATTTAATGATATTAAGTCACACATTATCACTTAATGAAATGGTGAAATAGTGGTCATATGACTCCCCAATACACTGCAACAATCATAAATAAATGCTAGTTGCCAAGTGCCAAAAATTTTCATCACATGGGAATCCTGCAACTGGTCATAAGTCACTTTTTTCAGTGCTGATGTAACTTCAAACAGTCACTAAATGAATAGTTGTATGTCAAAGATTACCAGGAGATAAAAGGTAATTGTTTTAATGAGTAAAAATGCTTGGTATAGAAAATATTTAAATTACATGTAAGATCTTTTAAAGACAACTGTAGAAGAAAATGTAAATTACCCAGACACATGTATTTTCATCTTGATACTTGTGCTGAACATAAGATCAGGTCCCACTGTTTATATCTCTCGCCCTAAAGATCAATTAATGTGTTGGTTGCAAAATTTAGAAGTTATTCTTAAATATTTAATTGGATCAGTGTGAAATCCAAGAAAATGTGTACCCCTTTTAATCTCCTTCTTAGGAATAAATAGTCCACCATGCTGCTGATCAACAGATATTGGCCAATGTCCAGAACAAGCTTTGTAATGGACTTATAATTGCCTAGTTTAATTCTAACATCTATTTATTTTGTTTTGATTCATTACAAAATGAGGCAACGACTCATTAAAATTAATGAAGAGTTGTTTCTTGTTAACCTGGTCTGTGCTCTTGCTTGGTAATTGTTAAAAAAAAAAGCATCTTATTGACCTAGTCATTGGCTGCAATTGTGCTTACAGAGACACAAAGTGTGTTCCCCATTACTCTAAAGCAGGGGTGTCAAACTCAATTGAGGGCCACATCAAGGTTGTGTTTGACCTCGGAGGGCTGGGGACATGGCCAGGATAGGCGTGGTTGGGGGCGTGGCCAGGATGGGCACGACAGCACTCAGCCTCCTGCAGCACTCTGTCAGCCAAAACGGGGTGCGGGGGTTAATTACAAAATGTGGGCTTTGCTTTGTGACATTCAGATCCAGCAAGCAAGGGTTGTGAAAGGCACAGAAAATACACTTTTGTTTGATTATGAAGAAATATCCCCAGATGTAGACTAAATGTAGACTGACTTTTAGCTACACACCTTCCCAGCAAACAGCAAATTTTGAAGCTCCAGGTAAAGAGGATTCATTTTAGGATGAGTAACCACAGTTTGCATGTTGGAGGTTCCTAAAGGAATGCTGGGAAACTCTGTATTTTAAAGAACATTTGAGGGAGGGGTGCAGAATAGCCCTTCTCTGCCTGAGGCTGTAGAGACCTGGCACCAATCAAAACACTGTTTGTGAAGCAACTGATCAACACCGACAATCCACTAGAACATGAAAATAAGAGCAAACTCCACTCCCTTCTAGTACTGATGATGTTACCTAGTTTGGTAATGAAACATCTGCAAGAAAACCATCAAGCTCAGGGAGCACCAAGGAACCCAGAGTTCAACCCTGAGCTACAAATAATTCTCTTTTATCGATAAACATATATGGTTTAAACATATTTGGTTAGAGAGACTCAGAGCCTGCCTTATTTGAGATGGTTCCCAGTGGATTTCATTCTACATTTTGAAATGATTTCTGTAAATAAGGAATGTAGAATTATACATAAACAAAAAAACTACAAAACTAAGGGATAGACGAATAAAAAACAGATTTGAAAAAACGAAAAGGCTCAGGAGAGAAAAAGAGTGAAAGTGTAAGAAAAAAAGAGGAGTAAGGCAAGGCTGCCCCTTGTCACCGCTATTATTCATTTTGGCCCTGGAAGTTTTGCTACGAAACATTAGAAACAACGAGGAAATCAAAGGCCTAAAAATTAGAAAAGAGATTTATAAAACACAAGCCTTTGCGGACGACATGGCGCTAATATTAGAAGATCCATTGATATCTGGACAAAAAGTATTAGAGGAATTGGGTAAATATGGAGAGGTGGCAGGCCTTAAACTGAACAAATCTAAAACCAAAATACTTACTAAGAATGTAACTGAGTCGCAGAAGAAAGAGATAGAAGAAATTTTGGGCCTACAAGTGGTCCCAAAAATAAAATACTTAGGAATTTGGTTAACCAAAAGGTGCTCTTCCCTAAAAGAAGATAATTATACCCCATTAATTAATAAATTAAAACAAGATTTGGATAGATGGAAAAAGGTTAAATTATCACTTATAGGCAAAATTGCGGCAATCAAGATGAACATTCTCCCCAAGATCTTATTTTTATATCAAAACCTACCAGTAATTTTAGAGAAATTTTTTTTCTCAGAATTAAATAAGACCATTAGGGAATTTGTTTGGGAGGGGAAAAAAATCAAGGATCTCACTTAAAATTCTACAGGAAAAAAGGAATGTGGGAGGACTTGGACTCCCAAATTGGGAAACTTATTATAGAGCGGCAAAGTTGATATGGATAAAGGATTGGATCACCTTGGAGAATAAGAGAATCTTAGTGTTAGAAGGACATGACCTACAGAAAGGGTGGCATGCATATCTATGGGATAAAGACAATAAAAAGAAAACTTATTTCCACAGGCATAAAATCAGGGACTCCCTAATACAAACGTGGGTGGGGATCAGGCAGAAATACTATACCAAAGTCCCAATCTGGCTTTCTACGGTAGAGGCAATGATTTACCCCAACAGGTGGGGAATGGAGAAACTGTGCAGATACAAAGACATTGTCGATGGAGGGGGAAACATTAAATCAAATGAAGCTCTGAGAGATCAAGGTATAAGCTTAGATTGGTGGACCTATCTACAAATAAAATCAAGATACCAGAAAGATAAAGATGAGTATGGCTTAGAATTAGGATATAATGGATTAGACAAAATTCTGATGGGACAAGGGAATAAAGCGTTGGCCAAGCTGTATAATTATTTATTGGATGAAGATAGAGATGAGGATATAATTAGAAACCAATTGAGAGCATGGGAGAGAAATATTGGACACAGTTTGGACTTTAATGAATGGGAAGAAGCCTGGAATAAAAATTATAAATTAACTAGAGCAGCCACGTATAAGGAAAATCATTACAAAATGCTTCATAGGTGGCATTTAGCACCTGCAAGACTAGCAAAGATGTTCCCCAATGCACAGCCAAATTGTTGGAAATGTGGCCATGATCATGGCACCTTTTTTCATATGTGGTGGACATGCCCCGAAGCAAAAGGGTATTGGAGCAAAATTCGGAGATGGTTGAAAGATATACTCAAAGAAGAAATCGATTTGAATCCAGAAATATTTCTCCTGGGAATGGCAAAGAAAGGGTATGGAAAGGAAAAGGTCCACCTCCTAATACACATAGCTACAGCTGCCAGACTAGCATACGCTCAATACTGGAAAAAGAAAGACCTACCACCAGATGACCTTATAATTAATAAAATATTAGAGTGTGCAGAGATAAGTAAATTAACACACGAGATAAATGATGATGAAAACTCTGATTATGATACTGTGTGGGGAAGATGGTACAAATGGATAAATGATAGAATTAAGGAAGGAATAAAAGGTGCAGAAATTAATTAGAAATGTGTAGTATAAATGACACCAGACACTTATTCATGTATATATGCATAAACACTGCGAATCCGATGTTAAACAGAATTGTGACTGTATTTTATTTGTGTAAAAAAAAACCAATAAAAATTGTAAAAAAAAAAAAAAAAGAGGAAAAGAAGGAAAACTAGGGCTGGTTTTAAGAAACTAGAAGTAACTAGATTTCCATATAAATATAAACCATGTTTTACTAACTTACAGCAATGTATCTTGGCAAGTCATGCAAGTGGGACTTATTTTTAATACTTTTTAAAAAATCATGCATTAATCTATAATGTAATTTACTCCCACATCCTTCTTACTCCCACATCCCATGGTTTTCTTTTTGTCCATATGGTATATCAGCAGCACTGCTACTAATTGATTAAAATAGGTTTTTTTAGCCATGTGCTATACAAAAATAGCATCGGATTTCCAAATATAAACTACAATACATATAGTCCTAGTGATTAGTAGCATCTTTTTTGTGATATACTGGTACTGCTTTACTACTCCTAATAAAGGATGTGGGGAAAACAGAAATCCAGCAACATATTTTGTTCGTCTTTTATGTTTATTTCAATGGTTTATATTGTTTTATGCTTGTTATTGTTTTAATACACATCTTGTATTTTTTTAAATACAAGAAATTAAATTTCTTCAAATTTCTTGTTATTTGCTCTGGTGAATATAAATTGTATTACTTTGATGATTTAATCCACATTCTGCAACCATCTTTTCCCCATCCTTAATTCAAGCACAGGTTATAATTGTAAAGTCTATAGCTCTTTGTGCTTCATCTATAAAGATATAGAAGAACATGAATTTATTTAAACCATTTATTTGAACAGTTCGTATTACAAAAGGTTCACTAATAAACACTCCAAAAGAATATGTTAAAAAGCAATGAATAAAAAGTAAAGAGAGAAAGGGTAAAATTCCTTACTGCAGTCTGTTTCATCAGATGCATGAGTTGTAAACGAAGAGAATCAAATATGTACACAGTTAG
Source organism: Arizona elegans (assembly GCA_022577455.1). Classification (NCBI taxonomy): domain Eukaryota; kingdom Metazoa; phylum Chordata; class Lepidosauria; order Squamata; family Colubridae; genus Arizona; species Arizona elegans. The sequence goes on along the minus strand of JAKOOJ010000006.1, from coordinate 96,991,831 downwards.
CTTGTCTGTGGCAATAGTGAGCAGTTATACCAAAGGGAAATGACATACTGAAGCATAAAGAATGATAATTATTGTAGCCATTTACAATGGTGTTGAACAATTAATTATATAGTAAGGTACACAGCAAGCCATATACGTTCTTTCTGGGAAATGCCTTTGAGTTTTGTCTTCCAGAAGTCAACCTGTGTTCACTTTTGTCAATATTGTTCTGAAACAGAATGTAATCACATGATTTGACTGTGATTCTTTTCTCAACCTCCCTACAGCAATAGGATGTTTTGCCACTGAAAGAGCACAATAGTTTCTTGAGCATAATTTCTTTTTCCCTGGGAAAGGAAATCTCACCCATTTATCAGTAGTTAAGTGGAAGGGGGAAAAAACCCCACATGCCTCAAAGCAAGATTTACAGGAGAGTATTTCAGATGCCTATAAGGATTTAAGACATGAAGGTTGTGTCAGGTTTTGATGTCGTCTCAAATAAAATAAATTGCATTTCCAAACAAATAGTCTTTGAAGAAATCTTTCATTTTATTAAGCACGACAACCTGTGCCCGATCGTGGCGTAGCCAACTCTGACTTCCTGACCCCAAACCTTCCCTTTCCGTTCTCCAATTCTCTGCATCTCATTGGCCCTCTTCCAAATCATTCTCCCCATATCTACTACTTCAGCTCCCAGGAATGTCCCCCCCTCCATCTCATCTCCTAGGGGATATTATCTTCAGGGAAAATAAGTAGGTAAGAAGTCAAGCGTCCTCTTGCCAGCTGCCCCCTCTTCTCCTTCTTATGTCAGCACTAGAGTAAATGCAGGTTGAAGTGCTGACAGGATGTTTGAAAGAAGGAACCAGCTCCAGAACCCATAGGAATCAGCTTGTTAAGAGATTCCTGCTGGCTTTTTCAAACCATGGAGTGCAAGACAACAATTAGAAGAAAAAAAAAAAAGAGGAGCAAGAGATAGAAAGAAATCTACCATTGTTAGTTCCCATCTCTCCCTAATTTTTATCAGGCTCCTTCCTGGATGCTTTTTAATCCAGACACTGGATAACTCCAGTAAGAAGCAAATGATGCAAGATAATGAAGACAAAGATCACCAGGTAAGAAAAGTACAAGAGGTGATGATGGGGAAGAAACATACAAGCAGACCAAAATGCACAGGGGAATTGCTAAGGAGAAAGAAAGCGCCAAGGAAGCAGAGAAGCTGTTGTGACTAAGCTGTTTTGCAAGCTGGAGATCAGACACTCAGACTGAGAGAAAGTGGCTTCCTGGTGAGGCTAATGCAGGGAAGGAAGATGGGAACTGCACGCAATGCTACATGGAATGTGCTAGAGATGGATTATGGAATGCAGAATTTACAGCAGAAGACTGTTTTTCAAACTTGGCAATTTGAAGATGTGTGGCCTTTAACTTGCAGCATGCTGGCTAGGAAATTCTGGAAGCTGAAGGATCTTAAAAAGTTGCCAAGTTTGAAAAAACAGTGCTTTAATATTAATATAAGTATTACAAAGAGCATATGTTTATATTTACTGCCCTCTAGTGGTTATCTGGCATTTTGCAGCCCAAATTATCCTAGGATTGCTGAGAGTAGAAATGAGGAAAGGGGGTTGCTAGTTGATGAGTAAATTGGCTGATACCGGTAGTTCAGGCATGATAATTGCAATCTGCAAAAGTTGGGGTGCCTGAATGAAATCAAAAGTTGGAACAGAATGGCAAAATTTGTGATAGGAGCAGAGCAATGTAAAGGGCTATTTGCTTCACACAAAGGGATTGCATTTTAAGAGTTGCTTCCTTATTAATGGGCAAATTGGGGAAAGGATGAGAGTGGATACGAGGATGGATATGGGAAAATTCCCCGAGTGGAGACCACTCTTGAGCCAAGTTTTTTTAAACTGCACAAAGAAGAGAGTTCTGTCCACTGAAGGAGGGTACAAACAACCTTTATACAAATATAGTTGCATAATAAATGCTGATTACTAATGGCATTAATGTGTCATGTCAACATGTCATAAAATCGTCATCGTATTTTGAAACCAAGAATTAGATTTATGCTTATGGTGTAAAATTCTGCAAAAATCAGCGTTTGTGGTTAATTACTTCCCATTTTCGCATCTAAAAATATACTAGTATGGTTGCAATAATAGGGAAGCTGGCTGGCTCTGCAACTTTGTATTTGTGTGTCTGACCAAAGTAATAGGGCAGAGTTTTTAAGAGCCTTGGCAAGTTACAGGTTTGGGTTCAAGTGTTAGCATTGGTTTTTTACCTCTTCAGACATCCATCCCTGCTGAGGATTTCCTAAGGCAGCCCTTGTTCCTGCTTCTTACACACCGGACTGCCGTTTATCTGCGTCTTCCATATAGAATAGAATTCTTTATTGGCCAAGTGTGATTGGACACACAAGGAATTTGTCTTCGGTGCATATGCTCTCAGTGTATATAGAATAGGATAGGATAGGACAGGATAGTGTATAGTGTAGTGTATTGTAGTGTAATATTAGTATTAGTATACCCTTTATTGTCATTGTACATCATGTATACAACAAAATTGGTTAAATAAAAAGAACATAAAAAGAAAATCCATCAAGAATCATAAGGTACAACACTTAATGATAGTCATAGGGTATAAATAAGCAATCGAATCATACTAGGAAACAATATAAATCATATATTGCAATTACTGCAGGTTCGAATCTCGCCAGGCTCAAGGTGGACTCAGCCTTCCATCCTTTCTAAACTGGGTAAATTGAGGACCCAGTTTGTGGGGGCAATAAGCTGACTTTGTATAAATATACAAAAGAATGAAGGCTATTGCTTAGCGCATTGTAAGCGGCCCTGAGTCTCCGGAGAAGGGCGGCATATAAATCAATTTAAAAAAAAAAAAAAAAAAAGAATACAGCAACAAGTTACAGTCATGCAATCGTAAGTGGGAGGAGATGGGTGATAGGAACGTCGAGAAGATTAATAGTAATAGTAACGCAGTAATGTATTGTGCGAATGTGTGGCAAGCAGGGAATCGGCCACCGGGGCTCTCAGCCTCGCCCTTCCGAAGAGCCCTTGAGCAAGTGCAGAGTGCCCCAAAGGCGCCACAGGCCAGACTTTTTCCTACCTCTGGTCCCCCCCCCATCCCCCTGAATCGGAATGGCGAAAACCGGGGCAGGTTAAGACAGCCACGACAGGAGCGGATCCCAGACCCCGCCGCACCCAGGACCTGCCAAGCCGCACCTCCACCTCCCAGCGGCTGACTCGATTCTCTCGCCTTCGCGGCCCGCCTCTGCTTCTGCCCCTCCCGGCAGATGGCCGCGAGGGGGAGGCGCCTGGACACTAAAGGCCGCCGCGGCCTCTCCGGGGCCGCTCCCAAGACGGCGGGGACGGGCGTGAGGGAGGCCGGGTGCTTCCCTTACCGGGCCCGGAGCGGTCGGGGGGTCGGAGCCGGAGCGAGAGTCAAGGCGAGACCCTCGGATATTCCCCGGCGAAGAGGAGGCGGGACCGGGCTGCCCCGGCCTCCCGTGTAACGTTATGCCTGTGCTCCCGCCCCTCTGCGGGGCAACCGGCCGGGTGTTTTGCAGGCCCGGCCTGGCGGGGAGGAGTCCTCGAGGTCGCGTTGCTGAGCTTCCCAGCCGCCGAAAGGCCGCGAGGTACCTCTGGCGAGAGAAGGAGGAGGAGGAGGAAGAGGGAGAAGGCAAGAAGGGACCCAGCCGCTTCGCTTTGAACCTATGGAAGGTGAGAGGCCGTCTCTCCGGAGCTCAAGCGCCGAGTCGAGGGCGCCAAACCCGCTTGAAAAAGTCGTCCCCACCCCGAGGAAAAAAAACGACCCCGCTTCGGCTTGAAAGTGTGTCGTCGGTCCCCGTCCCCACCCCCCGGCTTTTCCTTGGCCCCCGAAAAGCCGCTTTACGGTTTTCCAGCCGAGCCTCCGACCGTATGAAGGTCTCGAGCAAGAGGCTTCTCTTCCTGATCCTCCCCGCCCCGGTCCTGTTTCTCATTGAATTGCTTCAAGATTGCGCGTCTTGGTTCCTCGCCCGGATTCTTGCCTTGGGAGTTTTTAGATTTAAAAGATTTGCCTTGGAGGGAACTTCTATGTTGGTGGAAGTTGTAGCTCAGCGTGATCCAAAGGTTTGCAGTTTATCCTGCTTGCATAAATATAAATATTTTATATTTTAACGAAACTTACTTGGTAGGCAGCCTGTTGGAAAGGAAGAAATCTTTAGTTTGCTTTAGAATAAAGTTCCCCGGGATTCCTTTATGAACCTACTGGGTATTTGTCTCACTGGGAAATAAATTACATGTTAAATTTGTTTGTTTTTTCTTGGAAGATGCGTTCAGGTACAAATTAAATATTGGTTCCCTTTATGTTGCACTATGTATGATAAAAGAACTACATTCCCTGGACCAAGGTGTAGTCCAGGTAAGAAACCAGGATGTATGCTGAGCCATCCAGGGGATTTCCCCAGCTTGAAATCCAGGGGAAAGCAAGTTCATTGTGCTTCTTGGCAGTGCAACAGCCTTTCACAAGAAATCTGCACATCTGACACTTGGGAAAACATTTGGGAAAACACTTGGAAAGACTAGCATTCAGTTCAGATCAGTCATCCATATGTCTATTACATCGGTTTTGTTTTTAATATGTTATAAAAGGGTTGGGCAGTTTTAAAGATTATTTCTGGAATTATTTCTGTATTTTTGTGATAATTTTGTTTTTTATTGTACAATGTTATGGCTACATATAAATAGCATTAGTTTGGGGAAACCCAGGTTTAAATCTCTTCTTGCCTTATGAGGTTCATTCTATTAGTAAACCAAAGACTATTGATAAATATAAATTATATTTATTTAAAAATATATAAATTTTATTAAAACACAAATTAGACATTTACACAACCTACGACATATAAATAGCTTATCCTTTTTAAGCATAGTTTCATAGTGGTTTTCCATCTGATACTTTATACTTTTCTTAATCTAATACTCCTTTTTTTCCTTCCTCCTTTTCTTCTCTTCTTTTTTTCTCTCCCTGTCTTTCCCCCTATAAAGATCTATATATTTTGATTATATCTTTACTGTTTTACATTTTTCCATTCATATTATATACCTATAAAAAATTATTTATATACATATTTGTATTTTTGTTCTTTTCTTCTTGTATTTATTTTTCTTTATTGATAGTGTTAAGCCAATTATACCATTTGTTCCATATTCTGTAGTAGTCTGTCTCTATATAAACTATAAACTATATTATAATTTATAATATAAATTATAAGGCAGATTATTTTTCATCTCTTTTTCGTTTCGTAGTTTGTAGTCTTTGTATGAGGTCCCTCTTCTAATTTTTTCCCCTCTATTTTTGTTTTGGTTTCTTTTTTTCTTTTAACTGTCAATTGTGTAAGTTAAGAAAGTTAAATGAAAATATTAAATTTTAAAAAAAAGAGAGCAATTCACTGGTTAGGTCTATAGCAATCACCCACCTACCTCATAGAATTGTTGTGAATTTAAGAGGAAGGTGTTCACATATATTATGTACAGTAATGGATCTTTCACTTTATATTGTGGTGTGAACTAGCCCATAATATATCTAATAGTATGCAGTATACATGATAATTTTGATAATATGTAATCATTATAGACATTCTTGTGCCAAAATGCAAGTAAATAGAAAATAATTTCAGCAAGTAATTTGCTCAAGGCCATCCTGCGGACCTATAACTAAGGAAGAATTGGGATCTTGGTAGGGTGTTTTTTTTTTCAAGGTTCATTGATGCAACATGCTGCCCACTATTATACCATGGCTTTGATCCTGTGAAAGTTAAGAAATATTAACAAAGTATGTTGTAACCATTATCTGGTTTGATTGGTTTTGGTTTTGGTTTAGCATGTTGGATAAACTCAGGCAAAGTGAATGCTTTATAAACTTTTGTTTAAGTCTTAGTGAAGTATGTGAAGCCAGTCAATTAGTGCTTTTCCAACGAATTGGAAACAAATTATGACTCAAATATGATTGATTCTTCCCCCTCCCAGGAGACATCAATCCCACTGATGTCCAAACAGCAAAGTGGAACGGAGAGTGGAGATTGTTTAGAGCTTTGATTTCAGAACACAAATTTTGTGTCCTCAACTTACTTTGCTTCTGACAAGCAAAGTCAATGAAGAAAGTCAGATTTCCTTAACTTAATATGATTCACTTAACTTCAGTGATTTGCTTAACAACTGTAGCAGAAAAGCAGTGGTCAATTTTAATATTATAAACATTTCTGATAAATTCATACAGAAACCAGAGACACAATGCTCTAAAAAAATCAGTTAGTTTAAACAGCAGCGTACTAGTTAGACGATTTGTTGTAATCAAAACAGATAACAGAGAATCTATATAGTAGATTGATCTATAGACGATTTGTGCTCTCTGACCGGGCTTGACATGTTTAAGCTACTAAATTTGCCTGAATGTCTTTTTTACTGTTAAATATTTACAGACCAGCTGTTGCATGTTTAAGTAGCAATACTTAGTTTGGGGAAGTATGATGTTGGCCACATCATACTTCCTGTGTTTGACTTTGGGTGCTGGGGTGGGTGTGGCCAGGGTGGGCATGGCCAGCTTAACGTCACTTGTGTCGGGGGCATCTGCTGTGGCCCAAGCGCTCTGCCAGTGAAAACAGGCTCCCGAGCTCCGTTTTCAGCCATGACGGCCTCCTGCCACCCTTCCTGAGCTCCATTTTCACTGGCAGACAGAAGCAGGAGGCCGTCGCAGCCAAAAACAGAGCCTGGGAGGGCCACGCGCAGCCCTCCCGAGCTCCGTTTTCACTGGAAAAGGCCCCACAGGCCAGTACTTTGCTGTTTCTAGGGCGGCCCCACAGGCCAGATCTAAACACCTCACGGGCCAGATCTGGCCCCTGGGCCTTGAGTTTGACACCCCTGTTGTATAGCAACGTTAATCTCTGAAATAGTATCCTGTTCCATCTTTTCTATGTTTACCTTCTTTGCCTTGTGTCTCTGATCTTTAGTATTGTTTATAATATCATTTTTAAGTTACTATGGATAAAATAGGCATAAATCTTTTGTCTAAAGCAAAAAGGGGAATGTGATTTCTTCTACCTTCTACCCATTTATCTCTCTTACTGTGTGATAATGTGTGATAATGAAGCAGATTCATAATATAGTTGTAGAAAGCAATCTAAAGAACATTTTCTGGGATACATTGGTACAATTGGAACTTGCTTCCTCATAGTATTACAGAAGTTGCATCCTCCAGAAAGCTTAGTATGCTACTCATTTTTTCCTGTTGTTTCTATATACATGTGCAAAGACAGGTTCTACTCCCACTGGAGCTACCAGAAAAGTGAAGCAACTGTGCATGTTCCCAAAGACTACTTGTATGAATTAAAGCCTTCAAACCCCTTGCCTCCAGTCTTTCAGAGATGCTGCTTTAGACTTGGAGAAGAAGCGGTTTGTTTGCAACAGTGTGCTTTGGGAGTTATATTTTGCATAGGTAGTGGTTCTGAAGGTTTTTTTTTTTAAAAAAAAACCTTTAACCTTTTTATTTTCTATAAAATTGCCTTCTTGTTGTGGTTGCAAAATTGAATGATTTAATTCCTGTATCAACTTCACATTCAGCCAGGGTGGATTTGATTTAAATCGAGTTGATTTAAATCACGATTTAAATCATGATTTAAATCACTAGTAAAAAGGCTTGATTTAAATCAACTCGATTTAAATCATAATTTTTAAAGAGCAACTGTCATCTCTGCTACTCCTTTGACCCACTGTTGACTCACCGATAGTCCCAGTGTTGCAGAATATACAGCCTCATGCTACATAACTAAGCTCCATTTCATGCTGAATAAACTAAATTATTTATGTATCTTAAATAGAAAACTATCTTACGATAGATTTTTACCCCAAAAGTTTTTTATTAAAATAAATGCGATAAAAATCAAAAAAATCTGATTTAAATCAAAAAAATCTGATTTTTTTGATTTTTTTTAAAAAAATCATTGATTTTTATCCACCCTGCATTCAGCAGAGTTTTATCAAATGCCTAATTTCCTCCTGTTTGTGGCCTGCTTTTAAAAAGGTAAATGTTCCCCTCGCACATACAGTGGGGCAAAAAAGTATTTAGCCAGCCACCAATTGTGCAAGTTCTCCCACTTAAAAAGATGAGAGAGGCCTGTAATTGCCATCATAGGTAGACCTCAACTATGAGAGACAAAATGAGAAAACAAATCCAGACAATCACATTGTCTGATTTGGAAAGAATTTATTTGCAAATTATGGTGGAAAATAAGTATTTGGTCACCTACAAACAAGCAAGATTTCTGGCTCTCACAGACCTGTAACTTCTTTAAGAGGCTCCTCTGTCCTCCACTCATTACCTGTATTAATGGCACCTGTTTGAACTTGTTATCAGTATAAAAGACACCTGTCCACAACCTCAAACAGTCACACTCCAAACTCCACTATGGTGAAGACCAAAGAGCTGTCGAAGGATACCAGAAACAAAATTGTAGACCTGCGCCAGGCTGGGAAGACTGAATCTGCAATAGGCAAGCAGCTTGGTGTGAAGAAATCAACTGTGGGAGCAATAATTAGAAAATGGAAGACATACAAGACCACTGATAATCTCCCTCGATCTGGGGCTCCACACAAGATCTCACCCCGTGGGGTCAAAATGATCACAAGAACAGTGAGCAAAAATCCCAGAACCACACAGGGGGACCTAGTGAATGACCTGCAGAGAGCTAGGACCAACGTAACAAAGGCTACCATCAGTAACACACTACGCCGCCAGGGACTCAGATCCTGCAGTGTCAGACGTGTCCCCCTGCTTAAGCCAGTACATGTCCGGGCCCGTCTGAAGTTTGCTAGAGAGCATTTGGATGATCCAGAAGAGGATTGGGAGAATGTCATATGGTCAGATGAAACCAAAGTAGAACTGTTTGGTAGAAACACAACTCGTCGTGTTTGGAGGAGAGAGAATGCTGAGTTGCATCCAAAGAACACCATACCTACTGTGAAGCATGGGGGTGGCAACATCATGCTTTGGGGCTATTTCTCTGCAAAGGGACCAGGACGACTGATCCGTGTACAGGAAAGAATGAATGGGGCCATGTATCGTGAGATTTTGAGTGCAAACCTCCTTCCATCAGCAAGGGCATTGAAGATGAAACGTGGCTGGGTCTTTCAGCATGACAATGATCCCAAACACATCGCCCGGACAATGAAGGAGTGGCTTCGTAAGAAGCATTTCAAGGTCCTGGAGTGGCCTAGCCAGTCTCCAGATCTCAACCCCATAGAAAACCTTTGGAGGGAGTTGAAAGTCTGTGTTGCCCGGCAACAGCCCCAAAACATCACTGCTCTAGAGGAGATCTGCATGGAGGAATGGGCCAACATACCAGCAACAGTGTGTGCCAACCTTGTGAAGACTTACAGAAAACGTTTGACCTCTGTCATTGCCAACAAAGGATATATAACAAAATATTGAGATGAACTTTTGATATTGACCAAATACTTATTTTCCACCATAATTTGCAAATAAATTCTTTCCAAATCAGACAATGTGATTGTCTGGATTTGTTTTCTCATTTTATCTCTCATAATTGAGGTCTACCTATGATATCAATTACAGGCCTCTCTCATCTTTTTAAGTGGGAGAACTTGCACAATTGGTGGCTGACTAAATACTTTTTTGCCCCACTGTATATGCTAGTCATTCCTGACTCTAGGGGGCGGTGTTCATCTCCGTTTCAAAGCCGGAGAGTCAGCTCCGTCCAAAGATGTGGTTATGTGGCCGGCATGACTAAACGCCAAAGGCGCACGGAACGCTGTTACCTTCCCACCAAAGGCGGTCCCTATTTTTTCTACATGCATTTTTTACGTGCTTTCGAACTGCTAGGTTGGCAGAAGCTGGGACAAGTAACGGGAGCTCACCCCGTTACACAGTGCTAGGGATTCAAACCGCTGAACTGCCAACTTTTCGATTGACAAGCTGAGCATCTTAGCCACTGAGCCACCGTGTCCCTAATGGCCTGTTTTTAGGGGAAAATTAATATACACAGACAGGTTTTTCCATAAGGTAATTAATAGTCCATGTATTGTTATATTGTCTATGACAGTGGTTCTCAACCTTTTCTTCACTACGGACTCCCTTTAAATACCTTTTGTGGCCACAGACCATGGCCACGGTCCTCCAAGACATAAGTCCAGATTTAAATCTAACATTTCTTCAAGTCTTCGTGGAGCCCCCTGTGACAACATTGTGGAACCCCAGGGGTTTGTGGACCACAGATCTATGAAGTTCAACATAATAGAATTTCTGAGAATGAGTTACCAATATGGAATCAACGTAGTATCCTAGGTGAAACTTGTTCTACTTGATGTGAAAGGAATAAAGATTCCCATTACCACCACTGAAAAGTTCCCTAGGTGCATCATCAATATGTAAATATAGCATAGTAATGCTGGTGAAGGGGAAAATGTTGTACGGGTAGTCCTCAATTTAAAAAGATTCATTTAGTGACCGAAGTTACAACAACACTGAAAAAAGTGACCTTATGACCGTTTTTCTCACTTTCAACCATTGCAGCATCTTCATGGTCTTGTAATCAAAATTTGGATGCTTGACAACTGACTCATACCTATGATGGTTGCAGTGTCCCAGGGCATGTGATCATCTTTTGTAACCTTTTGACAAGCAAAATCAATGGGGAAGCCAGATTCACTTAACAACCATGTTACTAACTTAATAATTGCAGTGATTCACTTAACAACTATAGTAAGAAAAGGTATAAATGGGGCAGAACTCACCTAGCAACAAATTTTTGGCTCAGTTGTGGTCATAAGTCAAGGACTACCTGTATTTTCTTTGCAATAAGTGAGTGATTCACTGGACTGAGTCAGGAGGGATGATTTGACAGTTCTGTTTATCATGATTCTTTAAATGCACAACCAATTGTATATTTCTTTTTGTTTTTGAGGAATTATACTGTATTTAGTTTAATAGTATTTTCATAGATACACAAAAATAATAATTGAACATTTTTCATTGCATATCATTGCATTGAATACATTTTTTATAGACAAGGCATATAAAGTTTCTTATACATACATCTCCTATAATCTGTAGGAAATATGAGTTACATCTAAATGGCAGAGTCAAAGAGAAAAAACACTTTAGAGATACTACTGTATAATTGTTATGTATAGTTTCATATTGTAAAATATGTGATTTTTATCTCTTTATTTATGAGCTAAAAGAACAATTGCCAGAGAAAATCTGCAAGAATTGATTGTTAACTTTTTGTATGATGATAATACAGAATATATTTTGTGGACCTGCATGAATTCACTGAGCTTTTGTACATTAGAATATTTTATTTAATAGAAATTGGTGACTATGCAAAAAACTAATCAATAGTCATTTATTGTCATTTCTCATTCATAGCTATTTTAGCTATAACAACTATTAGAACATGTTTTACTTTACATGCCTTATTTAAGGCTTTACTTAAATCTGAGTAATTTCCATTCAGGATGGATAAAAATCAATGATTTTTTTAAAAAATAAAAAAAATAGATTTTTTTTATTTAAATCAGATTTTTTTAATTTTTATCGAATTTATTTTAATAAAAAGCTTTTGGGGTAAAAATCTATCGTAAGATAGTTTTCTATTTAAGATACATAAATAATTTAATTTATTCAGCATGAAATGGAGCTTAGTTATGTAGCATGAGGCTGTATATTCTGCAACACTGGGACTATCGGTGAGTCAACAGTGGGTCAAAGGAGTAGCAGAGATGACAGTTGCTCTTTAAAAATTATGATTTAAATCGAATTGATTTAAATCAAGCCTTTTTACTAGTGATTTAAATCATGATTTAAATTATGGTTTAAATCAACTCGATTTAAATCAAATCCACCCTGTTTCCATTGCTAGAAAAAAATTGATAATGTGTATGTTGTATATACACATGCACAAATACATACATAAAATTTTCAGGTATGCCTCAACAGCTATTTGAAATTTTAACACTGACCTATATATCTATACCAGAAAGATACGCTAGGAACTCTGAATAAATGCTTGATTAAAAAATTAACAAATGTTCAGTCACTGGAAAGGACTTAACTCAGGGGTGAAATCTACTTGCCTTCCTTACAGGTTCGGAAGAGCGCACGTCGCGCATGCGCAGAGGGTAAAAAGCACATTAAAACCAGGAAGTAACGACACCCGGGTGGGTGGGTGGAGCCCTGCACTACCATTGCTACCGGTTCTCCGAACCACCTGCCACAATCGCTACCGGATCGCCTGATCCGGTCCGAACCGGGAGCATTTTACCCCTGACTTAACTGATCCCAAACAAATTTCAGAGGAAGTCAGCAAACAAAAAATTAGTTTTGGTAAACTTCTTTCAAAATGCAGCTTTCTGAACAGTCTTAGAAATTCATTAATTTAAATTATTTCTCATTTTGGTTTCTGTTTAATTTCTGAACAGTCATGCATATTCAGCCTTCCATCCTTTCGAGGTAGGTAAAATGAGGACCCGGATTGTGGGGGCAATAAGCTGACTTTGTATTAAAAAGAACACCGCTTGGGGGGGGGCGAAAGCACTAAGCAGGTATATACAAAAGTATGAAGGCTATTGCTTAACGCATTGTAAGCCGCCCTGAGTCTCCGGAGAAGGGCGGCATATAAATCGAACCAATCAATCAATCAATTAATCAATAAAGTTAGCAATTACAATGATTAACTCATATTGCCTTGAACTAAACATTGATTACATAGCCTAATCCAAATGATTATGTTTGAAGTCATGCAGAAATGTATTAGAAACCAAAAGATAGATTTTTGTATGGCTGTCTTTGTAGACATGTAAAAGTAATAAAAAAAGATTACTGGTAGTTGAAATCTAAGGCTGCAGTTTGTTTCATGCTTGCTTAGACTGTAGTCCAGATATTAGCAAACAAGATAGAATTGGGCTGTAAACATTATCTTATAAATAAGAGCTAGTAAACTACTCACTGAAGTTATGATTGCTGTATGTATTAAATATATGTACATAGATTTTAGCTAGCTAGAGGGCATAAAATAAAATATTAATTCATGAAGATACCATTAAAAATCCTAGGAATTTTGAAACATCAAATTGTACTTCTTAACATTTTTGGAGTGTGTCACACCAAATCATACATAGATTTGAGCCATTTTAATGCAAGCATTAGAAGTTAGTTAGGAAAAAAAGTCTTTATTGAGCTTTAAGTCACTTTGAGTATAGAATTTCATGTGTAAATCTGCATAGTTAAATTATATTTTACTTTGTTTCATGTAAAGTATTAAAAATAGGCAAATGATAATTTAAACAAATTTTGATTTGGTTGAATAAGGTTTTATAGATTTAGTAGATTAAAGAGTTAATACATATGGTAGCAATTTTACAGTAGCAATAACAGTCTTATTTTTGTTACTCAGTTTTTTGCAAGTGGGATCAGGGTTCTTGGTTCTAGGCCTCATTTGCCAAAGAAAAATGTAACCAAGAGAAGATGCCTTCTTACAAGACTTAACTGTCTCTTTCTGTGAAGTGTTTTCTCAGAGATGCTAGTAAACAAAAACAAATTATTTAAAGATTTGCATTATTAACTTGCTAACCCTTTATAAATTTAAGTTCAATGAGTGTAAAGAAGAACAGTGTTTTTCACTTTTCTCCACAGAGGATTATCATAAGGGTAAGTTACAATTTGGCCTCAGGGCTTGTTGATGAAAACGGAAGTAATAGAAAATCCAGTTCCCTGCATAGAACTGAAAAAGCAGTGGGGAGGGCTGGTAAATTGTTAGGCTGTCTCCTGAAAGAAAGCTGCTTTTCTAGGAATGTATTTTTCTTTATTTTTTTAAACTGTTTAATTCTGCTTGCATTTTTGTACATAATTTGTTATGTACAAAATTAGATTTGTTAATATCTAGTTCTTAAAATAATTATGCAGCTGCATAACTTATTATTTCAGGGAAGATTTACTTGATAAATATCATGAGGCTTTCATCTATTTTTGTCCACGGAAAATGTTCATTTTGTTCCATACCTGAACAATAATCAGACCAATATCGTCAATAAGAATTAATTTTGAATTTGGTGACATTGTGCCTGGATTCAGTATTTTACATTAGCTGTTAAACATGAACTTTGAAATAGGTGATCTCAAGTTATTAAATAGATCACAAACTGAAAATGTAGATACGTGATATTAATATTGCAGATCTGCCAAAGCATAGAGATACAGATACTGTAGTCCTTAATTGACAGTAAATCATTTAGTGACCATTCAAAGTTACAACGGCACTAAAAAAAGTAACATGACCATTTTTCACACTTACGACCATTGCAGCATCCCCATGGTCACGTGATCAAAATTCAGATGCTTGGCAACTGACTCGTATTTATGAGTTGCAATGTCCTGGGATCACATGATCGTCTTTTGTGACCTTTTTATACAAGCAAAATCAATGGAGAAGCCAGATTTAGTTAGCTATTGTGTTATTAACTTAACAACTGCAGTGTTTCGCTTAACAATTACGGCAAGAAAGGTTGTAAAATGGGGTAAACCTCACTTAACAAATGTCTCACTTAGCAACAGAAATTTTGAGCTCAATTGTGGTCATAAGTCAATACCTGTGTACCTAATTCATTTTATATTAAAGCTATTGATTACTTTTTCCTACCGATTCTGTTTCTTTCATTGAACAGAGATTGTACTGGATCTCATGCTCTCATTTCTGACTTTTCTGCATCTCAGGACCCAAAAAAAGAAGTTTTTTTTCCCCGTCTTTGTGTTAGTCTATAATGGAGATAGAAAGCCCTGACCTATTTCTTCCACATGACAAATACCCATACTTCAGTTATGTAGCCCTGATCAGTCATCTGTACTGGCACATAATATGTAGATGGCTTGCTGCGGGGGGGGGGGGGGGGGGTAATGTGACTGGGTGGGCGTGGCCAACTTTTTTTTTTTTTAACTTTTCAAAGCATTTTTTCTAATGCTTTGAAAAGCCTCTGCCGATCAGGAAAGTCAGCTGGGATCGTCAGAGAGGCATTTTAAAAAAATCTCTCTGCCAATCAGGAAACTCAGCTGAGATCTCAGAGAGGCATTTTTAAAAATACCTCTCTGCAGATCAGGAAACTCAGCTGGGATCGTCAGAGAGGCATTTTAAAAAATACCTCTCTGCTGATCAGGAAACTCAGCTGGGATCGTCAGAGAGGCATTTTTAAAAATACCTCTCTGCAGATCAGGAAACTCAGGATTGTCAGAGAGGCATTTTAAAAAATACCTCTCTGCAGATCAGGAAACTCAGCTTTTAAAAGTAAAAAAAAAAGCCTCTGATGATCAGGTGGCTCAGCTGGGCATGGTGGGGGGTGGGGCAGGGATTTTTGCTACCGGTTCTCCAAACCACCCGCCGCCATTGCTACCGGATCGGGCGATCCGGTCCGAACCGGGAGCATTTCACCCCTGAAGAGAAGGTATGTAGAAAGGAAATAGGTTATAGAGTAAGAAAAGGGTGATGATGACGATGTTGATATTTTTATATTTTTATCCCGCCCCCCCCCCACTCTGTTTGCTCACCTCAAGGTGGCGAACCCTAATATTCCTGCCTCCTATTTTCCCCACTATAATTACACTGTGAGGTGGGTTAGACTGAGAAAGAATAACTTTCTAAGAATAGCCCAATATCACTCAGCTGGTTTTCATACCTAAAGTAGACCTAGAACTCTCAGTCTCCTGGTGTATAGGCTAAACATGCCACATATATAGCCATAGTGATGGCTAACCCTTTCTGGACCGAGTGGCCAAAGTGGGTGCGCACACAAACACCGAAACCCCCAAAATGCAATGTGCGGCAGTTCCCGTGCATGCGTACGTGCCCCCACCCCCACACATACACATGCAGCCCCCTGCATGCGCCCTGCGCATGCGCAGCAGAGACCCGAAGACCAGCTGGCTGGCAGGAGGCACATATACATGAGTGGCACAGCTGAACTGGGGCGACAGCTCATGTGCCATCAGAAAGGGCGCTGCACGCCACCTCTGGCATGCATGTCATAGGTTCGCCATCACGGGGCTAGAACCTGCACCACTACCACAAACTGACTTCCATTTATGAAAGGGCAATGCTTAAATTAAAGATACTTTGCATAATTATTTCTAGTAAAAATTCCTTATGATAAAGCTGGAATATATATTCTTCAGTGTGTGGGGGGTGGAGAGGAGAGAATGGGGGAGGAGGGAAGGAGAAAGAGTTTTCATTTTACTTATTAAACTCGTCAGAGGTTTTTTTTAAATTAATTTTGATTTTTTAAAAATTGAATTATATTCTTAATACCAAGCATTTATTTCTATTCTATTGTAAATTGTATATTGTTTTATCTGTATGTTATTCAGTGTCTCCCTTTTTCTGGTTTTAATAAATATTTTAGATTGTGTTGTATTTGAAATATTACTTTTTTACTTTACTAGTCCACTAGCTGCAGTTAAACAATTTAAAAATGTACGATGCCATTAGGAATTCTGTCAACTTGAGTTCAATTAATCGTTCTGGGAGTTTGGAATATATTTTTGACACCAAAAGAAAAATCATCATCACACTTTCTAATATATTAGAAATCTTATTTCTTTCGGATAGTCTTTTAATGAAGTTTTAAAATACCTTATTTTTAAGAAAATAAAACTTATACAGTATTTTAAATCAATTTATATACTTTTTTTTAATAAAAAAGGCAACTTCAACCCAGTTAGTAATTGAAAAATTTAAAATATTGAGTAGACAATGCCTACATCTGTCTTCCTCTTTATTCAGAATCTTTAGAAAGTTTGTTTTTTCAGTTCCAGATTGCTTCATAATAGTAAATGAATTATGCTGTAGGAAAATATTACTTGATTTATACCATCCAAAGGATAGACTTCATGGAAATTAAAAAAAAACATTTCTTTTTGCATTTTTCAGTGCCAGGGACATAGGTTTTAAGATATTTAATATGTGTGTATAACTCCATATTAATAACATTGACGTTGTCAGGGCATTTATTTGTTTGCATTTTGTTAATAAATTGCTATCTAAATAGGCCAGTTTGTAATGTTGGGAATCCAAACAATTCACAGATGTGTTCCACTGGAATACTTATCAGAGAATTAATTGAAGCAATTACTGTAGAGGTATTTTGCATTGTCTGGTTTTGAGCATTGCATTTAATTGAGCAATCACCGCCCAGAAGCCCTTTCTGAGAAAGATGGGCAGTGTATATATATATATATATACACATGGGTAATGCTGCAAATGTTCAAGAAAAGAATAAATTCTGTTGGTTCTGGGACAGCTTTTACTGCTACTTATAAATCATTAGCAGTGCATGGATTTCCTGGTGTATCTTTTTTTATTAGGAAGGAAAATGCTTTCTCCTTTGGTTGATTGATAAACACATGCAGTGGAATTGTTGTTCCACATCCCCAGATAACAATTTTTCCTCTAAATTATTTGCATATTTCTAAGTACTTCCTTAATCCCTTCGTTCAACCATTTCCCAGCAACATTTACTGTTTTGCATGAAGAATATTTTGGCACCCTGCCAATTAGTCAGCGAGTCTCAATCATACAAAAATAGATAGAGATATTAAAAATAGTGCTTTGCATTAATCTTGGTATAATTTCCCCCTTTTTATTAAAATGTTATCTATATATTGACCTGAAGGAGTTTCTTTCTGTGTCTTTTACTGGCATACTATGTAAATATGTAGAGATAGAGCATTGCTATCAGATATATGAAAAGGTATCCATCATTTGGAGACATTTAAGATGATCTCGTTAGGCAACCATCCACCTATGTAAGAGAAATTAATTCAATTGTACAAATTGGATTGAAGAAAATGGGCATTAAGACGAATATCTGCCTGTTTTATTTATCTCTTATTAAATTATAATGAATAAGTTTTGTTCAAACTCAAGAATTATTTATTTATTTATTTATTTATTTATTTATTTATTTATTTATTTATTTATTGGTTCAATTTATATGCCACCCTTCTCCGGAGACTCAGGGCGGCTTACAATGCGTTAAGCAATAGCCTTCATACTTTTGTATATACCTGCTTAGTAGGGCTTTCAGGGGGCCCCCAAGCGGTGTTCTTTTTTATACAAAGTCAGTTTATTGCCCCCACAAACCGGGTCCTCATTTTACCTACCTCGAAAGGATGGAAAGCTGAGTCCACCTTGAGCCTGGTGAGATTTGAACTTGCAGTAATTGCAGGCAGCTGGTGTTACTTAACAGTGCTTTAGTCTGCTGCGCCACCAAGGCTCTTTTTTTTAATTAATTTTTTTAATTAATAAGCTTCTTGAGAAATCTCTACGAAAAAGACTGGAAAAGGTACAAGGGAAAAAGTATATCAGTGAGGAGGACAAACCTTCATGATTGATCATGCTTCTTTTGACATTTTCAAAAGAGGAACAAGTATACTTTATTTGGCAATCAGGTCTTGTGTTTATATATGCGTTATTTGCATTTTGCTTTTACACACAAATCATGCCTGTTTTATCCGCGAGTACTACCAAATCTGCCAAAAAAGCAAAAACATTTCTAGGCTGCATTAACAGAGGGATAGAATCAAGATCACATAAAGTGTTAATACCACTTTATAATGACTTGGTAAGGCCACACTTGAAATACTGCATCCAGTTTTGGTCGCCACGATGTAAAAAAGGAATGGAGACTCTAGAAAGAGTGCAGAGAAGACCAACAAAGATAATTGGACTGGAGGCTAAAACATATGAAGAATGGCTGCAGGAACTGGGTATGTCTAGTTTAATGAAAAGAAGGACTAGGAGTAACATGATAGCAGTGTTCCAATATCTCAGGGGCTGCGACAAAGAAGAGGGAGTCATGCTATTCTCCAAAGCACCTGAGAGCAGGACAAGAAGCAATGGATGGAAGCTAATGAAGGAGAGAAGCAACCTAGAACTAAGGAGAAATTTCCTGACAGAACAATTAATCAGTGGAACAACTTGCCTCCAGAAGTTGTGAATGCTCCAACACTGAAAGTTTTTAAGAAGAGATTGGACAACCATTTGTCTGAAGTGGTGTAGGGTTTCCTGCCTAAGCTTGGAGGACTAGAAGACCTCCAAGATCCCATTCAATTTGCTATTCTATTCTATTCTATTCTATTCTATTCTATTCTATTCTATTCTATTCTATTCTATTCTATTCTATTCTATTCTATTCTACTATATAGAAAAATATTCCCAAATGGTTTCCATTTATGGTATTCTTGCCATAGTTAGATTTTAGTCAGAAGAAAATATACTTTATGACTAGAAATTTGTTTTTCAAATCTTCAAAACTGCTGGACTGTGTTCCATTCTCATTGATTTTTGTACTTGAACTTCTAAACAGAGTGTAGTACCCTGCTTTCATAATAGCAAGCAGAACAATTTAATTAGAAATTATATTTGTTTATTTTTATGAAACATTTAAGAATATTTTAAGTACACCTGAGCATCAAAAATTGTTTTTTTTTAAATAATTGATTTTTATTCATCTTGTTTACTTCTAGTTCCTGTAGCCAAAATGCTTTTTGTTAAAGGTGTCTGACAGTTGTGAGTAATTTTAACAGATTACCTGACACTGAATAAACAATCTAAGTCTGAGTTTCAGAATTATATGGAACCTAATATGATAGTGAGGAAACATCACCATCTCATTAAAACATGTTGAAGAGAAGTAATCAGCGAGAGATTCTATTTAATAGATTTAGTAGCATTCTCAAGTACTATATTACTTGGGACTTAGTTATAACCATTGAATTTTTTTTAAAAAAAATCTAAAGTGAAATATCAGTATTCAGTAATGAATTCTATTAGATTTTTCTGGTTTCTGCCAGGAAAATCTGGTCTCCCTCAAGGCAAAAGCCTGAAAATTGTAGAAATTATATCTTCAGGCCACTTTTCCATGACCTGAAGCAACTGTTTTAAATGTCATCACTATGTTTTAAATATAGCAGTGGATAATAGTTAAGACTGCTTAAGTTCCTGGATCTGAAAATTTTAATGGAGAACTGAAATTTATTTTTTATTTCTGATCAATGTCTTTTCTTATAATGTCAGTGCTCATTGTCATCAGTGTCACAAGAAATGTACATTACTTTCTGCCAATATATTTTATTGTCTTTGTTACTTAACTGAATGGAGTCTAGAATATTAGTTTAACATTCAAAACAAATACTTTACAGATGCATGAATGATATTTTTTAAAAAATAACCTTGTCCAATTCCAATAACTTTCACAATGTCTTAACGTTTTCTATCATTAATTTAGAATATTTCAGAGAATGGTATAAAAGCAAACCTACATAATATACTAAATAAATAAATATTAGACTTATGTGAACAAGCAATAGCAAACTGAATTTTGATCTGATGCTTTTTAAAAACTTAAACATAAATAAGCTAGCTCCTTTTGTTTAAAGAAGGCAAATAGGCGTTTCAAAATGCTGTTTTAAAAGAAAGACAAATATCTCTTTTACATGACATTAACATTGTCAGCTGTAAAATTTATACTGAGGTGGATACTGACACTCCACAGTTTATTCTGTGCCTTACTGGCAAAGTTGAAGGCCACTGCTTGATCAGGCGTTAAAGACTGTGACTTTTTCCGCCTTTGGTTAGTACATCTATTTTAACACATTTTGTAGGAGCAGACCTTAATGCCAGTGAAATATATCTTATCTTCTTGAGGTTAAGTTTCTGTACTATACTCTTCTTTAGGGCTGCCACTTGTTGGCAGGTGATAGCTGCTTCAACAACACAATGCTTGCAGGTCCTGTATTGGCTGACAAAAGATTTCTGAATACAGTTCCCAGGGTGATGTTAACCAATAAAGTTCCATGTAGGTTGTTCCTGAGTTATCTATCAGATCTGTCCTTCAGCCATCTTGGGTGACTTCAGATTCTGTCCTCCCAAGATAATGAAGAGTGGAAAATCAAGGAAATGTCTTCTTAGTTTCCACTCCCACATTATGAAACGGAATTGTTCTAAGAAACCAGGAGGGTACCAGGAGGGCAATACATTCTGCATTGTGAAATAGCTTGTTTTCAAAGGGCAGAATGGTGGCAATTATTTTGCAGGCGCAATCTGAATTTAATGTGTTAGCTTTTACATTTTAAATATTATGATCATTAGTTTTATTAGGTTTGTAGAAAGCATTTGGATTTTGGGTTTCTACGCTATTTTAGCATTTGTGGATATGTGTCTGCATATACTATTTACAGTACAGATCAAGAAATGTTTGTATTAGATGAAGATTACAAGCATATTACCCATCCCATCCCTACCAAAATAAACAGTTCTGGAGTTATTTGAAAAGTGCTTCTACATCATCATGTAAATTCTGCCAGGTACAATTTGCAGCGCCCTAAAACAGATTTTGATCCTGCATTTCACTGATAGATATTTTTAATATGCTTAACATTATCCAATACTGGTAACTGTGGCAGTCTAAATATCACAGCAGGGACTAATTAGCTTTTTCAGATCGCTGCCTTTATTCACTGTTTGCAAAGCAGCTTAATCCAGTGCTGGAGATCAGGCGTCCTGCTGTGGTTTGAGGTAGTTTCCATTCTTTCTTTGTGTTTACAGCAGTAGAAATTGGGGCGGTGATGAGGCCCTGTTTGTGAACCCTTAAAATATCAGTGAAAGCCTGAAAATAAAACATTTTAAATATATTTTTGGATGGTTGATTTCTATCCACATCAGTTTGCTTAATGCCATTCTCAGAAAAATTAGATGCAATGATGCATCATCATTTGTTGTTAGAATCATGTCAGCAAAAGCACATGTATGTCAGGATTATGGATTCCAGTTATGGATATCTAGAAAAACTAGTGTTCCAATTAATAACTCTTCATATTCTCTAGTACATTGTTACACTTACTATGCTGATTTTATTTGCTAGCAGAAAGAGACAAATGGTTATTTCTCTACAAGGTCAGTTTTCAGAATAGTAGAGAAATTTTAGTTATTGCATTTGATTTTTTTTCCCCAATCCAGTAAGATAAGTTTTCATATTAAATCTATGGGGTTCTTCTGAATTTGGGCTACCAGATTTGACTATAGTTAAGATTAAATGCCATGCTTTGAATTTTGTTAGGATTGAAAAACAGGCTCAAACTCTTCTTAAAGCAATAAACAGTGAAATGGTAGCCAATAATGTCATTGGAAACATATATACTTCTTTCAAAAATGTTCATATTATCACAACTCTTTCCATTGCTCAAACCATGGCTGACTTCTGTTTCCTTTCAGATGCTATTAGAAACTTCTGAATAAACATATTTCCAAAAAAAAGTCAACTGACACTGTCTCGTTTTATTCTACCGAAATGTAATTTGTTCGATAAAGGTTGTGATACATAGATAGAAATGATGATTTTTAAAGAAACTATTCAAACACATTAACAAAGGTAACAAAGGGCACTTTGGCAAATTGTGCGGATGCCTTTCTATACTTCTTTTAATTGCCCCGTTTGATTTTCCAGTTTAAACCTGGAAGAGAATGCAGGTAAAAAGTACGCCACCTCTCCAGCACCATTCTTTTCAGTTGAAGTGAATGTTATTTGTGACAAGGCTATGGGGTTTTTTTTTGTTTGTTTTGGGGTGAGGTGGTTTGAGGTTTTTTTTTGGTTTTGAACACTCCTTGCAACTTTTACCACTCAGAAATAATTCCTTTTCTTTGTTTCATGAATTAGAAACAATGAGGAAAAGCTGAAGTCTGCTTAGGCCAGGTGTTTCTTGTTGGCAGGCTGTTCTCTAATGACTGGCTCTCATATAGCAGCTGCCTGCTAGTCTCTTTTGTATGGGCTATTGTTGTAGCACACCCCTTATTATTACACATGCTGCCAGGGGCAGACCTAAGAATGACATCAGCTTGCTTCTCTTAGAAATCTGCAAACCTGACGTAGGGTAGAGAGTTTGCCGTGCATCTGCCTGGTCAACTAATTGTGAGCCTTTCCTGCACTGTGATTGGTGGTTCTTCTGCTCAGTAATAGGTTAAGCAAAAACCTATTCCATCTGGCCAGCCATTCATTGTTCTGTTTGCCTGCCTGGAAGTTTGAAGCTGAAGTTGTATTAAAGAGTACTTTTGGAACTGCTGCAAAACGTTTGTGCTTGTGCTTGTTATATTTGTGCTGGCCAGAAGGTAAGCATTTGTCTTTAGGCAAGCGATGAAGCATGGGGTAATTTTCAGATTTAGCAATTTACTCTTTTGCAGTTTGAATTTAAAAGTGCAGTGTCAGTGGAAAGAAACTTTGTAAAAACTTATAACTTCAAACAATATTTTGAAAAGTCTTATTTAAAACTTGTACATTTACGTAAAGAAATGTTTCAGAAATGGATAATAGTGCAAATCTCACAACAAGTGGTGTAATTTTGAATAGCGTTTAGCAGCCTGAGATTAAATAACTAACAAATTTAGGTCAGAATGAACAAATGGCTGAAAAGCTGGGAAAGATGTCAGATCAGTGTTTTAAGGGATGAATTACAAGTTAGTATGATTTCCTAATCTGTTACAAAGGACACAATCCAACTCCACTAAAGTCAAAGGATATTTTGACATTAATGTTCTGAGTGTGCTGAAGCTTATAGCTTGTGCTATGCTAATTCTGAGAATTTTGATTTGCGTTCTATAATTTGTGCTCAAGTATCAAGATAAAAGTAGGAAAAAAAGGGATCAGTTGGAAAGAAAGGGAGGTGCTGAATGGGTTAAAAAGAGGTTTGCATTTCTACCACATGCCCTATTGTGTGAACATATGCATAAGTCTATTGAAAGTTTTCAGAAGATGGGCAGGCCACCAGTTGCTGATCTCCCGCGGTTCCAGTAGACATCTGTTGCCCCAGAGCATTAACCAATCTGTTCAAGTGGACATCTTTCCTTTGTTAGCATGGGACTGTTGTCTGCAGTATTCTCTGAAATACATGAGTAATTAAATACTTAAAAGTCCTCTAGGAGATACATGTTACATACTGTATTCATTATTTTGATTGATAACTTACAGTCTTTCAATATTTACGTTACTTGTTTTATATTCTAATTGTCATCTTATTGAAAATTCAGATCTGTTGGCCATGTAGCATCTCATTCAAGATATATTCATTTAATCTTGCTATTGAAAACACTTGCAAAATTTGGCTTACAGTCCAAATGCTGTAAAATGCTGGCAATCATATTAGTAATTTTCTTGCCTCAAGGCAGAAATTTTCATAGATGATATGATCTATGTGTGTTGGATAAAAATAATAAGCGGAACTCATGTAAATTCTTGTTTGGATTTCATCATACTTTAGTAAGACCCCTTTCAATACATTATTTAAAAGGTATGATTTTCCATTGCGAAATACGAGTAGCTGTTTCCACTGCATTTATTCGTTACTTAAAGAATGTGCCTCTAGTCTATTTGTACCATACAGCGCAGCAGATGTTATCTCCAAAGTCTTCTACATTTAACTGCAACTCTAAATATTTCATAAGCACCAATAAGCACAATTATTAAAGTGCTAAAGAAGAAAGAAAACTCAAGTTCAAGTGCATTCCAGCTATGGAAGTTCACTGGGTGATTTTGGGACAGTCAATCTTTTTCAACCCTGTACCATAATGCGATTGTTTCCGGGTGGGTGAGTAGAGGAAACAGTACTGTGTTGAAATCCTGGTGTGGTGGAACATAACTTTAATCAGAAATGAAGTCATTGTTGCCATGTTCCATGAAGCGATAAAATCTATAGATTTGAAATATGGGACTGTTTTTGGGATGTTATAGAAGATTCTAAGAAAAACTGTCTTAAGGATGCAGTCTTCTGTGCATTTATTCTTTAGTAAATCTCACTGAATCGATGGAACTTTTTTCAAGTAACCATATGGGGTTTGTGGTGGTTTAAACTAAAAAATAATTACATTCTTCGTTTTATGCTTTTCCTCATTTTTTATTTTTAGGTAAACTGTCAGTATCCATTGTAGTGGATTTCCACATAATGCTTGTGATTAGAATGTAAGCATTTTTACAAGGAAGTTATCTTGTCAGATACCATCTACTATGCCTTAGTTTATATTCAGTGTGCACGTGTTTAACTCATAACTGTGGAATTTCTTCTCATGAAATTTTGTTAGAAGTGGCCAATTTTGTAATTCGATTTATTTATAATTTTCACGTGTTATATATTCTTTAGCTAAAATAATTTCGAACGTAAGTGGACCTTTCCGACTTCCTTTTTTAAATTTCAGCTCTAAATTAGACAAGAAATTGCAATCTGATTACGTCTGTGTTGTATGACAGTGTGTAAGTGAAGCCCAGTCTTACCGAAATCCAATTGAAATTTATGGTTGTTGCTTCGAGAAAATAAATATTTCAGTACAAGGCAGTACCCCGACATAATGCATGCACTTGGAGAACGGTCCATTACCTCGATGTATTAACTATTAACTACTGCAATACAGGAGCCAATTTGAACTTTTTAGTTCAGTTTAAAAGTGTTGCCTGTTAAATAATTTCCTTCAATCAGAGCAGCTTGCAGGGTTTATGGAACAATGATGTCGGAGCTTCCAGATTCATTTGGCAGCTGCATTGTTCTCCAAGGATATACCAGACGCACTTAAGTCCCCTTCTTTTTTTATAGGCTTTGTTCATACCAAATTATTCCTGCACTCTGCTAGCATTCATGATAGCTTGTTAAAGGAGTGCATCCTAGCAACGGAAAGCTAGTTGCTAAGCAACATAGTTTTCCATCTCTGTTTCTTTTTCTAAGGTACATTTTGGTTGTAGTTTATGAAGGCTGCCAAAGTGTTGGTTTACACTGTATTCTTTTATACTGTTGTAATTTATCAGCGACAATGGACTTTGAGTGAATTGCAGCAGTTAGAAAATCATCATGTTGTTTAGTTTTACTTTCTGAATTAACCATATATTTGGCCTATAGCATTGTTTGAATGAATTAAAAGGTTATGTTAATAAACTTAAGCCTTTTTCTGTCTTCATTGTCAACACTGATATTATTGTAGTCCAGCATCCTTGACATAAAATGGAGTAGTTAAAGAAAACAAGCAGACTTTCTGAAAAGAGACTAAAATGAGCTATATAATCCAGTTAAGTTTTATAGTAATGTACATCAGGGACAAATCTAATTACAAATAAATAAGAAATTTTTAACAGCTGGGCAAAGAAAAGAAAAATATTGGAGAAAAATAGATTAATGAGAATAAATTATGAACTTTTGACTAGCTTTACTGATAAATTACACAGTCAATTTTCCTACACGATGAACAATTCAGACAGTTTAAATTTCTAACATTACACATTAAAGATACCAGTATTTCCAGACTGAAAAGTTCAAGCTGCAAAATTAAAACTTTTGCTGTTACTCGGGCTTCGGAAAAACCATGTATGTAAAAGTATGATACTACAAGTAATCTAGGACTATTTTTTAAATGTTTTTTGAGAGAGGGGACAAAATCCACAGATTTAGGCTTCTGGGGATACCCTATGCCAAACAGATGGCTGTTGTCATTAGATGTGATAATGTTGGACACATGTTGTGGGGGAAAGGGTTGCCTGAAATAGGTCTTTCTATTTTCACTCCCAATCCAGTAATCTGTATTGTTCTCAGTTCCCTCCATCCTTTTATGCTAGATATACCCATTTTCCCTATACACAGTATTGTTTTATGTATATGGAAACTAATTTAGAAAAATCATGTTGGAGGGGATTCCTTTGTGCTTGCTCCTACTTATAGATTAGAGCAGGGCTGTCAAACTCAAGGCCCAGGGACTGAATCCGGCCCGCGAGGTGCTTCGATCTGGCCCGCGGGGCTACCCTGGAAACAGCGAAGGACCGGTCTGTGGTGCCTCTGCCAGCGAAAATGGAGCTTGGGTGGCTGCGACAGCCTCCTGCAACCCTCTGCCAGCGAAAACGGAGCTTGTGGCTCTCCCGAGTTCCATTTTCGGTGGCAGAGGGTTGCAGGAAGCCGTTGCAGCCACTCAAGCTCTGTTTTCACTGGCAGAGCACTTGGGCCACCACAGGCGACCCCAACATGAGTGAAGTTGAGCTGGCCATGCCCACCTGTTCCCCAAGCTTAAACACAACCCTGATGCGGCCCTCAATGAAATCGAGTTTGACACCCTTGGATTAGAGGAAATGTTTCTATTTTTTTTCCTTTCTGCTTTTGTAGACATTGTCTCATAAATTGCTTTGTACTTTGAATACATATTCATTTCAGAAGCTTCTCAAAGTCATATTTGCATGCAGGGCATGTCAGGCATTTCATAATGAGGTGATTAAAAGAAAATTTGGATCCAATATTAAAAAGAAAAAAATAAATGAAAATTGCAAAGTACATTTTAAAAATCAGTTTTAACTTTGTCCTTTATTTTTTAGGACTACAGGATACTTTGTACACAGAAAAACCAACAAAGTGGAGTCAACCACATGCAGCAGCAGCTTCATGGGCTTGAAGGATCACTTGAAGCATGACCTTGGGCACCTCTATGAGGATACATCAGAGACTCAAATAAGTGCAATAGCACCTTGGTCAATGATAGAAAAGCCAACTATGGATAAAATTAATTCTAGAAAGGAGGATCCTAAGAAAGAACTGTCTGAAGAAACCGGAACCTTCAGTTGTGATTCTAAGAAAAATACAAATTCTGATAATGAATTGGGAAAAGCAACTAAAATTAGAACAGAACCATGCTCCTTTTCTAAGGATCACAGACAGACGTATCCATCTTTAGAACCACATATACTAAAGCGCAATGAAATTTTACAAGACATTAAGTTAGAGGAAGTTCAGATAGGAACTAAAGAAATTAAAAAGCCTCCTGATATGGTGAAAGAATATCAAACCAAACTTGACTTTGCACTTAAGTTAGGTTACTCAGAAGAGCAAGTTCAACTTGTGCTGAATAAACTTGGTACTGATGCTTTAATCAATGATATATTGGGGGAACTGGTCAAACTTGGAAATAAAACTGAGGCAGATCAGAGTGTAAGTTCTATTAACACTAGTGTAATGCGAGAAGCATCTTCTGTTGACTCTCAGAGATCTGACTCACCCCTTCAGGAGGATGTGCTTGTGGATGGTGACAACCTGAGACCAATAGTTATTGATGGCAGCAATGTGGCAATGAGGTATGTTGCAGTACAGTGTTGTTTTTACATATTATTATATTATTTTGTGCACACAATTGTATTTATGGCCCACTGAATCAGGTTTCTATCATTGAATGGAGTAAGTCAATATTAATTTATTTATTTACTTACTTATTTATTTACTTATTTATTTATTTATTTATTGGTTCGATTTATATTCCGCCCTTCTCCGGAGACTCAGGGCAGCTTACAATGCGTTAAGCAATAGCCTTCATAATTTTTTATATACCTGTTTAATAGGGCTTTCGGCCCCCCCCAAGCGGTGTTCTTTTCTATACAAAGTCAGCTTATTGCCCCCACAATCTGGGTCCTCATTTTACGTACCTATCTCGGAAGGATGGAAGGCTGACTCAACCTTGAGCCTGGTGAGATTTGAACTCGCAGTAATTGCAGGCAGCTGGCAGCTAAGTGCTACTTAACAGTGCTTTAGCGCTTTAGTCCGCTGCTCCACCAAGGCTCATTTACTTGGATAAAAGGTATCACAATTTGAAGACTTCTTTTGAAAATTCAGCATCCCAAGAGCAATACTGTAGAAACATGATGTGAATTCCTCAGCAACTCTGATACAGAGTGTTAAGGACCATAAATATCCACAGCAGCATCCACTAGGCAGGTATTTTCTTGTGGGAGAAAAGGAGAGGATATGCAGCATCCTTAACCCATCAACTCCAAATGCTTCCAAAGTTGCAGTTTGTTTTTTTCCACTCACATTGTATTTTAATGTGTTTTTTGACACTAGTTATTCTATACTAAATATTCTGACCAATTTATTTTACTGACATACTGACGTTAATTTATATATTGGGGGGAAATGATTGCTTACAGAAAATACAGATTTATATTTCATAGCATTGTCATTTTAACCTATAGTCCATTGGTCCATTTCAGACATTATGCAAAATTTAAATCATTATTCAAAACAAACCCTATTTGAGTTTTTTTAAAAACCCACTTTTTTCATATACAACTCAGTGCATCAAACAGCTCAGTCTTCCTTCCTCCTCCAGTTTTCCCTACAACATCACCCCTGTGAAGGGAGCTGGGTGGAAAGAATATGGCTGCTCAAAGTCACCCAACTGGTTTTTCATGCCTAAATCGGGACCAGAACTCATAGTCTACTGATTTCTGGGCCAGCACCTTAAAACCATAATTGCTTGTTTATATGCACTTCTTGTTTTGATGGGGCAGCTGATCCCAGATAAGGAGCAGACTTCATCTGCAGTGTGTCAATGGGATTCTTCCAAACAATAGTTGGAAATTACATGCAGCAGACCCTTTACATCTTTGGTTTTTGAATTAGTAACCTATATTCTTCTGAAACCCTAGTCATAATGTTCTAAACAAAAAAAGAATGCAATTCACAGTTTAATTTAAAATTTAACTATTTATGCCAGTTTGGATTATTGCAACTTGCTTTACAAAACTGTCTTCGAAAATTATCCAGAAAGTTCAACTAGTCTCCAACCTTGGCAACTTTAAAACTTGTGGACTTCAGCTCCCAAAGCAAAGCTGGCTGAGGAACTCTGGGAGTTGAAGTCCACAAGTCTTAAAGTTGCCAAGGCTGGAGACCCCTGTTCTAGAATATAGCCGTTCAAGTAACATCCTTCAACTACCCGCCATTTGACTTCCAGATACACTTTAAGATGATAGTTATCACCTTAAAAGCCTTATGTGGCTTTGGGTCTGTATATCTATGAGACCGCCAACTCCTAGAACTTCAGCTATTCTGATAATATCAAGGCAAGCTTGCTCCAGCTTCTTACCCTTAGGAACTTTCATTTACAGGGACCTTCTGTAAGCAGTTGCGCCTTCTCAGTCTTGCTCAACTGAATAAATACATAGCTGAATATATTATAGGGAACTGTGTAGGAAGCAGGACCATTGTGGTCAGTGCTTATACCTGAACAAAGTGAGATAAGCAACTTGGCTCACCATCTTTGGAAACTAATAGGGTAAAAAATAATGCTTCAAAGCAAATTTGACAGCTACGGTACATTGTAAAATGAACACTGATAATGATAAGCTAGTTAGAAGACAACCCCTATTTACAAAAAAACCTCTTGCACTAGAACAAAAAAGTTAGATCAGCAATCTGGTCACTACCAAGTCAGAAAGCTATAGAAACTGATGGAATACCTACTGATATATGAGAAGCAGCAGAAAAAAATCAGTAAATTTTCTAGCCAATGTATGCCAGCAAATCTGCAGAAAAAACACAGTGCCACTAGATTGGAAAAGATCAGTCTGCATTCTAATATCAAATAAAGGAGATTTAATAGAGTATGCAAATTGGCATGCAGTAATCCTTAATTTCACGTGCTAGCAAAATAATGCTTAGAACCATCCAACACAAATTAAAGCCCTATATGGAAAAGGCCTGGAGGGACGTTGTCCATGGGGTTGCGATGGGTCGGACACGACTTCACAACTAACAACATGGAAAAGGAGATGCTAGATATTCAAGTTGGCTTTAGAAAAGGCTGAGAAAGATAAGACGTTATTGATACATTCTGCATAATTGAAAAAGCCAAAGAATACCAAAAATAAATCAGTATATGTTTCATTGATTATAGATTGTGTTGATTGTGTCAAGCTGTAGAAAATTGGGAAACCCAGAATATGTCATCCTCATGTGAAATCTATATGCAGGTTAGGAAGCCATAGTACAGACAGTACATGGTGAAATATAGTTCCAAGTTGGCAAAGGAATGAGACAAAGCTGTACACACTCCCCTTTTTTATTCAACTTATGTGCCAAAATATATATTAAGGCAAGCTGGATTGAAGAAGATGAGAGTGATTTAAAATTGGACAAAGAAGCCTCCATAACCTGTGCTATTCCAATGGCACTATTCTGATAGTGAAAATTGCAAAGGATCTACAGACTTCAAGAGAGAGAAAAAAAGGAACACAATGAAAAAATATAAAGAACAACTGATGACAACTAGTATAACAACCATTGTTAGAACTGACAGTGAAACTATTGAAGTGGAACATAGCTTCTATGTTTTAGGATCAATTATAAAAGATAGGATAAAGGAACAAGCAGTCAAATATGCCTAAGATTAGTATCTGGAAGATAAGTAATGAAGGTCTTGGAAAAGATGATGTGTATATATTTACAAATATCAGAATTGTGCATGTGGCATTTCATGAAAGTAAAAGTTGGGGTGAAAAAGCTGAATAGAAAGATATTGACACTTTTGAACTTTGGTGTTGGAGAAGACTTCTGAGAATACCATGGATAACCACAAAAATAAACTAAGTGGGATCACTGAGCAATTAGCCCAGAGTTCTCACTCAAGGCACAAATGACTAGGCTCAATTTCATTACTTCAGACCCATTATGTGAAGACCTAGCTCTCATATAAAAATTCTGATACTGTGAAAGATGGAAGAAACAAAGAATAGGAAGACCAGAAGCAAAGTGGATGGACTTGTTATAGTGACAATAGATGCATCATTGGAAGACATAAAGGACCAGTGTAAAAATTGATTGCCATGTAGCACATTTATTTGGTTGCTATGAGTCAACCCCAACTTGATGGCATATAATCAGTCAATAGAACTACACTAAAATGCTTAACCAACCCACCTCCATGATAGGATCAAAATGTTAAATGGGCTTGTTGTTGAATCATTCAGCAAATATGCATGATAATATATTATCTTGTTAAAACTCCTATTAGCAAACAATAAGCAGTAAATATAATTGAAATTTCAAATAATAATGAAATAAACCAACCTTTCCCCTCAAATGGAACATACAACAAATGCTAACAGTGGACTGCAAACTTTTTAAAATTTGAAACACTCTCAAGTTTGAAATGGTGTGTCAGTCATTCTGGAAGCATTTTGAGCTTGAAAATACCTCTCCGTCCAGTTCAAAACATTGCATTGCAAGCTTGAAACATTTCCAGAATGGTTGAAACTGTGGGCAGAACAACTGTTGCAAACTCTTGGAAGTAGAAAAGGAACAGAAACTAATCCAAACAGAATGTTCTTCCAACTAAAGTAATATTTATTGCTGTACTGTAAACAAAGTAAATAATTTGTTCGTATTTGAAATATGTAATTATCTCTATTGTGTCTGTGCATGCCTTAATTACATGCCTAGCTTAACAATCTAATATACATTTATTTACAGAGCTGCTTTGAAGTTCCTTAACTCCCCTCCTTTAGCCATAAGTTGCTTAATTTAATCACATTTGTTAATGCCTTCTCTAGACAACTTTGCTTTTCTTCATTTTTCTAAGCCAAGCTTTTTTTATAAGGTATTGAGAAAGAGAAGAAAAGGCAAAATCCCCTCTTTTTCCAGGCATCTTCTAGATCAGGGGTGTCAAACTCAAGGCCTGGGGGGCGGATCTGGCCCATGGGTTGCTTAGATCTGGCCTGCAGGGCCGCCCTGGAAACAGCAAAGAGCTGACCTGTGGTGCCTCTGTGTATGGCCCTCCCAAGCTCCATTTTCGCTGGCAGAGGGTTGCAGGAGATCATCGCAGCTGAAAACGGAGTTTGGGAGCCCGTTTTTGCCTGCAGAGCTATCAGGCCACCATAGGCGCCCCCGACAGGAGTTATGTTGAGCTGGCCATGCCCACCCCAGCCCCCCGAGGTCAAACACAACCCTGATGCGGCCCTCAGTGACATCGAATTGGACACCCCTGTTTTAGACATCCAATGTCGCTCCTTTTTTCCAATTCTCCAACCCTTTTAGCAGATACTCTATTTACTAATCTGTATTCCCAGTTCTCCCTGTTCCTGCTGGAGCATCAGTTGTACATTCCTTCTTTTTCTAGTAATCTTTCCTCCAATGGCTGTGATCACTTTGATAGCTAATACTCCATTCTACCCACCTCAAAGCACAAAATTCAACTCTTCAGCTTAACAAATCTGCCACTTAGAAATCCTCCTCTAGGAGGCAGATGTGCCTGCCCATAGGTATCTTAATGAAAAACAGCCTTTTAAATGACTTTCATTATATTTCTCATGCATCTGGAAAGAAAACAATAATGCAACCTTCAGACAACCTCAAACATAGTCTCAGTCATGGCAGCTCAGTCTGAGCAAACTCAACATGCCGTGCTTTAAAGTAAACTCTTTGTATCCTTCCCAGCCCCAAACCAGGAATTGCCAGGATAGTAATGCTGTAAACCAATCTGAATGTCACTGTTACAACATTGAATTTTGTGGGGTGGATTTGCTCTGGAAATCTTAAGTTTTGTATCTGCATTTTTTTCTCCAGAGAGTTTTGGATCTGGGGACGTGGCATACACGATAAGGACATTCTGTCTAAAGCATAGCATTAAGCTTACACTTTTAAATAGTTATTTAGGAAGAATTTTAAAAAATCTACCTTCTATCTCATTTTCTGGGAACAGCGAGCATTTGTTAATAAGCCCTATAATGATCCTGCAAGGAAAAAGGTTTAGCTTGAAATCCTTTTGCAGATAATTGGACGAATACTACATTTTGTACTTTAATGGAACAAAGCTTTCTTCTCACTGGTTTTTCTAGTTGCCTATTTGCAGGAATCTAATGTTGACAACTTAATACACTATGTGTCTACATGGATAGTTTTTCCAGTAAAAACAAATGCCGATGCTTTTATTCAAGTCACAAACTTCAGATGCCTTTGTATGATTTAAAATCGGATTCTTTAAAAAAAAAAAGAATCATTTTCTGAATTGAGAATTAACTGAAATTGAAAAGAATTGCCAATATTCCAATTCCCTTTGTAAAAGGAGAAAATGGGACTTGGGTTCCCTCCAATAAGATAAACACCTCTTTTTTGGGACCAGGAAGATGACAGTTTGCTGGACAGCTTGGCCTCAATCTGGTATCAGTGAATGCTCAGTCAATATGTAAGAAGGTGAAGCTCCTGTGAGATGTATTAAAAGACCTGACATGCCTAACCGGATACCTGATTAGGTGAGGGAAGCATTGCTATAGAGGTGCACAGAGATGACCTTGGAGAAAGAAATGTGACCATTGGCAACACATAATTTTAGTTTGGGAAAGGAAGATACCATTAGAAAGAAACTTAAATTGGTTCCATTTTCACACTGTTTGGTATACAAGGAAGGGAAGGAACTTGTCCAATCTTGGAGTCCAAATTAAAGTGAATCTAATCAACTTACCGTATTTTTCAGACTATAAGACGCACCGGAGTATAAGATGCACCAAGATTTCGAAGTAAACAAGAAAAAAGTTTTTGTCCTCCTGGCCCCCTCTGCAGGAGCTCTCTGCAGGCCTCCCAAACCCTCTGCGCATCCCATTTTTATGAAAAACAGGCCTGTTTTTGGCCTCCCAAACTCCCCACGTGTCACATTGTTGCCCTCCCCAGTCCCCAGGAGCACTCTGCCGGCTTCCCAAACCCTCTGCGTACCCTGTTTTTGCAAAAAAATGGGCCTGGTTTTGGCGAAAATGGGACGCGCGGGGCAGGGTTTCGGGAGGCCAAAAATGGCTGTATTCGGTGTATAAGATGCACCAACAATTCCAGCCTCTTTTAGAGCGGGGGAAGTGCGTCTTATACTCTAAAAGGTATGGTAGTTTGCAAAGAATAATGAAAATTGTTTATAGCAGATGCATCAACTGGTCTGGTTAAGTAGAGACCTGTTGCTCAAGAGAAAGACTGCTTTCAGATAGGTCCCTGAAAAAAGATGAAGATTAGATATTCTGTAATTGAGAAATAGAACTTTGCTTCTATTTAACCTAGGTATTTCCTAAGACATCAAGACAGCACTTGAATGAATTCTGTTAGACTGATAAACCTATATGGTTTAATATAGATCAGAAATATGGTAATTTTATGTTGCTACTATGCGATGCTTTGGAGAGCCCCATTTTTGTCTGAGGAAGATGAGATTGAACAAAGGGTCTGCTTCCCTATGAAAATGAAGAAGAAAAATTATTCAGCAAAAATAAATAAATAAAATAAAATGTCAGAAAAAATAAATTAGCAATGATAAATTGCTTTTGGAAAGCAGTTATAAAGATTCGATGTTGTGCCATTAAGGTTTTTTTTCTTTAAAAAAACATTGAGAATCTGAATACTATATGGGTTTTCTATGTCCGTTTTTTAATGGGCCTCTAAAAATAATTGTATTTTGCTTCTAGGGGTTTTATGAATGATTTCTTGAGGTATAGAGAAGAACTATTTCAGTCAGTGAGCATTAAATCATAAAATAAAAGGCATAGTACGATGTGAGAGCCTGTTTGGTTTAGTGGTTAAGGAATCGGGTTAAAAACTAGGTGATTGTGAGTTCTAGTCCTGCTTTAGGCAAAGTCAGCTGGGTGACCTTGAGTGTGGTAGTATAACAGAATTATCAACATTCAATCCCAAAAATCCATAATATTAATATAAATTACAAGACTGAAAAGAAATCTATCACCCTAATATAATAAAGCTAATGTTTATACTAGAGATCCATTTTGGTCCAGTTAAGGCACCAGGCTAAAAGCCAAGAGATTTGATTTCTAATTCTAGAAATCGTGTCTAATTTAGACACAAAGCAACTGGATGACTTTGAACCAGTCACATTCTGCCAGCTCCAGGAAGAAGACAAATGCAAATCATTTCTGCAGATGTTGCCAAGAAAAAGGGCAGAGATTTGCCCGGCAGTTGCCAAGACTGAAGACTGACTAAAAGGTGTACAAACAGACATGTTTATGTTAAAAATACTAACAATTGACTACTTTTGCAACAATTATAACCAACAATAAAATAAAATTCAGAATAATAAAAATAATCAATAGATATAAAATGCTATGGTTCTATACTCTTACAAATATAATATTTAGCGGCATTCAGAGAGACTATCATTTCTGTCAGACAATAGATGGAGATAAAATAGATTTTGATCGCATGGATAATTTCCTGTTCTGGGTGTTAAATTAAGAACAGCGGCCGAATATCCTGATAAAAGAAGTAGCATGGAACAGACTTGGATTCCTGGGGCTGCCCCAAGGCCGCCTCAGGAGTTCTCAAAATCAACACTATTTGGAAGCGTATTTTGAAATGTAATACAGTATGAAAATCCCATTAAACATGAGAACTCGCAGCGAATGCATCAACTTTAATTTTTAATTTCGATAAATTTGATCAACAGGTAGTCCTTGGTGTATGGCCACAATTGGGGCCAGAATTTCTAAGCAAGGCAGTTAAGAGAATTGCATCTGATTTTATGACCTTTTTTGCCATGGTTGTTAAGCAAACAATGCAGTTCTTAAGCAAATGCAGCTTTCCCCATTGGCTTTGCTCGTTGGTAGCTGGCTGGGAAGGTTGCAAATGGTGATTGCATGACCCCTAGGATACTGCAACCATCATAAACAGGTGTTGGTTGCTAAGCACCCAAATTTTGATCATTTGACTGTGTGGATGCTATGATGGTGATGTGAGGATTGCTTGTAAGTCGCTTTTTTCAGGGTCGTTGGAACTTTGAACGATTGCTAAATGAATGATTACAAGTCATGGGGTCCTCCATAATTTTTCATAGTGGAAAGGAATCCTGAGAGAAAGAAGTTTAAGAAACACCAGTATAGAAGAAAATGAGCAGTGATTTCAGTGAAAATTCATTATAAAATTTTATTTCTATCTACCTACCAAGACAACTGGGTAGCCAAAACATAAAATCATGCTAATATATCCCATCTTATTTGAATATTACAGTCTCATATAGCTAGCTAGACTTAAGTTAATGGATTGAGCACCCCAGATTCACCCCTGTTGGCATACAGGACTGAACTTCCTGGCTTTCTATATCTGTTCTTCTCTGTCTTATCTTCGGTCTGGCTTGATCATAACCTAGAATAACTCCAGACAGTTATCACAAAGATTCAACTGATGTAAGACCCAACCTTTCCATTTGCTGACAAATTTGTCAGAAGAAATAAGGGGGAAACAAACCACTAAGGTGTAGAAGACTGTTTCTTACCAATTACCAGTAGGAGTAATTTATTATAATTTGCTAGAATAGTTCCATCCACATCTTCATAATAGTAGAATGGACTTGTGCAGCTTCTTTAGAGCTCAATAGGCCTTTCACTAAATGGTCCTACTGTGAAATGGCCATTTAATCCAAATTGGAACCTATGTCAGAATCCATTTTACGAGCAGCATTAATTCCCAAGTGTGATCTATTCCCTGATAGTCTTAAAACGAAGAACAGCTGGAAAGTTGTCATTAGCAGAACACATAACAATTGTACAATTTTAGCAGATGTGAGACCAGGATCCTTGATAAATGCAACCTATTATTTCAAGGAAGGCTGCCGAATGTGTATACACTGCTGGCTAGCTTGTATCCAATGTGTTGTGCAATCTAAACTGTTCAAAGATTGCATCGTACACAGTCTTGCAGGTTTGCAAAATGGCCTTTCGATTGAAGCAATGGTAGGGGATGCAATGTTATAAAATCAGGGGGGAAAGCTTTTAAGTTTCACATAAAGCATAAATTAAATCTAATTCTTGCATTACAGTCCCCTGCTGCTATCACATGAGCAATTGGCTATAGCCTATGGAAATGATAGGAATGATTTTTTTAACCTGTACCCTGCTTCATTAATCAAGGAAAGAGTTCATAAGGGAATGTATCGTATATACATGAATTAATAACAAAGCTATTAAAATATAATACTGGCATTGCATATTTCCAAAGGGGCAATTTCTAATATTTCTAATGCTAAAGAAACAAACACACATACAATCTTTCTCCATTTCCTGGGAGAGCATATTGAGGTAATGATTTGTATTTCTATTAAAGGGTAGGGGAGTCTTCATTATTCCATGTCTCCTGTAAAAGAATAATATATCCATTAATTTGGAAAGGAACAGTCATTTAATTTGACAGTTCAAGTACTAACATTCCAAAATCAATCAGATGATACGGGAAGGGGATTCATAATTTTACACTCTTCCTGAGTTCCTTCTTTAATTCCTAAATTAAGGAATTATCTGTATCTGTCATTGAGATACTGAGTGCAGAAAATGTGAATAAAACTCTTAACAATTAAATCAGCCTGCAGTGCAACCACTAAATGCAGAGGTGAGCAGCTTATCAAGTTTATTGAATATTTCAATCCTTGGGATGATAGTAACTTGCTCTTGAACCATGGTCAAAATAGTTGAAAAATTGGAGGATAGCAATTGTAAATTAGGATGCCTATCGTTCATATCCTGCACTTCAGATTTTAATACATATCCATTGGAAATATATGCAGTATAATCAAGTCCAGTTACTGAAGACTGGTGCTCTTCAAAACTTGAACCTAAGTGAACTATTCCTTTTTCTTTTCCATTTTGTTGTATGATCACTATTGAGTTCAAATCAGAGGTGGGTTTCAGCAGATTCTGACCAGTTCTGGAGAACTGGTAGCGGAAATTTTGAGTAGTCGGAGAACTGGTAGTAAAAATTCTGACTGGCCCGCCCCCATTTATTCTCTGCCCCCCAAGTCCCATCTGATCAGAAGGAAATGGGGATTTTGCAGTAATCTTCTCCTGGATTGGGGAGGGAATGGAGATTTTATAGTATCCTTCCCCTGGAGTGGGGTAGGAATGGAGAATTTACAGTATCCTTCCCCTGCAACGCCCACCAAGCCACGCCCACCAAACCATGCCACGCCCACCAAGTCACACCCACAGAACCGGTAGTAAAAAAATTTGAAACCCATCACTGGTTCAAATATATAAGAAGGAGTCTTAAAATACCACAGTGTTTGCATCCAGTTGTAGGGGTGGGCAAAACTAATTTGATCAATGGTACATTGCAATTTGCATTGCAAATTGCAAATTTACCATATGGTTTGCATTGTACATATCAATTTATTTTTTATCCTGCTCACCTCCTGGTAAAGCTCCACAGGAGTTAATTAAATCTGCTTCCAGCTTTTTTGTAATCTTACAACCAGTTATTTCGGAATGGTTGTTTTTAGAACTCAAGTGCACTATTGGGACATTGTCCCCAGGATATTTTGCAGCTTCCCTTTTTGAATTTACAGTGGTGACAATTTGGTGGTATGGTGTAACCAGAAACTTTTTTTTTTCCTTCACAAAGTACCTGTTTCGGAAAGATTCCTTGTTGTAGGTAGTGTCAAGCCTTCTCAGTTTTGAACATATAATAGCCTTGCTGGAGTTGTCATTAATAAAAAGCAAAGTTTTGTGACTTTTTTCCTAGTTGTTTATCCATTAGTCCAAAAAGGGGGGGGGGGGGTCTTTGGTTTCAGTTGTGTTGAAATCCCCCTTCTGACCTTCTTCTCTAAGCAGTGCAGTTGCTGACTAATGGCAGCTGATGAAATAAACAACCCTGAAAATCTGATTCTTCATGACGAATGGAAGAAATATTGAATGTACTTGGAGCTACTCTCTGTCTTCTGGGTTTTTTTCCATGTTGCTGTAAAGAGTGTTGATAAAAAAAATATCCGAGAAGTGCGCATACTTTCTAGACGAAAATAGATGCTTTAAAACTCTATATGTATTGTATTACTCTCTACAATTCTATCCATATTGCTATATTTTTTTCTGTAATTTTTAATAATTTTCAATAAAAATTTGTAAAAAAAAAAAGATAAAAAAATACCCAACTATAAAGAATGATTTTATACAACTCCGAGTGAGAAAATTACAGGTTAAAAAAAGCTGGCTATTTAGAAAATAAACAAAGGAGCAGTTATATGTGCCTTCTCAGTACCATGTTACTGTCCCTGTTTTCTTTCTTTTTTTTTTTAATTTTTTATTGAAAATTATTAAAAAATACAGAAAAAAACGTATAACAATATGGATAGAATTGCAAAGAGTAATATAATACATATAGAGTTTTAAAGTATCAATTTTCGCCTAGAGAAAGTACAAACCTCCATTAAACCAACTCATCAAAAGAAAGAAAAGTTTATCCAGAAGAAAAAATTCTCAACTGTCATGCAATGCTCCTATAGATATTTACCCACGTTCACATTAAGGTTAATATTTTCATTCTCTGTCTCTGTTTTCTTGAGACATATCTCAGCCATGATGATAAACTGAAATCTTTGTGTCCTTTATGCAACAGTTATAAATTATAATCATAACTATACTTTGTTCAAAGTTCTTGTCTGAAATACTATTAACTGTTATGAAATAAACAGTTATGTTCCAATTTTTATATGAGAGAGATAAATGTGTTTTGTTTTCAAACATCAAAATCGTGGTCTTGATTTATTTGAGTGCCATATTTTACCTATTGCTAAGTAGCTTATTTTGATCTAGCTATCAAGAGATGTATTGCATATAAATTACACTGAAATTAAATACGTACCCATGTTGTTCAGAAAATATTGCAATGCGTAAAATGTATTCCTAATACTTAAACATAACTGATTTGGAGGAACACTGGTCAAAGTAATGCCACATACAAATTTACATATTAAAATATTTTTTATTTCTATAGGCATTTTTAATTGAAAAGTTCAGTTTCTAAATTAAGCTGCTTGTATATAGGAAATTTATTATTTTATGAGAATTTTTAAATGCCACACTTAGCTTTCGTTAATTACTTTAGAGTGCCTTGTGCTTATGAGGGCAGGATGCAAGTAGATTCCATTCATACATATATATATATGAAACAGTGGTAGTTACAGTAATGTAGATTAGTAATTTTAGGACATCTGTTTCAGCCATGGAAACAAAGAAGTATTCTCTTGTCGTGGGATAAAACTGGCCGTGGACTGGTTTTTGGAAAGAGGACACAAAGATGTCACAGTGTTTGTCCCAGCATGGAGAAAAGAACAGTCTCGACCAGATGCACTCATTACAGGTATATTTTGATCAGCATTCAGCAGTTTCATTTGTAAAATCTATGACAATTTTTGCTTATTCTATGTGAGTAAATATTTTAAGGACTGCTTTAATCAAAATATTTTAGAACATGGAATAACAGGGCTGTATAAGGCCTTGGAGATCTTCTAATCCAACTTCCTGCAAAACAGGAGACCCTATACCCGTGATGGTGAACCTATAGCACACATGCCACAGGTGGCACGCGGAGCCATATTATTTGGCACATGAGTGTTGCCCTAGCTCAGCTCCAGCACGTGTGTGCATGCTGGCCAGCTGGTTCTTTGGGCCTTCTAGGCCCACCGGAAGTCGGCAAATGGGCTGTTTCCGGCCTCTGGAGGGCATCCGGGGGGGGGGGTGAGGAAGGCTGTTTTCACCCTCCCCAGGCTCCTAGAAAGCCTCTGGAGCCTGGGGAAGGCGGAAAATGGGCCTACTGGGCCCACCGGGCCATCACATGCCAAAAGTGGGGGGACCATGGGGGGGGTCATGCACATATGCACGGGGGGGCAGGGTGCATAGAATTATGGGTGTGGGCACGCACACGCACGACCACCCTGCACTCCTCCGCTTTTGGCACACGATGGCAAAAAGGTTAGCCATCACTGCCCTATACCATTCTAGACAAATGGTTGTCCAATCTCTTCTTAAAAACTTTGAGTGACCAAGCACCCACAGCTTTCTAAAGTCAAATTCTTCCATTGATTAACTATTCTCACTGTCAGGAAATTTCTCTTTAGTTCTAGGTTTTATCTCTGTTTAATGGTATTCTACTTGTTATTTCTTATCTTGTTTTCAGGTACTTTGGTTCCCACTTCAATACTATTTCATCTTCATGCCTAAGTCCAAGCACTTTTGGATGCACCTAAAATACATATTTAGTATAATACATTTGTTCTCAAAATGCATATATTTAATACATGTTGATATAGTTGCATTTCAATATATGAAAAATGGAAACCCAGCAGATGCTTGTATTGCAATTTATACTCTGAAGCAATGTTTTTAGATCGATTTAAATCA
Source organism: Arizona elegans (assembly GCA_022577455.1). Taxonomy (NCBI): domain Eukaryota; kingdom Metazoa; phylum Chordata; class Lepidosauria; order Squamata; family Colubridae; genus Arizona; species Arizona elegans. Next base: position 96,949,820 of record JAKOOJ010000006.1, on the reverse strand, counting down.
AACTTTGCAAATTCCTGATGCCTCTCTAAATAATATGCAGTGGATAGTACGTATTCTGTTGTGAGGAAGGAATGTGATATGGGACTGAGAACTGGGTATGTATGTCAGGAGAGACAGAAATAAATTGAGTGCAATGTGACTGGAGCACTTAATTATGTATAATAAAACAAGGAAATATAAAAAAACCAAACTTAAATGGATGTTGAATGTGAATACAGAAGTGAGTGACAGATGGATAAGTGGTTTAATCATAAAGAAATAATGAATAAGAATTGAATCCCAAAAGAATATGAAGGAAGGTGCACTCTTTAAGAAGGAGAAAATTGAAAAGGTTTTCATTGGGTTGAATTGATGACAAATTGTTGATGACAAAAGGCAGTCTTTAAGCAAGGTTTACCTGTATGAAATATTTCATCATTTGCCCATAAAATGCCCATGTTTCAGTTGATCATATTAATTATTATGAATGCCTGCATTCAATATCTTTTCATGCTTGATACCTTGTGTTCATATGTAAATAACACCTATATCTTAGAGACACTTGATCTAAGATTTGTTACTACATATCAGATCTATTGGCCTAACTTTTTATTGGAGTTTTATAAATAAAAGGGTCTCTTAGAGGTTAATCTTCTATTAAATGAAAAAATTAGATTCAGAGTTGATGCTGACTCTGTAACTTGTCACCCATCTATTAACAATCTAAGCAGGAAAAATGTTTAGCTAGACAATATTTGATTAAAGTATACGGCTTGATGACTTAATTTGCTGTTACATCATAAATATATTCAGATGTTGCTTGTAACCTAATTGGGAAAGATTTATATCCTCAAATAAAATGTGAAATATAATTAAATGTTATAAAAGCTGTTACAGTTTTGGACAAAAATGAATATTTGAATACATTTCTGCAGGTTCCAAAACCTATCAGCAACTACTTCATTATTAAGAAAGGCCCTTTTTCTAAATCTTGAATTAGTAACTATGAATGTATTTCAGCTTGCATCATCTCAAACTGAATTACGAGGCTATGTCTATGATATCAGTTGATATTCAAATAGTTCAGAAGATATTGGAAACTTTTCTTTTTCATTCTTGGTATCTAAGGGCTGATCAAGAATTTGCCTTTTACTATGCCCTCGGTTGAATATATCTTTAGCAGAAACTGCTCAAATTATGTTTACAGATATTGGAAATATAATATAGCATTGTAAATATGTGTTTAATAACCAAATGTATTCTTAATGTATAGAAAAAATAACATTCTATTCTTTTAATTTAGTACAGGTATTAACTGCAGATTATTGGAATTAAATGTAGTAACATCTGTTCCTAAGCATAATTGCTGAGGTCATGAGTAAAAGGCATCTTACATTTTTTGTGTTGCTGAAATTGTAACTACCTTCTTCTATTAGAATAATATTTGCTTTTATTAAGCCAAGTCATTTGAATGTGTCATATTCTCATTCTCATTCATTCTCTCTGTGTCCCTCTCCCTCTCCCCCTCCCTCCCTCCCTCTCTCTCCCTCTCCCTCTCTCTCTCCCTCTCTCTCAATCTCTAGTAGGCAGGCAGGTAGGTGCATGCATTTGTACATGTGTGTGTTTTAAAGACTTAGTAGGGTAAAGCTAGGTAACCCGAATTAAGTGAATTTCAGTGTTCTGTTTTGTGTTTCCTTTTTCAACTTCAATATTCTAGATCAAGAAATATTGCGTAAATTGGAAAAAGAGAAAATTCTGGTGTTCACTCCATCACGGCGAGTTCAAGGGAGAAGGGTGGTATGCTATGACGACAGATTCATAGTGAAGTTGGCTTTTGAGTCAGATGGTATAATTGTATCTAATGATAACTACAGGGATCTAGCTAATGAAAAGCCAGAATGGAAGAAATTTATTGATGAACGACTCCTGATGTATTCATTTGTCAATGACAAGTAAGTTATAATTTTTAATGGTCTATGTCTATAAAATGACTCTTGGCAAAAACTTGTCATAAATCACTTTATTCAGCACCATTGTAACTTTGGTTGTTAAATGAATGGTCATAAGGCAAGGACTACCTGTATGCAAAGATATCCTTACAGAACAGCTATGCTGAATATGATCTTAAATGAATGGAAATAAGGAAGTTAGGACACCCACCAATATAGATTGGTGTGTAAATCAGGCCGCTGTCTGCACTACATGCAAATACATTATTTTCACTATTTACTTTCTTAGCATCTCACAGGCAGTTATGTTTAAATTATCGTAGCTATAAAACGTAAGTTTGATATTAGTAGGCTTTTTTAGAAGCAGCTTTAAAACGGATCTGAAATATGACACAGCAAATGCATTGTTCCTTTCATTATTTTATTTTTATTATTTAGATTCATGCCTCCAGACGATCCTCTCGGCCGACATGGCCCAAGTCTGGAGAACTTTCTGAGGAAGAAACCTGTTGTACCAGAACATAAGAAGCAACCCTGTCCATATGGTAATATTATTTAATTAAACATCAAATGTGTTTCTAAAAATGAAGTTTGGTTGTTTATTTGTCTCTCCATAAATGAAATGAAATGTATCTATTTTGAAATGTTCATTATATAAGAAGTTTAATGAGGAATGCCTTTGTGACCTCATTTCATCCCTCCTAAGTAGTGAATGGGGAAAAAAGATCCAGAACAGCAGAGATCCTGCATATGAGGCTTCCCTATCTTCTCTATCAAACCCCAGTTAAATTTTGGATAATATAGCAGGCAAATGTTTAGGTAAATAATCCTGGTTTCTATATGGTTGTTCCCAATTATTGTATAATCTTGGTCTATATTCAAACAGCATGATAGGCCAGGGCTAATCACAGGATGGGTTAAGGTGTTATACAAACACACTGTCCAATTACTGGTAATTTACTTCATTTCATTGCATAATAGTTAACGGTCCTTGTTGCATGAGTATGTATAGTACTTTTTTAACATTGCTAGAGAATTACATTATTTTGTGTTTTTTTCTTTGTATGCTTACATCTTCAATTATAAATTCATATAGGGAAGAAATGCACTTATGGACACAAATGCAAATATTACCACCCAGAAAGAGGAAATCAACCTCAGAGATCAGTAGCTGATGAACTTCGTGCCATGTCTAGGAGCACAGCTGCCAAAACTGCTAGTGAAGGAGGGCTAGTGAAAAGCAACAGCGTTCCTTGTAGTACTAAGACAGATAACACTACAGATCTCAAGCGAACTACTCCAAAGAGGCAATCGGATCCTAGCATAAGGACTCAAGTCTACCAAGACTTGGAAGAAAAGCTTCCCACCAAAAATAAATTGGGAACCAGGTCTGTACCTTCTTTAGTTAGTATACCAAGTTCTGCTGCTGCAAAACCCCAAAGTACTGCACCTTTAACCAATGGCCTTCCATCTGGAGTTCATTTCCCACCTCAGGATCAAAGACCACAGGGACCGTATTCTCCAGTAATAATGACAACCAAAAACCATGGAACGCCAATGCCTTATGAGCAGTATCCCAAATGTGATTCTCCTGTGGATGTAGGTTATTACTCTATGCTCAGTGCATATTCAAACCTAAGTATCTCTGGTCCCCGAAGTCCCGAACGACGTTTTTCTTTGGACACAGATTACAGAATTAGTTCGGTGGCTTCTGATTGTAGTAGTGAAGGGAGTACGAGTTGCGGCAGTGGCGATTCCTACATGGGCTACAACGATCGATCCTATGTGAGTTCTCCTGACCCTCAACTTGAAGAGAATTTAAAATGTCAACATATGCATAGTCATCTGAACTCACAATCCTTCTTACAGAGTTACCACGATACGCTAACCAGAGTGCAGAGTTATAGTCATGAAGAACCAAAGCATCATCCGAAGCCTCCCGCTCCATACATGGCCGTGCACTTTCAGCACCCAAACTTGGGAAGCCGTTCTACTTGCCCTATTGACTACCCTGCTTCTCAGAGTTCACAGCATTCAAAAAGCATGCCTCTGGGGAGAGCTCTTGCATCCACAAGACTGGACAGTGTATCAGACTCACGTTTGTATGATAATTCTCCATTGAGAAAAAGAAAAACATACTCCGCTCAAGATGGACTCAGTAGTTGGGATAGGCCAGGCTATGGGATGGATACATATGGCTATCGTCAAACTTACTCTTTACCCAGCAATCCCACCCCGCCATGTTATGAGCAGTTTGCTTTCCAAAGCTTACCTGAGCAATCCGATCAGCCTTGGCAGATACCCTACTGTGGAATGCCTCAAGATCTTTCAAGGTACCAAGACAGTCGAGAGAAAGTCTACATCAACCTGTGCAACATTTTCCCGCCTGATCTGGTGAGGATTGTTATGAAAAGGAATCCTCACATGGCAGATGCTCAGCAGCTTGCTGCAGCCATTTTAGTGGAGAAGTCTCAGCTAGGTTATTGATGACATGGTATTGATGATGCATCTTTATGGTGTCTATTAGTTCAGTTTCAGCTGTATCGCTGAGGGAGGTTTGCTACAATAGCATTTGTGATCTCCTTCTCAGCAAGGAGGTTATATAGTAATCCATATATGTGAAATACTGTGCCATGGAACCTGTGTGTACAACCCCAGAAGTAACAGGATTTATTTTAAATACTCAGTTTTTTTTAAAAAAAAATTCATGGCTGGAATGTCTTTCCAGCTGAATATATTAACAACTATGATGTCTCAAGTAAGAATCCCTAGTGCATGTGGGTTTTATATGCAGCACTTTTTAATATTTGTTACATATTTATTAAATTATTGGGTGTTTTATCCTTCAAGTGCAAAGCATTTTTTTCAAAACAGCAGAAAACTGAAGAGGATTTTATGTGCCCAGCCAACTTTTTTTTCAAGTCAAGCTTATTAGGATCTATTTTTTCATAATTAAGTTATTTAATTTTATTGTGTGATTTTTCTTTGTATATAATCATTTTATTTATAGAAAACAACAGTCTTTTACAGCACTGAATTTTTTTAATGTATAAGTTACCAATTTTTACATTGAAATGGGTAACAATATATTAGTACTTTATAGTATGGCACTTTTTAATTTGTTTGGCTATGGATTTAATTTATTTGTTGATTACTGTTCATTTTGGTTAAGCAGAAGCAATCAGTAGGAGAGAAACCTGTTTTTATTTATTATGCAGATGAAAAAAACTTTATGTGCAGGTTCTGAAATTATTGAGCTTATCCAGTTCCTGACTGTCACAACTTTGACCACAAATATATCCGTTTAGGCAGCAGCCTTGTGCAGCCAATGTACATTTCCATTAATCAGAAATGGCATTGAAAAGTGTATCCCTTGTTCCTTTACTTAATGCACAGGTATTTCATAAAATAACTGTTTTTAAAGAAACAAATTGTGTTCTCAATGCAATTTTTGTATATAAGATTGTGTATTTTCATGCTATTTATTGAGAAGGTTTTAACATTGTGTTCAGGATATGCAACATCTTAACTGCACTATAGTAATGGTAATTATAGATGAAAACAGCACATTCTTTTTGTGAAATACTGTATAGAATTAGCTTTGTCTGGCCTGTTGCATTATATAGGCCCAATTCTTGCCATGAACAACATAGCTTTAGAAGTAGACACTGTCATCTCTTCTAGTATTAGTATGGGAGATTTCTGGTTTTAAGTTTTGAACTTTTCTAGCTCTTGTAAAATGTAATTTTACATAAATAGAATAACAGTAGATCTCACAGTGCCTGATACAGTAAACATCGTGATTGACTGCTCATATACTAGAAGTCCCTTTAGAGCTTCATACTGTGATGATTCCCAAGTTTATATAATCATTGCTGATAACTGGGTAGAGGACTGCAACTTGAAGATGCTGTAGAACCAGAAAGTACCTACGCTGTTGATACAAATTGTATCTTTAACTATTAGAACTATTTAATTTATAGATCTAACTTTTAAAAAGAACATTGAATTGTGTGAAAGTGATTTTAGACTTTGGGCAACATTTTATCTCTTATTTTAAAAAAAAAAAAATTAGTTCAAACCTAAACTTTTTTTGTTTTGTTTTAATACCCCCTTGACCATTTATCATAAAACTGAGTAGCTAAAAATAATGATAAAATGCTGCCTAAAAAGATGTCCAAGCACCTTTTGAATACATTTTCACTACTTATGCAACACCGTGTGTTGTAAGAAGTAGGATGTTGATACACAGTAAATGCTTCTGCAAAGCATTATACTTTTAGAGGTATCCAGTAATCTGAACCATGTTCAGCAACTTTAATTCAGGAATTATTCTTCTACAGTGTTCACTATTGTATAATCAAAGAGGATATCGCTTCTGTTAGGTTCAACTTATATTTTGTCCATGTCTCCTGAAGAAAAACCTCTTTCAATATTTCTTTATTTTGTCCTCAACTTCCTTGTTTTTACAGAAACTTGCTTTTGCAGAATATATTTTGTTGGAGAGATTGTACATTTTGCATGGGTATGCAGATCCTCTTTCCTATGATATAGAACTGACTTGTTGCAGTGGGCTTATTATTCACATGTAACTTCAAAGATTTGATAACAAGTATTCATGCATCCTTAAAATATAACTGGATTGTTGCAGCTGGTGAGGGCGAAATGCAGAAACATGACTTCTGGAATAGAAGCGTTTTATATTTATTTTCAGTTGATATATATGGAATCATATTTAGGATTGACTGCAGCATCCTTTCTTGAAAAAAGGATATGATTGTACATTGGATGTTATAGTGTTAAAATGTGCAATTGCTGGACCCAGGTAATGCAGAATTTAAACGCATTGAAGAGAAATGTGCTGGCTTAACTGAATTTGGAGCTCATGGCAGCTCTGCTTTGATACTCCTCTTCAGAGTTGATATGGTCTTCTCTAGTTACAATTAAAAGCAGGTTTCTCCTCCATCCCACCCCACGCCACATTAATGTCTCGGTTGTGTTCCACTGCAATAACTTAACATAACTGGCTCTACTGTGTACTGCATTTTACAGAAAGCGCCAGAGTGTGAAATAATCCATTTTCTGCCCTCATTCTATCATTCTTTAGTATGAATACTTGGTTTGAGCTAAGTGTAATTCTGCCATCTTATAAACAGTTGAATTTGATTAAGCTCATTGTTGTTCCTTTTTGTGCTGCACAGATCTTTAATAAGCTATTTAAGTAAAGAGTATTCTTTTAAGTTCTAACATTTAGAAAATCCAGGAATGTTTGGTTACCTGTTACCTGCATATCTTATGTGGTCAGGGTGTAGAAGCAGGAAAGCCAGATGAAAATCCACTGTTAACTACCTAAGGCCTCGTAAGGTCCAAAAAACTCAAGGATCAGTCACTCACTCTTAAATCCAATCTGCTGAACAGGCTTGCTCTTGCGGGGGGAAAAATTGGAGGCAGAAATGAATGGTTCACCTCCCTGAGCTCCTGGAAGAAAGACGGGATATCTAACATTCAACCCAATAATTTACTGTTGACAGCTTTAATCCTTTAGTTCAACTCTTTTTGTCATGATACACCAGATATTCAGAGGTTGCTGTTATTGTTCAACTCCTGATCTAGAGTGTATTTTAGGTTTTCAGAAATGCTGTGTTGTGCTGGAATAAAAAAGAGAGTAATTATAGTAAATCTGATCTATTTCGTATCAAATGCTTGATGAAATTCAGAAATACACCCACCAACTGTATGCACTTCCATTAACAGGAGAAATATTTACATTATCTCAAAAAGAGTCTTTTCAGTGAGCAAATTAAAAAAGCATGCATGATTGGTGCATTCATGCATATCAATTTTGGATCCAGGCAATTATGATTGTAAAGTTTAAATGTAATTTTATTGGGTAAATTTTTAGCTTTGAATGTTCTACAATTTACACTTTGTTCCACAATTACAGAAGTTGTCCTGGACAAAATGAAAATATAACTATGTTATTGCTTGGCAGTTAGCTGATGGATATCAATAATTGGAACCATTTCAGTATGTGTAATCTACTGATATATAGGAGTTCATAGTGTTATATTTTGTACAAATACCTACATTTGTACAAATACTTTTTAAAGATAAACTGACGTTTTCAGAGGCTTTGTGTGTGTCACATTAACATTTTTGAAACCTCTAATCTTTTTAAAATTAATATGTTTTCTTAGATATGAGAGACAAATATTACTAGTTTTAGGAAAGTATCATTGTATTGTTATAGCTAACCTTTTATTCCTAAATTCCCGGGCGTATCAAAAAATATTTTTTATGAGAAAACATAATTGCAGCCGCTTCTTTGTGCAGCTGCTATGCATTAGAATGTCATTTTAAATCTGATAATACTACGGAAAATAAAACACAATATTGATGCTTCGTGGTATAGAGAAGGGTTTCCTTTACATTATTTCTACTGCCTTGCTTGCGGGAATTTTTCACTTCAATGCAGAGGGTTTCTCTCCTTTTACAATTCTAAACTACAACAGCAGCAATTTGCAAATGGCCCATTCAATACTCCCCAGTCCTTAGCTACTTTCTTAGTTGAAAGAATAGTGGGATCTTACCCAAAATATACCAGGTTCTTGAAATAGAGGTGGGTAGAGTTGGAGCTCTAAAAAACAAGGGGGAGGCGGAATAACGGAATGCTTGTGAAAAATCTCAGCAATAACAAAACCAAGATGTTTATCATGGTTGCTTCTATTCTTAATGAGGTTTACAAAGATTTGGGTAGACAAACCCATAGCTTTATTTCATAATCTTTTTCAAGCTGTCTAAATTCTCTGCTCTTTCTTCCCCTCAAACTGTTCAATTTGGGCGTAGTCATTATAGATCCATTTAAATCTATGGGACTGAAATTAGTATCTGCAGGATTGAAGTCCTAGTGATTTTGCTGTATCCGCTTTCGATTTTAGAAATATTAGTAGTTTCTGTAGTATCCATGAATACTGTCCATTATGGTACTGTCAGCAAATCAGCAATAAAACTTAAATATTCCTTAGCTTTGGATGTTGTGTCCATTATATGCTAAGTATACATTAAAATGGAACAATATTAAATGTTGTGATCTATGCCTTTTTATTCTAATCTCACTCTGCCCTTTTCTTCCTTTCTCTCGTGTGTATGTGTAATTTCAGGTTTTATTCCTTTAATATTATCCCCTCACTTGCCTATCTTCTATCTAGTTTAACCAGTGGTGGGTTGCTACCGGTTCGCCCTGGATCGGGCGAACTGGTAGTGATGGCAGGAGGCTCCGCCCACCCACCCGGACATCTCTGCGCATGTGCAGAAGCATCGCAAGTGCATGCGCGTCCACGAGCAAACCAGTAGCAACGGGATTTGAAACCCACTACTGGGTTTAACTTACTTCTCACAACAAATCCACTTTCTACTTGCCTCCTCTAAGAGCTACTCAAATTATTTACTTCCATTCTGTGCCTACCCTTTTCTTGTGATACACACCCAAATAGCTTGTAACACCTATATGCAAATACCACGTTTTAGCAGAGAAAATAGAGTCTGGCCTTTAAAAAATATTCAGTAGTATTTTTGGATATATTTCCTAATATTGAAATGTTAAATATACCGCTAATTCATATCTGTTGACATGTCTTGATAAAATAATAAAGAAAAATAGTTATTTTGTTATTTGTGCCTGGAAATTTAATTCTTAAAGTATAAATTAGTAAAATTGAAACTTAAAATAAGGTTGATACATTCAAGATCCAAGTTCAAGGCAGATTGATATGCATTATAGAGTCAAGCTGTAGGTGGTATTGTATTTAACCATTGAACAAACCTTTAAAGCTTACACTTGATGATAAAATGGTCCATATTTCTGTAATTTGTGGCTATCTACATCTTATTTCAGTATATATTTCAGCATAGTTGAAACTGATGAATTCTGTATGTGCAGAAATGAGAGTTTAGATGCTTAAATGGTGCTAATACTAAATAGCAGTAAACATTATCAATTTGATCTTTTTTTTTTAAAATGCCCATTAAGTTACTTAAGATCTGTGTGTGTCCCAAAGGTGCTTTTTCAAGAGGCAATTGGACTTTCTTTGTTTTTGCTGTAAGACGTTTCGCTTCTCATCCAACAAGCTTCTTCAAGTCCAGTTGCCTCTTGAAAAAGCCCCTTTGGGACAACCGTGACCTGGATGACTAAGACATTGTTCTGTGTGTGAGAGCTTCAGTTTTGCCGCTGTGGGTATTCTTAATTAGGTGTCCCATTATTGCATGTTATCCTATTGCCAAATGCTACATTTTGAGAAACCTGTTCGCCACTGATACTATTATCTAGTAACATGTCCTCTTTCACTCTGGCAAAATTAATGCTAGAGCCAAAGAGAAAGTATGGTAAGAGGAGGTCATAGCTGCTGCTCTTATGTTTCCATTGTTGGGGAATATCAAGCAGTCCATGTAGAAAACTACACATCCAGCGATGCCAGTACATATGTACCAACCTATTACTTTCAATCAAAGGGAGTTTCATACACAGAATGAAAATTCATATAACTGCTTTCACCTTCATCACACAGACATTCATTAAATAAATGGAGTATCCTATGCAAGCAGGGATTTATATGGACTGTAGATCCTATGGTATACATTTGCATCGAGGTATTGGCATAGTTGTTGACAACACGTGGCGACTATAGCATAGTTTTAGAGAATGCCTAAATGCACACATTAATATTAATAGTGTACCTAAAACTACATAATTGCATCATTGACTATTAAGACCTTTTAATGATCCTCAGCGCTCACCATACATTTCTAGCTGCAAGAGAATTTTTTTAAAAAAATTAAATAACAATATCCACTTTCAGAATTATTTGTAGGAAAGATAACAGAATAACAGAGTTAGAAGGGACCTTGGAGGTCTTCTAGTCCAAACGCCTGCTCAAGCAGGAGACACTATACCCGTGATGGTGAACCTGTGGCACGTGTGCCAGAGGTGACACGCAGAGCCTCTCTGTGGGTATGCATGCCGTTGCCAGCTGCTCTTCTGGTTTCTGTTAAGTGCATGCACACTGGCCAGCTGGTCTTTGCATATGCCAGAACACCGGAAACCTGAAGACCACCTGGTCTTTGGGCTTCCGGTACACGCACGCGTTCCAGTTTGGACACTTGGTGCCAAAAAGGTTCACCATCACTGCACTATACCATTTCAGACAAATGACTGTACAATCTTTTCTTAAAAGCCTCCAGTGTTGAAGCACCCGCAACCTCTGGTGAAAGAGGAATCTGGAAAAATGTTCATCTTTTCATTGATTATATTTTTTCCGTGATGGGATGATCCACATCCAGTAACCAGTATTTGGCCTTATGAAAAAGGAGGTACGCATGAATTCTGCTTTGAGATAAAAGTTTTAAAGGCCTAGAAGAACCATCACCACGATCTCTTTCACAAGAAAAGGACGGAGAAAAAATGGGTGGTCCTTATCTCAAGTTAATGGGTTACAAAATGGCGGACCTGTGGAAAGTAGAAACACAGACAAGTCACTTTTGAGGTCACATTAACATGTATTAGTGGAATACAGGATTTATCGGTGCACATCAGGTGACAAGATATTTTCAGGCTATTTCAGTCATATTTATGTATATATCATCTATTTTCTAACTGGCCGTCTCACAGAGGCACTCTGTGTTACTGAATTCATAAATGTAAGAAAGCGAAAGCATCAGTAAAAGTTCAACCAAGAACTGTTTATTTATACATCACATTCATACACTGCCCATCTACCTCATAGAGTGACTGGGCAGTATAAATAGGCATGAAAACCAAACAATATATACAGTAGATATTACAATAAAAAGCAGTTAAAAACAAGAATAAAATAATTAAAAGGCGGAGGTTGAGCTTCAGGGTGCTAACCAAAGCAAGTTGGCAGAGCCAGGTCTTCAGACATGCCTGAAAGGCCAGGAGAGTTTGGTCTCAACGCTGAGGGGAGTATGTTCCGAAGGGTGGGAAAATGGCTGAGAAGGCTCTCTTCCTGGGCCCCACCAGTCAAGCTTCTTTAACGGACGTGGTCCACTGCATATCTTCCTTGCCTTGCTGAATTTTTGAATATGTGAATGTCAAATCCTTGTTTTCTTGGACAATTTTTCTTAAAATGTTTTATTTTTAATATTTTCAGTATAGAGGTGCAGAGTATATAACAGTATATTGTTACCTGGTTGTGGCTTGAAACTGAGATGAATGGCTGTATCCATATGGAAAGCTGAAGGGGTCAAACCTGATCTCCCAGTAGCCTTCTGGGACTTTGTATCCTGGCTTATTTTTTTACTTTGGGGTTAAGACCCACTGCACCCACCTATGTTTCAGGGATTCTTAATCAGGGATTCACCCCCATTTCTCTAGTGTGTTGAGAGTCATGCCAGCCAGACCATAAAATGATGTTGATTTGCTACAAATGGCTCAATATTTTGCCCTAAATAATGCAAGAAAACTCTAGGGAAAACTTGGCATATTCATACTCAGCCAGATGGATAGCTAAAAGACTGAAGTTACACAAATTCCTAATTTGTACAGAAAAAAATAATATGACCCTTGTGCAATAAAGAGAAATAAGAATATAACAAAAGTTTCTGGTTTTACTTTTTTTTTTCTTTGACTTATAACTTTTGACTTGCTTTTATTCAAATAACAAAACCTCTATTCATACTTCATTTAGAGACGACAATGAGATGTAAATCTCTATTCCATTGTCAGTCTACAACTTATTTGGATTTCTGACCCTTGATTAAAACAACTAAGGTTTACTGTTTCTAATGGAGGAAATGCCTGGAGTAATGTGACTCTGTGAAGTGGTGTACATATCTTTCACTTGAAAGATGTACTGTATATTGACAATTTGGCATTAGAAGCTGCTGTCCCTTGCAGAAACGTGAAACAACAGGCACAAAGTTTATACTTGCAATATGAACTTTGACAATCCAGGTCATCATCGTGTTTATATTCTTTTGTGCTTTAATGTAAGAACTTAGAGAAGCTGAGTTGCATCAAGCCAAAGGACATCTGTTCTAGAATTGTTCCTAATGTTTGAAACCAGATGCCTTTAGAAGCACAATAGCATCTCCTGTTCTCCAGCAATTAGTGTTGACTGTAACACACTGCTTCCAGTGCTGAAAATAAAAGAATTGCATATCATACTCTACATTTAATTGCATCACAAATATCTGCAAAAGTACTTTGAAATTGGTCCTGGGTTTTTTTTTCAGTTCGTTTCCTAAATTCCCCCCCAGTATAACTTTGCTATTTTCACTGTACACAACAATACTATGATCAGGTTTGCATATAGTACTGAGCCATATTTTACTTAAACTTATCTTTATTATTCTATTCTCGTTTTTATTTATGAATTGACCAGAGTTGTTGGGAATCAAGCAATGTAAACATTTAATAAATAGTGGACCCAATGAGCAATTTATAAACCATGGCTTATTATACGCAGCTTGCTAATTGTAGCTGTTCAGTAAGCCATGCTTAAGAATATAAATATAATGGATGAACGTAATCACTTTTGAAGGCTTTCTATCACTGCCACACCATAAACATAAACTCCATCATTATCAGTGTGGTTAGTTCCACACAATCAATTTATAGTATGTGCTTTACATTTGCTTATGCTGAACTACATATGCATGTCAATGGTCTCATTTCTGTTTGAAGGTTTCTAATTTTTTTCAGTTAATTCTGAACTCTTAGCAAACATGGTCACTTCACTGATTATCTCTAAATCTAGGTTAGTTACAAAACATCCCAATTCCAGTAATATTTTCAACAATGTCATTCAAAATATAAGGTCGTTGGAGTAACATAGTTTACATCACTCCACAAGGTAAGTTGATAATTTATTCCTAGTTCTCTGTGTGTGTATTTTACCTTTCTTCTCACTGCATAATTGAAAAGATTGTTCAGAAATTCTTGATTCTTTAAACAAGAGTTTGTACATTGGTATAAATCTGTTTCATTCTATTCACTTTTCCATCAAAGCATTCAATTTTGAGAGAAAGATTGCAAGGAACATGCAGTGAATAATGAGTAAGTTTGGGAAGGATGAAACAGATTTATATTGATCTACAACTTAAAACAATTTGTGAAGATAATTTTTCTCAAAAAATTATCAATTGTTCTTATCCTGATGTAACATCACTTAATATACATTATTTAAAAATTAAGAATGGACAGGTATATACTTGAAATTTCTGTATCTTATTTGCCCACTTTTGCCAAGCTTCATGCAGAGTATCAGATCTGTCCTATTTTCTTCCAGAATTTATCTACATTATCTCATACGTGAAATGAAAACATTTCAGCTTCCTTTCTTTTGAGGAAATGTCACACCAATGATTTCTAAAATATGCTCTCTCTAAATTGTTGGAAAAATTCATTTGGAGAACTGAGTGAAGAATGTCCTATCAATAAAATTGCAAAAAAGCCCATCAACTTTTGTTTTAAAAATTGCAAACTTCCAAATAACAGAAGCACAGAGGCAGACCTCAGAATCTTCTGTTGCTTCTTAATAAGTTTATATCCTAAGGGGCTGCAAGAGATCATACTTTTGTAACCTGCATAAAGACACAGAAGAAACCAAGCAGATTTAATAAACTAATAAAGAGTCTAACCCATACAAGCATGGTCATTTAGTTTTGCAAGAGCAATTAAAGTTGGGGATTCACCATATTACAACCTCCAGATACTTTAGAGGCCCATTGAACATGGCCAGTAGCAAAGGTTTAGAAGACTCATATGATCTGCATGCTCCATGGTTTAGAATAAAGACAGAATTTGTTAGTCTCAAAGTTCCATCAACCTTGAATAATTGTTAGGGAATAATTGTAGATTATTAAATTATAGGCCCCCTCCCCAAATGTAATAGTTAGACAATAAGAAAAGATGTTTCACAAGACCTTTGAAATGGTATTTCTATAAATTTATCATAACAATGAGTGGAGACATGGACATAATTTCTTCCTAAATTCGGATCATTTGAAAGTCACAATGAAATCAAAATATGTAATTGACTTGTCTGGTAATTCCAGAAATAGAGTCATTCTATGAATGAGATGGACTGTCTCTAAAGTATGTATGTGTGTGGGGATGGGGAGAGACACTAGTTTTACTGGTACTGATACATCCTGGCTATATCTAGAATTGGATTGAATACAAGAACATAATCAAGTTTTGAGTCAGGAATCTTCAAGGGAATTGTAATCCCTTTTTTTCCCTGATCTGCCTTTCAACAGGTTGAAGATTCTAAAACTGTTTCACCTTAATCCAATTTTCTGCTGTCATAAGGCATTGCTTTGAAATAGCTTCCTCAGATTTTGTTGGGGTTTGACGCCATCAGCACACTGGTACCATTGAACTCCATACAACTTCTTCTAACAGTGTCACATATATGTTAAACAGCATAGTCAACAAATCAAATCCTAAAGGATTATGGAGAGCAGTCTGGAAACTGCTTTGATAACTTCTATATGACTGTGTTCACAAAACAAATCTTTTTTATTCATATCACATTTATATCCCACAATTGCATATTGATTCTCAATGACCAACTGATATTAAGCAATATTAACCTTGAACTGTATCCAGTAGCAAATAGGCTGGGTTTGCACAATGTGCAAAGCCAACTCCCTCCACCCACTGCCAAATCGAATACTCACAGCTGTGGATATGCAGTAACGGGATCCAGGCTTTGGTGGCTGTCAGGATCTAGAATGAAACAAGCTGAGCCTGAACCCAAGCAATTTGTTCACTGAGAAGCTCTGGTGTTATCTGTAGCAATACCACTGAGAAATATAATGGCCATCATTTTGGAATTTGCCTGATTCCATCAATTTTTATTAGACATGGGTAGATTTAATTTAATGATTTAAATCATACCATGGACATTTTATGATGTTCATCTTTTTTATGGTTGTGAATGGCCAAGAATTGCTAATCTTTGGAACCAGATTTAAATCCAATAAATATATTATGACTTTGCCTACCCAAAATAAGTTTACTATGTAGGCACAACCTATCTTTGTGAAATCCTAACAAAAATGTCACAAACTATTTTAGCCTCATAATCATCCTGACTTAATTTCAGCCTGCCTGCTTAAGATCATCCAAAATCTTCATAGTGTGATTTGTCCTATCTGCAAATTTACAAAATTGGAATATAAGGTCAATTCATCTGCATGGAATATCTATAAAATTTTTATTGCAGAAAATTTGTAATACAAATTATTTTAAGCAGATTATACTGCTAAGCACAAATCAGTTTCCATGAAAAAAACCTTTATGATATTGCCAGATTCACAAAACTAGGAAGCTTTGAAATTAAAAATGAAATTACTTTTATGCTGTAAATACTGAGATTGAAGTAAATTTCCTTTTAAATTGGCTCAAACATTGGTATTTTACCCTATTTATGCATTCCCATATGGCAAATCTGGATCAGATACCAACATGCCCCAAATTCAATCTTATCTACATACACCATCTTAGGTTAGGTCATGAAACTCAGAAAGAAAACAATTTTAAAACATTTATAATAGCCTTTTGTCCATTCCAAAATGATTACTTTTCATTGCAATCCAATGCAATGTCCCTCTCCCTCCTTAATCTCATATTTTATTGTATTATCAAAGTGAATTGATCACATGTTTTCTTGCAATTTTTTCTTAGACCTAAGAACATTACAATTTTGTCAGGAATGATAAATTAAATAACCACAGTGAACCTCACAAAAATTAGGTGCATTCTCTTTATTGTTAGCCAATGAATGTTATTCAAAATAATAGATGATAATAACTATAGCTTAATTTTACAACACAAAACATGATGCTAAAGAGAGGAGGAGGGGAAGCATAAGAAAATATCTTCACCAAGTATTTCCTGAATGCCTCGACATGAATTAGTGTGTTCCCCCAACAGCAGGTGACAACCCATTACCACCAATTTAGACATGGTGAAAAGCCTTATTACAGATGTCAATTCCTAGAAAAATATTCACAGTTTTATAAATGGATTAGATCCATTTAAATACTAAACTATACACTGTAGATTATGAACAGCAAATTTCACTGGTACTTCTCTTTCCCCTTCTTCCATAGTAATAGATTAACATGGCAATGCATGTGTACCTATTTCAGAGAAGAACCACACACAACATTCCACCCGTTATGGCAAAAGTATTGAACACTTTAGAAATCCATATCTCAGAATTCACTGCATGAAAAGATGCAAGGCATTTGCCCAATCCTGCAGGTGGAAGCAGAAGTATCCAGGGCAACCAGACGTTTGAGCACATGCACAATATTTGCACACCAGTCTATGCAAAATTGCTCAGCTATCATTCTTCCATAAAATAATGGGTATGTGTGTAACTTTCACAGTATCTTCCTTTTGATTCAGGGGGAAAGCCCCTAACATTCAGTGGGGTTCTAAGGAACTTGTGCATGAATGATTAATAAAATGGCAATTTTCATAGATAAGTATAAAGTTGAGTGCATAATACCAAACATAACAGAGCTGAACCATCCTCAGAGAAAGCAGGTCTTCTTTCTTCCAACTCTTAAAGTTCACTAAACATGGTAAATAATTTCAGTGTCACTTCCACAAATAGGGTATTCAAACACAAGGTGCCAATTTTAATTATCCATTTCATAGGTAAGAGTGATTCATATTGATTCCAACACACACGTTCAATATTCTTTTGAGTGCATGTTGAACTTCAACCTAAAGATCTACTCATACCTCATTCTGCCACAATTCTGCCACAATTCCTGTGACTACATTCTCTGAAAACACAAAGCATAGATATTCTCAGAATTAACATGGAAGGAACGGGAAGAATGTGCAAATGGGCCCTATAACTGAGCAGAAGAGAACATTGTTTTATGCACTGACTTCATTAAATGTTTTGCAACAATGTTAATTTAGTACAAAGGTACTCAGAAAACATAACCAAACATTTCACACCTCTTATTGGATAATATACCAGTGACAGGTTAAAATTAAAAATACATGATTAAAAATTTAACTTGTCAAAAAGGCAGTTGAACACTTCTTGAATACTATAAATCTACCTGTAATATAACAAAATATTAAAGAATAAAGGCTCCTAGATTCTTGTAGTGTTTAGCTATGCAGGACATAGTTTCACACTGTTAGCATTTCAATGTGGTGTTTCAAGGACAAGTCATCATGTTTATTACAGTGAGGTAGGCTTCTGTCCCCTTTTTGGGACTGATGTTTCCATATGCTCCCTTATCAGAAAGATCCAGGTTTCCCACACTACAATTTGTAATAACATCCAATGAATGCAAGGGGAGGATAAACTGAAGAATGTTCCCTGCTTTTATTTGAAGAACTAAAAACTTTTGGTATAACAGATTTAACAAGTAAAAGACTACAGGTAATGTTCATATATACATATGTAACATATATATGAATGAAAAAAGTGTTGGAACAGCCACCTACCATCTAGACCTTTGTGAACAGGCAAAGAAAACCAT
The DNA here is from genome assembly GCA_022577455.1 of Arizona elegans. Lineage (NCBI taxonomy): Eukaryota > Metazoa > Chordata > Lepidosauria > Squamata > Colubridae > Arizona > Arizona elegans. Next base: position 96,931,350 of record JAKOOJ010000006.1, on the reverse strand, counting down.
CAATGATGACAGGACATGAAACACCAAAGAATTCTAACCTACAAAGGGAAGCCCTTAAAAATTAGCAATATCAAAATCCTCACCAATTTGCTAAATGAAAACAAACAAGCAAAAGTGCACAAATGCCAAAAACTGAAGTCAGTTGTAAGGTAAATTATCAATATTTGAATTAACAGCTTTGCTACCATGAGATTGCTGTTCCTTCAAAGGAGAAAGCATGAAAATATAAAATCATGGAAACCTTCTCAATCACCTCCAGAGAGCCACAGCTGATAGACTGCCTTATTGTTGAACTTTTTTTTTTTTTTTTTTTTTGGAAATATGTTTTAACCACAAACTGGTATAAGTGCTTTGGCAAGGTGAGGTGTGATCCTTTCATCTGTGGAAAGGCCTGTATTTCTCTGCTGGTGGTTCAACTGTAATGGAGAACATACATGCAAAGAAATGGCTCTCACATTGCTTCAAACTCATCAATCCGCTGTTTTGTATTGCCTTGGCGTATCTGTCGAAGAGTCTTGTATTTATCACGGCCTGCTTTAACATTTTCAGCATGAAGTACATCATTCTGGGTTTTCTTAGTTTCATCTCTGGCTTGGGCCAATTCAGAACTGAGAGCCTATTCAATACAAATATCGAGGGGTTAGATATCGCCATAACATTTCTACCCATCAAATTCAACAATCTATTACACAGGATTAACTTATTTTAGTCTTCTAATTAAACAAAGTTTATAGAAAAAGCAAGGGAGTGTCATTATATGGAAAGCTAAAAGTAGATATGTAGTCTTAGAGACAAATGACAACATATTTTGTTATCAGTATTTTAAAAATACAGTATGTCTCATTTATACATTTCGTCTAATGCAGGGGTGTCAAACTCAATTTCATTGAGGGCTGCATCAGAGTTGTGTTTGACCTAAGGGGCCGGGGTGGGCGTAGCTAGGGTGAGCATGGCTAGCTTGACATCACTCATGTCAAGGTTCTCATGTCATGGCTCAAGGTTGACTCAGCCTTCCATCCTTTCTAAGGTAGGTAAAATGAGGACCCGGTTTGTGGGGGCAATAAGCTGACTTTGTATAAAAAAATATACAAAAGTATGAAGGCTATTGCTTAACGCATTGTAAGCCGCCCTGAGTCTCCGGAGAAGGGCGGCATATAAATAAAAATAAAATAAAATAAAAAATGTCAGGGGCAACTGTGGTGGCCTGAGCACTCTGCCAGCGGAAAAGGGCTCCCGAGCTCCGTTTTCAGCCACGACGGCCTCCTGCTGCTCTCTGCCAGTGAAAACGGAGCTCCATTTTCACTGGCAGAGGCACTGCAGGCTGGTCCTTTGCTGTTTCTAGGCCAGCCCTGCGGGCCAGATCTAAGCACCCCATGGGCCAGATCTGGCCCTTGGGCCTTGCGTTTGACATCCCTGGTCTAATGTATTTGTTTGAAAATAGTTGGCACTGTACTCCAATGTTTGCTTTAATAGTATCCATATTTGTTACTATTTTCAAATAATTTTCAAAATTTATTTATACAATTATTCCTTCATATAGTTGGGGGAAGGAGAAATGACATATTAAAAAGAGGGATATAAATGAGATTAGTTATTTACATGCCAAGAACTTGCCAAATCTATTGTTTAAACAATTAGAATACATACATGCTGGAAAGATGAGGGATTTTATTTGTTGTTACTTTACCTGTTGAACTGCATTAAAATAATTTATTTGCCCATTTCAAAGATCCACTTCTCAGCACATCATGTACATTTTTGTAGTTCAGAATGCTTATTCCTAGCACAATATTGTCAGGAATCCCACTTTACCAGTTTTAATGTTTTTAAAAAGCAAACATTTCCTTTATCTCTTATTACATCTATTATTGAAAGGAAGCTTAGCACAATAGGCTATTTCAGCAACATCAATAAAACTATTATCTAATTTTCAGAGTTTGTGGGAGTAGAAGAATCAGGAGACTTCAACAGCTTGGAGCCATTCTACATGTTCCCGCTTGGCTGCTGAGTATGAGAACTGAAATCAACACAACTATGTGTCCCATGTTGACCAAGAACATCTCATGCCCCATTAGGTCATCATATTCTAAGGGGGAGATATCCAGAAGGACATCAATGCAAAGAAAAGGCTCCTGATAGGAGATTAAACTCAATCCTTAAGAAGTCCTTGGTTTTCAGCTTATATGACAGGTTTCTATCAGGCTTGTTTACCTGAAGTTGTTTCTTTACTCGTTCATTCTTCTGTGATTCTGTAATACGTTCTTCCTCACTTCTGTGATTCATGATACCTTCAGAAGCCAGTTCAGCACTGGCTTCAGCATTATTCTCATCTTGTTCATCATGTTCATTATCTGTGGGAGGAATTACTGGTGGGGGTGGAGGTGGGGGCGGAGCTGACATTACAGTTTTCAATTCTTCTTTGGTCTTTTCCAGATCTTCTTGAGCTGAAAAAGCCTAAAAAGTTGCAAATAAAAATAACTTTAATACTCATAAACCAGAGGCAGAGAAAAAGTTTTTAATTAAGTTGGAGGGAATTTGATTGTGCCAATTTAAGATGTTTATATATATATAAAACAATGTATATATTTACAAACACTGCAAAAACATTTTTAGAAGATTCTAAATAGCTTTTGTGGCCTATAGCTGAAAATCAAGTTACTGATTTAAAATGGCACTTCACAGAAGCCTAATTAAAAATTATTTGGGGATAAATGATAGACAGACCTACATACTGTATCAAATCATACTTATTCTACCTGAGAAAAAGAAAATGGGCAAATATAAATGTGGTGTTGTTCTTCTGATGAGGATGGAATAGTATTAATACAAAATAAGGCTCCAGAAGACTTAAAAATACATTTTTCAGCAGACCAAATTTGACAAACGGTGTTAAAAATTTGGAGACTCCAACATAGAGTTTATAAACTTTTACTATCAAAAAAAACCTAGCAATAGTTTACAAAAGAATTACTTTATGTTGCCATTCTGAAGCTTCTTCTTCCTTCTTTTTCTTGGCTTCCTCCAAAAGTGCAATCTTTGCAGTAAATTCAGCAAGTTCTGCTGCCTATGAAGCAAAAAGAGTTTTTTATTTTCTGAACAACTTCATAAAATCATCTAAAATACAAAAACATTCATAATTTTGGTATTATAATTTTATTCAACTTGTGAACTTCAACTTATTTATTCAACTTATTGTAAATGACAAAACTATATTCAAAGTAACACAATAAAATCCAGCACAAATCCAGTAACAACTTCCTTAAAAATAGTTTAAAATACAGAGAGCCACCATGTAAGCACATACCAGAAACAAAAAGAAATAATTCTGATAATTATATTTTCTAAGACACAAATGCATATAGTCATAAATAGTGAAGTAAAAGGCCCAAGATTTTGCCTTGCACTGACTCACAAAATATTTGCCATGCAAATATATAACAATGCTGCACATTGGAGCATCTTTCCCTGTAACAGCCTGCTTTTTAGCTCCTGTGGCACCCCTTGCCTGTCACCACTTTAATGCATTGTCCACTCAAGATTCCCCAAGGTGTTCTTCCCTCTCCCATTTTAACTTTCCTATAACAATAGCAATAGTAACAGCACTTAGACTCATATACAGCTTCACAGTGCTTTGCAGCCCTCTCTAAGCAGTTTAAAGAGTCAGCATATTGCCCCCAACAATTTGGGTCCTCAATTTACCCACGTCGGAAGGATGAAAGGCTGAGTCAATCTTGAGCTGGTCAGGATCGAACTCCTGGCAGTCGGCAAAGTCAGCCTGCAATACTGCATTCCAACCACTGTGCCACATGGCAGAATGACAACACATTCTAACCCAATCTAACACAGCTTTGTATGAGAAGTCTTACTAGTTGTTCCTGATTCTTCATTTGATCTGCTGCTTGTTTTGCCAGAGCAGCTTTTGCCTCTTCAGCAGCTCTTCGTTCTTTTTCCAAGCGCTCTGCTTCCTCTTTTGCTTTTTTTCGTTCCTGATCTAGCTCTAGAGCTCTTCTTGTTTGCTCTTCCAGTTCTGCACAAATATTCATTATGTCAAAGAAATAAAAATCAAGTTTTAGCAGTCCAGATTAGAAATACAGAATTAAATGATGCCTACAAAAACTACTGCTGGCCTTGCTGCTAGTTTCAATCAAGAAAATAAAGTTGCCTAAGATGGCATGAAGTCATCAGGAGAATTTGTTTCCAGTAGAAGTCCCATTAGTTTTACATTAAAGAATCAATTCCAATGTTTTCTCAACTTTACCCAATGAACTTGCATTTTTTGAAATGAATAGGCATGTTTTTAATTAGAATTTCAGAACTACAAGAAGAAAAGTCTACCTCACTACCTAGATTGCAAATCATTTGCACCCAAGTTCACTAAATATCTGAATATTCCATTGGAAAGGCAAACACTCCCAGTATTACAGGAAGTGAAAAACATTTTGTCAATCTTTTCTTTACCACGGACCCCCTTTAAATACCTTTTGTGGCCAGGGACTATGGCCACGGACCACCAAGACTTAACTCAATTTAAATAATGTTTCTTCAAGCCTTTGTGGACCCCCTGATGTCACAATCCCCCAGGGTTCGTGGAGTACAGATTGAGAACCACTGTTCTATTGTAATGTTTATGCTGTGCACACAGACAGTATTCAGGCACAACATCCTGCACCTTCAGTTAACAACAATATAAACTGTATTAAGTAATGAAAAACTCATTTGCCCAAATCCTGGAATGCCAAGCAAAAGTGGACAATCCTGGCCTAAATGGACAAGATATCTGATTTGATATGCTTCAATGAATTGTAAAGGTATTTTAAATACTTCATCTAACTTTAAAGTCCTCAGGTCATACTTGCAAATGAAAAAAAAAATTCAAAATTCCTTGGCAAGATTTTAAGAACGGGGAATTTTCCCCATCTATATTAGATATTTAGCTCTTAATGATTATTTCAAGCATTCCAGTGTGATTTATGCAAAATATGTACTTTAGACTGATTCCTCAACTGGTTGGAACAAACCCAGAATTTGCCAATAAGTTACAAAGTATGGTTTGTCTTCTGTGGGTGGGTACTCTAAGTTGCCAAGCGCCACTAATTATGCTGTTTATTTCTCACAGCACACTATTAGTTTGTCAGATATTGATTGTTGCTTTCTAATGTCTTAAGGCAAGCCATTAAAACAGGTAAAAATTGTAACAAAGGAGAATAAATATTTTATAAAATTGGCTAATATTTTCTTCACTTGAATAATAAATGTTTTTAGAAGACATGTAACAGCTTTTCAAATCATAACATAATGTCTTGTCATTAATACATAAAAGGTCTTCACCTTTTTGGGCCTTCATTGTCTGTTCTTCGATCTGTCTTAGTCGTTCTATCAATTCTTCTTTTTCACGCTCTATTCTTTCCTTTTCTTTTTCGGCTATTTCCCTTTTCTTTTTTTCATTCTCTAGTTGGGCTCTAAAGAAAATGAGATAAAAATAAAGCATGTCAATAAACAGTATTCACCCCCACCCCCACCCCGAATAAATCCATTTACTCAAACACACAAAATTTATTCTAACATATGCTAAGTGATCTACTGATAAAATCCTACTTGCAGAAAAAAACAGGTTTTACAACGCTCATATTGTTGCATTTAAAATGTATCATATTTGGCTGATATATCTCACAATAGTGGGTAACCATAACCTTCAACCATACTGGCTAGGAATTTACAGACCTGTGGTCCCATAATGCCTGGATGACCACAGGCAGACCTATGCTGTTTTTTAAAAAATAAGATCCAAGTCCAAAACATTTCAGCCAGCTACCAAATGCAATAAAACATTTAGCTGACAATCACGATAATACAGTGAGTAGACGTTTTACTGAATAAGAGTTTACTATGCAATTAACACATGATTCTACCGTGCTGCACAAGAAACTTCAAATTTTGAACATGGACTAGAATATTACTGTACTGTATAGTACTGTTGCTTGTGTAATATAACAATCACTGATCTCCCACGGGAAAACAGAAGTTTTTCATTGTAATTGCTCAATCTGGCAATTTATGGTAGTAGCTAAGGCTAATATGAAAGTGATACTTACTGTAACTCCCCTTAATATCAGATCAATATATATTAAGATTCAGCCTACCTAGTACATAACAATCTGATGTTACCTAAGAGAACATATGGTAAACAGGTCAGTACAAGCGCTTTGTTTTTCCCAAAAGTATCAGGCTTCCAGTAAAGTCTAATTAAAATAAGCAAACTGTTCTCACTGTACTTTCTTGGAATTGGGCCACAATGCTGGAGAACCATATTTTTAGAGCCATTAACACAATGTAAACTCTAGCATTATAAACACTGCTGCCTCGAGGACCAAGAATCACTCAGCATTGTACCCAATCTGATAACATTGCTTAAAATGGTACAAACAATGCATAAGAGATCTAAGACACTATATTAATAAGCTCTGTTTAATAAGTATTGTTCCCCATTGTTTTCAGATAATTCTGTCTCCCCATGTGGTCATACTTTTCTTAAAAGGAATTCTTCTGAAGAAGAATGGAATGGAATGGAATGGAATGGAATGGAATGGAATGGAATGGAATGGAATGGAATGGAATAGAATAGAATAGAATAGAATAGAATAGAATAGAATAGAATAGAATAGAATAGAATAGAATAGAATAGTTGAAAGGGACCTTCTAGTCCTGGGATGGCGAACCTATGGCACACATGCCACAGGTGGCACGCGTAGCCATATCAGTGGGCATGCCAGTTCAGCTCTGGGGCGCCTGCGCCTGCCGGCCAGCTGATTTTCAGGCCTTCTGGGCCCAGCAGAAGTAGGGAAACAGGCTGTTTCCTGCCTCTGGAGGGCCTGGGGGTGGGGGTGGGGAGGAAGGCCCGTTTTTCTTCTTTACCTGGCTCCTGATCCTCTCTATTTATCTGGGAAGGGCGAAAATAGCCTTTCCCACTCCCTCGGAGGCTTTCCAAAGGGCTGAAACGGCCCATTTCCCAACTCCCTGTGGGACACGAAGTGACTTTTTTGCTATCCCCAGCCTCCAGAGACTCCTAGAGAGGCTCCTAGAGACGCCTAGAGGGGCTCCTAGAGACTCCTAGAGAGGCTTTGGAGGCTGGGGACAGCAAAAAACGTCACTTCCTGTCCCACCGGGAGTTGGGAAATGGGCCGTTTCAGGCCTTTGGAGAGCCTCCCTTCCCAGATAAATAGAGGATCAGGGGCCAGGTAAGGAAGAAAAACGGGCCTACCAGGCCATTGCATGGAGCAGCCGGGGGGGGGGGGGGGGTTGCGCGCGCATGCGCAGGGCAGAGTGCATAGAATTATGGGTGTGGGCACGCATGCGTGCAACCCTCCCCCGCACCCCCTCCTGGCATGTGATGGCAAAAAGGTTAGCCATCACTGTTCTAGTCCAACCCCCTGCTTAGGCAGGAAACCCCACACTACTTCAGACAAATGGTTATCCAACATCTTCTTAAAAATTTCCAATGTTGGAGTGTTCACAACTTCTGCAGGCAAGTTGTTCCATTGATTAATTGTTCTAACTGTCAGGAAATTTCTCCTTAGTTCTCAGTTGCTTCTCTTCTTGATTAGTTTCCACCCATTGCTTCTTGTCCTACCCTCAGGTGCTTTGGAGAATAGTTTGACTCCCTCTTTTTTGTGGCAACCCTTAAGATATTGGAACACTGCTATCATGTCTCCCCTAGTCCTTCTTTTCATTAAATTAAACATACCCAGTTCCTGCAACCGTTCTTCATATGTTTTAGCCTTCAGTCCCCTAAAATAGGACATGAAATTAATTTTCAAACTAATTTGCTATCAGAATCTTAATCTCCAAGATTAATTGCAAATATCCTACCTCTCCAATTGTTTTTGGTGTTTTTCTTCTCTAGCTTGGGCCTTCATTTGTTGCACTTCGATTGTATCTGGTTTTCTCCTTCTCATGTATAGCTCATGGTTTCCCATGCATAGTGCCAATATCCGCTTATTAATTCTCAGACGGGGTGCATAAAAAACAAAATCCTAATGAAAAATATTTAAGTTACCAAAATGGTCACATAATAAAAATATTTTTCGCTTAAATCAGATTTCAGCACCAGTCTTTCACTAATTACTCTCTACCAGGACTAGTTAAAGCTGTTCTAGAACATATCAGTCATCTAGAATTAGCATGTTATTACTCAGAAACACAAACACATTTACAGCAACATAGTAAATTATGAGTGAAAAGTGTTTCAAAAAGAACTGGAATCATTATGTAACAAAATGGTGGATAAAATTCAACTTGCACTTAAAAAATTATGAACAAACAAAAGGAAAATATAATAACATACATAGATATTGATCATCAGTTAAAACATTTAGACAATAAGCTACAGCAATGAAAAAGTTTATTATTGAGAATAAAATATGAAGTTATCTATACTGTAGTTAAATTTTAAATCAATGTAGTTAAATTTTTAATTGGTGGTCTAGTTAATTGCATTTTAGAAAAAATGTTACAAAAGGTCACGATAGAAAAATTATGGTAAAAATAAGGTAGTTGGGGCTTTTACTTAAGAAAGGCAAGAAAACCACAAATTCCATGCACCCACACACTCATACACAACTGAGTGCTTGACTATCATCAGACACCCAGAACTTTTTCCACAACTGTTGATTTCCACAAATCAACAGCAAGCTGCTGATATACAAGTATGTTATTTCCTGCTCTTTTTAGGCAGAAACCAAATTAAAACCAGAGTATGCCATAATTTTGATTACACACATGCAAATATCGTATTTTTCAGAGTTTAAGATGCACCTTTTTCCCCCAAAAAAGAGGGTGAAAATCTGGGTGCGTTTTATACTCCAAATGTAGCCCTGCCCAGCCTTTCAAACTGAGGTTTCAGAGGCTGAAAAAAGCATGTGAAAAGGCTTCATAAAAAAGCCTCCAAACAGAGCTTCATAAAAAAAAGCCTCTGAAAGAAAAAAAAAAAGCTCTGAAGCTGTTTCAGAGATTTTCAGAGACAGAATTTTTTTTTTTTTCTGAAACAGAGTTTCAGAAGTTTTAGAGGTTGAAAAAAAAGCAAGGCACAGAGCTAACAACCAACGAACCTGTTGCTAAAATTCACCTCTGGGAACAGCTGATTGGGGGTATTCCGGGAGGCTGATCAGCTTTTTTCTTATTTTCCTCCCCAAAAACTAAGGGCTTATACTCCGAAAAATACGGTAATAGAAATATCTTAACTAGTCATTATTAGAGTTGGCGTCAATCACATTTGGAGGCTATCAGATTAGGAAAGCTTCCCAAAAACATCAGATGTTTCATATATAATATATTTCAAAGTTACTGTTATACTCCCAATACCATATTGATTGACTGAGCTGATTTATATACTCGGCCTAAGTCAATCCTATGTTTATTATGGCTTGAGGTTAGCACACTTAATATTAATATTAATATTTGAGGCATCAACTAATTAACTCTGATTTACAAGAATGTCATATAAAATATTTGTTGTTGTTACTAGTTGCGAAGTCGTATCCGACCCATCGCGACCCCATGGATAACGTTCCACCAAGCCTCCTTGTCCTCTACCATCCTCTGGAGTCCATTTAAGCTCACGCCTACTGCTTCAGTGACTCCATCCAGCCACCTCATTCTCTGTCCTCCCTTTCTTCTTTTGCCCTCAATCTTTTCCAGCATTAGGCTCTTCTCCAGTGAATCTTCCTTCTCATTAGGTGGCCAAAGTATTTGAGTTTCATCTTCAGGATCTTGCCTTCTAAAGAGCAGTTGGGTTGATCTCTTCTAGGACTGACCAGTTTGATCGCCTTACAGACCAAGGAACTTGCAGGAATCTTCTCCAGCACCATAGTTCAAAGGCCTCAATTCTTTGGCACTCAGCCTTTCTTATGGTCCAACTTTCACAGCCATACATCGCAACCGGGAATATATGTGTATAAAATATACACATAGAAGAGCCTTGGTGGCGTAGCAGACTAAAGTACTATTAAGTAGCACCAGCTGCCTGCAATTACTGCAAGTTCAAATCTCACCAGGCTCAAGGTTGACTCAGCCTTCCATCCTTTCAAGGTAGGTAAAATGAGGACCCGGATTGTGGGGGCAATAAGGTGACTTTGTATAAAAAAGAACACCGCTTGGGGGAGCCGAAAGCCCTACTAAGCAGGTATATACAAAAGTATGAAGGCTATTGCTAAATGCATTGTAAGCCGCCCTGAATCTCCGGAGAAGGGTGGCATATAAATCAAATAAATGAATAAATGAATGAATGAATGAAGAAAGAAAGAAAGAAAGAAAGAAAGAAAGAAAGAAAGAAAGAAAGGAAAAAAGTTCCAATGCCAGCCAAACATTCCTTTAAAAAAGGCTTTGAGTACTTACGCAAGAGTCTTGTCTTCAAGACCTTCCTGAAACTTGCCAAGTGTTGCTAAATCACTATGTGGGAAGACTATTTCACAAAATATGGGCCATAATGGAAAAGCTCTGATTTTGCATCTGTTGTGGGTGTAGAACAACCTAAGTCAGATGTTGTTATTTAGGCAATGTTGCTGTTTAGGCAGATGTTTTTGTTTAATAATATTAAAGGTATCATTGCGGGATGTAAACTCTTCCAAGCATTGCCCTTTGCAATTAACTGATGATGATTCTGTCAATGCTGATGGGGTTTCAAGGGTGCTCCAGATATTTTGGAATTGCACCCAAGAGACCTGTTAATATTGGTACTATCTTTGCTTCCTTTGTTGTTGTTCTACTTCTGTTTGCAGGTCTTTTATATTTTGTGATTTTTCTTTGGGTTCTTTTTCTTCTATTATGCTGCCTCCAAATATTTAAATGTCCACTATCCAGGTTTCTTTTGTCTTTCTTATCAATTCTTATAATTATTCTACTAGCCCACAATAACTTTTGAGTATTTACCATTCTAACGCATTAGTTTGTGAATACAAACTCTAATTCAGAAGGAAATAAAGGGTAACAACATAGAATTAATTCCAACATAACAAAAAAAGAATGGCATTGGCACTATAAATAAGCCAAACAGTAATTGAAAAACAAATCATGAATACAGCAAAATAAATTTTGTAAGTCACAAAAGACATCATTTGGGGATCTAAGAAACAGAAGGAAAAGAACAACAGATGTGCTGATTATACCTCAAGCATATTTACTTACAGGGGCCTTTTTGTCAATGGGCTTTATCACAAACTTTTTGTCATTAAATGATATATTTCTTATCTCACTCCAAGGAAAACCTATCTTCGGAGTCAACCTTTAGAAAAGAAGGAAAGAATCTTAGTTATGGGGAGGAAACACAGAAACAGACATAGGTCTAGGCTTCAAAAGATAGACACAAAACCCATCTGCATCTGTTTAAAACAAAAGGATTTTTTCTTATTAGATTTCTCTGCTCCATCTTGCTTCTGTAATAGACAGAAGTCTACTTCTGTCAGAAATATTGTCTACTACAGTATTCTCAAGGGGCATATTTTAAAAATATATTAGAAAGTTATTGAAAATATAATATTTGAAGCTGTACTACAAGATCAACAGAATAGTATTATGCTACTTACTTGTCATCATGTTCATAAATATTCAAACCCAAAGCGTCAACACCAAGCCATAACTCAGTTCCTTTTTTGTTTTTAATTTCAAAATAGTTGACTCCATACATTTCCAAATCTTGTGCAATTTTGAGGTATTCCATCATAGAATCTTCCCTAACAATAAAAATAACATAATTTAAAACCATATAAAATTCATAATAATCATAGGCCAGCAAATATTAGTTTCTACTATGCTCCTTTATTCTCAATAGATGAAAAATACTTAAATATTGTATTTATCAAATTCTATCTAACTTCAGTAGGAAATAAATTCTAATTATTTCAGTATGGATCATTCCCAAAGATGTGAACATTAATTATTGCCAGATTGAAAACATAAGAATATGCTGACTTAATATAAACAGGAACACTTATTAAAAATTAAATATTTTGTACTGGAGTAAATTAAAATAGCTCTCTGAATAACCTATTTCATGTACACACTCAAAAGTAACAGAGATTTTGTAGGAGGAAAAATTACTATTAAACCAAAGGAAATTAATTTTCAAAAGATATACAAAGGTAATATGGAAATTACCTTAACATCCCTCTGTGTTCTTCATGCCAATTTTGTATTCTTTCTTCCCACTGCTCTTTTGTCAGTTTATGTTGCTCCAAAACACTATCAAAATAAAATGCATTTATTTTTATTTCAAGTATCTGTAAGGATGCCCCTCTCACAAAGAAACTTGCCTGTTTGCAAAAGGATCAGAAAGACAGCAAAGACAATCTCCCTATCATTCTAGTTGGACTTCTCCGCTATATCCCGTAGCAAAAGATGTAGAAGATACAGTCACATATACCAAAAGAATATCAAGCATCTTGTTAAACTTCCAGAAATCCCAACCTCCTATATTAGAAAGCCCTATACTTTCCACTAACTTCACAGCAATCAGGATGGGTTAAAGACAATCCAAATGAAAATTATTTTCTTTAAACAAATAGCAGAATCAAGCAATTCTTTGGATGAGGAGAGACAACAGCACAATTATCCAAAAACTGATCATCAGTGGTATCTTATTCAACTTTAGAAATGCAATTTAATGGCAGCTTTAGTAAAGAGATTTCAGAAGCACCCAACACCAATGAAATTTATTATGTTTTATCCTATGTAATGCATCATTTTAACACACACACACCCCCAAAAAAAACCCAAATAATATTTAGCTGTGGAAACAGATAGTACTCAAAATTTGGTCCTCGCTCATTTTGGCTTGATATTATTTGTACTACAGCATTTAAACTCTTCTATAAATGAAATATTAAGTAAAATCATACATTTTACTTATCTTTTATACTGTTGAATATTGTACATTCACACAAACATAAAGAGATGAATGCACATTTAACAATTATCTGATGATCATGTTATCCATTCTATCATGTCTAACTCTTGGTGGTTCTATGGACCAGGTCTCTCCATATCTTCTAATCTTATACTAATTCTTTGAGTACTATGCTCTGGATGATGCCAGCTTTGATGGTGTCCAGGCACCGTGTTTTTTAACAGCCTGGTTTCTTTTTATTGCCAATTCCTCCTAACATAATTGCTTTCTTCAATGAACTCCCCCGCATGACATGGTCAAAATAAGTGAGACACAGTTTCGCAATTTTGCCTTCTAGTGTCATATCTAGTATTATACGCTCTGGTACCTGCTTACTGGTCATCTTTGCTGTCCAAGGAATACTCAGCAGCTTTCTCCATCAGCACAATTTTCCTCCTGATTTGTTTTTTAAGTTCGAACTTTCACAACCATAGGTAGCTATGGGGAACCCAATAGACCGGTCTAACTTACATTTGGTTACTGGCTGATCATGACCAGTCTAACCTACATTTTGTTGCCAGGTATCCTTGCTTTTCCATATTCAGCTTCTAATTATCTCCAAGCAATTTATTATATGTGCAGCCATTTTACTTTAACACTGAGAAGATACATATTTAATAACACTGGCTTAATCACAAATTCTGAATAAATTATGTACTACATTGTTCATAGTGTACATTACTTAAGCCATATTATCAAACAGATATTCTAGATCCAATTAAATTTTGATATAGCCAGAAATTTCTTACCGCTGGGGAAGAAGTCTGTCGTTGGCCAAATATCCTAGTTTATGTATTTCCTTGTTGTAATCAGCATATTTTGCTTGAACAGCATAAGAAGCCAGAAGAACTGCAGTTTCAGGTGGACAATAGATTTCATCATTCAAGATGGCTTCTTTGATTTGCAGAAAAAAGAGTCTCTGAGTTATTTCTTGAATCAATTCTTCGGAAACATCCTCAGGAAAAAACTTTGCCCTAAATTTGAACTGAAATGGATTTTCTTTCCTTACATCTTGCTGTGTTACCTATAATGAAATATATAAATTATAAAACATAAATATGTATTATAATATAAAATTTCAAAGGATGAAGAGAACATTAAAATATTGGGAAAAGTAATCTATCACCACTTGTCATGTTTTTCAATTTAATCTAAAAAGTACAGCATTGAAGGATGTGTGATTTACACAGACTTAAATAATTAGGGAAGCATGAGAACTTTCTCTGTGTATTTCAAAAACATATTACAAGAATAAAAACGAGAACAAGAATAAAAGAAAAAAAATACAATGACAGGGATGATAGGCACGTTAGTGCACTTATGCACGCCCCTATTTATACAGGTAGCTCTCAACTTACAATCATTTGTTTAGTGACAGCACTGAAAAAAGTGACATGACTATTTTTCACACTTACGACTGTTGCAGCATCCCATTATCAAAATTTGGATGCTTGGCAACTGGTTTATATTTATGACGGTTGCAGTTTCCCAGGGTCATGTGGACACTTTTTGTGACCTTCTGACAAACAAAGTCAATGGGAAAGCCAGATTCACTTAACAACCATGTTACCAACTTAATAACTGCAGTGATTCACTTAACAACTGTGGCAAGGAAGCTAAAAAAATAGGGCAAAACTCACAATTGTCTTCCTTGGCAACAGTAATTTTGGGCTAAATTGTGGTCATAAGTTGAGGACTAACTGTAGTTAATATTGCCCAATTAAAACTACCTTAGGGAGAGTAAGTAATGCTGGCAGAAAAATGTTACGGCATATTATTCTCTTGTTCAATGTTCTAGAAAATGTCCCATCCCTGATTTAATTATGTTTTAGTTTTTCTAATCCAGACAATCATGTTCTTAAGTTAGGAATAGTACGTCCTTACTTTTTTTCCCTTACATACTTTTTATAATTCTGTTATCCTTTAAGTGTTTCCTGAAGCATACCAGTACAATCCTCTTGTTTCTCAGTAGCCTCATTGTGCCACAATCTGATCAGCACTTACCAGCTTCCTTTACTACTAGGAGGAATGATTTATGATTCATGGGATGCAAGTATAATAATCTTCTCTTGCCTGTCTCTCAGTGCCGCATCCCACAAAGAAATATGAAAGCTAGTAAATTTAGTCAGTTGGAATACTTGCCTTACAGTATTTGAAAATAAAAAGAATTATCTCTATGTTCTAACACACAGATGAGCCCAACAATTCTACTTACCCTACTTATTGAAACTTTAGCTCTCCTTAGATGCTGGATATTTATCAGGTATATATTAACCAAAAGCATTCCAATCCTCCCATGATTAGTTGGGAGTGGAAGAAAGATTTTTTTAAAAATGTAACAGGAGGAATATACATATCAATTTTATGATCTGCTTTCAGTGACATTCCATATTATGCGCTATCAGAGAACTGAATATGCCACAGCCTTTGAGAAACATATCATTTAGATAGGAATCGATTTTATTTTCTATAAAACTAGACTGACATGAAATAGAAAAAAAGAAATTTAGAAATGGATTCACACATATTATAGAAATATATTTTACAGTTTACTCTTTTTTCATTCATTAGGCACCCATCTAGTATAAGCACTGGCTTGACTTTCAACACAATCTTCATAATGTATCTATATTACCTTTGATACTTTTGCTACACCAAACATATAAGTTATTTTAAATGTTTAAAGTAAAAAATTACCTTTTTGTTTAATTTCAACCAAGTTGAGTACCCTTTGCTGTCCACATACTGCAATCCAAAAAACCAGACTTCTCGTAAGCCAACTGTTTTTACTACCTAAAAAAGAAAACCATGTCAATATCAAAGAATGAGCTTGCCATTGATGTTTTGCTGCTGCCATTAACTGTTAGAGGTCCTTTCTTGATTTAGTGATATACAAATACAATAAATAAATATGTACTTCCTTAAGAAAAACAGCAATCTGTATCAGCCTATCAAAAGAGAACTTTGAAACATTATAAACTACAATTAAAAAGAAGAGACTACTGAAATAAAGATGGCCAGGTAGTTACAGAGCAATGCAGTTGTCATTGAAAAAAATGCCAAGCCATTTTCCTTTAAATAACATCAGCCATGACTTTGTTTAAATACACACCAGATTTACTATAGAAAATCTTCTCATATGGGATAATTTTATGAAATGACAACTATTTTATTGAGTTATTAGAATCTAAGTGTGTCCTGCTAGCAGCTAAAACAGAGGTTAAGTATATAATGTGCTGCAGACTAATTTTGTGCATGTGGTCACTGGTAAGCTGATTTAATTGAGAGAGATGCTAATCTCCCCCCACCCCCATCCCCAGCACACTTCTATGGAACAAATAAAAAATCAGTTCATGCTTCCCAAAGTGACAAATCATACATTTATAAGAAACCCACAAATAAGACAAAAATAGAAGCTTCCTCTTGCTATTATTTCTGAGCCTTGGCATTCTAGGCATGTTGCTTCTATTTCTGGCATAACTAGGTATTCTGATAAACTTCCCACAATATGAATCAGAATAAAGTTATTCTTTGAACAGGTTCCTTTTTTATGGGGAACTTTACACAATTATAGTGGATGTTGCCTTTTTTGGAATGAATACAAGAAAAACTACAGATCAAATCTTTCTATCTTTGTTATCATGTTTTGCAATAGAATGCCAATGCTAAATAGGACTACCTAAACAACTTAACTTTGCACCAATGCTATCTTTTTTACCTATGAGAAGAAAGGAGGAACTTAACAATATTACTTGTATCTCATAATAGTTGTACAGATTTTTTTAGAATTTATTTTTTTACTTTATTTTTTTTAAATGTCAAAACCGTATTCTATACAGTCAGACTATTAATCCTAGATGTGTTAACAGATTATATTTTGCAAAAATCATACTGTTATCATTTATACAAAATGTAAAATGTTAATAAAAGATGAAGACATACATAAACTCAAAATTTATACCTGATCAAAAAGCTGTTTCCCTGTTGTGTTTGGCTGAATGGCAAACTCTAGCTCTGCGTCCATGGTGGTAACCCTTACATTAATCTGCAGAGAACAAAAATATGTAATATAAATACATTTTACTATATTAATTTAAACATTAATATAATCCCAGATGATATTGATATGGTCAGCTTCTCGCAAAGTTGCTGTGTCTAAACAACCCTAAAGAATATTAAAAATCAGAATAATTTTTCTTATATATTAATATTTTATTCATCGCAACTAAAACTTTTGGGCAATGATTAAACACACAAACATTACATTTATCAAAAACATGCTGAATTTAAGTTAAAATAAGTTAAAAATAGGGACGACCTTTGGTGGGAAGATAACAGCGTTCCATGCACCTTTGGCGTTTAGTCATGCTGTCCCACATGACCACGGAGACATCTTCGGACAGCACTGGCTCTTCAGATTTGAAATGGAGATGAGCATCACCCCCTAGAGTCGGGAACGACTAGCACATATGTGCGAGGGGAACCTTTACCTTTATCTTTTTAAAGACTTATAAATATGCAAGTTTTACTTCTCTACTTTCTCAATTATTATTGCCAGTGCCCACTGAAACTAGTCCTGGAGATCTGCTCAATGTGTGAATATGCAGTACATACACACACACAAATTTTACCTAATTAATTAAATCACTGTAAAAATAAGGCACTCAATGTGTACTCAATTGATTCTTCCAGCTTCAGACTCACACACACACACTTTGCTTACTCACAGATTAATCTCTTAAATATACATATATGGTCAAAGGGGGGGAGGGGGCAAGATACAAAAATGTGCAGAAAGTCCCACTATGCTCAATGACTCTTACTACCAGCTAAGTGTGTATAGGCTTTTGCCATGTCTATTTACCTCAGCATATTTATTGTAAAATGGGATAGAAACTAGGGTTGGGGGTGGGGTGGGTGTGAAATCCTTGGGGTACTTTTCCCTTCTGATTCCAAAAAGGGTATATGTTGGTAAATGGCTTTCAGCTGAGCTGCATGCACAAGGAAAACGATGCAGTTTATTCCATATCATGTTCCACAGAGCTCTTAGTCCCAGATAAATTATGTTCAAGACTGTTGCTTTATTCAGTCAGTTTACTACTGGTATCATTACTTTTCCCTTGGCATCCACATCCAGCAGGATGCAATGGAGTCTCTCTCTCTCTTTTTCATCTTTAAGTCATCTTGTAAGTCAACCCACCCCTTACTAGGAGGAGAGAGAGCAGAAAGAAATAACTCATCTTTTTGAATAAATTCAGTAAGGAAATGGCTGAACACTAATATTGAATGGAAAACCCCTCAGCTGGAGCATTCTACTTTCAGAATAATTCTCTTCCTAATGACTGACATTTGCACTCAGAACTGTAACATGCTGTGACAAATCCTCTTATAAAAACTACCATAGTAACAAATCTTAACTCTATAAATGCCAAATAAAACTGAAATCATCACCCATAACATAATTTAAAATGCTAACTTTACCAATCCTAATTAGTCCATGAAAAATCAATCCACTGCTAGACGAAGGTGCTTCACTGAAAGTTTGGCCTATAATTTACATAATTTCCTTAAAACAAATTAGTTTCTTATATGTATGTATGTATGTATGTATGTATGCATGCATGCATGTATGCATGTATGTATGTATTTTTGAAATTCTTTTGTTCCAGTAGTTGGAGTTCCTATAGTTCTGTACACATTGCTATAATTTGTTATTTAAATAAAATTGTAAGAGCCTCTAAACAGTAATTAAGATAACATTCTAACAACCAAGTTTAGGAATAATTAATAGTTGAATCATTGCACCTGTCCTGGAAGTCAATACTCTTTGCCTTGAATCTCAATGTAACTTATGGAAATTTGTAGAAATTTTCCCACCTGCTACCTCAAGGCATTATGGCATGCCTTGAAATATACTGAGACGCATCCATGAGCAATATAAGACAGGCTGCTGAGGAAAAATAATCCCTCCAAAACAAAGATATTTCATATTTGCCTGTACATGATTCCCATACTGTTTAGTATTCAGAAGGATTTTTCAACCTCCAAGGATACATTCTGAGACAATATTGTTGATTATAGGGGTGAGAGAGACAGTATGAGAAATTTTCCTTCCATGAGATTTGTTAAATTAATTTATTACAGGATCCACAGCTTTGTCTCTAGTCTTCAAAGAAATTAGAAATGTGGATCAAGGGAGAAATGACAATACTGTTGTGAGTTTTTCATAAAATTAAAGTCTGTACTATAATCCACTGATTTTTCTATATATAATGCCTATGTATTAATGCACTGGTACAGGGCAAAATTAATTCAAACTACATGCATCACAGGTAGTCCTTGAATTACAACTAGTTATTTAACAACCATTCAAACCTACGACAGCCTCAGATGCTTTATGGCCTGTAAAAGCACTTCTGCCAATCATAGAATGTCATGACAACCCCCTCAGTCACTTTGCAACCATCTCACATTTATGACCAGTTACAGCATCTTACAACCGCAATTTGTGACGTTTTTTGCTGGTTTCTGGCAAAAAATGGCCATTTGGGAGAGGGAATTCAGACTTACATCCATGTGATTCACTTAATAATTGACATTAAAAACAGTAAAAAAATTGAGTCTGGTCCCATGGTGCCTTGATTTACAATCACAACAACTTACAGTCCCAGTTGTAGTTTTAAGTCAAGGACTATTTGTATAATACAATGGCTAATGATGATAATGCTCTAATGCTAAATTATACTGAAGATGAAAGTTAACCCTATGAATCTGCAAATTATATGCAGGGCTCGCAACTTGGGCGTCCTCCTGGATACACGGCTGTCTTTGGAAGAGCATATGACGGCCGTGGCCAGGGGGGCTTTTCATCAGGTCCGCCTGATTCGCAGGTTGCGGCCCTTTCTGGATCGGGACTCCTTATGCACAGTCACTCAGGCGCTTGTCACTTCCCGCCTGGACTACTACAATGCTCTCTACATGGGGCTCCCCTTGAGGAGCACCCAGAGGCTCTAACTGGTGCAGAATGCGGCCGCGTGGGGGATTATGGGTGTAAGAGGGCGCTCCCATGTGATGCCTCTCTTGCGTGAGCTGCATTGGCTTCCAGTGGTCTTCCGGGTGCGTTTCAAGTTGTTGGTCACCATCTTTAAAGCGCTCCATGGCATCGGACCTGGGTATTTGCGTGACCGCCTTCTGCCGCCGATAGCCTCCCACCGACCAGTACGCTCCCACAGAGAGGGACTCCTCAGGGTGCCATCAGCCAGGCAATGTCGGCTGGTGACTCCCAGGGGGAGGGCCTTCTCTGTGGCAGTACCTGCCCTCTGGAACGATTTGCCCCCGGAGATATGAAGGATACCAGATCTCCGGGCCTTTCGAAGTGCCCTAAAAACTTTTCTTTTCCATCAAACAGGGCTGGCATGAACCCCCCCCCCCTTTTTTTAGCTCTTTTTAGCTTTTTAGCTTTTGTTTTAAATTGTGGGCCAAAGCTATATAATGAGTCCAATAGGAGAAAGGCGGTATATAAATTGAATGAATGAATGAATGAATGAATGAATGAATGAATGAATGAATAAATAAATAAATAAATAAATAATAATAATGAGACAAGTATGCAGCTGCATATCCATCATGCTCATGAAAGATGCAAATTCTAATGGCTTCTTAAAATGCTCTAACATATATTTTTAAATCAAAAAACAAAATTCGGCATTATAGAGCCATGCATAAATATTAAGATTTTATCAGCAAAATATATTATGTTACTTATTACCAAGTCTATATTCTAGTTTATTATTTTTGTACAGTATTTGTTTTTAAACAGGATAAACAAAACAGAACTGCCTTTTTCCTGCCACAGAACTTCTTCATTTCGAATTGAATTATATATCTAAGCAACAGTGTTTAATTGTTTTTTTAATAATACAGAAAATGAAGCTACAGATAACTGAATAATTCACAACAGTGATTAGTTCTTCAAAACAGACATTATATTTGGAAGGATAAATACAAGTAAGAAAAAAATCAGAAATCCAAATCTGTGGTGGAATCTGGAATTTTGTTGAGGGGAAGAAGTAAAAAGGCTGGCTAGCCTTGAGTTGCTGATGGGAAGGAAGTAATTGAAAGGAGATCCTCCCTAAAATTTGTATATGTAGTAGTTGTGTGGTGGATGCTTTAGTCTGGCAAAATTAAGGTCAGGCCCAAGCAACCAAAAATGACACAAAAAACTGATCAGAGTGGTATGTTTATTGCTACTCGCCTATAGATAGAAATCTTTTCACTCCTCCCCTCAACTAAGCTCCAAATTCTACCACAATCAGTGCAACAGAGAAAAAAAAATCATCCTAAGAATGGGAGAGTTAGAATTCTGTTTTTCATTAAGTTTTAAACCATATAAAGAAAACTGAAATTTATTTGAGGAAAATTTGATTCCCATTCCATAGGAAAAACCTCAACATATTTCATAAATTAATCAATTTCCAAACAAGAATCCATATTTTTAATCTTGTTGAAGACTGCTTGGGATTGTAAAACCGAACAGTTTCATACTCCAAAATCACTACCTGAGGAAGGGCAAGGTCTCAACTCTGCCTACTACTGTTCCCCCACATAAACATAGTAACACTATAGGTAAAGCTCACTTATCAACCACAAATGGGACTGCTAACTGTTGTTAAGCAACATAGCATCAAGTGACCACGGCAGATTTAGCTCAGTCCAGGGGTGAAATGCTCCCGGTTCGGACCGGATCACCAGATCCGGTAGTGATGGAGGTGGGTGGTTCGGAGAACCGGTAGCAAAAATCCCTGCCCGCCCCCCATACCCAGCTGAGCCGCACAATCATCAGAGGCTTTTTTTTTTTACTTTTAAAAGCATTTTTTCTACAACCTGTTTGGCCAAAAAAATGCTTTTAAAAGTAAAAAAAAAAGCCTCTGATGATCGCGCAGCTCAGCTGGGATCCTCAAAGGCTTTTAAAAGCATTTTTTCTACAACCTCTTCAGAGGTCGGCAGAGGCTTTTTTTCTTTTAAATGCCTCTGACTATCCAAGCTTAGTTACCTGATTGTCAGAGGCTTTTTAAAGAAAAAAAGCCTCTGCCGATCAGGCAACTCAGCTGGGATCGTCAGAGCCTTTTGAAAGCATTTTTTACAATCTCTTCACCGAAGAGGTTGTAGAAAAAATGGTTTTAAAAGTTTAAAAAAAAAATGGCCACGCCCACTCATTCACATTACCCCCCCTCCACCAAGCCACACCCACAGAACCGGTAGTAACAAATTTTAGATTTCACCATTGGCTCAGTCCCTTGTGGTCATTAAGCAAATCACCCATAATCGTTAAGTGTGATGTCACTGGACCACAATTAGCAACTTACTGCGAGTATCTCAACTGACTTTGATTGTCAGAATCTGACTGTGAAGCTTGCAAATGGTGATCATATGACTGCAGAATGGCTGTGACAGTCATAAAAGCCTGTTGATTGCTGCAAAGCACCCAAATGGCAATTATGTGATTACAGGGACGTTGAGACAGTCATAAATTCAAAGACTGTCACAAAGCTACTTTTTCAGCACTGTTGCAAATTTGAACAGTTGCTAAGCAGAGCCATCATTAACAAAAAAATACCTGTATTAAATGCTTTCAGAAAAATCCCACAAATATTCAGAAAATTGTCAGGCCCAAGTCCAAAGATAACACAGCAAAATTTAATCAAATCCGATCCCTACACCAAATGGACAGAATCTTACCAAACATAAGCTATAATTCTCTACCCTAATAGATAGATTCTGAGAAAGTTTAGGGTATGTGTTGTGGTCCACCAGCAGCCAACAGAGCTGGCAGCAGATTCAGACAGTGAGGAGGTTGGGGAGGAACATGGGCCAGTCCTGAAGTCTGGGCAAGGCTCGAACGAGGGCTCTGCGTCAGAGGCAGAGAGGGGGCCCGGGCCATCTAGTAGTTATGTGCTGCCTCCGGAATCTGATATCAGCAAGGCAGAAGAACAGTGTAAGCCTGTTCCCAGTGTGTGCATGTGCAGAGCTGCCAGAAGGCAAGAACAATTAAGAAAAACAAGGGCAACTCGGGAGTAAGGCTTGGAGATGATTGGCCCCTCCCATAAGACATAAAAGGGGAGCAAACGGACGTAAGCCTTTGCAGGAAACAATTGGTTCATATAGTCAATTCAAGCTCTGAGAAGTTCATTTGACTCTGTGCTCTGTTCGGCCTTGCAAAACTAATTGACAATTAAGTCTCTGGCAGCATTTCAAGGAAGATAAAGGTGAGTGCTTATCAACATTACCCTGAAAGACTGTGTAAACTCGAGCAGACATCTGTCGGAATCTTCATAGACTGTTTGTGAATCATCACAGGCTGTGAATGACCATAATTCACAGCCATCTCAATAAAAGAGGGGTTTTTTGGGACTAAGATTGTGATTTAGGCTTTCTCAGAAAGTCAGAACAGTGTGGCTATCCTGAACCTCTTATCTCTCCCACATCCAGCTCAGGATTGCAGTCTCTTAATTCGTGCTTTTCTTTAAAATATACTCCTTTCTCCCTGGGAAAGCTCTGTGCTGCCAAATTGTCTTTACTGCCTCTCTAGGTGCACATTCCATCACAGAAATAGCTTTTTTGAGGATGAGACAAAGGAAATAGCACTAAGCATACAGGAAAACTCTATTCTGTTTTGTTTTAGCGGCTTTACCACTATTATTTGGGATCAAACGAAAATAGATACTTTGGGTAAACTGGAATAGGTAGATACGCCTTCACTTTGTAAACTCTATTCCTTAGGGATAATTTAGGGATTATAAAAACTAAAAGTCTATCAAATGTTAATAAGGTTCCATATGGATTACTTACTGGTTTCGGCATTTTCCTTTTTTTCTCTTTTTCTTACTCAGTCTTGTTTTTTCTTCTGCTAAAACAAAATAATTATATATAGTTTATATTATATTAATCTATTGTGAAATATTCATACAGTAATTTTCCAAACTACAATAGTTCACCTGAGTAAAAGAATATACATCTTCATCTAGTTCCTATGTTTTAATGGAAGAATAAGATGTAAACATATTCAGACTTCATAATGTAGTACTTTTTGAATTAGAAGTTTTAATTATAAAAAGCTGGATCTTACAATTGAATTTTGATCATATTCTCTCTCTCCCTCTCTCTCTCTCTCTCTCTCTCTCTCTCTCTCTCTCTCTCTCTCTCTCTCTCAGCTTCCTATAAAACAAAAATTAGTGGACAAAATCTCTACTATATTGTTTATAATAACCAACCTTTAAAATAGAAGTAAATATTTAATTTCTAACTTTCCCCTTCTTTGTACTCCAACCAATTTTCAAAGTTAAAACAGCACTGAAAAAAGTGACATATGACGATTTTTCACGCTTACAACTATTGCAGCATCCCCATGGTCATGTGATCAACATGACTTACTTAACAATTGTGGCAAGAAAGTTCGTAAAATGGGGCAAAGCTCAGTTGCAAATTACTTACTCACTTTGCGAAATTTTGGCCTCAGTTGTCTTACAAGTTTTTATCTGAATTCACAGATCCTTCCTATTACCTATCTCCTCCCACTTATGACTATAACAACGTTGCTTGTAATTTTATGACTTATATTGTTCTGTTTGTTTCCTAGTATGATTTGATTGTTTATTAGTAACCTCTGACTATCATTAAGTGTTGTATTTTATGATTCTTGATGAATGTGTTTTTTTCTTTTTCCTTTTTATGTAGGAGAGCATATGTACCAAAGACAAATTCCTTGTGTGTCCAGACACACTTGGCCAATAAAGAATTCTATTCTATTCTATTCTATTCTATTCTATTCTATTCTATTCTATTCTATTCTAATTCTATTCTATTCCTATTCCTATTCCTATTCCTATTCCTATTCCTATTCCTATTCCTATTCCTATTCCATTCTTCCCCAACTAACTTCTAAAACCCATGGGAAGATCCTCTAAACATTCTTAATCTGTAATCAAAAAAATTATTTGACCACCATTTTCAAGCCTAGTACATTATAATGATTTTTTGTCAAAAATATGTTATGCTACTTGTTGATCAACTGGCTCATATACTTAACAACTTGGATGGCATAAACTTCTAGTTATACTTTTGGATTTTATATTAAAATAGTTTAAAATGCAATATGCCTTATTCTTAAAAATCAGTATTTATATAGATCAGGGGTGTCAAACTCAAGGTCCGCGGGCCACATTTGGCCCACAGTGTGCTTAGATCTGGCCCATGGGGCCGCCCTGGAAACAGTGAAGGACTGGCCCACAGTGCCTCTGCCAGTGAAAACGGAACTTGGGAGGGCCGTGCATTTTCACTGGCAGAGCACTGCAGGAGGCCGTTGTAGCCGAAAATGGAGCCTGGTAGCAGTGCCCCCAACACAAGTGCCGTTGAGCTGGCCACACCCACCTCAGCCACACCCACCCGGTCCCCAACCCTAATGCAGCCCTCAATGAAATCAAGTTTGACACTCCTGATATAGATGAAAAAGAATTGTTTGATCATCATTTGTACTTTTATCTGTCACATGAAGTTTACTAAAAACATTAAGATATTTTTAAATATATATTGCCATTATCCAGACGTGGATCTTCATGTAATCAGAGTAGCACTTATTTTACTTTCCAGTATGTGTTAATCTTTATGTTTTATTCCCAATGCTCCTTGAAACTAGTATCTTATAAGCCATAATTAGAAAAATGCTTTGGATTCCTCCGTGTCAATTATAAACAAAGCTTAACATTTCAAATTCCAAAACACCTACACCAATCTTTTAGATGCTAAAATGAGACACATTTTCCAACATCATAATAAACCATATAAAACGGAAATTAGTAACTCATTTCTCTCAAACACCACATTTTTAAAGAAAAAAAGCTTGTGCAAAATAATCTGTTTATCCAGTTTTTTACAGTACTTTAAAAGTGTGAATCTATAGCTAGAATAAAGGTTTTTTAAAAATAATTAACTGAGATTCTAAACATACATCCCTAAAAATCAGGGACAAGAACAGGCCTTGGGAGACTAAAACTGGTTAAAATTATGGCCCATATATGTATAATGTGACTGGAAGAGGGGGAAGGGAATTAACTGAATTTAAAAAAAAAACAGGTTAAAAATCTCATGAATTATCAAAAAGATATTTACAAATTTGGATGAATAATCTATTCAGTATCACAAATGAAATCCAATGAAAAATATAAAGTGATGAATTTTAGGATAAATCATCTCAAACATTTTACTTTGTTCACAAAGGGCCTGAATTGCTATCTTTGTGTGTAACTCAGTGAAAAAAAATTACAATAATAAACTAAGATTCTTAATTTCATGCCTTAAAACAAATTGAACAGAATTGTGTAAAAATAATTGCCTTACTACAATACTATTGAGCTTGTCTTACCTTTAATACAGTATTAGTGATTTTTTATAAAAAAAAGATTCAGGGCAGATATCCACAACCTTTTTTGAGTCATTATATCAATTTCTACAGCATATTATATTGATTGTTACAAAAATCTTGCAATGGTGAATAGTTAGTTACAAAGCATGTACATGAAGAGGTGAGGTTGCCTTCTACCATTCAGGATATTCCCTATAAACACTAGTTTTCCTTGGATTTTTTTTCTAGAAAGGAAAATAGCCTTCCAAAATAAGCATTGGGTTATAGCCATTACTGATAGTTTAGATGCATTCTTCATGTATCAGGAGGCTGATACTTTGCTTTACAGCATTGTTCATATACTCATTTTTAAATATTTTAAATATATATTAGAAAAGTTAGGAGAGACAAGCATGCTGGCAGGTACAGTATCTGTTATATTATTGTTTATAGTCAACATACTAAAAATCAGAGATGAAGAAAGCCACCCGCACATATCAAGATTTTATCAATATGATAAAAGAGTCAACAGAACCTTCATTCATATTAATATTAAAATATAAAGCTATCTCACCCCAAAAGGAAATAGGATTTTCAGAATATTTATAAAAGAATCACTTCTTCACAGACTATATAATTAACTTTTTTTTTAATTCTATTCTTTTTTTATGAATAACTCAAGATGGCAAACATACCTAATATTCCTTCCTTCACCTATTTTCTCTGTAACAACCACCCTATGAGGTGAATTGGGCTGAGACCTTAAAAGTAATTATCAAAGGACAGATTTAAAACTGATCTAGAAAAACATTCTATCAGCATATTTAGGAAGACTATGCCTTGAATATCAACTGCCAGAAGCAAATGTGAAGGGTATTGTTTTTATTTTCTCCTTGTGACTTTCCCAAAGTAGACATTTGATTGAAATCAATTGATTCTTGAGCTAAGGAAAAGTATATTGAATAAATTAGTGAATTAAACATTATCTAAATGTTACGTTTAGTAACAGCCATGGGAAGAAGTAATTCCTCCTGTGATAAAGTCCACCCCTCAAAAATAACCTCTCTTGAAGCTGCTATCTGCACTCATGCCCACTTTCCCTCAAAGAAATAAAATAGTAATATAGATAGGAAGCAATATAGATTTTTGTTAAGGGAACACAAGAGAAAGTTTAAACCCAGTCTTCATACCTGAAATTCCCCCTTCTACTATTTTACAAAAAATAAAGCCGGAGAGATATTTTTAAAATGCATTTCATAGACTATATTGTCATCCATTGCAGGTGCTGTTCTATTCTTAAAGCACAAAAGAATTATGGACTTAAAATGCTATAATTATATATGAAAGTTGCCAATATTACACATAGGTCAATGAGACTTGAACAAGAGTATTACAACCAAATTTTTCAAGCAGTCTATACTCATTATGTAATTGAATATATTAAAACCAGGTATTAATAAAATACTGTTTGTTTTCTACAACAGGCCATCACTTTGGAACAGTTTCATACAAGGTAATTTTTATTAAATTATTTTTTCTGCTTTTATCATAAACCCGCAAGTGGATGCTCATTGCCAAACTAAATGAAGAACTAACATTTTGTACATGTAGAATTTTGTAAAACTATAAAAGTTTTCACAACTGTGTCTATTTGTCATATAATTAGGACACCTGACTTAATTATTGTAGTACTCCTGATGTTTTATTATGGGGTAAAATTAAGACTTTACCATGGAATAAAAATTAGGGGCGTGGTGGCCTAGCAGTTAAGACACTAGGCTTGTCAATCAGAAGGTTGGCATTTGAGACCAAACACCATGTGATAGGGTAAGTTCCTGTTCTTGCCTCAGCTCCTGCCAATCTAACAGTTTGAAAGCATGCAAATGCAAGTAGATAAATAGGTACCACTTCAGTGGTAAGGTAAGTGTTCTGGGTGTGTATAATCATACTGGCCACATGACCATAGAAGTGTCTTGACAATGCTGGCTTCCTTGGCTAGGAAAAGGAGATAAGCACCGTCCCCTAGAGCTGAACCCAACTGATCAGTGGAAGCCTATACCTTTATTTTAAAATTCAGAACTCTTCATCTTTTTAATGCTGGATTGAAATAACCGAATCCAGTAAAACCAAATAAGGCAAAGGAAGTCAATTAGAATCTGGAGAAACATTTCTCTCTGCAATATTCTTGTTAGCAAATCTTCTAGACTTCTCCCTGCCTCCTAATATAGTGAATGACAGGAAACTGAGTACAGCTTTGGCAGAGTTGACCACAGAGGTGCAACACAGTTTAACTGAAATATTTCACACTCAAAAACATAAGTGTTTCAAGTTCAAAATAGGTTGCCCCAAATATACTGATATCATTCTCACCATTCTATAAAAGTTCTAAGTTCAAATGTCCTTTTTTGAATGCAAAACACGGCTCTTTCAGGTAAGAAACACATTCAGACTGGTTTAAAAAAATGTCACAATACTTTTAGTAAGATGGAAAGCATTATCTCAGATTTTTAAAATGTTTCCTTCAAGTTTGAAATGAGAGCATCATAAACTCGGAATGTTTGAACTCTGCAACATTTGTTAATAAATATGTTAATGTACTTCTCCCCATTTACAACTAGTCAAGGTACATGAGGGAAATATTTTAGCTCCCTTTTCTTTTTCATTAACCACTTATGATTTTACTAGCAGCATGAAAAAAGAAAGAGTATCTAAGATATATCTAGATCTTCCTTGGAAATACAGATAAAATTACTTGATGTAGATACTGTATATCCCAACCCCTTTCTTGTACAGAAACTTCAGTGCTAGAAATCCTGCAACTTCACTCCTTGAGTAATTACTGAGAAGCAAGTCTTAATGCAATCTGCTTCCTAATAGAGTTATCTAGAGTTATTGCTGCCTTTATTAGATGTAATAGTGAATGCATACTCCCAAGTAAGCACATATACGATTAAGAATCAGAAGCTCTTCTTTTAGGAGCAAAACCTGCTATGTCTCAGAGCACTTATTCCACCTAACCTCGCCTGACAGGATTCATATTTAGCCCATTTCTTCTAACTTCAGGTACCCCATCCGCATCTATCCGCAAGAAAAATAAATTCGCGGGCATCTCCGGCGAAGGGAAACCCTACGATTTGAATATCCGTACTTTATTCTAGTTAACTTTATGGATGAGTGATGCAAAATCTGCAGCGAACATAATAATCCCACACACACACCCTTTTTTTTACCTGAGGGGCTAAAGGGAAAATGCGGGGAAGGGGAAGTGGGGGGGGAGGGAAATCCGGCGAAAGGGAGCGCTGGGAATATGCTTCGCTGTCAGGTTAAAGAGGAGGAGAAATCGCGGTGGGCAAAGGAAAAGCAACGCTCGCCGCCCTTCATAAATCACCGGAGACAGCGAGCACCGCTTTTTTTACACATCCCACTGCGACCTGCATGGCGGGAAGCTGCCTGCCCCAGAGCGGATTGTGGACCTCAGCTCCCTCCCTCAAGCAAGCTGGCGTGAGGACAGCCCTAGTCCGCCACTTTTGGAGAGCGCCAGGTTGCGACGGTTTTAGGGATACCGGCGGTAGGGACAAGGCGAAGAGCGGCCTAGTGGTCGCCACGATAAACACGAGCGCCTAACTTCTCTCCCCGCCTGACTCGCCTCTCTCACCTGCCGAACTGAGGCGCCGGGGGCGGCCAGCTCTCGTCGGATGCTTTGCTCCCGAAGGTCTCGACAACTGACACGGGAGTCAACCTGAGTGGGGAAACAACAACCGGGCCGGAGACGTCGCTTGCACAGCCTTGCCCGGTAGCGCTGCGGAGACGCTCCGATGGGCCGCGGCGGCGAGCTGTTTCCCTCAGGGGGCTCGTTAGATTTGCGGCAGCGCCGCGTCCGCTGACAGATCCGCAATATGGCGGCACCCTTTGAGATTTTTTTTTTCTCCCTATCACAGCGGTTGGCGCCTCCGTCTTGCTACGGAGCATGCGCGGACGGAGACGGAAGCATGCGTGCTTCGGCGGGATGAAGCTGCGCCTCCGAAGTATCTCTGTGGAAACGGGAGTTGGAAAGTTGGGATGGGGGGGGGGAGGGAGAGAGAGAGAGAGAGAGACCAAGCGGTGGGGTCGTTTGGCTGCCGCGAGCGGCTTCATACTCAAATGCGGGGTCACGTGGTAGGTGGTGACAGTAAACGGTCTCTGGTTAGCCTTTTTGAAAAAGCAGGGAGTGCGATGGGTTCAAAGTCCTTGCTCTCTTTTGAGACTTTATTTTATGGCTGGCCAGCCCAAGGCGTCGGTCCCGTTCGTTTTAGAGCGAGTTTTAAGAAAAAGAAGTGTAAAGTCTCCCTTAACAGAGACTTGGTTGTCTTCTACGCTTTTGCACGAAATCTTATACCTCTTTTATGTATGTTATAGTTTCTAATTAATGGCCTGTATCCTGTTAATGGCCATTCGCAAAACAAACCGCTGTAGTAGGAACAAATATTTTTGCATTGGTACGAAAACCAACAGTAATTATGGAGCGAGAGGAAAGACTAGTTTCTCATTCATGGAAACTCAATAGATGACTTTGGGGCTTTCTTTCTTTCTCTCTCTCTCTCTCTCTCTCTCTCTCTCTCTCTCTCTCTCTCTCTCTCTCTCTCTCTCTCTCTCTCTCTCACACACACACACACACACACACACACACACATACACACACACGCACGCAGCTTTTTACCACTCCTTCAGAAACAAAATATTTTGCCTTAACAGTGCTGTTGCCTTGCCTCCTAATCTTCCTTTGGTTATCTTGTTCTTTCTTCGATTTAGTCTAGATGCTATTAGTAGTCTCCCCCCCCCCCCCATTAACTGTTTTTGGGAGGTCCTGGGTTTGTAATTTCTCTTATCACAAATTAAGAGTCTGTTACACAGCAAAAGATGAAAAATCAAGCTGCCCAATTGTGCCATTCAGAATAGCTAATCAAAGACAGGTATGCTTTCTGACAAATATTTTTAGATATGTGCAAAATTGGCTGCTATGTGTTATGCTGGAGGTTTACAATGTTTTTTTTATAATTTATTGTCCTGAATAAATATTAGTTTGTGTGCAAAATATATTAAAAATTCACTACTATTAAGTATTAAACCTGAGGAAAGATGAAACAAGACTTTAGCACCAAGTCTGTCCTATTGACTATATTTTTCCTATTAGAATATTGCTGATATTTTCAGCAACACTCTAAATTCAGATGAAGTTTTATGTACCCTGATTTGATCTATCAGGTAAGTTAGCTCTACCCATCTAGAAATATTACCTATATTATTAAAGAACAATTATCTAATGCTGCTGTCTCAAACTTTGGGATTGTAGGTAAAATGGAAACTGTGTCTGTGGTTTCCTTTCTCAACTTCTCTGGCCTTGAATAGAGACTAAGTGTTCTTTCTTTGAAGATGCAATCTTAGTCACATCTTCATTATAGCCTACTGGTGCACACTAAATACTGTACTTCAGGAGAAGATTTAGTGGCCTCTAGCTTTGAGAAGGGCTTTAAGTTGTATCAGCTATTGTTTGAATGTGCTAGCAAGCAATTGTGGGAACTGTCATTCAGAACAATTGGAGGACATCAGTTTGCCATTTGAATCATTGTCTACCTTTAACCCCCATGGGGGGAGTTTTAATGAATTTAGAGGGTTTAGGCAGAAATAATTTGACAAAGGCTTTTTAAGGGATTTATTATTTTTACAATAGCCTCCCATTGATAATCCATTAATACTTTCCAAAAACATAGCATATGGTCTCTGGGTCTTTTTAAAATACACTTAGTTTGATTTTTGACTTGCTTTGTGAATCTAAGCCACTGTCCCTTGTTAGCTGTGGTTTGTGGATGCCATGTTGCATAAATCCAGCCACTTGTGGATTGCTCAGTAAACTACAATTAAGCAAAATGTTGCATTGTATGTTATTTGAATCGTACTATTATGATTTGTAAACCATAGTTCACCTTGGCATATAAACCCACCTCATAGTGGCTTTTTCACCATGATGTGATTAAGCAAACTAAATTAAATCTATGCAGACAAGTATATTTCTAACCTCCACAGAAACATTTCTAGAGGCTAATTGTACAATAAATTGGAAGATTAGTTAAGAACACGATATTTTTATTTATTTATTTATGGGCTAGTGTTTTGCAAAAAGCAGGGAGCAAAAGGAAAAAGCACTCTGCTCACCTCTGTGGGCTTTTGATCTTATTTGATTAATAAGATGGTAAAAAAACATAAAAGTAGTAATTATGCTTGCATTGGAAGACAATGATATATGTATATTCTGAATGATAGTTAAGATTAGCAAATGTATTTTTACTATATATATAATATTCCTTCTATGAATTCCATAAACAAATAGGACTTGTCTACACAGATCTCATCTCTGATCTATCACCTGGGGACAGGCTGATATCTTTAAAAGAAAAACAAAAAAAGGAAACTAGTGAGTGTCTCTTCCACATACAAGGAAGACAAGGTTTTTTAAAAAATATATTTGCAGTCCTCATTTCACTATATATAGGTGAAGAGCAGGCATTGCTTGTGGGCAGAGTTAAGTGTATCATCAGCTTAGAGACTTTACATTCCTACAAACAGTCCAAGTCCAATCCCTCCTGAATTCCATTGACCCTCCTCTGGCACCAATTTATTGCTAAACTTTAGTTGGCCAGATTCTTGTACATAGTCTTGAATGAATCTGTGCTGCAACTTTATGAATGGTCCTGATTCTTTGCACCTGACAATATATACTCTTTTTGAATGGAATGATACTACAATATTTTCAAATCACTGATCTGGTAAATGTTCCCAGATTTCTGTTTATTCTCAATTTCTCTTAAATCAATATGGACTTTTAAGCATAGGTGTAATTCTCCTGTTCAGTTTAAAATAATAAGAACATTTTGTCTTTTGTTTATTATAGATCATCATTTTCTAGACAGGTTTACAAGGTAATGCAACATATCAAAAAGTACCATTCATTTGTCATATAACTTTGGCTAGCCTGCTATTTAAAATAATATTTATCTACTCTCTCAGGCTAAACAAATCTCTTAAATCAATATAACAGATTTACAATTGTGGATATAGTAGATAATATAAATTGTCTTGTATGTCTACACATCATGCACTGCTTGTTTCATACAGCTTTAAAATTACAACCATATAAACATAATAATCTAAAGTCAATAAATGCTTTCGAAATGTAGCAGATAAGGAAATAAGTGGCACAACTGCAGCAGCAATTTCATTCACTATATTAACTAACATTGGCTATGAAATGTAGAACATTTTGTAAAGCTAAGATGTGCAGATAGGATGACTGATGCAAAAGAGAACACAGTTTTGTCCCTTTCTCTGTAAAATAGATGATTTTAATAGCTTGTTATGAGCATCGAACAATCCTTCCTTGATTTCTGGATTCCTCAAAATATACACAAAAATAAGCAGAGGATTAGTTTCTGTAGATATGTCGGAACAGCTCATTCTGTTTCTGAAATAGAGTGGTCAATATTTTCTAGCTCATAATGCTGAGTTTCTGGCAAACATCATTTCCAGTTTCTAATCAATTACTTTCTTCTGAAAAAATCTTTCGTGATTTCTCTCATTGGGTATAGGGATTTCTAATTAGGGGAATTCTGAAGAGGAGGGGTGAGAATTGACAAAAAGATGCCAATTTATTAGTGTTGATGGGCGGGAGGGGGAGAGATTTCATCTGCCCTTAGGCCAATATGTCTTGACTTTCAATGGATGCTTCTGGATGAAACTTTCATTTTACCTGATTAAAAGAATTGTATAGTGGGCACCCAAACAACACTTTCCATTTCTAATGTCAGACCTGGAAGCCATCTTTCTACCTTTGTGCCTTCAGGCCTGCCACAAATCCTACTGTGGGAAATTGGGAGGGGGGAATTGCATAGAGGGAAGAAGATATGTAGTTAAAATAAAATTCTTTATAGGAAGTCAAGGCCATGGTGCCCTGCAGCTGTGTTGAGAAGAATGAGGAGGTATCTTCTGTTCAAGACGGTACCTGATTGGATGTGTGGTGGACATGTGGGAGAGGGGCAAGATCTTGAACTTTCTTTTGGGTGTGGAAAACCAAGAAGCTCTCAGATTCAGGTTTTCCCAGATGTGCCAATATGACATCTCTAATAAAAGTTAGCTTTGAGGAACTTCAAGCCTCGGAGTTTGATTTCGTTGGGGGTGTTACTTGGAACCCTGACATCTAACACACTTGTGTGCTTTTTTTCCCACAGGATGCAAGGGAAGGGGGAAGAATTGCCACAAGAAGGGAGACATAGAGAAGGTACAGAATGCTTTTGGATTGATAGACATCATCTATCTGGAAGGATTCCTAGTGCAGCTTCACTGGATGTTTCAGTTGCTCACATGCAAACCACTGATGTTAATTTTTTCAACAAATAAAATCTCAAAAATTAACCTAATGAGGCCTTTGCAGGTCAGGAGCTGGATTCAGGTGTTAACCTAAATAACAGTTTTTATGAATCTTGGCTTTTACTCAGTCATGGAATTATCTGGTTTACAAGTCACTCTAGTTAAGATCAAATGTTACACTAAGTGCAAACCAAACAGACTGAATTATGGCTTAACACAATTTTTCCACTAGGCTTAACAAGCTGGAGAATTGTATAACTGCTAGTGCTAATATACTGTATTTAGTGAGGGCAAGATTGGGAAAGACTGGCTTACCCAATTTTTTAATTGTTGCTACTGTTGGCTTAATGCAATATATGGATATATACGCACACAAAGCCATCAGTTTTAAGACAAGTCACTTTGTATTATTGGTTTCTGTTTCGATTTTATTTGTATTGTTCTGTTACATGGATAACTCACAGCCAATTTTGGCTCCACCTACATCAATAATTAGATTGATCTATTTTCACTTTCCCTTGCCTTTCTTCATTTATTTGCCTGCTTAAATATCTTGGTTGAGGATGCCCACATTTGTCTGGAGTAGGCATTCTTCAATAAAATGTAGTTTACTTCCTCTCAGCAGTGGACAGAAGAAAAATGAGGTATTCATTAGCTAACAATAACATTTGAGAAGATTGCAAATGGTGGGCACTTGGCAACTGGTCATAAGTGCAGTTTGTCAAGTATCCATATCACAATTATGTGAAAGGATGGGTGGGTGAGTGCAATGTTTTACAACAACAGGAAGTGCTTTACAGACCATAAAGAACACTACCTGTAGCTCCAAATAGTAATTATTGAAGAATGGTGGCCTTGTTTTATGTTTGTGGGTTTTCCTTTGGCAGTTAATTGTGAAGTAAACTGCCTTAAATTGATATTTTTGACAGATTGAACAAGATATTTTTCAGATATGAATTTCTTGAACTGGGGGATATATTTAATATTTTAGTGCTTAACTTTTACCTGAGCTCCAGCTTCCAAGTAAATGCCAGTTGGAGTATAGTCAGTCACAAAATATTTTTGACTCTTTCTTATGTATCCCCTTATTAACCTTCTGAGATATTATCATCCCAGTCTATCTTTGTCTGTGGAAGACAGAGTAAACAAGATGCAATCTAAAAGAGCCTAAAAATAAATTATTATTCAGTAGTTGCCCATGAAGGTGTCTTAGGCATATTGATGTTCATCTTAAACATGATCTGCATGCCCCACAATTGTCCTATGCAGTTGCTGAGTAAAATTGTATGAAAATGTGGCACTAAAAGCTTTGCTTAGCCAAGCCATAACTTGATTCCAAATCTACATAACAAAATGCAACGGTTCTGTCAGATAGCCAGAGAAAAGGCTTTTGTAATCATGCTATACATAATAGAGATTGTTGCAAAATAATGAACTGATAAATGGACCTTCCTTGCACAAATAAAGTTAAGATATGTTAGCTAAACATACCAGCCTACTACTCATTAGTTCTTTACTTTTATTATTTGAATATGTATCAAGGATTTTATTACACCAAGTCAATAGGAAAACTGCAGATAGAAGCAAGGGACACACAATTTTCCAGAGTACTGCTCCTGCAGTCCATAGCTGGGATCTCTTCCTCTTGCTTCACTTTGACTGGGTGAATTTTAATTAGAGTCTCTCTCCGTGCTGTGGTCACGCCTCCCATTCCCATAATGCACCAGTCTTTTCACTCAGTCACTGTGGACTGGTGTGTTCCCTTTCTCTCCGTGCCTTGCCTTTGGATTTCTTCTTAGGCTTTTCCGTTTAGGTTTTTATTTCTTTAATTTGATTATTCTATTTTTTCGGTTAGCAAAGACCTGTGCGAAAGCTGCCTGGGGTGAGTGGCGGTCCTGGGGCGCCAGCCTGCCTCCCCCCGAAGCCTCTGACTACTATCAGATCGCAGCTAGGGATTCCGGCCCTTCGGGGCGGTTCCCTTGACTTATTTCAGCCGCCGGCGTGGGCGCGAGGCTAGCGGATCGCCGCTCTGCCCCCCCATGCCTCGAACGCTTCGTTCGCTTTTTCTTCCTGCAAGGGCGGCTCCGGAGCTGTTGTACGGTTCGCCCTGCAGGCTCTGAAGTCCGGACAGCTGACTGTCTCTCCTGGGATCGGCTGCCTCTCGCCTGGCCGTTATTCGTCAGCGGGATCGCCGGAGGCTTATCTAAGGGCTGCAGGTGGTAAGCGGTTTCGACGCCTGACCCACGGGCGGCGTGTTTTTCTCCCTGCCCCTCATCTCTGGCCTGTTTCCCGCCCTTCGCAGCCGTTGCTGTTGCTGAGGCGATTACTGTCTGTTGTGGCCGCCATTTTGTGAACGTGTTCGCGGCCATTTTGAGCGCTCCTTTATCTGGTCGGGCGGAGGCTTTTTTCCTTTTGTGACAGTTCTTCCTTGGAGCGTCCCTTTAAAAAGGAGCCCTGCCCTCTCTCTGCCCCTTGCTGCCCTGCAAAGCTGGGTCCGTGGGTTTACTGGGCATTATTGGGACTGGTCCTAGTCCTTTGTTACTGGACTTTGACTGTTGACCATTATTTAGCCAGGAATTTCCCTTCGCCCTCAACGGCTGTCATTGCTGGTTATTTCTGTACATAGTTGGTTTCTCAGTTCCCTTAAAAAAAAAAAACAAAAAAAATAAGGGACGAAGACAGAGGGTTAGCTGGATCGAGGCTTGAGGGGGCCTTGGTTATTTTTGCAATGGCGGATTCGTATTTGTCCTCCGACCCTGACCTGGAGCCTAGTCCTCCCAGAGCACAGGCCAAACATCGCTCAACCTCTCGGGGCCGCTCTACTTCTACATCTAATGATTCTCGCCACAGACCTTCCTTGGCTGCTGATAAGGACGCCCAGCGTCGCCACAGGGCGCTTGAGCGGCAGTATGATAGGGCCAGGCAGGCCAGGCTGGCCTCAGTTTTTCAAACCGACCAGTCTTTGGCCCCACGTGAGCAGGCTCCTACGGTTCATGGGGCCACTTCTTCCCATATGGATCCTGCCTTGGATGACCCGTGCTCCGCTCCCAAGGAGTCTTCAGGTGCTCATCGCGCTCTCTCCAAAAGGACCTCTTTGTCCTTGCCTGATGTTTCTGCGGTGGGCCTCAGTGAGAGCCCCCCCCACCTCCACGTCGGGCGGAAGCAACCTTTACTCCGACCGCCGCCGGGCTTCGGGGTCCTGATGGTCAACTGCTGTCTGCACCGCCGGACTTCCAGGCCATTCTATCCAATGCACTGTCGTCCCTGCTGGCTGCCGGGATCCACCAGACTTCGTTGCAGCAGCCTCAATTGGCGCCTCTGTCTGCCGCCCGTCCGGCGGCCCCGGCGCGCTCCAAGTCACCCTCTCGACGAGCCCTAGTTTCGTCGGACGAGTCTGACCGGGAGGAGGAGATGTTGGAAGACATGGAATTTTCGGAGGATGAGGACCTCCCTCCTGATACTCCCGCCTTCTCTGGTTTGTTCAGGCCTTCGCTTTTTCGATCATTGCTCCACAAAGCTCGTCAGACGACAAATATGGGGGTGCCATCCGCGGATCCATCTTCCGTGTCGGCTCCTCAAGACGCGTTGTTTTCATCGTCAAAGCCGGGGAAGGACTATATTCCCTGTCCACAACTTTTCTCTGATGTTTTGAAGTCCCCCTAGTCGCAGCCAGGCTCTTTGATGGGGCCGACTACGCTAGATAAGAAGCTGTACTGTGGAGCTCCGGAGCTGGACACCTTGCTGGCACTTCCTGTGGTCGATCCTCCGATCGCGAATCTATCCTCCACTTCGCTTTTGTCCTCCGATGCCTTGGATGCCCTTAAATCAGAGGATAGAAAATCTGAACTCTCTTTTCGCAAGGAGCATCAGTCCCTTTCCTGGGCTGTTAAGACCGCGACTGCTACCTCCTTTTTTAATAGAGCATCATTGCTCTGGTTGAGGCAACTCCAAGAGAGACTTCCGCCTGAGGACACTCGTCTTCACCAAGATATTAATAAGATAGTGGCCGCTACTGAATATTCGGCGGATGCCTCGTTAAACTCGGTGAAGTTTGTCTCTCGGGCCTTAGCATCTTCTATAACATCTCGCAGGTTGTTTTGGCTTAGGAACTGGAGGGCGGACGCGAAAGCGAAGTGGAAGCTGGCAGCAGCGCCTTATACTGCCCCTAACCTCTTCGGCTCTGTGCTCGATCCTGTCCTAGTCGAGGACAAGGATAAAAGGAAGGTTATGCCAGCATCCTCCTACCGCAGACCAGAACGGCGCTATACACCTTATTCTCAGCGCCAGCCCTTTCGGAATTCGTCGGGGCCGGGGGGCCCCTATTCCCAACGTGCATTCTTCGCTGGAAACGATCGTTCCTCGGACAGACAACGTTTTCGGGACAGGCCCAGATCCAGCAGTGCCAGACGTCCATTCAGAGGTTCCGGCTTCAGACAATCCCGTCGCGGAAAATGACTACGAGTTGCAGGGTCCCATTGGCGGTCGACTTCAACTCTTCAGCCACCGATGGGAGCAGTCAACCAAGGAACCTTGGAATCTACGGACAGTTTCTTCCGGTCTTTCCATAGAGTTTGTGGGTCGCCCTCTATCTCGTTACATCAGGTGTCCAACTCGCCTGGCTCCCGACATGGACAGGTTGTTGCAAAAGGAGGTTCTTCATCTTCTCCTCATTCATGCAATAGAGCCAGTGCCGTTGGATCAACGTGGCAAGGGGTTTTACTCCAC
This sequence comes from Arizona elegans, assembly GCA_022577455.1. Taxonomy (NCBI): domain Eukaryota; kingdom Metazoa; phylum Chordata; class Lepidosauria; order Squamata; family Colubridae; genus Arizona; species Arizona elegans. Next base: position 96,891,898 of record JAKOOJ010000006.1, on the reverse strand, counting down.
GCTCTTTTTGGTTCCAAAACATTCGGGGGGATGGAGGGCCATCCTAAACTTAAAGCAGCTGAATCTGTCGGTCCTCTACCGCAGATTCAAGATGCACTCTCTGGGGTCTATTCTTATGGGGATTCGTCGGGGCGACTTCCTTCAATCAGTAGATCTCAGGGAAGCTTACTTGCACGTGCCGGTCCTTCCGGCCCACCGTCAGTTCCTTCGGTTCCAAATTGGGGAGGACCACTATCAGTACTGTGCGATGCCCTTCAGCTTGTCCTCTGCCCCAAGGACATTCACAAAGCTGGTAGCGGTCGTGGCGGCTGGCCTCCGGAAGGTACCTGTACGAGTATTGTGCTACCTGGACGACATTCTGGTGCTGTCATCTTCCAGAAGCCAAGCTTCGCGAGATCTGGACCTGGTCATCGAAACCTTTCAGGATCACGGCTTTTCGATCAACTTCCCGAAAAGTCACCTGTCTCCATCCACTTCTCTCCAGCATCTAGGGGCACTGATCGACTCGGCTCGGGGCCAGGTTTTCCTTTCTCCAGACAGAGTCCAGAGCATTCGCGACTTGGTTCGTCTCATTCAGTCCAAACGCTCGGTTCCCCTTCTTCAACTGTCTCAGCTGTTGGGGAAAATGGTCTCTTGTTTTTCCATCGTACCATGGGCTCGCCGGCACACGAGACCGTTGCAGTGGTTCCTGCTCCCCTTTCAACGCACGGGCCGCAGCGACTCTCTTCACAAAGTATCTCTGCCCCCTCAGATTGTGCTGTCACTCAATTGGTGGACAGGTCCCAAGATTCTCCTGGGGTCGCATTTCCTACTACCAAACCGGCTGACCCTAACGTCAGACGCCAGCCTCTCAGGCTGGGGAGCCCATCTTCACGATCAGATGGTGCAGGGCCGCTGGTCAGCGTTGGAGCAAAATCGGAGTATCAACCTACTGGAACTGAGAGCGATTCGACTGGCTCTCTGCCATTTTCAATCACAGTTGCTGGGCCGTCATGTCCTTGTCCTCACGGACAATATTACAGCCAAAGCCCATATAAACAGGGAAGGGGGCACGAGATCAAGAGAACTGATGCTGGAGGCCGAGAAGCTTCTGAATTGGGCTGAGAGTCACGTCCTATCTCTAAGGGCCGATCACATCTCGGACGTAGATAACGTCCGGGCCGATTGGCTCAGCAGACAACTGATAGACCAGTCGGAGTGGCAACTGGATCCAGACGTCTTCCAAGAAGCCACCAACATCTTCGGTCTGCCCACTGTCGATCTGTTCTCCAGCCCGACGAACAACCAACTCCCGAGGTTTGTGACTCGTTACCCGTGCCCGAGGGCGGAGGCTCACAACGCGCTCAGATGCAGCTGGCCGTCCGGCCTGTTGTACGCGTTCCCGCCGGTTCCCCTGATCCCTCAGGTGATTCGGAAGTTGTTGGAGGAGCAAGCGGAGCTATTGCTGGTGGCTCCCAACTGGCCTCGTCGGCCTTGGTTCGCGGACCTCGTGGCTCTGTCCGTTCGTCCTCCATGGGTGATTCCACCGGACCGTCTGTCTCTGCGCCAAGGGGCTGTGCGCCACCCAGATCCAGGATGGCTCCAATTGGCCGTGTGGCGTTTGAGCGGGTCATTCTGCGGAAGGACCGCCTCCCTGATTCCGTCATAGATACCATACAGGCTTCTCGGAGACCGTCTACGTCACGTATATATGAGTCATCTTGGCGAACCTTTTGTTCCTGGTGTGCTGACCACCTGGTGGACCCTACGTCAGCCCAGATGGTTGACATTCTCTGTTTCTTACAATCTGGTCTGGACAGAGGTCTGTCTCCCTCCACCCTTCGTCGACAGACCGCCGCTCTATCTACAGTCATTAAATGTCCACCTTATTCTTCGCTATCTCAACATCCGTTGCTCAAAGATTTTCGGCATGGGGCTTTGAATTTACGTCCCCCACCGGTTCATCGTTACCCAACTTGGGACCTTTCCCTTGTTCTTCAGGCCCTTATGGTTTCCCCCTTTGAACCCTTGGTTCTGTATCCCTCAAATACTTGTCACTCAAACTGGCTTTCCTTTTGGCGATTACCTCCGCCAGGAGGATTTCTGAACTTTCGGCCTTGTCGATTAGAAAAGATTTGTGCATTTTCCATGCCAATACTGTTGTCCTTCGTTTGGACCCCACCTTTTTACCAAAGGTTAACTCCTATTTTCATCGTGCCCAGGAACTAGTTCTCCCGGACTTTTGCCCGTCGCCCAGACACCAACGTGAACAGGAGTGGCACACTCTCGATGTCCGGAGGGCTCTCCGTCGCTACATTCGTCGGACGGAATCCATTCAGAAAACGGAAGCCCTCTTGGTCTCGTTCCATCCGAGGTCATTGGGTCAAAAGGTGTCTTCGTCAACCGTGGGTAGATGGATCAAGGCGTGCATTTCCACGGCTTATTCTCATCAATCTAAGCCGGTTCCATCTGGAATTTTGCCTCATTCGACTCGTAGCGCGGCTACGACTGCTGCCTGGGCCACTCAGGCGTCAGTGTCAGATATCTGCCGGGCCGCCACTTGGTCCTCGGTGACGCCTTTCATAAGGCATTACAAGGTGGACTCTTTTGCCTCCGCTGAGGCTTCTTTTGGCCGAGTCCTGCAGAGTGTTGTTGCGGCGCAGGACTCTAGAGGGTGTTAATGTCCCGCCCTCGTATTTTTGAGCTTGGGTATATCCCAGCTATGGACTGCAGGAGCAGTACTCTGGAAAACGGACATTGTCTTACCTGAATGTTCCTTTTCAGAGTACTGCGACTGCAGTCCATCCCCTCCCTAAGGTTTTTTGTGTCTTTTGGGGAGTTGTTACAGTTGCTGGTTTCTGGATGTTTTCATTTCTTACAGTTTCCTGATTGTTAACCTTTTTTTGGTCGTGCCTTCGTTCAAAGACTGGTGCATTATGGGAATGGGAGGCGTGACCACAGCACGGAGAGAGACTCTAATTAAAATTCACCCAGTCAAAGTGAAGCAAGAGGAAGAGATCCCAGCTATGGACTGCAGTCGCAGTACTCTGAAAAGGAACATTCAGGTAAGACAATGTCCGTTTCTTTAATCTAGTCTGTAGGCTCGCCCTAAATTGCATTGATTATGACAAATGCATTGGAATGGCCAAGCAATCTCTCTAGATATCTCTATTTGAAAAGAAGAGTTTTTGCTTCTGGGCTGAGGTCTTACACTTTGAATGATAATAGTAGTAGTCACCATAGCTACTAATTTAACTACTAATAGCTACTAATTTAGAAAAGAATGGAAGGATAATACACTTCCAAAGTAAAAGACAACTTGCATATAAATTATGTATATAGATGCAAATTGGAAATTCTTCCCATAATTCAGTAATGAATTTTACTGAACTCCACCTCTAAGTAGCCTAGATAGCATCATTTATTGTGAGGGATAATAGGCATTGCAGCACAGCATCTGGAGTTGTTGCTAAATGTTCATGTAATTAAATACAATACTTGCTTGCATCAGAATGGGAAAGATTGTTTCCAGATAACCTGTTCTGTTTGTTTTCCAAATTTGAATGAGCAAGTACTCTTTGTCTTTGAAACAGATTTGGACCAAATTGCTTTTTGAACACCTGCTGCTAGTAACAGTAACTCAATTAAGCAGAACATAACCATTCATCAACAATGTAAGGATGTCTATGGTGATTCTCAGTCATCCAGATCAGCGGTCACCAACTGGTGGTCCGTGGACCACTGGTGGTCCATGAGAAAATTTTGGTGGTCCACAGAAAAATTATTTGCATTTTTTATATTGCACTAAATCAGGGGTCCTCAAACTACGGCCCCTGGGTGGGTACATGCAATGAACATTTGTGTTACTGCAGAGAGTCTCCTCCTTCGGGGTCTTTTTGTGCGGGTCAGAGGGGGGCAGAAATTCCAACTTGGGGTCTGCTTCGGCCTCCTGGTGCGGGGCTTTGGGCAAAGGCTGGAGGGAAGTACCGCTGGTGGCGAAGAGCCGGAGGACTTTGTTCCAGTGGGACTGCCTCATGGCCTGGAACTGGCTGGCCATCTCAGCCCGCTGAGCCTCCAGGCACTAATACCTGGCCTTGCACTCCCGCAGGTCTTCCCTCTGCTTGGAAAGCCTATGCTCGTAGTCCTCAGTGAGGTGCTTCTGCTGAGTCTCCGCCTCAGTTAGATCCAATTTGAACTGAGCCAGCTATTTTGCCAGCTCTTTCTCTGGTGGCTGCTTAGCTCCAACAACTGCTTCCTGTTGGGGCCCTAAGTAGCCCGGGCAGGCAGGTGAGGAGGGGCTGGGAGGGGAGGGGCGAGTAGAGGCCAGCAAGGCGCCCCTCAACATGAGTGACATTGAGTTGGCCATGCCCACCCAGTCACATGACCACCTAGCCACACCACCCAGCCGGTCATTAGGCAGATCATATTAGTGGTCCACAGGATTTAAAATTATGAATTTAGTGGTCCCTGAGATCCAAAAGGTTGGTGATCCCTGTCCCAAAGGTGCTTTTTCAAGAGGCAACTGGACTTTCTTGTTTTTCTTTGAAGAGGTTTCATTTATCATCCACAAAGCTTCTTCAGCTCTGACTGGATGGTGGGGAATGGAAGGATTTATTTTCCTTGCAAACAGCTGGTCATTTGCATGTGTTTAGAACATGGGTGTCAAACTCACTCACATTGACATGCGTGTGCTGCTCTTTTGCGCTTTGTCTATTGTGAAGCTTTGTGCCGAGGAAAGTCCATGCTTTCTCCTTCCCTCCTCTGGCTGCTCCGTCTCAGCTTTCGTAGACAACCATCTACCAGGGCTGGAGGCTTACTTGCAGGGCGCGATCGAACTTCCAACCCCAATGGCACTCCAGCTCTGGTGGATGGTTGTCTGTGAAAGCTGAGGCAGCAGTCCCTCACTGTGTGATTCTTCCAACTCGGGATGAAAGGAGGAGGACACTTGGAGCTTCTTTTCTGATACCAGTCACACACATGCACCCCCGCACACACGATTGGGTGGTACAGGCTAATCTTATTCTCCTAAAGTCTGACTGGGCTGACTCGCCCCGTGACAGGCAGGAGCCGCCCGGCCAGGAGGGCAAAGCTCCCGTGAAGCCAGCAGCAGTATAGGCAGCCGCTCTGTGGCCAGTACAGCGTCCACCACGGACGAGAAGTGTGCCAGCAGCAGCAGGGCCAGCAGGCAGGGCATGCAGGGACCAGGGCACAGTGAGAGCTTGGCCAGCAGCCGCCGCAAGAGCAGCAACAGGGCAGTGGCAGGTTGTGCAGTAGCAGCATGGACAGTGCAGGGAGCCTCTCCTGCCACAGCCTGTTGGCCTGGCTGAAGAACAGCCCAGCTTGGGCACCATCAACCTCCAGCAGCAGCAGGCCCAGCAGCCGGTCCTTGGAGCCGGCAATGGTAGTAGCTTCTGAAATCAATCCGGGGAAGAACAGACGGCTTCTTCCCTTTCAGCCCCTTCTGCCAAGTGGCTTTTTCACTTAACAACTGTGGCAAGAAAGATTGTAAAATGAGGCAAAACTCACTTAACAACATAAATTTTGGGCTCAATTGGCTCAAAAGTCAAGGACTACCTTAGCCATGAAAGCCAGCTAGGTGACTCTCTCTCAGCGCAACTTGCCTTGCAGGGTTGTTGTGGGGAAAATAAGAGGAGAAAGGGGTGCCATGTCAGATATGTTCACCGCTTTGAGTTATTTATAAAAATAATAAAGGCGGAATATAAACAAACACTTAGCCAGGAACTTGTGTTAGTTATGGAATTTATTTTTCCATAACTAACACAAGTTCCTGGGTAAGTGCAAATCTAATATTCTTTCTCTGTCCACACTTAGTAACTGTAATTTAGCTTTTCACATATATGTTCTGCATGATAATTTTTCTTTTCATATGGTCTCTAGGATTAAATTTGCTATCTTCTCTCTTTCATTTTTGGAGACATCAGGGTAGTAAATAAGGTAATTTTATGCTGACATATGATAGTGAATTCACTGACAGGGAGAAGGTATTGTTGGGGCAATATGTTGGAAAAGTATCTTTTTATGACAAACGTTGAAGCAGGAGCATTTGACATTAAGTATTATGCATCTACTTACACATTAACCACCCACATTATGTTGCTCCCTGCCTTGATTTGCTCTGCCCTCTACTGGTGTAAAATTGCATATGCTAATTTAATTGAAATTACAAAATAAAAAAAATCCCTGCATTGATAGGTTATCCAAATATCCAAAAGTAATGGATCTCGAACGGAAATACAAATCTGTTAAACATGACACTTAGACCACTTTTAGAAATAGAAAAAAAACATATAAAATCCATTTAGTACCTAAGTTAGAACTTTAAGACATGGTTAGACAATTGTTTAAATATACTTAGTAAAACAAATCACTGTTGCGCTGTTTCACATTCCCCAAAAGGGAGCCGAGGATCAGCCGGGTAAGCAGAGCATGCGCGATTCCCAGCCCAAGCGCTCGCTCTGCCCGTGTTCTTCCTAGCATGGGTGCCCCAGAAAGCTTCATTTCCGTAATTCGCGTAATCCGTCTCCCAAGGCGAGGGAATCTTGCGCATTTCGCGGCCCCTCTGACGTCGGCAGCGTAAGCACCTATGAGAATAGCAGCCGTGCATTCCGGTTGGATGAACGGACCGACCTTTGGATTTCGGCAAGTAATAAGCGGAAGTCGCTCGCGCTTGCCTTTTCCGCTGGCTTTGGGGATTCGCCGTCGCCTGCCGTTACAGCATGGCTACCTCAGGCAGTTTCCGTCTTCTCTTTCGAGCCGCGCCGTCTTCTTGCTGGCGGCTCCTGGAAGCTCCTTTCCGGAACGGCAGTAGCTGGAATAACGCGGCCCGCCTTGGCTCTTGCCGGTCCTTCCACGCGGCGACGGGGCTCAGGTAGGAGCTCCGTCCTTTCTCTTCGCCAAGTCAACCTTCCCGGCCTGAGTTGGAAGTGGGGCGACGGGTGTCTCTCAGGGGTCGCTCACCTCTCCTCTCGTTCCTAGTGGGTTAACAGCTCCAAATGAGGGGGAAATCCCGGGATTGGCTGGTGGAAGAAAAGCGTAAAGCAGTACCTGGGCTAGGTTAGGTCAGCTCGGAGGTCACAGAAAATGCCGACCGTGACTTTAGACACGGTCACCCACGCAATATTGTTGTACCTGGGGTTGCGACAACGGCTTTGTGTAATGTGACCCCGGGGTTGTGCGAGTGCGGCCCCTGAGGTCAATTTATACATTGTTCGAGCCTAGATAAACCGTGGTTCTGTTAACCATACAAGGCCGGCGCAATGTGTAACGTGTTCACACTGGTGCAATAGGACTGGGTGTTTTGTTAATATGATTTATCGCGTTAGGATTTTCTGTCTTCACTGTGAGTTGTATTGTGTTGGGTGAGGGTGCACTGAGGGAGCTCAACCAATCTCATTGTACATATTGTTGTGCACTGACAATAAAGATTTGAATTTGAATTTGTCTAATCTGGAAGAGGATCTGCCTGTTTGTGACTTTGGCTTTAAATAGCATACTTTCACTTAGATGTGTTTGTTTATGACTTAGCAAAGTGCATAACCATATACTATGAAAACCTACTAACGCTGCTTGTCAGTAAGCTGCAATGAACTGTGCCATGGCCTAAAGTTTCATAGGTGTAGAGTTTTAGGAAATGCCTACTTGTTCCATATGTGAAAGTTGGATGATGTAAACAAAATAATTGCTTGTGTAACATTGCTAGCCTTTATTTTTCGAGAGTTAAAGGTGAAGCAAAGCAAACTATAGTTTGATGGGGCCTTGGTGCTCTCTGAGCTTGCTTGTTTTCTTGCAGATGTTTCATTACCCAAACTAGGTAACATCATCGGTGCTAGTCACTGCTACTGCAAGAAAACAGGCAAGCTCCGAGAGCACCAAGGACCCCTCATGTCAACCCTGAGCTACAAATATTCTCCTTTATTAGTAATTATGGTTTCTCAATGTAAACACAATTCAGTCAACAAATATGAATCCCACACACGATAAGAAGCAAGCCTAGAAGTCTTGTGCTCACGTGGACACAAGATCCATCTTGTTCTTTTAAACTGGATTGCTGAAATTGGACTTCAAATGAGGGAAGAAAAGATCAAGTGAAAACTTGCCACTACAGTATTGCAAGATTACTCCTATGGTTGTGTAATCACTCCCTGGCAGTTGCACTTTCTTTTTGCAAAGTAGAGAAAAACATTCTCTAAGCATTCCAGATCTGCTCTGAAATATCCTCCAGTCCTATACACATGAAAAGAATACAAGTTCTGCAGATTGGATCCCACCCATGTTGATACAGTAGTGCATATTTTGTATTTGTGCAAGATTTCTGCTTCATTCAGGTTACTTGGACTTAAAAAGAGCCATAGTAGTTAGAATGCAGTATTGCAGGCTAACTAACTGCTCACTACCAGTTCGATTCTGACCGGCTCAAGGTTGACTCAGCCTTCCATTCTTCTGAGGTTGGTAAAATGAGCACCCAGATTGTTGGGGGCAAAATGCTGACTCTTAACTGCTTAGAGAGGGTTATAAAGTACTATCAAGTGATATATAAGCCTACGTTCTATTGCTGTTATAGTTGTTTAAGAATAGAATAGAATAGAATAGAATAGAATAGAATAGAATAGAATAGAATAGAATAGAATAGAATAGAATAGAATAGAATAGAATAGAATTTTTTATTGGCCAAGTGTGATTGGACACACAAGGAATTTGTCTTGGTGCATATGCTCTCAGTGTACATAAAAAGACAAGATACATTCATCAAGAATCATAAGGTACAACACTTAATGATAGTCCTAGGGTACAAATAAGCAATCAGGAAACAATATCAATATAAATCATAAGGACACCAGCAACAAAATTGCAGTCATAAGTGGAAGGAGATGGGTGGTGGGAAGGATGAGAAGATTAATAGTAGTGCAGATTTAGTAAATAGTTTGACAGTGTTGAGGGAATTATTTGTTTAGCAGAGTGATGGCATTTGGGAAAAAACTGTTCTTGTATCTAGTTCTTCTGGTGTGCAGTGCTCTATTGCGTCGTTTTGAGGCTAGGAGTTAAAACTGTTTATGTCCAGCCCCCTTTTTGACTCGTGCAGTATACAGGTCCTCAATGGAAAGCAGGTTGGTAGCAATTGTTTTTTCTGCAGTTCTTTGATTAAATAATTTGATTATTTAAAGTGCCAAAACAGGAAAATGAAGTCAAAGGCTGACATCCCAGAGGGCTTTAGTTCCCTTAGGTAGCTATTTAATCAACTGCTGGCATTTTGCTGGGATACACTATTAACACAATTTAACAATCAACCAGTGACTGCTACTCCTCTGCCACTAATAATGACTGGAAAGATGATAGGGGATTATCTGTCCAGAGTCATGAATTTGAGATGGCTATATATATACATTGAAATAATAAATTAAACATTATCAGCATATGCATTTGTATGCACTTAAATATCATATTTGAGATCAGAAAGCTAAGTAAAATAAAGTATCCTTCAAATTAAAATTTGAGTCTAGTTAACAGTGTAGGTGTACCTGTGCGCTCTTGGGAACAACACTATTGCCGCCTAAACTTTTTTATTTTCTGGTTTAGTCTTCATTCCTGAGATTTCTCATTCAAATAGCATTCAATTTCAAGCTTTGTTACCCTTTTCAAGTTGAGTCATTGTGGTCAGTTATTCTCCTATGGGAAAAAAAAAAAAAAAAGTTGCCTAAACAGGCATTCAATAGCCTGAATCCAGCATATCCAGAAAGAAAATCCAACCAGTACTGGTCAAACTAGTTGGTTCAAACTAAGAGAAATGATTCCACAGGAGATCATTTTTCTTAGAGATTAGAGATCATTTTCAGGAGATTTAAAGAGCTGAAGGAAGAACATGCAGCTTTTCAGTGGCACCAGAGATACTGTGGAACAGCCCCCCCCCCCCCCCCCCCGGAATGATCATGCTATAGTCCCATCGTTACTGATGTTCTGAAAATTACTAAAAAAAAACCTTATGGATGTTCTAGAAATTATTAAAAGTTTCAAAGAGCCCCCCCCCAAATATCTCTAATTTCTGTTTTGTATTGTTTGTATTATGCCTGGTTTATGCTGTTTTTATTTTTAATAGTTTGTACCAAGGATGTTTTAAATGGTTTTTATATTATATAAACTACTGAAGGCCTTTGATTGCTATAAGGTATGAATATGAAAAATACATGATTATAGGTGCTTTGGAAATACTCAGTCTCTAACTTCTGAGCTGAGTGGTTTTTCTGATAGAGGTCGTAGCAGAATTGAAATAATTCAACCATTCAAAGTGCAAAGTTGTGATACTTTCATTTTAGTTATTTTGCCTTATTGTTTCTTCAAACTTAGTCCACCTATACAATAAATACAGATTTATTAATCTTGGCATTTCTTTGCCACTCTAAATGGTCATAGTGTGTATCAATCTGTATCTAACATAAATTATACTTGTTATTGTGATGAGATGACTTATGAAGTGACATCTTGGCAATTATGATTGCCATCTTAGTTACACAAGCAAGGAATCTATATAGACATAGATTGTATAGCAGCCACGGTGTGAAGTGGTTAGAGTGCAATATTGCAGGCTGACTCTGACCACTGCCAGGAGTTCGATCCTGAGTGGCTCAAGGTTAAATCATCCTTCCATCTTTCTGAGGTTGGTAAAATGAGAAGTCAGGTTGTTTGGGGCAATATGCTGACTCTGTAAACTGCTTAGTGCTTTAAAGCACTATGAAGCGGTGTATAAATCTAAGTGCTATTGCTAAGTGCTCTACACACACACACACACACACACAGCATAGGAATAATAAGGAATAAATGTGATTTTGTCTTTAATCAATGTTCCACAGCATCCTCTCTTAAGAATGAATGTACAAGGCAGGCTAATTTTGATTGGGAAAATGGTCCTGCAAGTACACAGACACCAAGTCTTTACAGGACTTTAAGATTAAAAACCAGCACCTTAAATTGGTCCTTTAAACCATAATCGAAAAGACTCTCAGCAGCTTACAGAGAATTTAATAGAAGAATTCAAACATTCAAAGTAGCATATAAAACCACATAAGAATTTAACAAATGATAGCAACAACAGCAAACAGTACCAGACAAAAACATTATAGTGGGGGCAGGGACAAAAAGAAATAAGGATAGCATCCTAAAATCAGGGGAAGGTTCTCTGAAACAATTTTATCTTCATCAAGATGATGTTTTGAAAGTAGTTGAAGACAAAGTTGTTTCTGAAAGCCTTTCCCTGATTGTATGATGCTGTCTTCATTTCCCTTCCTCTCTCTTTCTCCTCCCGCCCTAATTCCTCTTATATGAGATTTGAATTGAGTTGGGTTTTGGAGTTGGCTTTATTGTTATTGGTATTTAAGACTGAGGACAGTTCCATTATAGCATTTGTTGGGAGATTTTATTTTGTTTCTGTTGAATGTCATTGAGAGTCATCTAGGATTATCGTGTATAAGACAGGAAGCCATATATGTTTTCTAAATAAATATATTTAGTCTCCGTAAACCAATATTTACTGTATTGAAAAACAATTTTGTAAAAAAATGGATTAAAAGAAAACAATAAGGTACTGAATTTTTTTTTTCCAGCTCGGAAGAGAAAGTTACAGTGCACTTTATAAATCGTGACGGTGATAAATTAACAGCCAAAGGAAAGGTTGGAGATTCACTTCTAGATGTTGTGATAGATAATAATCTAGACATAGATGGATTTGGTAAGTAAATATATTTCCTTTCCTATAAGAAATTTAAGTTGATTTTTTTTAAAAAAAAAAAAGAATTGAAATTCTGTGACTTGTGATTCAAAGTTAACCACTTCTAAACAAAAGCACTAGTATAAGTTTTTTTATTTTTTGCTAAAATTAGGAAAAAAGAATAATGTTGTTGGTTTGCGTAACTCTTCCACAGCTATGTGTTTGTTCTGGCATCAGTCACTATTAGTGAATTGTAGTTTATTCTTCTACATGTACTCTTTGATTTACAACCACAACTGAGTCTGCAATATTGGTTTTAAGTCGTTGCAGTCTTTAAGCAAGATGCCCACTTGCTCAACAACCACAATACCGGCTCTCCCCTTTGTGGTAATTAAGTGGATGGAGTGAAAGAGCTCCCTGCCAAAGGGGGGCAGGCAGCTCCCCTCTGTGCACAGAACTGCTGCATGTGGCCAGATGGATTTTACTCACGTGAGGCAAAATCAGTCTGACAGGCTGGCTCCAAATACCCATACTGTAAGCACTGTGTGCCAAAATCCCACTTGGCTCTCACCAAGGACTTTTTCAGCCAGCATCTTTAAGAGCAACCAAAATGCTTAGTGGGGAGGGACTCTGCCCCACGCGGGATAAAATCAATCTGGCAGGCAGCCCTTTTGCTCCCAAATAGAGGGTTGAAAAAGTTCCATCCCTAAAACAGACATTTTTCCATTGACTTTCTGGAAAAACTGACAGAAAAGATTTCAAATGATGATCATGGAAGCTTGCCAAACTGTCATAGTTGCAAATGGACTGCTAAAAGGTCATTATTGTAAGTCACATGACTGCAGGGGTGCTGCAATAGCAGTAACTTCGGGCAATTGTTCTTAGTCTCTTTGTTCAGCATCATCATAATTTTGAACGGTCGTTGAATGATCATTGAGCTGGATTTATACATTGTGTTAAACCATATTCTTATCATAATTTTTGGACAGGACATGGGAGCAAATTTTAAAATAATTGTAGCACATCAGCAAACATTTATAGATGTAATCATAAGGATTCCACAAGTAACCCTAAGCCAAAAGCAAACAGACTGTATTATGGCTTAAATAAAATATGTGACTCACATATAGTGATTTTTCTCTTTATATTGCTATCTTTGCTATTCCATTTAACCTACCACCTTCTTTGGCCTCAGACATGTGATGCTTCTGGTTTTGGTTTTTTTGAAGCCCAAGAATTCTCTAATGGATTGCACTGAGTCTAGTATCACTTTCTGAAATGTGTTTATTCAAAAATATTTTAATATAGCCTTTTTCAGAGAGTTATGGAAGTTTGCAACATTTAGGCAGTACAACAGCAAACATTTTAAAAGGTAGATAAATTGTGATTAACAGAACTAAACATGTCAGGATTGAGGGATAGCCAATTTGGTATTTCCCAGAAAGCAAAAAATTAGCCTCAAAGACTAATTTGCATATGTTAACACACATATGTTAACAATGATATGGCATCTTAAAACAGACCTCATACTTTTTAAAATTCCAGATACAGAAAGTAAAATAGAAAAGTTTAGTATTATCCACATTTAAAATTCTCAGTCCTGTTTAACAAATGATCAATTACATTGGTAATGCCCAGAAAAGCAAATGTGGTCTGTTTCAGCTTTTTTGTATCACTAGGGGGCATAGCAGGCACACAAATAATACGTTGACATTTAAGGCTTTAAATATTTGCCTGCTTGATGAAATCCTTCTGATTTTTAGTATAATTCTTGTTCAATTAAAAGATGCTATTGCTGTTACAACACTATTGCTCATGTTGTATCTTTTTTATTTTGACTTTATAGCTGTAGTTATCTGTATTATAGGCATAGCTATATCTCCTGCCTACATTAACCTGATCTGTCATTACTAATTGATGATGCCTATGATGCTTCATACTATATCTTTAAATTATATGGTACAAATATTGTAACTACCTTCTTCAACCTTATGTCCTCAGATGTGTTGAATTAAAATTGTCCTGATTTGTGTTGCAACTTTCATAGCACTTTAAACTTATTGTTTGCCATAATGGCTGTGAAATGTTAATTGTCAGGAAGCGATAGCATCAGTCCTTCCATTCACTCTCCCCACTTTATATACTGCCAGGTTTCTGGTACGGAGGTGATTGTCTCACATTAATGTATGGGATCATGTTGTTGATGTTGAATGATGAACACAAAATGATGTTGAAAGGTAATGAATTAAATGTGTACCTAATTTAACTTTAGGTGCATGTGAAGGAACACTTGCCTGCTCTACATGTCACTTAATCTTTGAAGACCATGTATTTGAAAAATTAGATGCAATTACAGATGAAGAAATGGATATGCTGGACCTTGCCTATGGCTTGACAGAAAGGTAAGATGAAATCAACATTAACTTGTTGAGAATATCTTCACTGTTTTTATTCAATTGATCACGTCCTGCTTAGATCAAGGACAAGCAGTGTCTATCTGCCCATGGAAATTCCTCTTGACAGATATCATGCTCCCTTTTCGATCTGTTCTTTAATATTTTTTTTAGATTTTAAAAGAGATTTATTTATTTATACATCAGATTTGGAGACCACCCATCTCAGTGACAAAGTGATTCTGGGTGGTATACAATTAAAAATATAAAAATCATAAATTCGGTATTGTTTTATTTATTAAAATATTCCTGCACTGCATATAGGCTTATGAGCATTCGTAGAGAATGGTGTACAGCTGCAGTCCAGAGTTCTGTTTAAATGTGCTCCCTGTTTAGAAAACGAAGATGCCCTTGGATAATAGGGAGCGGAGGGGGGAGTGCTGTAAAATGCGGTATGAATTACCATAACTTCATTAACACTTTGTGATTGAACATACTCACTGTACCTGTCATTAATGGACATTTTGGTAGAATATTTTCTACCACTTTCAAAATTCAAATTTTCAAATGTGCCCAGTAGCTAGTGTGTTTGTTATCCTTGCTGATGTTACTATCTACTTCTTATCTGTAAAGTATTATCAGTTATCAAGTCAGGAGAGGATTGAACATTTTTGCATCAAAAAGTTAAAAGAATAAAGAGTTAATTACAATATATGTTAAAAAGATTGGATGTAGGGAATGTAAAGTTTACCTTTTCTTTCCTAGCTAAAAATATGCAAAGAAGTGAATCTGCAAAACAAACTGAATTATCTAAATTAGTCTTCTCTGGTCAAGGCTCTTTCCAGATACAGGTGCTTCAGCTCCCAGCTAATGTGATTACTGTTTAGAATTTTGGGTCTTTAAACCTGTACACTTGGAGGGTGCCAAGTTGGGAAAGATTGGCTTAAGGCTAAATATATACTCTATAGTCTTTTCATTTTTTTGTCCTTGCATACAACATTGAGTAGATTTTAGCTTCTTATCCTCCACCAATATATTTTTACAGTGCCATTGAAACTTCAAACAGTCACTAAGCGCATGGTTTGAAGTTGAGGATTACCTATAATTGTAATATTACAGTAGTAGAATGTTATAATATTGTCATTCATACAATATGCTTTTTCCCTTCTATAGATCACGTTTGGGCTGTCAAATTTGCTTGAAGAAATATATGAACAATATGACTGTCCGAGTGCCTGAAGCTGTTGCTGATGCCCGACAGTGTATAGATATGAGCAAGAACCCATAAAATAATGCTGTAGGGTATGCTTCATGATATTAAAAATATTTTACTACTTATTTCTAATTTTTAAAGAAATTGAAATACTCATCCTTTGATTATCTATGTTAAAGTATGATTTTTACAAAATTACAGTTAGCCTTATTTTGAGAGGATAACACAAAATATTTAGAAGAGACCTGTGGAATGATAGAAACAAAATACAGTTAAAGAGCAGGTGGTTTCCTTTTAAGGAAATTGCTTCTTTTATTTTCATTTAATAATGCATCATTACTGCTGCTGCATTCATGTTTTCCCAAAGTAATAATTACATGCTGGGTTTGGGGTAGCTGAGAATAAAAGTCACCTTTAAATTGTATTTTTCATACTGAAGTACAGAAAATAAATTTAGCAGAGACTATATCACTAGTGATATTAGTCACTATTAGCTGATCAGTTTTGGCACAAATTAATTATAAGATTGTTTAATTGTACAAAATTCTATTGAATCTTGTAGGAGTTGCATATTCATAGTTGTATGCCATTTTGTGATCAACATGTCAGAAGCATTTCCAAAGGGTTTTTTTTTATTGGAAATCCTGCATAAATACGATAATATTTTAAGGAAGTTGCATTGGCAAATATGCATTTCTGGTTTTGTGGTACGCTTCATTTCATGAACAGATGTCTTACTCCCAAAATGATAGAAATATTCTCCCTGATAAAAAATAGAAAAAAGAAGGAGCCATATATTCCATTGTGATGGGGCTTTAAATCAAATGTTCAACTTCTAACCCACTTCCTCTTCTATCCACAGATTAAAACTGGCAATAAAGTAGACAGCACAATTAAAATTTTAAAATAAAAATGCCCTCTCTACAGGGGTCTCCAGCCTTGGCAACTTTAAGCCTGGCAGACTTCAACTCCCAGAATTCCCCAGCTGTCCCCCAGGCTTAAAGTTGCCAAGGTTGGAGACCCCTGTTCTGGTACAAATAGCAACATTCAGGTGAGCTTCTCTGGTGAGAGACAATCAGAAACTGAGAAGGGGCTTTTCTCAGTTACCGCCTATCTCATATCTGTCAGCTCAGACACCTGAATGAGGGGCTCAGATTATTTCAGAATGAAGACAACTGGGAGATGCAACAGGCATTCCTTTGGATACCCTGGTCCAAAGCCATGTAGGAAATTTCTTACATAGAAATACCAAAGCCATCGTATTTCTTACATAGATCTTTTGAGTCTCTTCCATCTTTTGAAGTTTTTCATATATGCTGAACCATGGGCCTTCAGACTACATAGGATATTAATTTGTAGCGTATGGCATGTTATATAAAAGAATATGATTAAGTTATTTCCAGTATGCACCAAGCCATTGAAAATGAAATGAGCTAAGGACCTCTGACCTCTGTCAGTCTATAAGAGCTAAATAGTCATATGGATTACAATGAGTCCTTTGGAAACAGAAGAAAGGGGGGAGGAAAGAAGGAAGGAAGATATGATTTCAGTCCTCTGTTCTTTAAATGCATTTGGAAAGTAGGGAAGAAATTAATATTATGTAAATGTCTTATATTTTGTTGAAAAAAATCTTCATGGACACTGGATATTTTGATTCATCTTCATCGACCATTGAAAACAACAATGCTATGAAATGACAAGTGTAAACAAACTTCACTGTCAAGGTGATCTGTGCTTCCTTTAAAAAATGTTTCTTGAAATAGCTGGTATGAAAAACTAGGTAGAGTCAACATTTAATATTAATTTTGTACCTATCTTATAAATATTGATTATTTAAACTGCTGATGCAGTACTTAGCATTTTTCAGAATCTGAAAATAAACTTTGTATCTAGTTTTCTAAGCTCCTTCTTTGTGAGCAGATGTCTTTCATTTTCTGAATATTAACAATTGTCAGGAAATCATCTTTGACTAGAAGAAAGAGTTTTCTTGAAACAAATATAAATGGTTAAAGCAACGGATATCTTCTTAGCCTTCAGGCTTTTATTTTCCCCCATAATAATATTCATGGGAGATAGGTTGGGTTGCAAAAGAATGGTTGGTCCAGAATCACCTGGAGAGCTTTCAGGGCTAACAGCTGGTCCAGCCCTAGTCTTAGTCTCCTATATTTGAAATAAATGTATTTTGGTGCATAACATTTGAACAATAAAATATAAATACAATAATCCTTTCCTACACAAAGTTATATTATGTTCGTCCTTATTATGTTGGCGTAGCAAAAAAGTTTCTGTACTGAGTCTAACTGGCAAAGGAAAGCCATCACTCATTAACTTTTTCTGTGAATGTGCTTTGATTTTTCAATTGTGAAGTTTTTGCAAAATAGATTTGAGAGCACCATTGTGTCTTCTACTACAGCTTAGTACATCTGGCTTTAATAGAAAAGCCAAAGCTGCATTCCTGGACTGTTGGCCATGTTTTATGTTTCTTTTATCAACTGTAGATTTAAAGTGGAAGAAAAATTCACTCATAGATTCAAGAGTCCATAGGACAGCTTAGAACATTTTTCCATTACTGATAACTTTACTTGCATGAGATGGGAGATAGAAATGATTAACATTTCAATTCTAATACCTGCTTGCTCTGTGTATTGTGACAATAGTTTAGATCCTAAAGAGTTACTCCATCAATTTTTTAGACACTGGCTATTGCCAAAGACCATTGCATCTAATTCTGGGAACAGTGGGAGACCAGATCTGGATACACTGTCCTTTGGAGAAATGCCATTTGAATAATCAGAAGAAACGTTTGTTTTAAAATCTAGTGTTTAAAAAATATTGTTTCTGATTAAAAAAAATATTCTATCAGCTAAATCTGCACCACATTTTATATATCTGTTTTGGGGGATTCTCGTGTTTTTAAATTAATGATGCTTCCTGTTTTGACGATTGTCTTTTGAATTGGTAGTTTGTAATACGTGCATAATTTGAAGGATCACAGATTCATTTTGGAAAAACAAAGTATTAGCTTGAGCAGGTTTAAATGCCAAAATGTGTATCAGCTGTTAAATCTGGCTGAGAAACAAGTTCAGGACATTACTCTTGGTCAATTTTGCAGGGATTATATGACTTCTTTTATTAGAAAGATTTAAGGATTATCTTCTGCTTTGGTGTATACTGAAAACAGTCAACGGAAGTTAATATATGAATAAAATACGATTACAGTTAAATATTAAAAGCATCTAAGAAAAGATTAGTGAGATTTACCAAATGTGTCTCCAAAGGGAATGCTTATACTGAAACAGCAGAGGAGATGGTCCTCTCTTGTATGCCAGAAAAGCCGCCCTGAGACTTCGGAGAGGGGCGGCATACAAATTGAATTAATTAATTAAAAAAATTAATCTTTGACAATGGGATCCAATTCAAAAGAGCATCTTCTGTAGACCTTAACAACTGGATAGGCTGTAATAAATTTGTTCTTTTGAGAACAGTTCTGTGATCCCATTAGGTTAACAACAACACTTGGTTAAATACAGTTGGTTGATTGGATTGTGCAAACATAGTCATTATCAATGAACCTATTCTAGTACCTTGCACACTGAAGAGCATTCCACAAACTGCAATATTTTGCTGCAATTTCCACGAATTACAACCAAGGGGGAAAACTTGCTTTAGAAGGGAAGTTTCTTTTTTAAAAGAAGAATCAAGTGTATCTCCTGTTTGTAAAGCATGTTTTTAAAAAAACAAGATTTTTTTCATCCCAGGAATTTCAGATCTTGAAGATTATCGTGTGCTGGGAAAGAGAAAAAGTTACTTTCTGTTCTCAGAATGCAGGGATTTTCATTTTGTTTCTGGCTGGCTTATCTCTTGCAAAGGGAAAGCTCATCTGGGAATTTCTGTTTGAAAGGACTGCATGAAACTAACTATCTTGGTGTTCTCTTGAAACCTATGGGTATTGCTAATGAAACTTCGTCAGATCAAAAGGGGTTGTGTACCAAGAATGGCAAGATTATTAATAAAGTATATAACTGCTAGAACAATTTCTTAGCAATAGCTCCATGCTATAGAATCTGTTGAACTTTGCCACAGTCTACCAAAACACTGAAATAATCTAAACTTTCATTTTAAATGCTTCTGGCTACAATTCTTATTATCCCGCAGGGAATGAAGACAATAACGACTAAAATACATACAGCATATTAGACTAGGGAAAATTGTTATACTTAGTACTGAGATACTCTTTTGTCAATTTTCCTTTCTTCTGCCTTTTTTTTTGGGGCGGGGGGGAGGCATATTGGGCATAAATCCTCCAAAAGGGAGTAGATTTTTTTTTCTTTCCAGCTGCCTTCAGTTCCAGGTGGAATACAGTTCTCTTGTGTTTAAAATTTCTCCAAAATCCTGGGCTGTTCCTGCAAAATAAGATATATTAATATGTATCACCAATATTTCTTTTTATATGTACAGTACTGTGAAATGGAAGGGGTGATAACATAAATACCTTCTGGCCTATCCCTTTTTGCAAGAGTTCCCCAGGAAATGGTAGTTATGATTCCTGACATCCTGATCTGTCCAGCTGAAAAGTTCTTAACCCTCTTACCCAGAATATATCCCTTCAGCCCAATTCTAGGAAAATAAAAAGATACTTTTAATCTTTCTGCCTAAAACCCCAAATACAGAAACTGTTCGGCCTGTCCTGAAACTCAAAACTATGGAACTCTGCAGTTTGGGGAAGTTTTAATGAAAATTTCCCTTCTAAAATTAATAAAGCCAGATTTCTAGATAAAAATAAAGGGATTATTGGGAGGTTTCCTGCACTGGGTCATGGAAGTGACTTCTGCAGCTTTTTATACTTCGGCTAGTGCAGGAGGTCTTTAACCTGAGGGTTTGTGGATAATTTTCAGGGTGTCCGTGGATGGTATATAAAATTACAACTTTATTTTCACTAACTGTTAACTGAAATTTAGCTGTAATTTAGATTTTCATTCAATAATAACATAGGCAACAAAGTAATTTATGGCCTCCAGCCTGCAAAAATAGGGTTTAATTTCAATACTATGTAAAAGTATTATACCCTTAAAAAGTAGGAACAGAATACATTTTATTGTGTACACTACCCTTTTCTCCAAAACTATGCAAGTAATAATGATCAATACAAGTTTTAGTTCAAAGGTTCTTTTGTGCCTAAATATCCATAAAAATGGTAAAGGTAAAGGTAAAGGTTCCCCTCGCACATATGTGCTAGTTGTTCCCGACTCTAGGGAGTGGTGCTCATCTCAGTTTCAAAGCGGAAGAACCAGCACTGTCTGAAGACGTCTCCATGGTCATGTGGCTGGCATGACTAAATGCCAAAGGTGCATGGAACACTGTTGCCTTCCCAGCAAAGGTGGTCCCTGTTTTTCTACTTGCATTTTTTATGTGCTTTCGAACTGCTAGGTTGGCAGAAGCTGGGACAAGTAACGGGAGCTTACCCCATTATGCGGCACTAGGGATTTGAACCGCTGAACTACCGACCTTTCGATCGACAAGCTCAGTGTCCTAGCCACTGAGCCACTGCATCCTTCTCTAAATATCCATACATGCCAGTAATATTTTGATAATTGCATTTGAACATAATAAGTTTCTTTTGTTACACAATTTATGCATTTTATGCATTTGAATAATTTGTTCTGAGAAGGTGTCCATGGGTTCCATTAGATTGTGAAAGGGGACCAGTTTCCCCAAAAGGTAAGAACCCCTGCTTTGAAATCTTTTTTTCTAAATAAGTAAACTCCTCCTGGAAAAGCTCTCCAAAAGAGACAAAATCAAGTTAGTCAGAATATGCTACTAATCCTTATGGAAGAGTGAGGTACTGTACCTAGTGAGATAAACATATTTAAAAATAGGCCATTAGTTGACCCAGATTTCTGGTGACAGTTGTGAAGATGAGAAGAATTAAAAAGTGGGAGCTTTTAACCTTTCATTCCTAAAGATTTTTTTTCGCATCTTAACACCATCTTCTGTCCTCAGTGTAAGTTCAGTGTTTCTCAGCCTCAGCAACTTTTAAAATATAAAGTCACAATTCTGAGAGTTGAACTCCACACATCTTAGGTTTTTAAATTTGAAAAACACTGGGGTAGATGCTTGACTGTTTTTATTGCCACCACTTATCTGTTTTGGAGGTACCTGACATGTCCCTCCGCCCTTAAACCTGTTGCAAGAGATCTCCACAGCCTAAGACCTGACTTGTAATCAAAACATGGAGTGAGGGGAATACTAAAACTGAAATGTTAAACTGCTTCTTGAACTTTGTAGGTTTAAGGCACGTAGCTAGGGAAATTAACTTCCCCACCCTCTTTCCTTTGGGAAGTTAGATCAATAATACAGGATATAAAATACACTTTATTTTTTAAAAAATTAAAAATACATAAGCTGTCATTTTAACTCTGGGCAGTTATGTGCAAAAGCAAGATTTTGAAATAAGGAACACAATGCTGATAAAATTGCAACCAGCATTCTAAAGGAATCTTCCATAAAAATCTGCTGGGTAGAAAAATATATACTAGGAGTATATCTGGTGGTGGTGGGGAATCCACTGTATAAAGAGCCCAAAGTGTAACAATTTCAAATCATTGAGCTGCGCAAATACAATGAACTTTTATCACAATTGCTACAAAGAGAAATAGATCGTTGTAGAAGCAGCACAAAAAATAAAGAGTAACCATGGTATAATCTTGTGCAGACATTTATAACTCTTTCTACCCAAGCAACAGTTCTTTTGAATCTGAAATTCCTTCCTGGTTCAGTTTTACTGGCACTTGCTTTTTAGTTTTGAAGTTCAGAGCTTAAGTTTGAAACTAAGGGGAGATTGTTTCCAACTTGTCACCCTTACTGCAGTGTCCCTACAGTACTCCCTTTTCTCACCTGAATAGGGAGCAATTCGTTATTTATGTATTACATTTATTTGTAGGCCACCTACTCAAATAACTCTGGGCAGCTTACAACTTGTTTTAGTTTTATTTATAACATCAGTGAAAGCCAGGAAAATATTTACATAGTTAACTGTCTCCTTCATCTAGACTCTAGAATCTTCATCCATTTAACATTTATTCAAAAAATTATAAACAAAAGCAGGAGGTTAAACAACTTAAATGCTAATAGGAAGAGACCAACAGTATATAACATTTAGGAAGTGTGATGAACTACCCATTGGGAATTACAAATCAACTGAAGTCACACCAAAATACACAGGGATTGAATCAGATTTCCCAACTAGGGAATTTCATTTCAGACCCTATCTGGAAAAATAATGTTTAAAACAAATACCTCAGAAAAGACATTGTTAAACCTTGTTGGTGAGCTTCAGACGGCGGTCCTATCTGCAAATACTGCCTCTAAAATAATGGAATTTTTACTTTGGCACAAGGAACTGCATCTTGAGGTTTTCTTGCAAACATTTTTTTCCTCTAGAGCAGAAGGATTTCTACTTTTTCCTCTTTCCTCATCACCAACCATCTAGATAGCCAACTGTTTATTATCCTCATCCCCACATAACACTAAGGAGTCAACCGCTTTCAGTCTCTCCCTTCCAGGTAAGAAAAAAAGCATAGCAATCCTCACTGGGGACCAGTTGCTTCTATGATGGCAAATGGCAAGAGAATAAGGTGAGTCACAGATCAATAGATCCAGAGGCTATCGTGAGGGTGCAATCCTGCTTTACAAAGATCCTACATACCTCATTCATAGGTACAATTAGGATCCCAGCCTAAAGATTTTCTAAACTCTGAGATACGGAGGATCCCGGATCTGCGCACCTTCCGCTGCGCTCTAAAGATCTTTTTATTTCACCAGGCAGGCCTGGCCTAAGTTTCTCCCTATTTTTAAACTATTTTTAAACAATTTTAATATTTTAATATTTTCAATATTTTTTAATTTTCAAAGTTTAAATCTGTTTTAAATTGATTGGGGTTTTAATCTGTCTGGGCCAAATTATGTAATTCGATTTTAGTTTTGTTTTTTAAATTTTGTATGTATGTATTTTATTGTTGGCTGTTCACTGCCCTGAGTCCTTCGGGAGAAGGGCGGTATACAAATTAAATAAAAGTAAAAGTAAAGTAAAGTTGTGGGACATGCAGGGCTCCCATTCTTTGCAAAAGCTTCCATCTAAGAAAAAAAATGCCACGAATCAATTTTTATTATTAATACTGACTTAAAAATTCATCTCATTTTTTATTACAAAGAATCTGAAAGTAGGAACAATGGAAAGCTGTGTGATCCTAGAGACATTTTTTTTCATGCAGCATATGGCCTGGCTCATTTGCATATCCAATTAATATTCAAAACGCTCTCTGTTGTCATTTTCTGTGTGGTTCCTGCTTGCTCGCTATCTCTTGTTCACTATGGCTCTTTTGTCGATGATTGACAAAAGATTGACGGGATGGGGGTTAGATTCACTTGCAACAGTTGCCAAATTTGATTTAAGAGAAGGATCTGGAGGAGGAGGGTAATCTAGTTTCAATTTCTCAGCAAAGCAGAGAAGAGAAACAACCGTTCGGCATATTTTGCAGAAATGCAATCTCTTATCCATTGATAGGCAATAGCTAAATAAATAACACAACAACATAATTCATGTTCTCTTGTGTCATCATGCTGACATCTCAAGGTTGTATTTAATTCCACTTCCACTAATTGTACATCACAGCCCATGACCTCTTCATGATTCCAACTCTGCTGAAGGGCTTAGGAATTGGGAAGTTAATGTCTAATTATATATGAGTCGCCCAACTCTGCTGCTGTTTATAGCTGGGCAATCATTAGTTGTGCCAAATTTAAACAATCCAATTTCTAAGTCCTTGAGGTATCGTGCCCAGTGCCCCAACTGCAATTGACACTCATGTCAACTATTTCCAAACTGGAATCCTTGGTGCCCTCTGAGTCTGGTTGTCTGCTTACGGTCGCTTCATTACCAGGCCAGGTAAAACTTTCACTAAGGATGCTGAAAGTGCACTGAAGATGCTAATCAGACTGGTAACAAAATGTCTGCAAGCAAGCAACCAAGCTCAGAGAGCACCAAGAACTCCACAATTCAACCCTGAAGTACATATATTCTCTTCTAATAGTACTTCCAAAGTTTTGCAATCTCTTATTTCCAAATCTCAGTATTTTATTTATTTATTTATTTTATTAGATTTCTATACCGCCCTACTCCCGAAGGACTCAGGGCGGTGCACAGCCAAACAATAAAAACACATACAATACAAAATTTAAAAATAGAATAAAATCAAATTAAATAATTTTGGCCCCGACAAATTTAAAACCCCAAACTTCTAAAACCAATTTAAAATTGAATATATAAAATACTAAAAGATATTTAAAATTTTAAAAATCTTTTATAAAAGAGGGGGAAAATTAGGCCAGGCCGGCCTGGTGAAATAATAAGGTCTTTAAGGCGCGGCGGAAGGTGCGCAGATCCGGGATCCTCCGTATCTCTGGGGGGAGCTCGTTCCAGATAGTAGGTGCCCCCACAGAGAAGGCTCTCCCCCTGGGGGCCGCCAGTCGGCATTGTTTGGCTGACGGCACCCGGAGGAGCCCCTCTCTATGGGAGCGTACCGGCCAGTGGGAGGCTATTGGTGGTAGTAGGCGGTCCCGCAAGTACCCGGGTCCTAAGCCATGGAGCGCTTTAAAGGTGGTAACCAGAACCTTGAAGCGCACCCGGAAGACCACCAGGAGCCAGTGCAGCTCGCGCAGGAGGGGTGTTACATGGCCATGTCGCTCCCATTACCACCCGCACGGCCGCACTCTGCGCCACTTGGAGCCTCCGGGTGCTCCTCAAGGGGAGCCCCATTTTGTAATCTTTTTAAATTCTTTCAACATCAGTTCCTCTTGAAATGAATGGGTGCATCAATAAACCAAACATGATTCTTTTCTAGCACTGATGATGAATTACCTAGTTTGTGTAATGTAATGTCTGCAAGAAAACAAGCGAGCTCAGAGAGCACTAAGGATCCTTCAACCCCGAGCAACAAATATTCTCATTTATTGGTATGATATTTTTCAATGAGAATAATGCCTGGTGTGTTCAATCTGAATTTTAAACTCCCCAAAATGTTCAATGACTTTGTGATGTCATAATTCCAGTAATTCTTGTTGACTGTGAATCCATATGTTTTATGTAAATTCCAGTCTTCCCAACTCAATCCTGCTTTCTTTTCTTTTCTTTTCTTTTTTGCATTATGTGTGGGTAATTTTCCTGCTTCTAGTTACAGTATAATGGTCAGCTATTTCAACCTTAACTCAGCATAATTGACATTTATTATCCAAACTAGTCCCTTAGTTTTCCTTTGATACTTTTGTTCTTGGTCAATAAAAAAACATTCCTTTTATTTCCTTTTAATGTACCATTCGCAGGCTACTGCCATGTTTTGCTGTTATACAATTTTTCTTTCTTGGTTTTTCAATTTTCTAAACTCCTTTCAAGCCATTGCTTTTTATAGTCAGGTTTTGATTCCATTTCTCCAAATAACTCTTCCTTCTGAGATTCCTCCAAAGTTTTGTTTTTAGGTTTTTTTTCCAATAATTTCTTATTTTTAAACAAAAATAAAACATAAAAACTTCATCATTCCATACAATTACGGACAGTATATCAATCGGTTTGTATCTTTTTGTGCTCCCTCCTCTCTTCAAAATATCACTATTTTGAGGTTATTTTCATATTTAAAAAAAAAAGAAATTCACTTAATTTATCTCAGCATCCACATATTTCATGTTTATCTCCATTTTTTATTGTCCATCCATCATGTTTTGATTCCATTTCTCCAAATAACTCTTCCTTCTGAGATTCTTCCAAAGTTTTGTTTTTAGTTTTGTTTTGCTTTTTCATCTTGACCTGAATTAAAGGATTACAGGAATGTAAAAAAAGAGTTTATATAATCACTAAAGCCCTATTATTTTTTCCCTTCTCACTGTTTGCCCATGAGTTGATTGGCCCTATTTTCCCATCATTTAGACTGGGATTTTCCTTAACTACTTGCAATGTTTTTCTTTTTACCTGGCTCTACAAAAGATAAATATCCCAAATATCTATAAACTTACTCAGGTGCTAGACTTTGGATGGTTGTTCTGCATAGGAATTCATGAGTTGAATATCTTCTTGGTAGTTAGTGCCCTTCTCCTTCTGTACTTCAATTATCACACATTTATCAACTCCAGTTGGCATTGCAATATCACTACTAAGTGTCTGAACAGTGTTTACTAATGAGTTCCACATGGCTTTTGATTTAGTGTATAATTTTAAATCATCCTATGTTTTAAAATGGAAGATTATTTTTAAATGGGTGCAAAACTGATGGCCATGCTTTGAGTTATTTAGCACGCCTGTCAATAGCATCATTGCCAAATTGAAACATTCTCTTTTTTATTCTGAGTAGACATAATCCATCATTATTAAGCATTTATTTTGTCTTCCATGCTTTTATTATTGCTTCTATAAACCCTCAGATATTTTGACTGATACCAAGCATTTCCAAACTTTTTGTAATCCAGTTATCTAGAAGGGACTCAAATCTTCTGTTTCAATTCTTCTGGATCTTTGATTCCAATCTTATATTGTGGATTTTTTATAGCTATTGCTTCACTTGTTCCTCTTTCCATTTTTCTAAGTTTTACATTTTTCAAAATTCTAAAGTTTGCCTGCAGATTGTTTACTGTCAATTCTAAATTAGTTTTCCATTCCATTTTCCAATTACCTTCCCTAATTTGCTTTTGTTTCTTAATTTCATATCCACGGTCTTTGGGTGATAACATAAGCAGCAGAATATATCAAGCTGTTCTATTTTATCAGGTGTTGATAATGAAATGGTTTCCAATACTTTGTGAAGAATCTGCAATAAGGTTCTTCTATTTGTTGCATTTAAGGCAGGAAGTTTCATTTTTGCTATCAGTTCCAATTTTTTCAGCTTTCCAGTTCATTCTGGTTACTTGTGCCTGTGAATTGCTACATTTTCTTTCCTAAGAATTTTCTTGAGAATCTTGATTCTTGTTTTCTATACTGCTCAAAAAAATAAAGGGAACACAAGCAGAAGACATCCGAGATCTGAATGAATGAAATAGCCTTATTAAATACTTTGTTCTTTACATACAGTAGTTTATACACTGCTCAAACAACTAAAGGGTTCACAAAACTACTGTATGTAATGAACAAAGTATTTATTAAGGCTATTTCATTCATTCAGATCTTGGATGTCTTCTGCTTGTGTTCCCTTTATTTTTTTGAGTAGTGTATTTCCATTGAAAGATTGAAGTACCCACCATCATGCATATGTAGCTCTTCAGGTGTCAGTCTTCAAAAACCAAGAAAAACACATTGTGATTCTTCCAAACAGATTTCTTTACAGACGAGCCATAGACAGAATCTTGCAAAACTATAGCAAACTATCACCCCCAATTAACCATAATGTATATTGTGGGAAGTATTAGGAAGACGGCTCATCTTCAGCCTTTTTCTCTCACACAAAACTATCTGAACTGAATTGTCTCTTGCTGTTCTGGAATGCACTCCCTTCCTCTTGGGAATCCAGACTACATTCCATCACATCAGGTTTTTACGATTGCCATTTGATTCGCATCCCATTCCCAATGCTTCTAAATCAGCTTTTGCTAAGAGTTGTTGAACTCATAGTTTATCAGTCCACTCTTCAATAATGACTGAATCTGGAGGGTTTTCTTTCATTCCAAATCTAGTACATCCATTTTTGAAATCCCCTTGCTGAGTGGTTGGATTCAAAATAGTATTGTTCAAAACAAGGTTGTTTCATCCTCTTTTGAACAATAGACTAAGATTTCCATTTTTGTTTGTTTTCCAGATGCTTTGCAGTTCCTTGCCCTAATTGATTAGCAGAGGGAATCATGTCCTGTAGCCCATTTATGACCTGATGCCCAAAAGCCATCATAACAGATGTAGTCCTGGTTAATCAGTAAAAAGGAATCACACTTGCAATCACATTTGCAAGATTCTGTTACTATAGCCAATATCAATAAGTTTGAGCCTTCTTGGTTTGGTCTACATAGTGTAGAGAGCTACACTATGATATTAGAATAGCTCTCAACATCAATGGGACACAAAAACCTCTCACATAACTATATGGCATCCCATCATCATCATCTTCCTACACTTCAGGGAAACATATGCTTCGGAAATGGAACAGAAAAAACATTCCAAAACTGCTTTGAATGTGGTTATACAATTAATAGTGGGTGACATTGTCCATTTCTGGTCTTCAGAAAGAGTTGCCTGCCCATTCTAGTGACAATGCAACTGGGCAGAGTAGGTAAGTCTTAAAAGATCTATTATTGTCAGTAAATAATAACTTCCATTTTGCCACATGTCTGATTCAAACATCTGATTGGAAAATGCATTTGGTAAAACTTGTCTGTTACCTTGGAGGTCCATAGGAGACAGCAAGGAGGTACAAATGACCTCATATAGGTTATGGCACCATGGTGATTTGTAAGAGATGCATAGATCAGGTTTCATTATTCTTGGAGAAATAAAAGTCAGGAGCCATCATACATTTATCATATAGATTAGATTTAACACATGCTTCCCTAATCTCCTGGCTGTGCTTGGATGGTCATAATCAGATTGCAGCCCAGCACTTCTGAAGCCCAGCAGGCTGGTTGATTTAGAGGTTAAATTAAGATGGCAAGGCTGAGCTGAAGTCACATGTGCTGTTCTTGAGAAATTACTTCTGACTTTCAAATTGCTTTCCTCCTCAAATGCTTTCCTCCCCTGCTGCCACGTGCTAATGAAGGAAATATTTCCATATTAGAATATCAATTAACACAACGTATTATTTTAAATCTATGTTTTAAAATATGAAATTAAAAGGGGAGGCATTTTCAAAGATTTTGTCCCCATACTTGTTTGGGAAGTAATTCTATTCATTTTGGTTGTATGGTCCACGTCCCCCCCCACACACAATATATTACATAGAAAGAATTGCATTTGCAGCCAAAATTAAGCTTTTAAAAAAGATCCATGCTACATGCAGCTGTAAACATCTGCTATAACCAAAAATACCTACCAGTTTATTTAGTACCTCTTTATTTCATAATGCAACACAATTTCATACTATTTGCACACTTGGCAACTAGCAGTGTGGAACAATAGAACTTTGTGACAGTACAACACAAGGCAAGATCTACAAGCAGTTATGGAAAGGCATACTCTTCTGCCTCATTTCAACTCCAGCTGGGTTAGCATAATTGCACTCTAAGTAGGGATTTCTAATGCTTAGGAGATAAATTTTCCTCCTTCAGCTAGAATTTCTGTTCCCCCGCTGTGCAATCACTATGTATGAAAGCCATGCATAAAACGAGAAGGCTGACAAGTTATGATACATAGTTAAAAACTAAAAACTCAATATCACGACCTACTGAATCTATACTAAGATAATATATGGATTTAATTATTCAAAGATTAATAATTGTAAATTAACATTGACAATGTAGTGACATTGCAAGAAGAAATTGAAAAAAAGAAAGTAGACCATGGATAAGCAACTGGAGTAGAACCATTGAAACACTGAAATACTGTAGGAAATTTGAATGCCATTTCAGAAGACTGTTTGCATGGTGTGTCTTCCCATTGTTGCTTTCCCATAGTTTGCCACTTACCATGTTTTATTCAATGAATCCATTTTTTAAAATGTTCATACAGCTCATTAAACTCAAAATAATTAGATTGGCTGTGTTTGCATAACACACTTGATTCCTGTGTCATACAAGTATAGTCCAAAGCATTCTGACATTATGCTAAGACTCACTCGCTGCACCTTGGCCATTATCATAAAACACAGCATAGCATCGCATCGCATCGCATCGCAACACATCGCAACACATCACATCATCATCATCATCATCAACATCATCCAAGATTTGCCTTACGCTAAGACAAAGTATATGAGTTTTGTATATTAGCCCTGTTCACACAGCACTTATTTAATTAATGGTATAGGGAGTTAGCATTTAAACAAGTATAATTAATGGGATGGGGGTGGGAGTTAAGAGGATCTGATTACTCATTTTGCCCTGATCAGAAACAAAGAACTGTGCAAACAGGCAAAAGTGGGTTGATGGAGATTAATTATCTTGCCCAGCTGTAGAAACGTAGATGGAGTCGTATGGAGTCACTGCAATTCTTATGTTCTACCTTTGGGCACCTGGGATGTGGATGTGACATCCTAACTACAACTGGGGTGATGCTTGATGGCAACTAGGTCAACACAACTAATTTTTTGATCCAGGGGAAAACAAAAGAAGCGACACTTTCCCAGCCTCCTTTCTGGTGCTTGCAGTGTTGAGGGAAAATGCCTTCTGTTTTTTTATTCTGTAAAGCAGGTCATGGATGACGCGATCAGTTATGTTATGAGAACATGGCTGAAAGATTGTAGGCTCAGTACAGGTAAACAAGTCCTTGACTTGTTTAGTGAATGTTTGAAGTTACAACAGCACTGAAAAAAGTGACTTATGACCATTTTTCACACATATGACCTTTGCAGCATCTCCATGGTCATGTGATCAAAATTCTGACACTTGGCAACTGACTCGTGTTTATGATGGTTGCAGGGTCCTGGGGTCATGTGATCACCTTTTGTGACCTTCTGACAAGCCAAGTCAATAGGCAGATTCATTTAACAATTGTGTTATTAACTTAATAACTGCAGGGATTCACTTAACAACTGTGGCAAGAAAGATTGTTAAATGGGGCAAAACTTGCATCCCTGGAATGCCATATGGTATTAATAATTCTCCTTAAGGCAAATGGTACAAAGGGAAAAAGTTTTATCTGGATAAAATGGATTAATCACATCTAAATGAAGTAAGTTTGCCATTTATTTTAATACTGCATCCTAATTCATCTGTGAAATGCAGCCTTCTTGTCTTTAAATGTTTTCATTTGCTAAATTGAAAAGTCTGCACATATGGACCTAATTTCCAGTAGAAGACATATGTGTGGTCTACATCGTTGGGAAAAAAAAGTGGTGGTTATAAAAATATTAGGCAAAAAAGTGTATATTCTCTCTCTCTCTTTGTCTCTCTCTGTCTCTCTGTGTCTCTCTCTCTCTCTCTTTCTCTCTCTCAGTGCATGCATGCAATATATCTTTTTCGGTTGTAAATAATATTACCAGATTTTGACTGTTGCCATGTATTTTTAAATTTTATTTATTTATTTATTATTAGATTTATATACCGCCCTACTCCCGAGGGACTCAGGGCGGTGAACAGCCAAGAGATAAAACACACAGAATTACAAAATTTGAAAACAGTATAAAACCTAATTAAATAAATTTGGCCCAGAACAGATTAAAACACCCCTAAAATTTTAGACAAATTTAAAATTTACAATTAAAAATTAAAAAGGGAGATTAGGCCAGGCCAGCCTGTTGGAATAAAAAGGTCTTGACGGCGCGGCGGAAGATGCGTAAATCCGGAATCCTCCGTATCTCCGGGGGGAGCTCATTCCAGATAGCAGGTGCCCCCACAGAGAAGGCTCTTCCCCTGGGGGCCGCCAGTCGACACTGTTTGGCCAACGGCACCCTGAGGAGCCCCTCTCTGTGACAGCGTACTGGCCGGTGAGAGGCTACTGGTGGCAGCAGGTGGTCCCGTAAATACCCGGGTCCTAAGCCATGGAGCGCTCTAAAGGTGGTAACCAAAACCTTGAAGCGCACCCAGAAGACCATTGGGAGCCAGTGCAGCTCGCGCAGGAGAGGTGTTACATGGGAACGCCACGTCGTTCCAATAACCACCCATGCGGCCGCACTCTGTACCAGTTGGAGCCTCCGGGTGCTCCTCAAGGGGAGCCCCATGTAAAGACCATTACAGTAGTCCAGGCGGGAAGTGACGAGGGCATGAGTGGCCATGCGTAAGGAGTCCCGATCCAGAAAGGGACGCAACTGGCGAATCAGGCGAACCTGATAAAAAGTCCTCCCGGCCACAGCCATCAAATGCTCTTCTAAAGACAGACATGAATCCAGGAGGACACCCAAGTTGCGAGCCCTATCCGTGGGGGGCCAACGACTCGCCCCCAATAGTCAGTGATGGCACCAGCTGACTATATCAGGACACCGGAAACCACAGCCACTCGGTTTTGGATGGGTTGAGCCTGAGTCTGTTTCTCCCCATCCAGATCCGCACGGCCTCCAGGCACCGGGGCATCACTTCAAGGGCATCATTAGGGTGGTCCAGGGTGGAGATGTACAGCTGAGTGTCATCAGCGTACTAATGGTACTTCACCCCGAAACCACGGATGATCTCACCCAGTGGCTTCACATAAATGTTGAACAGAAGGGACGAGAGGACCGACCCCTGCGGCACCCCACATATAAGGCGCCTCGGGGTCGACCTCTGTCCCCCTGCCAACACAGACTGCGACCGGTCGGAGAGAAAGGAGAAGAATCACCGTAACACAGTGCCCCCCACCCCCAACTCTTCCAACCGGTGCAGCATGATACCATGGTCGATGATATCAAAAGCCACTGAGAGATCTAATAGGACCAGGACAGAGGAGCAACCCCTGTCCCGAGCCCTCTAGAGATCATCAACCAACGCGACCAATGCCGTTTCCGTGCTGTGCCCAGGCCTGAAGCCCGACTGGAAGTTTTCCCTTTCCTATAGAACCCCATGTTGCACACAGAAATTCAATATTAAACATGAATTTGGTGCAATTCTTTTAAAAAGGCACATAAAACAACCTAGCAAAATTGTGAAATTTAATTCAGTATTGCCATTGCTAGTAAATAAAAGGTAAAGTTGCAGGGTCATCTGCAAGATAACCAAAAAAAAAAAAAATCAAGATAGCAACTTCAGTTGTGATCTGGACACCATCTGGGCATCTTTTTTGACCCCCCTTGTATATGACCTTCACATCTGCTAGTTAAGATGAGCTAATTAAGTTCTGAAGCACTAAACATGGATATTTGTACCACACTTGTACCAAACTGCAGGTAGACCTCAACTTGTGGCCACAAATGAGTTCAAAATTTCTGTTGTTAAGCAAGGCGGTTGTTAAGTGAGTTGTGCCCCGTTTTACGACCTTTTTTGCCACAGCTGCTAAGCCAATCACTGCTGTTGTTAAATTCAAAGCAGATATGGATAAATAGCACCTCTTGACAACCTTTTAAATCAAATACGATTTTTCCCCTGATCACATTGTGTTTGTCTTCTCAAGAAAAGACAATCTCTTTAGGGAATTGACTTGGAGTTCACACAATGTCCAAAACACCCTTTTCTGTCTAACCCAGAATGCTATACAGCTCTAGAGTTTAAATTAAAACTATAACTTAGAATGAAATTAGAACTATATGTTAAATGACATGTTGCTAAAACTAATGCTGATAGATGTAGACAAAGAGTATCCAAAAAGAATGTGTATTACTTTAGAAATAATGCATTTTGATTATTATCTCCCATATTATGAGTTCAATTTTAGTCTAGTGTTATCAAGGAAAATGTAGTGACTGAAGCAAAGATAAATAAAGTAATACTGCAGTATCTAGTAGTATTTGATGGGTCTTAGTACACCAAGTAATTCCTTAAAAAGTATTTTTAAAAACTTTATTTTGTTTCCTAATCTTTTCTAAAATGAGCTGTCCCTGAATTGGACTTTGAGTCCAAAACATTCAGTTCATTTTCTCAGCATTGTATACCATAAATGGGTGGAAGACATATTGATTTACACAGCCTATAAATCAAAAGTAAACAAGCACAGAAACTACAAGTTCAGGACTGTAATCTTGATGAACTGTTAAACCTCTTTCAATTTGAGGATGCACTTTCAGTGACGATATCCATTCTCTGTTTTATAAGAATTCTGCTTTCTATAAACTGACAGGGAAATGGTCTTCTCTGGTAGAGATTCATATACAGTAAATAAAAATAAATAATAAGACTGCTTAAAGATAGAGAAAATGAATGTTGCTTTTTGAAAGGTAAACGATCTCCTGATTTGTAGTTCAAGGTTCACAAGGGAAAAAAAAAACATTTTCCAGCA
This sequence comes from Arizona elegans, assembly GCA_022577455.1. NCBI lineage: Eukaryota > Metazoa > Chordata > Lepidosauria > Squamata > Colubridae > Arizona > Arizona elegans. The sequence continues at coordinate 96,857,579 of JAKOOJ010000006.1, read as the reverse complement.
TGTGAATCTCTTATCTAAGAGCTGTGGTGGCGCAGTGGTTAGAGTGCAGTACTGCAGGCTACTTCTGCTGATTGTCAACAGTTCGGCAGTTCGAAACTCATCAGGCTCAAGGTTGACTCAGCCTTCCATCCTTTCGAGGTGGGTAAAATGAGGACCCAGATTGTTGGGGGCAATAAACCGTTTAGAGTGGGCTGTAAAAGCACTGTGAAGCGGTATATAAGTCTAAGTGCTATTGCTATTATCTCTGAGGATTCTTATGAGAGGTTGTCTTAGCTTATTGAAGCTGCTAGGGAAGTGAGCTTTAGAAGTAATGTGAGAGGGGTTGTCATTTATCATTCTTAAAGGAGATGGCGATGGCATAGGATAGGGCTGTCAAACTCGCAGCCTGTGGGCTAGATGTGTCACATGCTGGCCCCGCCACCGCCTGATTTAGCGAAGGGGGGAAAAGTCCCAATATGTCACGTGACGCTGCTGTACCAATACACGTTTGATACCCCTGGCATAGGAGGTTGTAGCAGCAATGACTCTTGCCACAATGACATCACATTTGGACCACTACAATTTGCTATACATGGGGTTGCCCTTGAAGATGACTTGAAAGTTACAGTTATTATAGCAGGGTAACAGGAGCTGCTGCATTGGCTGCCCATTGGCGTCTATGTCCAATTCATGATGTTGTTTATTACAATACCAATATTGTGCCTTATGGGTTGGGTTTTGGTTTTATTTGTGAAGGCTGTAAATAGAATTTGAGTGCCCAATATGAGCAGGGTGAGAAAAGATGCTATGTATATGGTTGTGAAGGATGGAAGGTGAAGAGCCTGGTGGCTCTTAAAGAGCCTGGTGGCGCAGCAGACTAATAGCCTGTTATTATAATTCAGCTGCCTGCAATTACTGATAGTTCGAATCTCCCCAGGCTCAAGGTTGACTCAGCCTTCCATCCTTTCTAAGGTAGGTAAATTGAGGACCCAGATTGTGGGAGCAATAAGCCGACTTTGTATAAATATAAAAAAGTATGAAGGCTATTGCTTAACGCACTATAAGCCGCCCTGAGTCTCTGGAGAAGGGCGGCATATAAATCAAATTTAAAAAAAAACAACATCGGCAACATTCAGAGAAAACCACTATAAAATGTTACATAGGTGGTACCTAGCCCCGGCTAGGTTAGCGAAAATATTCCCAAATCTCCCAGCCACATGTTGAAAATGTGGAAAAATGGTCGGCACCTTCTATCATCTATGGTGGACCTGTCCTGAGACCAAAAAGTTCTGGTTAAAGATCCGACTCTGGCTTTCTGAAATAACGGGACAGGAGAGAGTCCTAGCCCCAGAATCTTTCCTCTTGGGTATGACTGAAGATGGCCTCAACAATAACAAAACGCAACTCATAATTCAGATTACAACCGCGGCTAGACTAGCCTTTGCGAAACTCTGGAAAAATAAATCTATGCCCTCAGAAGAAATATTAATAAATAAAATTCTAGAGTGCGCAGAAATGGCAAAATTGACGAGCAAGTTAAAAAATGAAAATTCTAAATATTATGAAGTATGGGGAAATTGGTATAACTGGTTGAAGAACAAAATAAAAGTATGATCATAGGATATGACTTGTTATGCACTTGAATTGGACTTAATTGCGTAGAACATTGTATAGCTAAGGATGGAACTCATCCAACGTATGATTCACCAAATTGTATAAACACTGTACCTCTGATCAAGATAGAGATTGTATACTATCTTTCTTTTTTGGAAAAATTCAATAAAGTATTTATAAAAAAAAAAAAGTTTTTATCTCTGGTCAGTGATCGAGTGGCCTTGATATAGGGGATATAGTCATCGAACCCTTGTCATGGTCTGACCACTCACTCCTTCGACTAGACTTTCTAACCGCTACACCCCGCCGCAGGGAGGCGGAACCGACTTTTATTTATTCAAAACATCTGCCAGTTACAGCTCATGAGGCTATAGAACTCACTGCCCACTGGCATTCTCTGGGTGAAAGAAAACCTTTCAGGTGTCTGAAAAATGATGGCTCAGCTACCTTCCCACTTGTATATGGTCTGTATATTTCAAGTTGTAGATTGAGATAACATGTTGCACTGCCACATGATTTATTTACAAAACTTTAATTAGTTAAATCATGGCTTAGCACAATGCGTGAATGCAGTCATTCTCAATTAGCATCATCTAAAATGTCATAAATTCTCTAGCGATTCAGGATGGATTTGTGGGTGGGGGTCTTGTAACTGAAAAAAAAATCTGTTAATTAATTCCGGGCTTTTATTGTGTCATCTTTTCATCCCAACAAAAAAAAATTCTGGTACAGAGATAATTGTGTCTTTTATTTGTAACCTTCCTGTTATTTTCTTCCATTTTTCAGTTTAGAAAAAATATATTAAAGTGGAAAAAATGAAACAGCTGTATGGTATCTTGTGATTCCTGGGCCTAAGCCTTCTTCTCTGGAAGTACTCAAAGTCTAAATTTAAAAATGTAACTAAAGGACTCTGACATTCTGACATATGCCTGAGTTTCTGGAACAACACGCAAAGTAGCAAAAATATGTGCACACTTTTGTGATATTGTCTCCCCCATTGTGAAGCGCACTAAATTTAATTGTGCTGCGAGAGCAGCGGGCAGGCTATGGAGGTGGCAAGAGCAGCGGTGTCAGCCGCAGCCAGGCTAGTGTCTTGGGGCGGACAGCAAGTCACGCGCCTCCCCGAGCAACTAAGGTGCACACAGCACCAACAAGGGCCAGAAGAAGTGCCCGCAAGACCCAGCAAGTACAGGGGCCATACTCCCGCTCTGGAATATGGAGCGAGTCTCCATCCCCCGCCTTCGCCCTTACCTTCTCAGGCCAGGCGAGGAGTGACTGGGAGGGGAGGATGAGGTGCGGGGCCAGCCAGTGGTGGGTTCAGCCGACAGGGAGCCACAGCAGGGGGACGAAAGAGCCGCATGCGGCTCTGGAGCTGCGGGTTGCCGACACCTGCCTTAGGTGATACTAGCATTGGTTCATTAACATAAAGATAAGTAGCTGTAGTGTCTACTGAATTCAGCCATATTTTCTTGATTTTGTTTTTCAGCATCATTTTCAGGAATTATGTGTTAGCTTAAAAGCAAAGAAGCAATTAATCTCTGGTAACATAATATGAAGTTCTTGAATAACATTGCAAATATTCTGCTTTCTGAATGAAGTCCTTTGCCTGAACTCATAAAAAAATGGAAGAATAAAGTTGATTATTTTTGGATTTCCATTCTGTGAAACATTTTGAAATGTTCAATGTTTTTTGTGTTTGAATTATTTTTGGAAGAGTAGAAATTCACAAAGGATCCAGTTTAAGTTTGTTGAATTCCCTCTTGAAATGAAAGGAGCTTATGACATTTGAAAATTTTATTATACCATATTGCTTTTTGTTGACTATTGTTATCTGCCCAAAGTCTGTAGCTAAGATGGATACACCATATAACTTTTCTAAATAAGTAAGCTTGAGAGTTACTGATAGGGGTTATTTTATAGTACTTACAAGAAAACAAAGATAATGCCATCTTCACGCTATTAAAATGAGCAGTTTTATTCCTGCCACATACAAATCTGACCATCTCAGGTACAATGGATAAACAGTCTAATTGCCCTGGTCCCATTTTTGAACGGGATGCTTGTTAGTGAATCATAGGTTTTTAAGAGAAAAGATACCACTTTCCTGAAGTTTATCCATCTGGTTTAAAGGAAACAAACAATGGTTTAAAATCAATTTAAAAGCAAAATAATTTAAAATCCCAGATTGTGGGGACTCTCCTCTGAAGAGGCGTGACTACTTTTCAGTCGCTCAAATTTTAAAATTACCCAGCATGTTCCGTTATGAACAGATCAATAGAAGTTCCTTCCATATGCTCAGATAACTGTTGGGCGAGAAAACACATGGTATGTGGGCAGCCCTGAGCCCACAAAGCAGCACTACTTCTTGGGTGAGAAATTATAATTATTCTTAAATTCTCAGTGGTCTGAAGACTATGAGTTTTCCCCTCCACAACAAAACACCAAAGCAATAGGAGCCAGAATTACAGCTTCCCAATGTCAATGTCAGAGCTTTTGTCTTCTTTAGCACAACTTTTAAAAAAAGAAACAAGCCGAGAAGATGTTGTTTTACGGGCTGATTTCCTGCCTCATCAACTGAATAATCCATTCAAGCAGTTCAAGGCAAGAGTTCACAGTAGAAGAAGAGCTGTCCTGAAGGAAACTGGGAATGCAAAAGAAGAAATTACAGGGTTGCAAAAATTAAGACTGATGACCTATTTAAATGGACAACCAGCAAACACTCCATACTCAATAATTATTCCAAAATATGCTGCCAATTTGTAGTTTTCATGTGACCAAAAAAATGAGAAATTTTAAATGATTTACCACATTAACTTTAATTCAATTTAATTTTCTAGTTTGATTTGGTCTTGATTTGATATAAGTTGGCTATGCTGGGAATGTCACTGGAAAAGGAAGTGGGGGATGGTCGCAGAGGGCGAACAGGAAGTCGGCCATGCTGGGAGGGTCTCTGACATAGGAAAAGGAAGAGACAGAAAGTCCTTCCTGGCCAAAACAAAGGGTGATGTGGTAAGTCACATGGTTTGCTTGGCACTTATTTTTAGTACTCAGTATGTCTCTTAGAACCAATTAACAAAGAGTACCAGGGTACCACTGTATTTATAACTGTCATAGCATCCCTGGGTCATGTGATCATCTTTTGTGCACTTCACAGCTGGCTTCCACAAGCAGAGTCAATGGAGAAACCGGCATTGTAATTGCAAGGTGCGGTCATATCAGGGGTGGGTTCTAAAATTTGTTACTACTGGTTCTGTGGGCATGGCTTATTTTATGGGCATGGCTTGGTGGTGATGGGGGTAATGTGACTGGGTGGGCGTGGCCAACTTTTTTAAAAAAAACTTTTAAAAGCATTTTTTCTACAACCTTAAGAGGTTGCAGAAAAAAATGCTTTCAGGAGCCTCTGACAATCCCAGCTGAGCCACGCGATCATCAGAGGCTTTTTAAAAAAACTTTTACAAGCATTTTTTTCGGCCGAAGAGGTTGTAGAAAAAATGTTTTTAAAAATAAAATTTAAAAAAAGCCTCTAAGGTGGGTGGGGAAAGCAAGCGGCGACTGGGCCGGGGACCGGTTCAGGGGCATGGCCAGCCAATGTTATTACCGGTTCTCCAAACTACTACAAATTTTTACTACCGGTTCTTGCAAACCGGTGCGAACTGGGAGCAATCCACCACTGGGTCACATGATATCTCACTTAACAACCATAGCAGAAGTAACGTCATAAGTCTGTTGCAGTCCTGTGATGTTTCACTTAATGTCTGCAACACTTAGCATCAGAATTGCTGATCCCAATTTTGGTCATTAAGCAGGAGCTGCATTTCAGTGAATGGTTTACACATCCCTGCCAGAGCCCACCCACTCAAAAGGTGAGTATTTTCCACATGTACAAAAATACACATTTATTTCAGAACATATACAATAGCAAAAAAATATATATACCAAGATATATTATACAATCTTGAAGCTTTTGGAAGATAAATGCATTACTTTCAATATATTATAATAAAGACACGTAGAATAATTATGTAAGCTCTGCCTGCAATGCCATCACTACCACCACCAGCAAAATGTAATGCCATTGGAGAGCATCATCATAAAACCAAAAAAAGGAACAAATAAACATTAATAGCCAAATGGAACACAGAATGGTGAAATACATATAACTTGGACTTTTAAGTTACAAAAAAGTTCAAAAGTCATCCTTTATTCCCCCCCCCCCCCTCTTGGTAAGGGAAGAAAGTGACTGCAACTACTGAACAGATTCCTCATAAAACGTTTAAGACATCCTTTCTTGGAGAACAATGAAATGGACCATTGGCTTCAAAAGAGCAATACAATACCAAAGCTATGAAGGCCAAGCTGATCGTAACACATTACAGCCAAATCACCATGGACACAAAACATAAATTTACAATGTCCAGAATATATATGAGCTATTTTTAAAAAGTTACATAGCAAGCACGTACACAAGTGTTTGCTAGTGTTATACAATCAAGTGTTTCTCTTAAATCATTTCGTGTGACCTTCCTAGATACCAGGAAATGCCTTTAAAAATTGCAAGAATATAGCTAAGAAAATCATTCCACTCATCCCTCAAATAGCACAACTTCCCTCAGTTCCCTGATGAGACGATATCCCCTGGGATATTAAAGCAACACCAAGTTAAATTGAAATAACATTCTTTGATATCAGTTGCTTAAACATAGGATTCCTCTGTGAAAAATTTCTGGTCTGTGTCCTTGAATTTGGGATCACTGCACAACTTTTTCAGCCTTTCCATTTTATTAGCATCGGTTCCTTCTGGGGTTTTGGAAAAGCTTTTATTACTTGGAGCCATTTGAAATGAACATTCATCCTCATCCTTGACTAAGTGTGAAGAAGCACAACATTCATTTTCCAAATTGATGTCAGCATCTTTGGGCTCTCTGATCAATGAAGATTTATCAGTTTTGGAATTTGCTGCTTGCTGGACTACAACTCCTGTGAAACGGGTGGTTTCATTTAACTTTCTCTCAATGACCCGCTGATGGTCAGCCCCCAAATCAGCCTCTGGCTTGGGTTTATTTTGAGACTGTGGTTTAAGACTGTGTTGTTGTTTGTAAGAAACAAACACTGTAGAATTTTCCTCTTCTTCCTCTTCCTTGCTTTGCTCTGCTAAAAGCTCCAAGGCCTTTAGCCGTTTCTCCTGGGCTTCCATGGCACAAAAAGGCAGGCTAGTGAGCTGCCCAACTTCCTGAGAAGATCCGCTCCCCAAGTGCCCCGCCACAGAATTGCCATCCATTGCGCAAATGCTGCCCGTTCCTTGTTGCCCCTGAGCTAAATTACTCTCAGAGGGAATTGTTGTTGACTCCAAAGTTATTTTCACAGAAGTGTTATTTTTCTCATTCTGCTTGGAGGCTCTTTCCCTTTTCCGTAGAGTCCAGTTTTTCATGGTGGAAGCACCACTTTTCAACCATGTGCTGGGGTGCAGAGTGACCGGGTTTTTGTGAGGGAGCCATTCCAGGTTCTCTTTCTTAATAGGTATCAAGCTGCTGGTTTGGTTATTGTTGGCTTGGTTAGAAAAAGCGCTAACTCCGGATCCAAGGTGAATTCCCGAAAAAGGATTAAAATCAGGAGAAACCTCTCCAAATTTCCTCTGTGGCTGAAAGGCACAGTCTAGAGGAGAGGAAGCCTCGGTTGGGGTAAACACCGAATAGTCCGAAAACTGGGAAAAAGCACTATCAAGAGAGCTCATTGAAGACCCTGATGGGGAAGTTCCTGGTGATGAGAGGCTAGAGCAGCTAGTCCTTGAGCAAATATTTAACCTAAGTGGTGGTGGCAGGAGGAGACGGTTAGAAACATCTTTCTTTTCACTGATATGACTTTCAGGACCATCTTTGTTGCTTACTTCTATCCCCATAACCAAATTCTGATTTATAAGTTTCTGACCTTCTACTTGGAGAGAACGAAACTGCTCAAGATAGTCTTCATTTGTGTGGGACAGAACAGCATCACAGCTGGCTTTGCGTACAGCGCTTTCATGAAACCCACTGAGTGGTGTAAACTTGGAGTCAAGAAGACCAATCGTGGGCTCTGAGCAGCGCCTATGCCTTCTTGAGCTTTTCAGAACATCTGAGATGGCTGTTGATGAATAACCTGATGTGATGGAACACAGAGACTCATTCTCAGAGTGCTCCCGTGACGAAGATTTGTGATGGAAGCCCACAGAAATGGACACTGGCTGAGATTTGATTGGTAATTTAATCTGAGCATCTCCAGCTTCTGGCGAGTCCAAATCACAGTCGCTCAAAGTCAAAACGGAGTCTCTACTCCTGTTCTCTTTCCCTCGTTTTTTAAAAAGGTTGTTAAATGCGGGATCTGTGCAGTCATTTAATTCATTTTCCAAACTATCGTAGGAGGAGTCATTCAGGTGAAAAGAAGAGAGATCTGCAAGAATATGAAAACAGGTGTTACCAAATTTTAAGGTTTCGCCAGCTCAATCTAGAGCAAAAATACTGAATAAAACAACAGTAGGTTTGTTTACAACTTTTCAGAGGTCAATACTGGAGCATTTGGAAGCTGCAGCTGGTGCAGAGTGCAGGAGGGGTAGGCAGTTTTTGGGAGCCCAAGCGTGGCCCATATAACTCCACCGCTCTGCAAACTGCACTGGCTGTTGATTTGCTTCTGGGTGTAATTCAAGGTGCTGGTAATTACCTTTAAAGTCCTTCATGGGATAGGTCCAGGCTATCTGGAGGACTCTCATCCCACTGGAATTGGCCCACCCCACCCATGCCAGCACAGGAGGCATGCTGCAGGCCCCATCACCCTGAGTATTCCAGCTAGTGGGGTCCAAGCAAAGGGCCTAGTTTCCCACTACTAGCACCTGTTCTCTGGAACATCTTAACTTCCCCTTCCCCCTCCCACCCCCCCGAAGTGTTGGGCCTAACCCTTAAAGACCTGGTTCTGCCAGTTGGCTTGGAGCTTCAACAGAGGGGCTTCATGTTGGGGGTGGTTGATTGATTAACAAAGAACCCACCCACTTCCCTTTCATCTTATTCCCTCCCCTCATCTTTTTAACTAAGTTGATGTTAAAGGTAAAGGTAAGAGTTCCCCTCGCACATATGTGCTAGTCGTTCCCGACTCTAGGGGGCAGTGTTCATCTCCGCTTCAAAGCCAAAGAGTCAGCACTGTCCGAAGATGTCTCCGTGGTCATGTGGCCAGCATGACTAAATGCCAAAGGCGCACGGAATGCCGTTACCTTCCCACCAAAGGTGGGTCCTATTTTTCTACTTGCATTTTTTGCGTGCTTTCAAACTGCTAGGTTGGCAGAAGCTGGGACAAGTATCGGGAACTCACCCCGTTTCATGGCACTAGGGTTTCGAACCGCTGAACTGCTGACTTTTCTGATCAACAAGCTCAGCGTCTTAGTCACTGAGCCACCGCGTCCCTTTTTGTTATAGTGTGTGTGTGTGTGTGTGTGTGTGTATTATAGTTGATGTTATAGTATTGTTAATTCTATTATTATAAATTATACAGTGTTATCTTTTAATAGGGTAAGCCACCCAGAGTTACCATGTGGCAAGATGGGCAGCTAATAAAATTTACAAACAAACAAACATGCAGATATGCTTTTCAGTTGTTAAACTAATTTTATCTATTCTTAGAGACATCCTGAGATATGTTCCAGCAGAGTGATGGCTTTGTGTCACCTTCATGGGACTTGTTCCTAGGAATCTCTTGCATTTTTGATCACACGCTGACTAGCCCCATTGTGTGATCTGAAATATATATTGCAATCCTGATTTTTTAAAAAATGCCAAAACAACAAGTTGTAAAAACTAGGTTAAAAAGCTAGAATATTGCACTTCCCTCCCACTACACTTTTCTTTCTTTCTTTCTTTTTTTTTTAGTTACCTGAACCGTCTTCCCGGTTATCATGTTTGGGCATAATATCTGCAAAGACAGAGATAAGTTCTTCCCCAAAGATCCTGCAGCAATTTTCGATGAGAAACTGTACAAGGACAGAAACCTGTGAACGAAGAAGGATGCTGAGATTAAGGCACGAAGGTCACCATGGCATTCAAGGTAAGTCAAAAGAATTCATTACCAGACTCCAGCTTGCCTCTGCTGGCCCACCGGGTGGGAAAGTTCACTTTTATTTATTTATTTATTTATTGGTTCAATTTATATGCCGCCCTTCTCTGGAGATTCAGGGTGGCTTACAATGCGTTAAACAATAGCTTTCATACTTTTATATATACCTGCTTAGTAAGGCTTTTGGCCCCCCCAAGCGGTGTTCTTTTTTATACAAAGTCAGCTTATTGCCCCCACAATCCGGGTCCTCATTTTACCTATCTCAGAAGGATGGAAGGCTGAGTCAACCTTGAGCCTGGTGAGATTTGAACTTGCAGTAATTGCAGGCAGCTGGTGTTACTTAACAGCACTTTAGTCTACTGCGCCACTTTTACTTTTACTCCTTTCAATTAATGTCGCAGCATTTTCAGTATTAGTATTACATGTTATGAAAAAAAAAGTGCAGTTATGTAAAACCTTCCAAATGCCCTTTAATGACAAACCTCATCCTATATATAAAACATGTTCTTTCAAAGAAAAAATAATAAAATAAATAAAACTAAGTGAGACTTCCTTCTAGTCCTGCTGTTCCCTTGGCACAGAGCAGGCTTTTCCCACAGATCTGTCGTCAGCTCAGTATTAGAACATTTTCCTTATTATCTCTTGTCAATTATGTGCTCTCTTATTTCTATGCCAGTTCTTTTCCTCCCACACAAATCCTCCTATTGCAACCTGTTAGTTCTAGGCTGCCACCCAATACAGGGCTGGAATCTGAAAATGTTCCACAATGATTACTGATCACATTGGCAAAAAAAAGGAGAAATGTAGGAAGATGGCTCTTCATCGGTTAGTACCTAGTGTAAATTCTTGTCCATGGATGACTCCACATTAGCAACTATATTATTGATTTCTGTGGGAAAGCAGAGGGTCACCTCTTGAGGCAAGCTTAAATATTCAAGCAGATGACGTTCTTATTCCATCAAGCTGGCCTGACCTAACCTTTTCCTCTTTTTAAATGGAATTTTAAATTTGGTTTTAATTTATTGGGGTTTTAAAATGGTTCAGCCAAATTTATTTAATTAGTTTTATCTCTATTTTAAATTTTGTATCTATATGTTTTATTTTATGGCTGTTCACCGCCCTGAGTCCTTCGGGAGTAGGGCGGTATACAAATTTAATAAAATGATAAAAATGAAAAAAAATGAAATATGGAAAGGCTACGACCTTGAACGAATTCAGATTGGATCCTTAATACAGGAAAGCATCTATGTCTTAACATGCACCAATGCTTGCCGGGAAGACAGAACAGTGCAATGTTGGATGGTAGAAAAAAGTAAACTCTTTATAGCATGAGACATTTTGAAGCCACATCCCATATTACCTTTAACTATGTACTGTACAGAGCTTTCTAAAGTGGGAGGGATCCAGGTTCACTCAGAAATTGAGACCTACCGGCCTATTTCTTGAGAAAATAGGTTATATGTGAGTAAATCTGCACACTCCCAACCAGCGGTGGGTTTCACTTACCTTTGCTACAAGTTCGCTCACGCATGCACGCTCACTTTGCTCGTGTGCGCTTTTCTGCGCATTCGCAGAGCGTATTTGATGACGTCTGGGTGGGTGGGTGGAGCCTCCCGCCGCCGCTACTACCAGTTCGCCCAAACCGGGGCAAACTGGTAGCAATCCACCACTGTTCCCAACTCTTTTTTCAAAATAGCATGGGGCGCGCCAAGAGGCAGGGAAGGAAGCGTCTTGCCCCCGCTGTGTCCCGCCCCTGCTGCGTCCCACCCTCACTGTGTCCCGTCCTCACCCAGCCCTCCGCCACTGCCTCCTTTGCCTGCTCGCTCGCTTGCCTCCTCGGGCACCGCTCCAGCCTCCCCGCCCTGTCAGGGTGGCAATTAATCCCATTCTGCTTTTGGGTAATTGCACCTTGGTTAGAGAATGGATCGTGACCATTTCCTTGAAGTATACTTTAAGAAAATAAAACCCGAAGATATATTTTCTAAGAAAAACTCATTTATTTGTTATAAAGAAAATAAAACATCTCACTAGCTAATTAATTACATCTTGGCAAAGCTTTCCCGGCCACCTCTCTTGGCCGGAGAACAAAGAAAAGTTTTAGAAAGTGAAGGAATGTGGACATGTGCAGTTAGCTTAAAGATAAGAACTTGGCAAGCTACGGTAAGTCTGAAAGTTCAAAAATAAGAGCTCATCTGATAAATACAAAAATGCAGTGACACGCCCAACTTTGCGCCAGCCTCGCCAGATGCCCCCGACGCTGCACCGGGAAGCACTGCCAGCTTTGCCAGGGCAGCCGTGGCGGGGGGAGCCTTGCCTTGCCCAGCTGGCCTCGCAGTGCCCTCGCCCTGCCTGCCTGCCGGATGCCCCTCCAGCCGCTGCAGCTGCTCCTGCTACTGCCAGCTGGGACAGCAGGGCTGCCGGTGGCCAAGAAGACGCGCACACGAAGTTGCTCTGAAGTGAAATCTATTATTTAAAAAAATAGCCTGTACCTATTGTATTTCCCCTCTTTGGACATGATCCAGAATAATTGAGAAGATGCTGTATTCTTTTTTCTTCCTCTTCTACTGGTTCCTTAGAATATCTGAAGTGGTTCCAAGAAAAGAACCTGAAGAACTGTGGCTTACCTTCTTGGTGAATTCTCCTTCAGTCCCAGGATTTGCAGGAGCTGGAGGCCAGAGCAAGCTGGGTGCGATGCACACTGCTAAATTGAATGCGGTCATCTGGTTGCCTTCAGACTGCTTTTGTATGCTGTGTAATACTCCAAAGAGGTAACGCAACAGCACTACATTGGCTCTTGGAAGCTGTTCCATTAGTCTAGAAACACAAAGTCAAACAGAAAGGGCTTCACAGCTGACTCTCAAAATTCTCCTTTTTAAAAAATCTGTGCTCTCCATTCTGAAACCTATTTCCCACTAAGTGGAAGATTACTGGAGAAAACTACATATATATTTCCTGCGTCAGTTTTTCAGAAAATATCAAGGGACAGTGGTAGGAAGCCAAACTGTAAAATATGTATCTGTGCGTGTGCGTGGACATGCTCATACACACACACACACACACACACACACACACGATATTCTCTGAAAAACTGACACAGAAAATTACACAAGCAATGTTACCTGTGGATGATTTTCATTTGCTGTTCATGGTTCCCTTCATCCATTAAGGAAACCCACTGATCACAGAGTTCGGATGAGAAGATGCTTCCTGGGATGTTACGAAGGAAATCCTTATTGAAAGAGAAGAGAAACATATACATGAGCAATCATTTCAACATATACATTTTTTAAAAAAAGGTTTGAGAGTCTACATGTTCAATTAATTATATGCAGGAGGGAGCCTAGCTTTTCACAGTATTCCAAAGAGAAGTTTCAAATCAAATATTTGGAGGATTCTATGATTGGGAAGATCAATGGGTTACAGAAAAATCTCAGCACTAGACTCATACACATGTTGCATGTGCTAGGTCTCCGAATTGTTTGTTAATGTTGTCTTAAGTCCCAATTTCAGGTAGTAGGGTTGGGAAAAACTTCCTCTTTTTTTTTGAAAAGTTTTTCAGTTTTATTTCTTACACACGTAATATAAAATGTACATTTTCTTATACATAATTAATCATACATATACATGTTTCCCTTAAAGAAAGCATTAAAATAAGGCATTTTAATTACTGAATTTTTCAGAGTATAAGATGCACCGGAGTATAAGACGCACCTATCTTTTTTTGTGAGGAAAAGAAGAAAAAGAAATCTCCCTCTGCCTCTGAGCAATTTTGCCTCATTGCAGCAAACAGCCTGCTTTACTTTTATTTTCCTTTTCAGCATAGTTTGATTAGCACAAGGGAAAAAAAATCTGCTCCAGCAATTTACCTCTTTGCAGCAAGCAGCAGAGCTCTGCGCAAAACAGCTGAGAGCAAATCAGCTGAGAGTCGGGAGGCCAATCCAATCAACTTGTGCTAATTAGGCTGTGCTGAAGCTGAAAGGAGCTGTTTTTTCTTGCTGTTTGCTTGCAAGGAGGTAACTGCTGCGAGGCAGAGGCCAAAGGGTGGGGGCCAATGGGTGGGCGGGGCTACCTTTGGTGTATAAGATGCACCTAAATTTTCACCCCCTTTTAGGGGGGAAAAAGGTGCAACATATACTCTGAAAAATACGGTACATTCGGAGTTGCTCTTCCACCCTTTCTTCCCTCATTTTGCAACAAACTTTCTTCTTCTTTTTCCCTTCCCTCCCTCCTCTCCTACTTTCTCCTTCCTCCTCTCCTACCTCATCCTACTTCCCCTTCCTTTCTCCCACTCCTCTCTTCTTTTCCCTCTTCTTACCTTCTCTCCTACTCCTGTCCCTACCCTTCCTTCCTCTCCTTTTCCCTTTCTTCCATTCCTCTCCCTCCCTCTCCTCTTCCTACCCTCTATTCCTCTCTCCTTTCTATCTTCTTTGCTGTGGAATATTCTCGTTGTTTGGTATCCAAGCAACTCCTATATTCTAATAGTATATACTTTCTTTCAATTTCTTTCCATCTATTCCATTATTCTATCTATCAGGATTATCACCATAATTGTACATTTTTTTTTATTATCTTCTTTCTTTCCCCCCCTCCCATTCCCCTTTTTCATTTACTTTGGTGTCATCTGGGTTTCTATTTCTTTTTATCCTCTCCCTCGTTTAACTTTCTATTATCTAAATCATTTATCCTCTTATCTTCATATTTCTTTTCCAACCATATATAAAATCTTCCCCATGTCTTGAAGTACACTGATTCCCCTTTATCTCTTATTCTTAGAGTTAATCTATTCATTTCCACAGTCTAAAATCTTTTTTATTACTTCACCTTCTGACGGAATTTTTTCTGTCTTCCAATTTTGTGCAAATACAATTCTTGCTGCTGTTATTATATGTATAGTTAAATACACATCTTCTTTACTATATCTCTATGGGAGAATACCCAATAAAAAAACCTTTGGTTTTAATTCTATAGATTTATTTATGTAATATTTCTTCCAACCATTGCTGGGAATCTTAAATCCCAATTTCAGGTAGTAGGATTGGGAAAAACTTCCTTGTAAGGAGTTGTCTACAAGTTCCTTGAATTAATCTGCAGAGTTCTAGATTATTTTTTTTAAAAGGAACAAGTTAATCTTCATATCCAGAGACAGGCAATTTCAACGGTCAAGTAATTGTTACACAAGAGTGAAAGAGATTTCCATCTACCTTAAACACAGAGGCTATCACAAACACAGACTCGCAAAATAGGTGTACGTCTTCACCCGAGTCAAGCTTCTCTTTCAGCTCTCTGCAGGATTTTGCATTTGCTGAACGTCTGAAAATACCCCGAGTAAACGGTCCCTCTTGATAAAGAAAGCAAAGCATATCCTACAAATGAAATATATAATCAGTACATGAAACATGGCAAGTGATTTTAGCAGATAAAATCACAGGTTTTTCTTTAAAATTAGCAGGTTTTTCTCTGGCTACTTAATCTGTCCAAATTCTTCTCAGTCCCACTTTATTTATATTAAATAAAATCAAGGCTGGGTTATATTCAGTTTATTCTTCACATTTTCTCTTTTCTTAGAACTTTGTACTCTTTTCTGAAAATCCCTTCTTAATGGCTTGCTCATTCCTTCCCCATCTCCAAAGTCAGCTCTATTTTTTTTTTACAGATTGAATTACTATTAATTAATTTACGATGCAGTATCTTTAAGACTTCTGGATAAATGTTTGAAGGTCAGATGTGCAAATACGTCAAACACACTGGGTCATGCTGGCTGGGGGAATTTTGGGAGTTGAAGTCTATCCATCTTACATGTTGCTGTAGTTTAGAATGCTGCCTTAGGTGGATGTTTAAGAAGACTTCTGAAATGTTCAGTCTGCCTCTTTCTTCCGTCATCTCTTTATCATTCACATTTTGCTATTTGTGTTGAGGTATCCATTCCCTTTTCTTTTTAAAGTATTTGGTACTTTGCTAATCTGAAATCATTTCTCATACTGATCAAATTTTGCAGTGCAACAACCAAAGTAGACTTTATGACCATATTTTTAGTTACACTTAACTTATCAGAGTTATAAGTTACAAGGTTGTTTAAAAAAAAACACCTTTAAATGTGATATTTTGGAAGGAACCATATGTTGAGGCATGTCTCATTTCCAAATATAGTAACTGTGGGAGTTGTGGTTTATGCACAAATTCCTGTACTCTTAAGGGGAAGATAAGCACAATGCATATGTGTATCTAATTTGTATAAAGCAACATCAAATGGTAAATCTTTGGGAGATCTATGTGTACATGAAAACCAGTAAGGTAAATGGTAAATGCTTCTTCTGCAACCACGGTTTGAAGCCACAGTTTTAAAATGTACAGTTTGAAAGCATGGTTTCAAAAGAAGTTGTATTAACTCTGATACACAAATAATGCAGAAATTTAGCATTTAGTATGAAGAAGAAAAAGGAATAAAGGTGCTCTAAAGGGAAGGGAAATATTTGAAGAAGCTCCTAATTAGTAAATTATCTTTGGCAGATACATGCCAACTTATGCTTTAGCCTTCACTATCTCAACAGAAAGCCTAAATGTAAGAAAATAACAAGTCATAATATTGGTTGCTTATTAAGATAATACCGTAGATATAGTGTACTGGTTTTATTATAGTACTTCTCATAGCTAACAGCATATATTCTCTAACTATGGTCTAAAACAGGGGTGTCAAACTCAATTTCATCAAGGGCCGCATCAGGGTTGTGTTTGACCTTGGGAAGTCTGGGTGGGTGTGGCCAGCTCAACGTCACTCATGTCGGAGGCGCCTGTGGTGACAACCCTCTGCCAGTGAAAACAGAGCTCGGGAGTGCCAGCGGGCCAGATCTAAGTACTCCTGGTCTAAAATATTAGGTACAAGTATCAAGTATCTTACATGCTCCACTATCACAGCAATGTCCATGTGTTTATTGATTGGCCAACAAGGACTTTATATTTTAATGAAATGAACTGGGATCCACAAAGTCTAAGATGGTAATAAATTTGTTACTTCAATTTTTGATGTCAAACTTTTCCCCCTCCCCAAAACAACAACAGAGTTTTTCTCTAGAAAGTCTAACATCCTAGAAATCAGATTTTGTTATTTGACACAAATATGGAGTGAGAAATCAGAAAATATTTATTCCATGATAATCTTATGATAGGAGATGCGATAGTACAAATGATTACATAAAATGCCCATTTACAATTTGAGTTGCAATTTGATTTGTTTCACCAAGTGGGACCTAAGTAAGGCTCCAAACCCCTATTGATTGTTCCTTTGCTCCTCCTGCCAGAATCTTCTTATTCCCTGCCTAGAACAGGGGTAGCAATCTATTGCCTGTGGTTGCCAATGTGTCTGCAGGAACTTTACTTGATGTTCACCATACTCTCTGTCCCAGATTGGCATGTCACATAGGATACTTTTGAGCCATACAATAGTGGCCAAAATTGTGAAACCTTTTGGGAAAAGTGTATTCTCTAAAACACCACTTGTTTTTGGAATAGTACCATAAAATTATATATCAATGGAGAGATAATTTAATCAAGAATGTAATGCAATAACTTTTATGAAGGATTTGCTATTAGAATAGCAGCTACAGTATAAAGAAGAAACGTGAAACACATAGAAAAAACGAGATCTACAAAAATGATCCCCATGTCAGTTAATACTTAGTTGGGTAACCTTTAGCATGAATTACGGCCTTACAACATCTTCTCATGGAATGAACCAAGTCTTTTAGTTCTGCAGCTGTTATAATGTGAAACCAAGATTGATTGAATGATTGCTTCTGTTAACTGGGTTTTATTGCTGAGTCGCTTCTGACTAACAAGTTTCTTTAGTTGGCTCAATGGGTTTAGGTCTGGGCTATTCCCAGGCCATTCCGGCAATGGAATATAGTTATCTTGAAATTCCAAAAAAAGGGGGTGTTATTAGTCATCAAACCTCAAAAATACACTTTTCCCCAAAGGTTTCCACAATTTTGGCCACTACTGTACATAAGGACCCACAGGAGATGGCAGAGCATTTGAAGGATCTAATTTGCCATCTGCAAACTAGATTTCCCAAGTCTAGTTTCATGACTGGTCATGTCCACAATGGCAAATAAGGATAGCTCTCGACTTAAAACAGTTTATTTAGTGACCATTCTCAGTTACAACGGCACTGAAAAAAAGTGGCTTATGACTGTTTTTCACACTTATGACCACTATAGCATCCCCATGATTGTGTGATCAAAATTCAGACACTTGCCAACTGACCGTTGCAGTGTCCCGCGGTCATGTGATCACTTTTTTTCCCAACCTTATGACATGCAAAGTCAATGGGGAAACAAGATCCACTTAACAACCATGTTGCTAACTTAATTTAATGGCAAAGTTCACTTAACAACTGTCTTATTTAGCAACAGAAAATTTTGGGCTCAATTGTGGTCGTAAGTCGTATTTTCTCAATGAAGAGATTGACTGTTACATATTCTCAACAGCCCAAATGTGTTCCAGGGCCACCTGTGCACATCTTTACCAAGAGAGTTGTCATCATTCCACCCGCGATGTAAAAGAGACTTACCAAGATAGGTTTGGGCAGATTATCATTCTCACAGATGGATGAGAGGGAAAGGCCGAACAGCTTTCCTGATTTGGAAGACGTTGGAGATGGCACTAAATGATCCACTGGAGCACCTGTTTCTCGCCAGAAGGCCCAGTTTATAATCGACCTTTTCCTTTTAAATGGCTTTTGGCTTAACTCTAAAGAAAGGGAGGAAGGAAGGAAGAGAGTAAATTTTGCTTTCTGTTTATTTTAGAAGAGAAAACTATTCCTGTTCTGGAAAGCCAAACACTGTGGTTAAGGTGTTAAGATGAGGGTACAGAGCCGTGGTGACAAACCTACGGCACACATCGCCCAGCTCAGTTCCACCCCGCATGCACATGCGCCTCCTGCCGGCCAGCTGATTTTCCGGTCTTTGCCGCGCATGTGCAGGGAGGTGACATGCATGCAGGAATCATGTAAGCATGCCCAGGGTGGGGGGTCATGCGGGGGGGCAGGGGATCACATGCACATGCATGGAGGGAGGGTGGGGGGTGCGGTGTGACCCCCCCCGGCAACCCATTTTGGGCCTAGCAGGCCTCCCTGCAGCCTCCTGGGATGAAAAACGGGCCGCAGGGGGGTCACGCGCAAATGCATGGGGGGGTGGGGGAGCACGGGGGGTTGCACACACATTTGCAGGAGCACAAGGGGTCACGTGCCCATGTGTGGGGGGAGCACACGCATTGCATTATGAATGCAGGCACACACGCCTGCTGTTGAGCGCGTGTGCATGCTTTTAGCAGGCGATGACAAAAAGGTTAGCCATCACTGGTATGGACGATATCAATACTTGTGCATTTGATTTTTGTGTTCTAAATTAAGAACGTTCTATGTTGAATTTAACTTGAAGCCCTTTTCTCTATTCAGATTGTTCTGAACTTTGTCTTTATGACATCTGCAAATTTGACAAGCGTTTCTTCGAGCTATTGACCCAAATTGTTAATGAAAATATTAGAGGACCCGTTCTTGTGGCCTTGTGGTGCCCCACTCAATACCTTCTTCATCTGAGGAGAAACCATGTACTATTTTAGCATGTTTTAGATTCTCTTACCATTCTATAATATTATGAAATCCTAACGTCCTCGGCAATAAACTACAAGAGAACAACTGGAATCCACTTGTCATAGGAATCGATAATAAACTCAACAGGCCTTCTGCATGACCTAGAGGGCTACACCTACAACACTACTGGTTGAGCTGGGGGACCCTTGCTGAATGAAGCCTTTTGTAAGTGGGAACACTCACCATTCAACTGATGCCCAGTGACCAGTCGGCTTGGCTTGAGAATGAACTGGCACTGAAGCTCACGGGGCAATTGTTCTATTAGGAAGGCTCCTTGAAGATCCAGAGGGCAATCGCCATCCTTTGACCCCTCTGTCTGGGGCAAAGTGTCACGAATGTGGTTCATTTTAATTCCAAAAGGATATTCATGCCCTGCTCATAAAAGAAGAGATTTTAATTTGCATATATGAAAAACAAAAGTAATACTCCCAAAAACAAGACCTACCAGAACATCACAATAATGTTTATTCTTTAAAAATGGACTGTAATCCCTAGAATAAATGTATCGTACTCACTTGATTTTACACTATGCTAGCCCAAGGGTGCTTTTTGAAAAGGCAACTGGGCTTTTTTTGTTTTGCTTGAAGACATTTCATTTCTCATCCAAGACGCTTCTTCAGTTCTAGAGTTCTTCTTCAGTTCAGCGTCTTGGATGAGAAGTGAAATGTCTCCAAGCAAAACAAAGAAAGACCAGTTGCCTTTTGAAAAACCACCTTTGGGACAACCATGACCTGGATGACTGAAAATCTCCACAGACATTTACACCAGAGGTGGGATTCAGCCGGTTCTGTCCGGTTCAGGCTAACCCAGTGTTTCTCAACCTTGACAGTTTGAAGATATGTGGACTTCAACTTCCAGAATTCCCTAGCCAGCTATGTTATGCTATGTTGGCTAGGGAATTCTAGGAGTTGAAGTCCACACAATTTCAAACTGCTAAGGTTGAGAAACACTGGGCTAACTGGTAGCGACAACTGCAGGAGGCTCCGCCCACCCACCCGGATGTAATGAATTGCACGTGTGCAGAAGGTCGTGCGCATGCACGGAGGAGGCACGAACGTGCTCACATTTGCGAACCGGTAGGGAAGGTCAGTGAACCCCACCTCTGATTTACATTATGTTATCTTTATGATCAATTATCTGGTACTCGGGATTTTCCTAATCCTGTCCTTCCCTTACTTTCTAGCCCTATTTTAGATTCTGCCTGCTAAAAATGGAAAATTTATGGTGTGTTTTATTTACTGACAGTGCCAGATATGTGGGCACAGGCCAACCAAAACGAAGGGCTGACATATCCAGTGACTTTAAAGTATATCCACTATTATTTCTTAGAACAGCCATTATTATTTCTCCTACACAGGGCAAATGCAGAGCATTATGTGTCAGTCAAATCACCACTGGGCATTGAAAGCCTCGGCTTTTGTATATCTCAAATGAACAGAAATAACAGAGATTTCTGAGTTTGTAGCCCGAGGCTTGCAAAACGACATCTGGATACCATATGAAAACATGTTATTCTTTTCCTCTCCTCCAGTTTTCCTTGATAAGCACTATATCCCACAGTGTAGGATAAGTTAGTGTGTATCCTTACAATGGAAGGATTTAGAATTAAGACTGCTTAAGGAAGCCAACTTTTGCTACTCCAGCATTCATAGCAAGTCCCACTGTTTTCAGCATAAGATTGAGAAGTCCTTATGGTGAACCAGGCAATTGGAAGAGGTTATTAGGAAAGGGAGGCAGATCAAATCACATTAGGGTCAAACCTCAGCATGGGGAACTCTTATCTCTGCATTCGATTTATTAGCCTTTTAACTAGTTAAGAAGAAAAACAGTTGACTATATATATATAAAATCTTCCTCTCTTGAAGGAAAACATGCACATATTATTTGAATATTTTCTCACATACAGCCAGCAGTAAATTCACTTCAGATTATTTGGCCCTATTTTGGTCTTTTACCAGAACTTCCAAGAACCATCAATTTGAGGGACAAGTACTTAGAATTAAAATACTGAGCAACAGTATACTCCAATTCAGAAAACAGAATCTGTATTCAGTAGCAGAACTGATCTCAGTCTGCAGTCTTCCTGTGCAACACTTTCCTGTAAAGTTAAACCTAGCCTAGATTCCTGATTGCTGGAATCTTGACTTGTTCTTGGGTATTTATAATACATTTGCTTTTAAAGAAGAGTTTAAAACACACTTTGTTCATTTCAAAAGCTAATTTAGGAGCTGCTAAATTTTGCTGTTATAATCACTACACAATTGCATTTTAAAAATTCTTGCTAAACTTTTGCCAACCATCTGAACATCTACCGAGATATCATGATCTACACCTCTAAGTAACAACACCATTTCACAGCCAGAGGCCATACTTCAAAACAAAATTAAAAGCTGCAAGTGCAAGTTGCAGATAACATGAAAAATATCAGTAAATGAGATTCTGTCCCTTGCAATGAGGATTAGGCTTTACTTTTAAGTAATAAAACAGATTTGTTAAGTCAAACAGAAGCTTAACTCATCTATTTTGCCTCTTATTTCACTGAAAAAATATGGTATTTTTGTAGTTCCCAGGTTTTTAATTTTTAGGGGGATGGGGGTGGTTTCCTGGCATACACACACATACACACACACACACACACACACACACACACACATATAATAGGTAAAGGATAAGGTTCCACTTGCACATGTGATAGATGTTCCCGACTCTAGGGAGCGGTGCTCATCTCCATTTCAAAGCCAAAGAGCCAGCGATGTCCAAAGACGTCTCTGTGGTCATGTGGCCGGCATGACTAAATGCCAAAGGAGCACAGAACGCTGTTACTTTCCCACCAAAGGTGGTCCCTATTTTTCTACTTGCGTTTTTTACATGCTTTCGAACTGCTAGGTTGGCAGAAACTGGGACAAGTAACGGGAGCTCACCCCGTTACACGGCACTAGGGATTCGAACTGCTGACCTTTCGATCGACAAGCTCAGCATCTTAGCCACTGAGCCACCGTACCCCTTCTTTAAAAAAAAACCATTCAAAATCCTAGCTTTATTTGTCCCACTTGAATCTTTTCAAATGTGTCTCACTGATCAGAGGGCTCCTTCAATTTCTAATTGACTCAAGGGGGTGGGGGCGCTACATGGATACAATTTATGGAATTGTATAGAAAGAGCATAGATGTGGTTTGTCACTGATTTCTTTTAGGGTATGTTGTGATTTCCCAGCTGAGCATTCAGCCCAACACTGCTTGGAATTCTCCCACTCAAATATTAATCAAGCTTGACCTGTATATCTTCTCAAGTCAGTCAGGCATGGTTGAAAAGGCTCTGCCACCTGTTCACAGCACATGTCAAATAAAATTGCAATATGAAAAATCATAGATACGAAAGTCGAGATTGTCATTATTTTAGATGGCTTAATAAATTGGGGCAGCACAGTGTCTCGACACTGGGCTTGTTGGTTGGAAAGTTGATGACCCAGGTTCGAGACCCAAGTGCCATGTGACGGGGTGAGCTCCTGTCCTCGCCCCAGCTTCTGCCAACCTAGCAGTTTGAAACAATGCAAATGCGAGTAGATAAATAGGTACCACTTCTGTGGGGAAGTAGCAATGCTTCATGAAGTCATGCTGGCCATATGACAGCGGAAATGTCTTCAGACAGCCCTGGCTCAATGGCCTTGAAATGGAGATGAACACCATCCCATATAGTTGGCAATGACTAGTGGAGTAAAATCTGCAGGGATTCCTTATTTTTTTGAATAAATTGGGATTGGTTCTGTTTTATTTTTTAATAAGCCCCGCTGAATATGTTGCCCACTGCAAGTTCCAATAGATCCAATGGCATGGCCATGCTAACAAGAAGGGATAGTTGTGATTTGGTTTGACTGCTCCAATACTTGGCCATTGTTGGTGTTCTAAATTGGCCTGACTCTTTAGAAGTACTGCAACATCCCAATTACAATTACTTTTTTGGATCAGAACAAATACGGCCACTACTAAGGAACTTTATGATGTTGAAGAAAAAGGAGGTATTTCAACATTAAATTCAAATCCAGATTTGTCTTGTTTTAGAATAATCTACTGTAGCCAATGTGCTTCAGTGAAGCTCTACAAAGGCTAAAAATGTTAAAAAATGTATTAAGTCTGTCTGTGGGAGTAATGGCAGTCAAGGAACGAAAAGCCAAGGCAACAATTTGCCTTTCAATCTGCATCTGTGCAACACCCACTGCTGATCAGAACAGAGTTGAGAAGAAGAGCCTTTGCTTCCTTAAATTCATGGGATTTTATCGGAAGATACGGCATCGTGCTTTAGCACTTAAAGTGGGTTTCAGAAAGAGAAAACTATGTTCCCCACTTACAGTAGGAGAGGTTTTCTAAACTCCTCTTCTTACAAGGCTGTCAAAATGAACAAGAATACAAAAAAGACAAAGGGAAAAGAAAAGGGAAAGGGGGGGAAAAAAAGGCTAAATCGAAGGAGGGAACTAGCATTTTCTTATAAAAATAGCCAGATTACTAGCAATCTGTAATTTGTAATGAGGGGGTTAAATGGGTATTTTCAATAGGTGGTTTATGAAAGCCAGGCCTATCTTTTTAAGCATAACAAAATAAGGCATTATGCAGGTCGGAATTAGAAATACAGTTCTCAATAGTCTCTGAGATCGCATCTAAATCTACAATTACAATTGGCCACAGTCACATACCCTCATTCACACACGCTCCCAAGAAAATATCAAAGGCAGTTGATAAATTTTTCTGAGAGAACGATATAACCCCAGTCATTATCTGTATTGCTTCTGGTTTTAAAAAAATCCAAACCAAACCAGTCATCATAAAAATTCCACAGTCCGCAACAGTCTCTTTTCCTTTACCCCAACTTAACTAGCTCAATGTGCCAAAACCACAACACATATATTTTTTTTAAAGGAAGTAAAAGTGGGATGTTACAGTAAGTTTTCTGAACTCGCAGCACACTTTTAAAGAAAAACATATTTGACAAAATCAGCCAAGAACATGTCATCTTATCTTCAGTAAGTGTGCCAAGAGCGATTGCAGATAAGAATCGCATTTGGAACAACTCCGTTGCTTTTCTTTTAATGTACTACGATAAGCCATGATTTGTCCACAGGTATTGTTGCTGATTTGCACAACATCTGAAGCCATTTATCACATTTTACAAACCACAGTGGCTGGATATACATACAGCACAGCCAAACCCTAACCATATAATGGCTTCATGCAATAAGTGATGCCTGCTTCGATTTTTCAAATATGAAATTAAATTCGTGATGAGCCTTCCTGATATTATTAGGCTCCAATTCCCATCCATCCAACAGAAAATCAGAGGTTTCAGAAACGGCGTCCCCAAAACAGGAGGAAATTCCATACTGTTGTTGCAGTCTATTAATTAGTTTAAAATACATTTATTCTGATTGTCTACTTAATACAATGCTCACAGTAAATATTTTCTAGATCAGGAGTCCCCAACCCTAGTCTGTGGACTGGCACCTGGCTGCGACATGCCAAAAACCGGTCCATGCAAACAAGTGAAGCCCCATCCATGGGATGCAGGAAGCACACGAAACCACACCCCCTCTGGTCCACGGAAAAAACTTTATCCATGGTACTAGTCCCTGGTGCCCAAAAGGGGGGGTTGCTGTTCTAGATGACTTAAAAAATATCCTTATTTAGGCTGTCATGAGTAACATTTAATACTATTTTGTTTTGAGTTTAATCTATTTTGTTATATGTCCTCAACTTATAACCATCCGTTTTATTACAGTTTGAAATTATAACAGTTCTGAAAAAAGTGACTTACAACCAGTGGTGGGATTCAACTAATTTAACAACCAGTTCTCTGCCCTAATGATTTCTTCCAACAACCAGTTCACCAAACTGCTCAGAAATTTAACAACCGGTTTGCCCGAAGTGGTGCGAACTGCTGAATCCCACCACTGCTTACAACCAGTCCTTACATTTACCTCTGTTGCAGGATCCAAATGGCCATGTGATCAAAATCTGGGTACTTGGCAACCAGCATGTGCTTATGAAGGTTGCAGTGTTCTGAGGACACATGATTGCCATTTGTGACTTTCTCAGCCAGTTTCCAACAAGCAAAGTCATTGAGGGAAGCCGAATTCGCTAAAACGACTGCATGAGTCACTTAACCACTGTGGCAAAAAAGGCTGTTAAATCAGGCATGACTGCAGTGGACATTCCCATTGCAATTGTGGTTGTAAATCAAGGACTACCTGTATGATGTTATTGTTTAACTGTTATTGACTCTGAAACCTTTGAAAGAATATAACACAAAGCAAATTCTACACCATTAGTATACGCTTTCCATACACTTACCAATAAGAGGATAAGGGGCATCTTCTTTTCCAGAATTAACCCACAGCTGATAATCCTTCTCAGAACCCTTTAAAAATACAATCCTACATCTGTTAGAATGAACAGAAAGCTGATTTATTTAACATTATAAATTAAAACATATGTCCTTAACACAGCTGTTCTAGACTACAGCAGAGGTCACTGACTTTTAACAGAAATCAAATAGCAGAACTCTTAAATATTTACACTATTGGCACATCTGTTGTAATATGTGCCCTGACAGAGCTTCTGACAGGCTCCCTACACATTTGGGTAAAAACACGAAAGGCTGTATTTTGACCAGGCGTGACAATTGTATGCAATCTAAGTGCTGTGGAGAGGGCTCGACTACAGCTGCTGTTTCCACATATGGAACTCCCCAGACTGTGGTGACATGGCACGACTGTGAACTGAAAAGGAAGGAAATGAAAGGGGAAAGGAGCAAAAAACAGAGCATTTCTTCCATCTTGAAATTTGTTTCCATTCCAATTGATTTCATGCTTCCAGCTCCCCCTTTGCAAAGATTTCCAATAAGCTGGAACATGTCAGAAAGCTCTTTTCTAAAAACAGTATGTTCACGAAGCCAAAACTGAACAACACAAAAGACAGAGAATATGGGGGTCACTAAGCCCCCAGAGAACAGGAACTACGAAAGAATACAGAGCTACACTAATAACCAAACAAACGAACTCCTAGACTATACCCTGTGCCAATAACCTGCAAGGTTTAATTTACTTTCACTACCAGTGTTTCTATGCTATTTTACTCCAAGCTGGTTCCAAGTTAAGCTCCTGATCTGTATCATTCAACTGGATTGCCCTTCTAGTTTTTAGATCAGAATATGAGTGATTGTGGACAGAAAATTAAACCATCTCCCTTTGAATGTGTCCCATTTTCCTCCCGAGCAAAACAGAATGGAAGTGGGAGATAAGGAGGGTGACATTTCTGCTTCTTCTTTTCAAGAAACAGCTGATGAGAATATCGATCGGAGTGTTTGGTGCTCACAAAAGGGAAGCTTTCAGACAGTCTCACATTTGAAGCAATGCACCAACAGACAATGGGAGGCCTGGCCTATTTGGATCATAAAACTCTGTTGCGGTCCCCCATCTCCCCGCAGGGATGGCCAACTATCCAGGGGTGAAATCTACTTACCTTCCTTACTGGTTCAGAAGCGCATTTGCGTGTCATAGGCGTGCACAGACCTTCTGTGCATGTGCAGTAAAAAAACACATCACTTCCTGGTTAAAACCAGGAAGTAATGACACCCGGCCAGATCACTACCGGATTGTTGAACCACTGGCCAAGATCGCTACTGGATCGGGCAATCCGGTCCGATCCGGGAGCATTTCACCCCTGCAATTACCCATTGAGGAGTCCTTGGTGCTCTCTGAGCTTGGTTGTTTTCTTGCAGGCGTTCCAGGACCCAAATATTAGTGCTAATGTTACTAGCACCAATGATGTTAACGACTTGGGGTAATGAAACGTCTACAAGAAAACAACCGAGCACCCCTAATTTTAACCCTGAGCTACAAATATTCTCCTTTATTGGTAACTACCCATTGTCCCAAAGGTGCTTCTTCCAAAAGGCAAATGGACTTCCTTGGTGGTTGGTTTGGTTTGGTTTGGTTGGTTTTTGTTGAAAATGTTTCACTTCTCATCCAAGAAGCTTCTTCAATTCTTCAGCTTCTTGGATGAGAAGTGAAACATTTTCAAATTAAAAAAAGCAAAACAAGTAAATCCAATTGCCTTTTTAAAAAATGCACCTCTGAGACAACCGGATGGTTGAGAATCTCCAAAGAATCTAACCATCCATTCAGAATGATCTGGAGTCTTTTTTTTTTCTTTTCTCCATACAAGAAAAATCCATAGTTTCTTAGCATGCCATAGCATTCCAGGATCTTAGGTGACGCAAGCTACACTGTTTGGGCATTTTTCAGCACTGGATAAAAATGTCCTTTGGAAAATTGCTTACTTGTTTGACATGGGGAATTCCTAGTAATTTTGGGGCGGGTGTTCCTAAAATAGAAGCATTATTGGAACTTCATGCAGCTAGCTGAAAGTGTTGTTTTGTATACTGCTGAAAATGGGGGATGAATGAGTATCAAAAGTACAGTCATTGTACTGCAGTCAAAGTCTCCAACTGCAATGCTGTAATCTCACATGTCTCCTTTAGCCTTGAATGCTATCAGCTACAAGGCAGCAATCAGTTGGGGATCAAACAGCCCATATCTTCAAAAGGTAGAAGACAGCCCAATTCTGAACTTTCCACTATTTTGGAGGGACTATTTTAAAAGTACAAGATGGACTGACTGATGCCTGCTGGTTAATCTACTTTTTCCAAGATTTCAGAAACACAAATTAGGTGTCTAGGAACCTGAGCTATACTTTCAAATTTGTCTGTGGATATATGGTGGACTTCCTGACTTAATAGAGTTTGAGACAGTGGTGAAATCCAAATTATTTTACTACCGGTTCTGTGGGTGTGGCTTGGTGGGCGTGGTGTGGTGTGGTGTGGCTTGGTGGGCATGGCAGGGGAAGGATACGGCAAAATCTCCATTCCCACCCCACTCCAGGGGAAGGATACTGCAAAATCCCTATTCCCACCCCACTCTGGGGCCAGCCAGAGGTGATATTTGCTGGTTCTCCGTACTACTCAAAATTTCCACTGCCGGTTCTCCAGAACCTGTCAGAACCTGCTGGATTTCACCCCTTGTTTGAGAGATATTAATAAGACAGCCGACAGCCAGTCAAACTTCCCAAAGTGCAATAGACAAGAAATAGTTTTGGATCAAACACGGGGATGCTAATTGAAGAAATTGACCTTTTACTGTATTGTCCAATTGGCACAGGTTATATACTAGGAGTGAGTTTGTTTGGTTTTTAATGTAGCTCTGTATTGCTTTTAAGGAAAGATGGTTCATATTCTTTACTTAACAGAGGAGGGGAAAAAATGAATTCAAGCAATTATTTCCTCCTCTGAATTAAGTACTTTCTTTATCCCAGTAATTATTTTTCAAGCTGGTCAAACTTGTATAATGCAAAATTATATTTTTCAGGCATCAGGATTACTTTTTAATACTGCAAACGGTGTCATTATTTGCCAACATAAATAAACAGATAAACAATCAATCTCACATTAATTCCAAGCTGCTGGAGGGCCAAGAGAATCACGTCGTTTGCGGTGTCCAGGTTAGTAATGGTTAAGGTTTTTGACTGTGAAGAAGAAAAAGAAACATTAAACCTCTATTGTTGCTCAAAAAAAAAAAAAAGCAGATGAAAATGTCAGTCAGAATTTGGGTATGACGACTATATGTAAGCTCGAAGGATGAAAACAAAAACCAGATGCTCTAACTCAGGGGTATCAAATTCACGCTGTCATGGCAGCGTCACATGATGTATCGGTACTTTTTACCCCTTCGCTAAACCGAGCATGGGCGTGGCCAGCATATGACGCATCTGGCAGGGGTGGGTTCTAAATTTTTTTACTACCGGTTCTGTGGGCGTGGCTTGATGGTCATGTGACAATTCTTTAGGATTTAGCAGAGGTACTGGTCTACCACGCTTTTAACTGCTTGCAGGGCTGTACCAGTCTACCCACTTGTTCTTGGAGTGTTCCGGTCTACCCATTTGTTTTTGGAGGCACTGGTCTACCCATTTGTTTTTCGAGCGCACTGGTCTACCACCACACTGCCTTTTAACACTGATCAGCTGTAGGGCGTCCCTTTGAAGCCCCGCAGCAAGAGTTTAAACAGTTTTTTTTCCTTTTAGCCGATCAGCTGGGACTCGGGAGGCAGCGAATAGATTGGGGGCGGGGCCAAATAAAAGGTAAGAATAACGCAGGGGCCAGCAGCTCCTGAACAAAGAGAACCAGTTCGGTGAAGTCGTATCGTCACCACTACCGACTCGGCCGAACCGGGAGGAACCCACCACTGGCATCTGGCCCACGGGCCAGGAGTTTGACAGCTGTGCTCTAACTGCATGTAAATTAGAACTAGATCTTGGCAAAGGGTGTTTTTCTTTTTAATATACTTATTCTGAGATTTTAAATAATAAGGGATTTATTTTACACATTGCCTGTAGTTGCACCTCATGCTATATTGAATTTCAGACCAAAGTATAGAAGTAACAGTGGGTTTAGGGCTGGTAGACGTTTTCTACTCTCTTTACAGAAAAAATAAGGAATGTGAAAGTTTTCCCTTTTACCTTCCCTTAAGTAAATGTTTTTGTACCGTCTACTATGACAAAATGTGCTAAGCACTAATGTTTTATTTTTAAAAAATTAATATTATTCCAGGATTTAGCCACAATATTAAGCTTCATTCCTAGTTTGTACTGCATGAAACAAGAAGCTCTAGTTAATTAAAAACTTGATTCTGAACTCTTCTAAATTGGTGGAGGTCTCTTCTTTCTAGATTCATTAAATACAATCTTGTAATCGCAGCTGATAGGAGTCTGTGAATACTCCTTCAAAAACCACGATCCATAATTTCAATCCCTCTCAGAAAGAATCTCCAATGAGTGCAAAACTCTTAACCAGGAGCTCTTAAGAGGGTTCTTTAAGGCAGAAACATTCCTTTTGGGAGAAAGATTTCCTCTTTTAAACCAACATACCGTATTTTCCGGCGTATAAGACGACTGGGCGTATAAGACAACCCCCAACTTTTCCTGTTAAAATATAGGGTTTGGGGTATACTCGCCATATAAAACTACCCCTCTTCCAATGCACACCAAATAAAAATTAAAAAACATCAACTGGCTCACCTACAATGTAAAAGCAGCTGTGCTAGTCCCAAAATGGCCCTGCGACAAGCAGGAACCTCACACAGCCACAAAAAGCCCCCCAAAAAACTTTCACACTCTACACACACACAACACAACTGGCTCACCCACAATGTAAAAGCAGCTGTGCTAGACCCAAAATGGCCCCTGCAACAAGCAGGAACCTCACACAGCCACAAAAAGCCCCCCCAAAAAAACTTTCACACTCTAAACACACACAACACAACTGGCTCACCCACAATGTAAAAGCAGCTGTGCTAGACCCAAAATGGCCCCTGCAACAAGCAGGAACCTCACACAGCCAGAAAAAGTCCAAAAAACCAACTTTCACACTTTACACACACAAAATTCCACATACAGCTTTGTGAGATTTTGTGTGTTTATGTAGTTAGAGTGAAACACTACAGAAACACACTAAATTTCAGAAAGCTGCACAAATATTATTTTATTTTATTTTATTTTTATTTTTATATGAAAGCTAAATTTAAAACTTCCTAAACTTTAAATGGCTAGGTCTAAAAAAGAACAACTAAAAAAACCCCAATTGACTATTTTTTTAAAGCTCCCAAAGGGGAAAAAAACTTACCCAATAGAACAGGGGTCTCCAACCTTGGCAACTTTAAGACTTGTAGACTTCAACTCCCAGAATTCCTCAGCCAGCTTTGCTTTGCTGGCTGAGGAATTCTGGGAGTTGAAGTCCACAACTCCCTGCTTGCTTGATTGCAGGCAGGGACTTGGTTGCTGATGGAATAGATTCAGGCAAGCGAAGGAAGGCAAGCGTTGCGACTAGCAGCTGAGGTAAGCAAGCTGGAGGGGGAAAACTTTTTTCCTTTTACATGGTTTCTGGCGATCCCAGCTGAGTTGCAGGGAACTCAGCTGGGATTGTCAGAGCTGGGATCAACCGTCAGAGCTGGGACCGTCAGAGCCATGGTTCTGGCGATCCCAGCTGAGTTGCAGGGAACTCAGCTGGGATCGCCAGAGCCATTTAAGGCTCGTCAGAGCCTTTCGGGCTGGTCTGCCTGGTTACAGGAGAACGACACCCGGCGTATAAGACGACCCCCGACTTTTGAGAAGATTTTCATGTGTTAAAAAGTCGTCTTATACGCCGGAAAATACGGTACATATTAAACGTTTCATAATTAACTTCAAAACCAGCCCACAAAACTTCCAATTCCAAAATCTCTGTGAGTTTCCTTTTCGCCATCTGCTCAAAATAGTCTTCCGCCACAAGAGATGGAGAAAATTATACAGTCCGGTGCCACAGAAGGTAAACTGAAGCAGTATGAACTCAAGTCTATTTTTGTTCCAGGATGCACCTGAATAATTATGACATGAACAAAACAAAGCTAACATTTCTGCAAAGTAGTGATATCTGGCACCCGGGAGTAGGTCAGCAGATTTGCATACAGCTTGCCTTTGGTGAGAATGTGATAAAAGTAATTTGGGTTGCTTATGTCACCTCCCCCTCCACTTAACCCCAATTTGCAGATAAAATGAAGCTGATCCCCTGGGATGTCCAGCTGTTCTAGCTAGGGAAAAAGCAATCCACAAACCAAACATATTTTCAAAAGCCACTCTATTGTCTCCTCACTAGTATTTCTGGTGTTATTACCGTATATTGCACTTTTAAGAATGATCTGTCCTGGAGAGAAATATGCATCTGTTTTGCAGTGTTATGAACTGTTGTGTTTCACAGTGCACTGCCCCAGAGGTGACAAAGGTTACCACCTTTAGAGCGCTCCATGGCTTAGGACCTGGTTATCTATGGGACCGCCTACTACCACCAATAGCCTCCCACCGGCCGGTACGCTCTCATAAAGAGGGGCTCCTCCGGGTGCCGTCGGCCAAACAATGTTGACTGGCGGCCCCTAGGGGGAGACCCTTCTCTGTGGGGGCACCTACTATCTGAAACGAGCTCCCCCCAGAGATACAGAGAATCCCGGATCTGCGTACCTTCCGCCGCGCTCTTAAGACCTTTTTATTCCACTAGGCAGGCCTGGCCTAATCTTTTCCCTCTTTTTAATTATGCAAATTTTAATCGGTTTTTAAATGATTGGGGTGTTTTAATCTGTCTGGGCCAAATTGTTTAATTCGGTTTTACTTT
The DNA here is from genome assembly GCA_022577455.1 of Arizona elegans. Taxonomy (NCBI): domain Eukaryota; kingdom Metazoa; phylum Chordata; class Lepidosauria; order Squamata; family Colubridae; genus Arizona; species Arizona elegans. The sequence goes on along the minus strand of JAKOOJ010000006.1, from coordinate 96,825,031 downwards.
GTTTTTAAATTTTGTATCTATGTATTTTTACTGTTTGGTTGTTCACCGCCCTGAGTCCTTCGGGAGTAGGGCGTTATATAAATCATCAACTACCTGGATCTTACTATCATATATGGTGGAGATGTGAAGAAGCAATGAAGTATTGGACAAAAATTAAGATATGGTTGGAAGAGATGATACAGCAACATATTGACTTGAAACCAGAAATATTTCTGTTAGGACTTTTATCTGAAACTTATAATAAAGAGAATGTATATTTAATTATTCATGTATTAACTGCAACTAGAATTGTATTTGCACAACATTGGAAAAGTGGAGAGATTCCCATTGAAGAGAAGAAGATAAGGAAAATATTAGAATGTGCAGAAATGAATAGATTAACATTAGCAATTACGGAGAAAGAGCAAACTGAATATTATATGATATGGGAAGTATTTTACCAATGGTTGGAGAATAAAAATGGAGTTTGGAAATGAAGGAGACTAAAAAATAAAGCAGAAAATATATTAAGATAGAGATATAAATAAGATGAAAATTGTTAGTATGTGTATGAAGAGAATAATGATATTTGGGTTAGGCACACTGCTCATTGAAACTGGGAGTCAGAAACACTTACATATACACAATTTCCAATATCCTTTGCAAGAATCTTCAACGGAATACTCTTGGGATAGTCTTTTGCTTTCTCTTCTTTGATTCGACTATCGAAGCAAGCAAAAATCGAAATTAGCCTTTATAAGTAAATTCACAAAGCAGAAATGACAATGCATTCAATAATAGCTATAAATATTAAGGGGCAATTTCATCTTTAGCAAAGCTAGCCAAGAAGCTTGTAGGATCTTTCCTTAAAAAATATTATTTCCTTTAAATATATATTATTTTCATGTTATGTAACAAAATAGTATTCAGTAAGAATTCAATCAAATTCAGTCACCTTATTCATCTCTCAGTCTTTCTCACTTGGCTTTATGATTGCATTTCTGAAGACCATAAAATAACCTCATTTAGACTAAATTTAGGGTCTACAATGTATCCGCAGACATTTCTCAGCATTTCCCAGACATTTTTCCCCAACTTGATTTTTTATATTTTTCAAAAATATTGAAGCTGACATAGTACACAGCAAATCACTATCCTCAAGCATCAACTTCATTTCTAAGAATGAGCATTTCTAAGAATAAACTCCATACTTTCTCTTCCAGAATAAGAATAATGGAAAGAATGTCTAAGCCCTTTTAGTTTTAGTTTTTAAAGGAAATATGCTTACTTGCCTGGAAAAAGAAAGTAAGCTATGGTAGTACAGAGTAGAGTTGGTGGCAAGAAGCATTTGTTAATTCAGTTCTGTATAACTCTATTCTACCCAGATTTTGAAAGCTGTTCAGCAAGTTCCTATATTCTCAAAATTTCAAATGTGCCCAACTAGCTTAAAAAAAAAGCTGTATATCTCTAAACTATACTCATTAAAATGAGAAACTGTCTAAAGTTTGATCTAAATTAGATAGACAAGATTTTGCAACAACTGGTTTGAATTCTGACCTTGCTGGAAGTGTTCCGGACTATAATGTTAGACAGCATCAGAATATTTCCAGTTAAGTTAAAAGCAGCTGTTTCAAATTTAAATCAGGATACTTTGTGCTTGAACCTTTTCAAATACAAATTTTGCACCTGGCTAACTTAGCAATGACTTCCTAATATGAATACAGAAAAAGCAAAGTACCTTTGAAGGGAAGTGAGCCACTTCTCTTTTTGCTCGACGGAACTGAAATAATTAAGAACACATTTTTAAACTTTAGCAAATCAATTCCAAATGGAATCTCTTTACAGTGTATAAGCCAACTTAGATAACAGTTCAGAATAGTTGAATAGAGTAGCAAATAAACTACCAGAGTAAAATATGCAAATCTGCTAAGCAGGGAACCAACAGGCCAAGTCTCTTTGAAAATGAAAATGAAAAAAAAAAAAACAACCAGTAAACCCAGACTGCAATTTTATTTATATAAAAAGCCCTTCTTTAGGTTTTTATCCAGAACAGAGCCTTGTTTTGCTACTGAAATGCCACTACAGCTCACACAAAGTGCTTTGTGAGTGGAACTCCACTGTAGAAGAATTTTAATCATTCAAGTGAAAACAACGAAGAATCAAAATATATAATGAGTGGATATTTTGGAGAATGTAATTAATTTCTATGGCTCATTATTATATTCTGCATTGGTTATGACACATTTAGAATGTCCTTTTGACAGACCCTCGAACATTTTTAAAGTTGGACTATTTCAAAGATGAAAGTCAAGCAAGAATATCTATTAAAAGGTATTTCTTCATTGATAAAGGAGATCAAATAACAATCACATTATCATTGTAAATCAGTATGTATTTCCCCAAACTGTGAAATAAATTGAAGTAAATCAAACTGTGAAACCTCTTAGTGTAAATAGGTTGTAGATTGTCTGTCTGTCTGTCTGTCTGTCTGTCTGTCTCTCTCTCTCTCTCTCTGTGTGTGTGTGTGTGTGTGTGTGTGTGTGATACTATAGAATATGTATAGTAGGCCACATAGAATGTTTTTGTAGGGACTGACTCTTTTTTCTTACATTCAATCATATCCAATTTATGGAAACTGCCTGGACAAATCCCTGAAGCTTTTTTGGCAAAGTTTTTTAGCTGTGGCTTGCCATTGCCTCATTCTTAGGGCTGAAAGAGATTGATTGGCCCAAGTTCTCTGGTTACTGATATAGTCACACATTAAGCTGTTTGCCTGACTACCAATTTATTTCAGTGTTTTGGTTGTTCAAATCCTAAATGTTATGAAACCAGAATACCTCCAAAAAGCACCTCCTTTCAATTCATATATTGCCCTAGAATTTCACTCATACTTTGATGTTCCACTGTCTTTTCAGGCCTTTAAAAAGCTTCTATGACAAGCTCTAGTTTTCATGGGTCTCTTCTGCTGCACATATTATGTCTCTACTTATCTTCTCCCAACCATCTATCTCAAATAGTCTGGGAGGATAAAGAAGCTTTTAAAAATCTGGGAATATGGCAAAATGAGATGCTTTGATTTGAATCAGCATAACTGCATTCTGCTAAATGCAAACTCTGATCCTCATTCTAAATTTTCAGTCGTAAGATGAGGAGTACGGATCCACTTTTCTTTAAACTCAATAATTGAATATTAATATGGCTTCAGAATATAGTTTTGACACCCAAGATAACTCTTAAGTGGCGACTCAGTTGGATATTTGCAAAAAGGTAAAGGTAAAGGCTTCCCTGTCAGTCATGTCCGACTCTAGGACATGGTGCTCATCTCTGTTTCTTGGCCAAGAGAGCCAGCGTTGTACAAAGACAATTTCTGTGGTCATGTGGCCAGCATGGCTATAAGCCGAGGTGCATAGAATGCTGTTACCTTCCCACCGAAGTGGTACCTATTAATCTATTCGCATTTGCATGCTTTCAAACTGCTAGGTGGGCAGGAACTGAAGCAAAGAACGCACGGAACTTGGGTCTCAAACCCGGACTGTCAGCTCTCCAGTTGACAAGCTCAGTGTCTTTAACCACCCCTGGATAAATGCAACAATAAGAAAAATCAATTAAAAGAATCTCTTGTACCTGAAACTAGCGACGCAGTTGGTTGTGGGCCATCCCAAAACGAAAGATCGGTCGGCATTAGTGCTGCTCTCACAGACCTCTTCCAAGCAAGAAGCAGTCCACATTTCAGACAGGCGGGCCTGGGTCTTCAGTTTGAAATGCAACTGGGACCTGCAATTACAAAAAAAAAAAAAAAATCCACATTTTTTATAGGTAGAAAAATATAAAGAAAGAAACAAAAACCTGGTTAGCTCAACAGACTAATGCATTGTAATTTAACTCCAGCTGTCTGCAATTAGTAAGTTCGAATCTTGCCAGGCTCAAGGTTGACTCAGCCTTCCATCCTTTCTAAGGTAGGTAAATTGAGGACCCAGTTTGTGGGGGCAATAAGTTGACTTTGTATAAAATATACAAAAGTATGAAGGCTATTGCTTAACGCATTGTAAGCCGCCCTGAGTCTCCAGAGAAGGGCCGCATATAAATCAAATAAAAAAAAACATACAAGGCCTATGTGCGCTCTCTCCCTCCCTCCCTCTCTCTCACATTCACACACACAGCTACAAGACATTTTGGTTGCTATATTTCAATATCATCCACAGCTAATCTATATTGATAAGTAATTCATCTTGTTAAGTTGATAATGCTACCAATATAGCAGAAAATCTACATGCAAGATCTCAAACCATTCTTAAAATATACAAATAGGAGAAACATACTTCCCCCTCTGGTGGAGAACCATTATACATAAAACGAAAATATAACTCTTGACATTTTAATTTTTATATACTGTTTTATATTTTGATGTTTTATTGTATATCGCCCAGAATCCTCCTTTGAAGGAGGGTGGTTCAGAAATGTGAAATATAAATACATAAAAACAAACTGTTCATTGCTGATTTTTAGATTTTTGTTCATACGTTCCAATTTTATAGTTACAACATTAACACAACTCTTATATTACATACCACATACTACAAATAACGTGAGGGTACTCATGTTATTTGCAATAAATTGTTTTAATAAATAATCAAGAATGTTTCCTCTGGGCAAGTGAGCATAAATGGAAAACCACATGCAGTAAGCCTTTCTATGTTGTTCTCCTGCCTCTGACCCTTTAGATCAGGGGTGTCAAACTCGCGGCCCGCAGGCCGGATGCCTCATGTGCTGGCCACGCCCACACCCAGTTTAGTGGAGGAAAAATATGTCACGTGACAACGTGTCGTCGTGAGTTTGACACCCCTGCTTTAGACTGAAAGCTCACACAACTGCAAGCATGGATCCTGTTTGCCTAGATTACAGTTAGAGGTCATGCTTTAGATGCTGGCTACTGAATAAACGACAAATAGCTGCAGGAATGCTTCTAAATGTCGGCTGGCGGGCCCGCGGGGGAGGGCCTTGTCTGTGGCTGTCCCAGCTCTCTGGAACCAATTACCTCCTGAGGTCCGGACCGGCCCCACCCCATTGGCCTTCCACAAAGCAGTGAAGACCTGGCTCTTCCAGCAGGCCTGGGGCCGTTGATCTTGTTATAATGATCTTGCGAGACCTGGCCACGAATTGGAGTGCATGTGTTTTAAGGTTTTTAAAGTTTTTAATGTTTTAATGTTTTTCTTTTAACATTTTTTATGGGATTGTTCGCATTGTTTTATTCTTTGTTGTAAGCAGCCCAGAGTCCCTTGGGAGTTGGGCGGCATAGAAATGCGACAAAATAAATAAATAAAATAAAATAAAATAAATAAATAATAAACAAACAAACAAACAAACAAATAAATGAATAAATAAATAAAATTTCTAGAGCCCCTCTGCCCTAAACTGACCACTAGTCTTTTAGGAAAGACTGAAATTCTTTTTACCAAAGTAGGTTTCATTATGTTTATTGTAGCTTCCTATTTTAAATTCCAGTTAAAACCTTCTTATTTTGGAGTTTTTAAAATTAATATTAGCAGGCCAGAAATAGACAGGTGCAATCTGAAACAAAAATGAAATTATTCATCCTTAGAGTTATGGGCATTCTCAAAATGTGTTCTAAGCTACAGCATAGATCTACCATCAATCACACGCAGCTCTTTAGGTCTCAAATATGGATGTATTTAAACTTTAAGGATTTCAGAGGACTGGCTTATATTGATAATGCTTCTATTTTTCTAAACAATCTTGTTGTAAGTAGGTTCTACCACCCGGAGAAATTGGCAGTGACCCAAATATCCACAGATGCAAATACTAGTCTGCACAAAATTCACTGGCAGCTGCTGCCTGCATGATGTCCACAGAAATAAAGGAAGATTCAAATACTTTTCTTCTATGACACAATTCCCCTAAGTTCCATTCTGGCAATTCCAAATCAATTGTTTTTGGATTAGAAATTCTCCAGGGAGGGGGAGGTGAAGTGATGCAGAATCCTATGCTAATACCCCAATATGGCTTTTACAGATCTTTACTCTGTATCTCACTTATTTGACCATGTAGAAAATCACTTAGGGAAACTTAGGTGAGATGGACGGTTGAGCCCAAAATTTCTGTTCTTGAGTGAGACATTTGTTAAGAGAACTTTGCCCCCTTTTACGACCTTTCTCACCACAGTTGTTAAGTGAGGATGCATTTGACAAGTTAATAGAAATAGAATTCTTTGTTGGCCAAGTGTGATTGGACAGACAAGGATTTGGTCACCTGTGCTATAACCCAGTTGTTAAGTGAATCTGGCTTCCCCACTGACTTTGCTTGTCAGAAGGTCTCAAAAGGTGATTGGGATACAGCAACGGTCATAAATATGAACCCGTTGCCAAGCATCTGAATTTTGATCACATGACCATGGGGATGCTGTAAAGGTCGTAACTGTGAAAAATGTTAAGTCACATTTTTCAGTGCGGTGGTAACCTTGATCACTAAATGAACTGTTGTAAGTCTAGGTCTACCTTGTACTCACTCCATTAGGACAATAAATGATTTTCAAGTCCAAATAAACATTGATGAAGCACGTTCTACAATTATGGGCCAGAGAAATATAATTTTCTTGTAATCTCTCAAGGATTTAATCCCTTTTTTAGGAAAATAAAGGGTGAAAATTCAAATGAAGCGCATGCACTCAAATAAGTAGAGGTTAAAAGCAGGGGTTTTATGAGATAGATAGAAAAGATATGGAAAAGTTTTGCCTCATAGAGCTGTTTTGACTTCCAATCATTGGAGTGCCTATCTTTGAGAGGGGGGAAAGACCCCCTTCCATTGTCTACAGTCTAAAGCAGGGGTCTCCAACCTTGGCAACTTTAAGTCTGGAAGACTTCAACTTCCAGAATTCTGGGGAATTCTGGAATTTGAAGTCCTCCAGGCTTAAAGTTGCCAAGGTTGGAGACCCCGGTCTAAAATGTGGAAACAGACTATTTTCTTCCTTCCAAGGTTCCCACAATTCATGTAACATGGCAGCTTTAATGCAGAACCTAGAAGTGGCCTCTTGCTTCATGAAGTTGCACTAAAACACTGATTTGTTGAAACCTTGATTAAAATATACCATTTAAGGCTTCACATTGGCTTATTATGAGGGCTCATGTTAGCAAGGTTGGAAGGAAAGACCATTACATAAGCACAGAGTAGATGTCTTCTGCATTCCAGCATGGGAAATTAGCAGCCAAAAATCCATTTTCACAAAAGATATAAGAAAAAGATTTAGGATTTAAACTCTTGAGCGTGATACATTCTAGATTCTATAGCTATTGTTCTCCTGTGTAGATATGACTCCTACAATAACAATTAGCCAGTTACTGAATGTGGAGTCAAATAGTTGGAGAATTATGAACGAAGCTTCATGCTTCCATGAAGTCTGATACTTATGAATTAAAACATTGGTGTCATTATATCTCCTTCCACTTTCACAAGGCCAAGGGAGGGAGGCTCATTTGCCTTTAAGGATAATAAGGGAGGAAAAAAAAGAAGAACAACTGATTGTCTATCCCAGGGGTATCAAACTGGTGGCCTACGGGCTGGATGTGTCACGCACAGGCCACGCCCACGTTGGCGCCACAAAGGCAAAAAAACGTCATGGTACGTCACATGATGCGGTTGAGTTTGGTCTATCCCCTTTTGGAGGCTGCAAGGAAGATTTCTGTGTTGAAAAACACAGGAAAGCCTGAGTACAGAGATATGGCCTTCAGTTGCTCCAAACTGGTCATGATGGAATGAGTCTGCTTCCTTTTCTGGCATTCTAACTTACTTTGTTTTCAACAAAACTTTGTCTTCTGGATGGAGCTGCTGTACAATGTCTTGCCTAGCAAGTCAACTATAGGTATTCCTCAATTTACAATCATTCATTTAGCAACTATTCAAAGTTACAACTGCGCTTAAAAAAAAAGTGCCATACCACCATTCCTCAGACAAGCATCGCAGCATTACCATGACACATGATCAAAATTTGTGCAACTGACACAAGAATTGCAGCTTTCCAGGGTCATGTGATCACCATCATGTGACCTTCCCAGCCAAGCTTCCGACAAGCAAAGTTAATGGGGAAAGGCAGATTTCCCTTAACAACTGCCGCAATTTACTCACAATGAGTTTCAGTTGTGCGTGTAAGTTAAGGACTACCTATACTGCTCAGAATTGGAAGATCTGATATGAAAGGAGATTAACCTAAAAAAAAAATTTAATTTATAATATTTGAGTAAAATGTTCCAAGAGGGAAAGGAGGCAAAAGAACAATGTTTATTAGCATGCAAATCAGAGAAAATACCAGTTCTTAAAATAAAAACTGTGAAAACAAAAATGTCTGCCTAGAAAGATCATCCAGTCCTGTTAACATAACAATTTTTTTTTCACAAAGCAATTTATTAATACTTTGTTAGCAAAGCGTGTGAAGGATAGGGCTCTTATGCTTAGTGCTTCATTGTATATATCCAGTCATTGCTTTAGGAGATAATTACATGTCATTAGACATCAGTGGCTGATTTTTTTTTGCCCAAGGAAAAGCAGTTTCAGGAATAGCACTGGAACCAAAAAAAATCCCCAACCCTTCTGTTCAAATGAAATTGGAGTTCACTTATGGAAAGTAAAACTGGAACAGGGAAAGTAAGCAGATATATAAATCAGTTCTTATTTCGTTTCAAAGAAACAAAACCCTGTTCCTTAACACTGATTGTATCTCGGAAACAGGTTTCTTGGAACTGCAGTGTTTTGTAAACATGTACATAATGTTTTGTCTTCCTTGTGCTTCTGAATTAACAGAAAGTGTTTGGAAGATGTTACTAAACACAACAGAGCCTGAATAAGCTGTTTGTGTGCATTCAAGCTTGACACTGATCTTACGATTATTCATCTGACAAATCAGAATTAAATCAAAGTTATGAACTGGAACTCTGACATATCAACCTCATTGTACTGCAATGTTTATAGCTATAGACAAACCTGGGCGACAATTCATGTGCAGTTATGCATAAAAACTATGAAGGAAAAGCCATAAAAAACCTCTTTTTTTGCCAAAGAATCAGGAGAAGTAGGCTGAATGATTATCTTGAACTTGTGGCCATGCATTCTTCTCTATGAAAAAGCAATTATGTAAACCTGGGGACAGTTGAAATAGAAACTTTCCATGATTATTTGGGGGATAGATTAGTAATTAATCTACTTATAAGCTTCATAAAAAACATTTGGAGGGCCACTGTTAAAAAAATACAGGACTAGACAGTACCGATCCAACAATGCAATTCTTATTTTGTTCAGTCAACTGAAAGAGAATGGTGTGTACCATTAGTACATGGGGACGAGCCATGCATACAACACTCCCAGCATATTGAATTATATGTAAAAATATTTGAATGATGTGTATTTTTCCAGTGACAATCTCAGTTGCCAAAAAAAAAATCAAGAGCAATCTGAAACATCTTCCCAACATCTTCTCCTCTGGTTTCAGTGGTAGGTGGTCAAAGTAAATGTTAAAGCTACTTGGGTTTCTCAGTTAATCTAATATCTCTGTTTAGTGAATACCTGGTTGCCTTTATAAAAGTTTCTTCTCTGAAAGGATGGAGAAGACGTTTGAGCAAACAGTGCTCCCAACGATATGTGACCCCTTAATCACAGTTAAACATCTAATGTGATGTCACCGATGAGACATCTTTTCTGAAGCCCTGAAAATATTTGTAATCCTACAGATAAATGCCGAATCTAAGTTCTTAGCAGAACACAGCTAGACTGACTCTCTTTGCAAACCATAAAAGGATATTTCCATTTCCAGTAACTTAAGACTGTATAAGGCCATACAACAGCAAGAGAAGAATTGGTTTCATTAAGCTACAATTTATGAAGTTACTACTGGTAGTTACTAGTTTGAAGAAGCATTCTCAAAGGTCACGTTAGACACAGATAAATGAAGGGGCTTTTTTGGAGCTCCACATTCAACTACTTAACAGCACTAGCATCATTTAATTTTAAAGCCAAACAAAGTAGAAGGAAAACTGAAAGGTGACAGGCACTGGAATCCTCCGACTTCCCAGTCCCCTGCAAGTTAATGACCCAGAATTTCACATTGTTTGATTATTTACCTTGTGAAGAAGCAAAAACATTTCACAGCATTCACTCAATCTTTCTGCCCTCGTCATAAATCGAATGGGGCTCCTCTCTTTTTCAGATGAGCACATTGGTTAGTAATGAAAACCCACACAGAATAACAAAGGTTATTCAGTTTTGCTAACTTTAGCCTCCCAACCACCCAACCTTCTGCTTGCATCTAATGTTCTGTTGTATAATTTAAAGAAATATAAATGTTAGTAAGCAAAGCAAAGCAACTTTGAGCCTCCCGCCAACCCCATAACATAAAATACAGTAAGGGATGTTGACTTTATCAAGAGGACATATTCTGCAAGGAAACTTACTTGGATTTAGCAACCACAAGGATGTCAGTAAAGAGGAACAGGTGTCGTTCCTGAGTCTGCAGGCCCGTCTTCAGTTGTACATGTCCTTCCAATAGGAATGCTCGAGCTGGAGAAAGAAAGGACTGTACCAGTGGACATGTCTCCGGACTGATTGGGGAGAAGCAGCCTTCCCTGTTACAAAATCAAAAGGAATAATCTATAAGTCAAACTGAAGCCTGTTTCCACTCCCTCCCCCCAGAATATAATGCACTTATCCAGTAATGGTCTTCTACAAAAGTTTATTCACCTGTATTAATTATCGGCATTTATAACATCTAGGGATAAAGATTACAGTCGGTCCTTAATTTTACTGCCTAATGGGGAGGAGCCCTAGTTAACCAATTGTCTATTAAATATGAATAGGATTTTATTCATGGATATTTGACATAGATGTGCGATAAGGCAAATTGATTTTTTATGTAGGCATAACATGGCAATGCGCAGAGGTTTCATGTCTACTAAACTGGAGTCCATAAAACTGAGAGTTAACGTCTTAACTTTTTTTTCTTCCCCAAATCCCCAAAACTTTAAACTTAGACTGTCTACTGTAGACCTCATCCCATTCCTAAGAGGTCTGTACGGGGCGTGCATAAGCACACCAGCGTGCCTGCCGTCCCTGTCCTAATGTTTTCTTTTCTTCGTATCCTTTTCATGTATTTATAATTATGTTTACACTTGTATCTGTCATAAAATACATGCTTGACGAAATAAATAAATAAATAAATAAAATAAAATAAAAATAAACTGTATAAGACCAATTCTAAGTAGTCCATGATGCTGTTACAAATTATGGAGGCACAAATGGATCTTGAAATTTAACCAAAGATATTACACTCTCTATATTAGCTGGAAGGTTAGGGTTAGCTGGATTCCATGAATTTTTTCCGGTTTTCTCCTTCCCAAAGTTATAAAGAAATCTTCCTCAAAAACAAGCCAGATTCTAATCTAACTTTGATTTGGCTATTGCTACCCTGTAAGACACACAAAATCAAGCGTTATCATCGGAACAAGCCAGTTTTATACATAACTTTCCTTTTGTTTTGTTGCTTTGCATCTGACTATTATACATGGCTCCCAGACCCCTTAAACCTCCCTTGCTTGCTCCTGCTTGTTGGAATGACAGCAATGGGAACAGCTGGCCACCCAAAGAACCTTTCAGGATCTGGGTAGAGAGGCTCATGCTGTGTTTGGCTGCTTCCTAGCTTCACCATCTCCGTGTTTGTTGCAACCCTTGCTGAGTGCAGCTGGAATATTCAGGGGGTCTAATAATATTGCTGACTTGGGAAACCCTGACAGCTGGTGCTGGAAGGACATGAACTTCAGCATGAATATGACTCATATCCACTGGCAGAAAAGCAACTATCTGCAGCCGCCTTGCAAGTCAGCAATAATCCAGATTTATCATCTTGTTTCTGTTTTGTAAAGAACACAGTGCTTTATTATTCAATAATTCCTACAAATGTTTGATTATCTATTGGCTGTTTCCACTAATAAAACAAGTGAAAATAAAAGACTGTGAGATATTACTGTAGATCGATATCTATTTTACACTCCAGATACAGTACTGAAATTAAGTGAAATAATCAAATTTGTACTGAAAGTGAAGTTGTTGATCTTTGATTTGGATACAATCTGGATCCAAATCATAGATCATACGATCCTAACCCCTGTATACTATGAACCCTTTCTAGTTTCCTTCAAGTAGATAATAAGGAGGTGGGGAATCAAGAAATATTGCCATTTGATTTTACTTTCTTCTCAAAATCATAATGTGAATTAAGAGCAGAGACAATTTCAATGGATGATCAGAATTTGCTTAGACAAAACAAGAAAGTTCTAAGTGGCCCATATATTTCTACAAGAAAGTGTGGCTAAAACCTACATGAAGAACTTTATAACTTCTGAATCTGGTTCATGTCATGGGATTGAAATGTTGCAACCTTTTTTTCCTGGTTCTTCTGCCTTGAAATTCAGCCGCTAGAGCACTGCAAAGATCTAAGGAGACACATTCTGAGGAACACTCATGTTCCTTGGATACTTAATAAGTAGTTGTATTTAATTTGTTGTTGTTAGTTGTGAAGTCGTGTCCGACCCATCGCGACCCCATGGACAATGTTCCTCCAGGCCTTCCTGTCCTCTACCATCCTTTGGAGTCCATTTAAGCTCACTCCTACTGGTTCAGTGACTCCACCATCCAGCCACCTCATTCTCTGTCGTCCCCTTCTTCTTTTGCCCTCAATCTTTCTCAGCATTAGGCTCTTCTCCGGCGAGTCCTTCCTTCTCATTAGGTGGCCAAAGTATTTGATGTATTTAATTATTAACTATTAATATTGGTTCTTTCATATTCAGATTTTTTTTCTGGTAACTTAAAGATAGTATACATAAGTGGAGGATTCTCCTCACTTTAATAGAACTAGAAAAATGTCTAGACCAGACGATCAGTAAACTACTGGTTTTATGGGAAACCAAATCTCCTCAATCCCAGTTCAAAACCTTAACCACCAAACCATATTAACTCCAATGATGATTTTTTTCCCCCTTGGGGGAAAAAAAACCAATTTTCTCATTATGCATGACACTCCCCTGCTATATGCAGCTATAAAGGTATGTAAAGTTTGCTTTAGGTTATAGTTTACATGGGTCAATAAATAGGCCAGCAAGCTTGGACAGTATCCTGCATATGCTAAATGTGCCGCCTTAGATCATGTCACTGAATCTATAGTTTTCATCCCAGATGTTTAAAGATTCCTTGGCAGAACAAGGCTCTATTCAGAAGTGAAATTCACATTTTGAATCGGTGTATATTAACAGGGCTTTTCCAGTTAGTCCTGCCCTCTGCTGTTCACAGCGCAGAATCTTCCTGGATTATGATTCGAAAGCATTCCTGACCTAGACATCTGTTCTATTTACAAGGATGGCAGTAATTTGATTTACTGAACTTGTATTTAATTTAAAATTTATTAAGCCTGTATGCCTTTCGACTCTCAATGACTCTGGGTGGCGAAGGACCACACTAATGGGCATATCCCATAACATGCCAATTGAAGCTGAAATGTCTTTTTTTTCCCCCAACCAGCCTGAAGGCAGGGTCTAACAAAAATTGCAGACTTGCTTGAATCCTGCAGTTCAAAATCTGCAGTAGAAAACTGAAAGTGGCAATCTGCAACATAATCCTCCACTCACTACTGCTAAAAACAAGGTAAAAATACCCTTACTTGTAGCCCCCATATAAACTGCTTCTTAGATAATGTTATTCTCGTATATACAATTTAAGCTTATTTATTCTGCACTGGAGGCAGTGGTGGGTTTCAATTTTTTTTACTACTGGTTCTGTGGGTGTGGCTTGGTGGGCGTGGCATGGCTTGATGGGCGTGGCAGGGGAAGGATACTGTAAAAACTCCATTCCCTCTCTAATACAGGGGAAGGTTATTGCAAAATCCCCATTTCTTCCTGATCAGCTGGGACTCGGGAGGCAGAGAATAGATGGGGGTGAGGCCAGTCAGAATTTTTACTACCAGTTCTCCGAACTACTCAAAATTTCCGCTACCGGTTCTCCAGAACCGGTCAGAACCTGCTGAAATCCACCTCTGATTGGGGGTCTTTAACTCAATCTTACATTTCTGCCCTTGCTTGTCTGTCCGTCCATCCATCCACCCATCCATCTATCTATCCATCCATTCATCCGGTTTAGAGTTAGCATCGCATTTTGTGTGACAGCTAAAGACATTTTAGACTGACACATAATTCCAGTGCTTTGAATTCAGTGGTAGGTTTCAAATATTTTTGCTACCTGTTCTGTGGGTGTGGCTTGGTGGGCATGGCATGGCTTGGTGGGCGTGGCTTGGTGGGCGTGGCAGGTGAAGGATACTGTAAAATCTCTATTCCCTCCCCATTCCAATGGAAGGTTACTGCAAAATCCCCATTTTCTCCCAACCAGCTGGACTCGGGAGACAGAGAATAGATGGGGGCGGGGCCAGTCAGAGGTGGTATTTACCGGTTCTCCGAACTACTCCCCTATCAGTTCTCCAGAAGTGGTCAGAACCTGCTGAAACCCACCTCTGTTGAATTGATGTCATCTTGCCAGAATCAAAATCCCTTTCATGATTCAGAAAAAGGGTGTGGCCAGCAACACCCTCAGGTATGTTGTTCAGAAAATACCAGCGTTTTGACACAGATCAGGGTGGATAAAAATCAATGATTTTTTTAAATAAAAAAAAATCAGATTTTTTTATTTAAATCGGATGTTTTTTATTTAAATCGGATTTTTTTGATTTTTATCGAATTTATTTTAATAAAAAACTTTTGGGTTAAAAATCTATCATAAGATAGTTTTCTATTTAAGATACATAAATAATTTAGTTTATTCAGCATGAAATGGAGCTTAGTTATGTAGCATGAGGCTGTATATTCTGCAACACTGGGACTATCGGTGAGTCAATAGTGGGTCAAAGGAGTAGCAGAGATGACAGTTGCTCTTTAAAAATTATGATTTAAATCGAGTTGATTTAAATCAAGCCTTTTTACTAGTGATTTAAATCATGATTTAAATTGTGATTTAAATCAACTCGATTTAAATCAAATCCACCCTGACACAGATTATTCCCCCCCAAAAATGAGGCTGTATTACCCAAGCTAATCATTCTCAAATAGCCCTACTGATTTCTTTTGAGAACAAGCAGCCGCTTACTTCAGAAACAGGAAGTATCCTTAAATAACCCTTATTATGGCTTCTTTTTTCTTTTTTTTTTAAAGTACATGCACGGAATATTCTACTGCTTCATTTGTGTTGTATCAGGGCCGTTCAGTTCAGATGATTAAAACCAAGATTTCTAAAAAGCATTCATAACTCTTTTTATTATATATTTCTTAGTTGTTCAATATGTTTAAGTATGTATTTTTAGACTTTGCTTGACAAATTGTTCCTTCCAGTATTAATCAGAAATTATAAATTATGGCCAGCTCTTTCTGGTTCAGCACAACACTGGATACATGATAAATTGACTCCATGCTGAAAGGCAATGGAAATGAGGCCCTTCCCCTTTGCCTCCAAGTAGCCTCTCTCATATAATCCCCTTTGAACAAAGGAAGTACCAGGAAAAAAACAGATTTTTAATTCCTCAAGAAACAATAGAGAGTGGACTCAGTCTAGATAACTCCCGATTTGTTGGCTGGATCTAGGACAGAGGTCTTCCACCTTGGCAACTTTAAGCCTGGAGGACTTCAACTCCCAGAATTCTCCAGCCAGCATAGCTCCAGGTTTAAAGTTGCCAAGATTGGAGACCCCTGATCTAGGACATCATATATGAAGTCCTTCCTTGACTGGGCAAAGCAACAATAGCTCTTTCCAAGGCTTTCAATAAAATCAAAGGTAAGCATTCCTTAAAAAAATGAACAATATGGACAAATATGAAAGGCAATGTGAATGTCCAACCACACTGACCTAAAAATAGCTCCCTCTAACTTTCCTTTCTACAATTAATACACATTGAAACCAAAGAACATAACCAAGGAGATTAGTAACTACTTTGATTAATTGATTATAGTACATGCCATCAAGTCACTATTGATTCTTAGTGACCACAAACATGGGAAACTGGGAGGGGGGACTGTATGGAGCAGGGGTGATATATAGTCATAATAACATTCCTTTCTCAGAGAGTCAAGGGTGTGACTAGGAGGCATCTCCAGATGGGAAGGTGCTTTGATTGGACTATGTGATGGACATGTGGGTGCTGGCTAGGGACCTGGACTTTCTTTTGGGTGGGGAAAACCTGGAAGCTTTCAGATTCGGGTTTTCCCAGTTGCGCCAATATGATATTTCTAATAAAATGGAACTTTGAGGAACTTCAAGCCTCGGAGTCTTCTTTCATTGGGGGTGTTACTTGGAACCCTGACATTAACCCGAATCGACAGGTATCTGCTCGGATATTCTACAGTTGTATGTTGCCATTGTTACTGATACTATCTGTAAACATAAAATGATTTCTAAAAATATTTTCCAAATAAATAATGGAAAAAAGAGTTGAGATGGACTCCTAAGAAAACGTATTTTCTTAAAGCCAAAGCCAGAGAACATGTTAATTAGTGAAGAGTCTGTGTGCTTTTTTTTTTTAAAAAAAGCCCCCAAATCATTACGAGTTTCATCTGTCAGCTCAGCCAAATTAAGTCAGTCGTATCAATGGTTTTACTGCAGGAGTGTCAAACTGGCAGCCCGTAAACCGGATGTGTCACACGCAGGCCATGCCTACTCCACAATGTTCCACAAATGGGGAAAACATCGCAAAACGTCATGTGGTGGCAACGTGACACAGCAAATTTGACACCCATGTTCTTAAGCAACCCAAACCTTCCTTTCCTACTGTTTCATTCAACCTTGTGCTCTCATTTATTATTTGCACAAGTGTCAGTTCTCATGCTATTGCAATAATTAGCATCTGAATCCCAAAATTAAAGATGGACATATGCTGCAGCTTTTGATGTAATCTATTCCTGTTGTTCCTATCCAAAACATTCTGCGACATAAGCTTTTTTTTTTTTTTTTTTGTAAGAATACAAAAGGCAAAGTTGCCAGATTCCAGTATTAAGCCTAAAACCATAATTTGGTCACAGGGAGAGAAGGAAAATGAAGAACAAGCATAGGAAATAAACCATGCAATTCAAAAATATAAAAAAACACACACACTGTATCTTCTGCTCTTATATACCCTCTTCAAGAGAAGAAAAGGTTAAGTCTTGACAGAAAATGCAACCTTGGTAGTGGAGCAAGATGACCATTCAATGGATTATGCGACATTGCAATGCTGAGCACATTCAAAATATCTCTGTATTGATGAGCAGGGAGCCGCCATTTCAAGGTCATGAATGCTGCAAAGTTTTGTGCTTAGATGCTTTTAATGAAAGGATTCTGGGATCCATTTATGGCAGTGTGCCTGCATGATTAGGCAAAGAAGTCCAAATGCTGAATTGCGTTAAAAGCTTGGAAAGCAGTAGAGCTCTTACCAATAAACACATTAATTGTTCTCTTTTATTTTTGTGAAGGAGGAAAGGGAATACATGTTTAGGCCCAGTTTGGAGAAGGCAGGATGAGGCTCTGCGCCATAGTCCAAAATAGACAAGTAATGATTGACTTGTCGGTTCTCTGGGAGTTCTGTGCACAATAAGCATGGTTGTGTTGATGGATCTGAAAGTTGTCAAAATAGCCCCTACAATCTTGGGTTCAGAAGGGTTGAGAGTCTAATTGTCTGGAAGAACCTTGAATCCTATAAGCTCAGGAGAAGTAAAGGAAGCCCAAGTAGAAAGCCCAAACAGATTATTATTTATTATTTCAACATTATTCAGCTTTATCTAATCCATGGGAAATACTGAGAAGAAGCAGAAATAACTGACATGCAGTCTTCTGCAAAATATTAAACATACCCGTGTAGGGAGCAAAACTGGATGCAAACTCTTTAAGCCACTCAATCACAAATATTAGTGATTCATAAACAAAAGACCTCATTAAAGGAATTAACGGTGGAAAAATGAAGAAACAAGGAATATGAATCAATAAATTATTAACTAAATCGCCTTTTAATGAACCACTCCTAAAATTTAATAAGTGTGCAACTGCTATGTTATGTTTTTCAACAGCAGCTGCGTCTTGAAACTGAACCAAGGATATCTTAGCACTTGAAAAGTTTACCGCAGCACCTGGAAATAACCCAGAATCAAGGCACACGATTTGATTCCACAGCAACGTGGCTTTCAGCCAATAAAAAAAATAAAAAATCACTCGGAGAAACCAGATTGTATGATGTCATTGTTTTTAACTGATAACTTTTACTGATAATTTTGGCCCCATGTATGACTTTGTCCTTATTTCTGGAATTACATCAATCTAGTAGGACCATTTAGAAGTTAGACAGCACGAGACGGCCTTTTACAAGAAACGGTCATAAAGTACCAATATATCAGAATATTCCTTGACATCTCTCTATCTCAAGGGTCTCCAACCTTGGCAACTTTAAGACTTGTGGACTTCAACTCCCAGAGTTGAAGCAAAGCTAGCTGAGGAATTCTGGGAGTTGAAGTCCACAAGTCTTAAAGTTGCCAAGGTTGGAGACCCCTGCTCTATCTCCTCACCCAGCCGAATGACCCTTTGCACACATTTACAAAGAAATGTGCAATTGCCATCCATTGTTTATTTTTCCATGGAAGTTTAAGGGTTCCAAGACCCTTCTTAGAAATAAAGATGACACCAATAGTGCTTTATAGCATGACAACTTGGTTTCCTAATTAAGCAATTAAAAGATTTTTTAAAAAATGAATGGATCAAGAAATTATCTGTGTCCATGTACATTTCTCATCATGTGTTCTTAAATACAAACTAAGCGTCTTGCACAGAACAAGGATTTCCACATAATACATCTTCATGGTAAAGCAACCATTGTCTTATTAAATTCATTCCTTTGCGGTCTTGTTGTCATGCAATATCCTGACCTTTGACTTGACTACCTACTTATTTAAGTTACCCTGGAAGCGTTTTCTCAGCTGGCATGCAATTCCAAGAATTAGTTGCTCAGCGGTCAGGATGAAAAAATAATAATCTAAAATCAAATACTGAAAATAAAAAGAAACTTTCAAAAATATGTTGTCCTAGAAATGATCATAATGAAAGCATTAAATAGCAAACAAAAGAAAATGTCTATGGTATCGAGTGAGAATAAACCAGCGGTGAAATCCTTTGACGTCTTCTACCTGTTCTGTGAGTTTGCTACCGAGCACGTGCTTCGTGCGCACATGCGCACCTGAGGCGCACCCACACAGCACTAAAAAAGGAACATTTTGAAACCTTCCGAATCTGCAAAAGTAAGTAGAACAGTAAGGGGGGGGGGAATCCACTCTGCCACACAATTTAGATTAGCTAGAAAGCAGGAAATCCGAAGATTCTAGCTAATATAAATCGCATGTCACAGCTGATCGTTGCCCAGCTGATCGTTGGAAATACCGGTTCGGTCAAACCAGTAGCATTTTTTACTACCAGTTCACCCAAACTGGTCCAAACCGGTAGCATTTCACCCCTGGAATAAACACTGTGGTATCATCTGATCAAGGACATTACAATAGAAGCCAATTGTGCAATAGAGCCCTTCCATGTTTCTAAATAAATGTCATGTTTGTATTATGTGCACTAATGTGTTTATTTTCATCCTGGAATTTTAATACCTATCGCCAGATGGACCAATATGAAGCAATGATCACTTTATTAATCTAATGATGTAATGCCAAAACAAAACGTCAGTGATAGTTCTACACCCACCTTTGTCAAACTACAGGTCTCTTGGAAATTGGGTTTATAATCCACAAAGAATGGAGAATAATGCAGTGAAATGGGACAAAGAGACTGCTAAAAAGAAGAACAAGAACAGGACAAGACTAACTACTGCATTTTTAAAAAAGAAGAAACATGACTAATGACTAACCTGAACTGTTTGGCATTAATAGTTCTTACAAGTAGTTCTCAATTTACAATCATTTATTTAGTGCTGAAAAAAGTGAATTATAACCTTACAGCATCTTTGTACTTACAACCATTACAGCATCCTGCGGTCACATGATCACAATTTGGGCACTCTGGCAACTGGCATGTATTTACAATTGTTGCAGCATCCCAAGGTCGATGACTGGCATCTATAACTTTCCCAGGGAACTTCCGACAAGCAGTCAGTGAGAGAAGCTGGATTCCCTTAACATCTCTCATTGACTGCAGTGATTCGTTTAACAATTCCAGAAAATAAGATCGTAAAATTGAGCACAGCTCACTTAATTACATCACTTAGTGGTATAAATCCCAATTGTGGTCATAAATCAAGGAGTACTGCATAACAGCTGAAAAACATGCCTGTTATTTCCATATACCGTAGTAAATAAAGATTTAGCTAAATAACTTTAAGAAAGTAATTATTTCTTTTCCCTCAATATAATAATTGTATTATTGCCATTACTACTAACTCTTTTTTTATTAAAGAAAAAGAAGAGCCTCTTATAGAACTCTAGAGTAAACTAGTGAAACTTTTAGGAACACTTGAAATCCATAACACATTGATTATATTTGAAGCAGCCCCTTTTTTTATACAAAAAAAAAAATGCTGACTCCCATGCAGTCTTTGAAAATGTCCTTTGGGAAGATTCTCATTTCCTCTATAAACTTTCAGAAATAAGGAAACGAGTAACATCAGTGAACACACAAAAAGCTCAGTGTTTGCCAAGTCTTGGCATTAATCAGAAACCTTCTATAAAAAGAAGTGCAGTTTGGTCAAATCAAATATAAAGCTGATCTATTTACTGATAGCTTCATCCAGGCAGACACCTCACCCACACAGATGATTAATAATAGAGCCCAGCAAACAAGCAAACAGATAAGGGTCATTGTAACACCAGCTGTCACAACGGATTCAATCAGAGCACAAGTATATCAAGCATTGGATACTGTATGGGAAGCTCAAGGAGAGCCTAAACTAGCAAGAAAAATATACAATGAGCACAAACAGGCCATATTTATCTAACTGTTAGTGCATGATCATTTTAAATCGGGAAAGAATTGTGTACTCATGAGGAAACAAGGATTCCTAAGCCTTTGATGTACAATAAAACAAAATGTTCTTTTACTCTTAGACAAACCATACTCCACCAACAATGCCAAGAGCTGCATTTGTTTCCATTGCTTACAATATCAATACAATACAAGCTACAAGATGGTATCCTAATGCACAATTTAATGAACAGCCAGGTTTTGTCCAGCACAAGTCAGTACACAAAAGAGGATTTCATGATTGATTCTGAAGGTGTTTGCCCAATACTTTCATCTGGCTAGTGAAATCGTTTTGCTAGCCACATCGTTTCGTCAAAGATTGGGATACAATTCAGGGGCCTCTCTGATAAGAAATAAGTCCCTTCCATGGCTTATGACTACTAAAATAGAACTAATAGATATCACCTCCAGTGGCCATGCCTAGGTCATTTGCCATATTGGCAGCTAGTGAATAACTAGGCCTAATGCAACTAATTCATTATTTCCTATGCATTCATTTACAGTAAAGGAAATAGTGAATCTCCCCAAACCCAGCTCCAGTCAAATGTTCCCTATAAAAAGGCTTTTTATTCTGACAATCAGCTAACCTCATATTCAGCAACAGGTAATCTGTCTTGGAAGCAATCAGCCCACCTATCAATATGAGCCAGTTCCCAACAAGTAACAACACGCAGGCAGGTAAGCAAGTAGACTAACTGCTATTGGCATACATGGATCTTATTACAGTATTTGTTCTCCTAAAGACAATTTTGCAAGGAAGTAGCTAGTTATAGCCCCCTAAATTCCATAGGATATACTAGAAACAAAAATAGAGAAGAAAGGGTTGCTGGTTGTAGAGGTAGCCTTCAACTTACAACCATCAATTTAATGACTGCTCTAAGATACAACAGCCCTGAAAGTGATTTATGACTGGTCTTTGTTCTTATGACTGTTGCAGGATCTGAAGCATTCAGGATGCTAATGTGCAATCAAACATTGGACCCTCAAGACCAATAATCAAGGCTTATTGTAGTATTTATTTAACCATGTTCACCGTAGGATCTCCTCTACAGACAAAATAATGCACTCATATTCATATATTTCAGGAAAGGGTAAGAAAATGAAATAGTCACACATATGCATAGGTAATAGATGATGTAAGCATGAACACTCATAATCAGCAATCCGCAGGTTACAGGTAACAGTTCATTTAAGTGACTGAAGTTACATCAGCACTGAAAAAAAGTAACTTATGATTGTTTTTCACACAACTGTTGTAGAATCCTCATGATCATTTGATTAAAATTCAGATGCTTGGCAATCGACTCATATTTACGGCAGTTGCAGCGTCCTGAGGTCATGTGATCGTCATTTATGACCTTCCCAGTTGGCATCCAACAAGAAAAGTCAATGGGGGAAGCCAGATATGCTTAACAACTGTGTGATTCACTTAACAACTACACTGATTCATTTAAAAGCCATAGGAAAACAAGTCATAAAATCAGATGCGACTCACTTAAGAACTCTCTTGCTTAGCACTGAAAAATCAGGTTCCAATTCTGGTCGTAAGTCGAGGACTACCTGTATGTCCTGCTTGTATTCAGAGGTTCTCACTAACCAAACACATGCCAAAGAAATCATTACTTTAAAGGTCCATGGAAACCTGATGCCTACTTTGGAGCACACTCTCACCCCAAAAGCAAATTCTACTTTCTAAAGCAGAGGTCTTCAAACTTGGCAGCTTTAAGACTTGTGGACTTCAACTCCCAGAATTCTCCAGCCAGCTATGCATTTGAATTGAGTTTGAGTTGAATTTGAGTTGAAGTCCACAAGTCTTAAAGCTGCCAAGTTTGAAGACCTCTGTTCTAAAGGTTCCATGTAAACAAGTTAACTAAACTCTGAAAGACAATATATGCATTTATTTCTTTTATTTATAAGACTACCTTTTCTAACTGAATACATTTCAGACAGCTTACTTAGTGACCTTATTTGTATTTTTGGCATCCCTACGAGGGAACAGCAGGTGTATTATACTGCTAGAAACTTGAGTAGCCTCAAAGGAATCAAAACATTTCTAGAAGCTTTTGAGAAAGAAAAGTTACCAACTGAACCTTCTGTTTTTAAAAAATGGAACACATTTTCTTTTTGACAGTGGAAAAACAGCGATGAGAAGAAAAAAGATGAGGATAAGCAAGAGAGGAAATAAATGACTAATACAATAATTATACCTACATTTATTTGAAAATGTCAAAACATGTACAATGAATTAGAAGAAAGGGCTCTGCTTCATTTTAATATTTCTATACTTTCCCTGAATTGCAACTCGATTTTCATATTTGGAGAAACAATGGCAGCAAAGAGGCAAGTTGACCAGTTCTCTTTGAAAACTTCAGCCCATTGTTTGCATGTGTGCAGTTAATATAATCAGGGGTGAATTATCACAGATTATTCCTCTTATCAATTCAGGCAATTAACCACAGCAGACAAAGTGGTAGCTGGCAGTTACATCATGTGTTGGCTTTCACTCAAGCAGTCAGAGGCAAGAACCAGAAACAAGAAAAATCCTAGGAGATACAGAAAGAAAAGATGTCTGCTATCTCAGCACTGTCACCATGGCCTTCTAAATTCAAAACATCTAATTCACAACTTTAAGCCACAACAGCAAGGAAAAATATATTTAAAAAGTGTTTGCATTCTCGTACTTATGTCTATACACATTCCATCCTAAGACTGTTTCTCACTGGCTTGGCACCAGATTTTTCTGGTCCAACCTATATATTTGAATTATTCATCCCCAAGCAGTAGCAATTGATTCTGCTTAAACTGACCTTGTTAAATTACCCATCATATATTAAGGATAACATCTGTACATGTCATGCACATTTGCAAATCCATGAACTGGGTGGTTGCAACACACTTATGACTGAATTTATTTAATGAGGTTTTTTTCCAGATGAATTAGGAACCTTAACAGCTGTGAGCTGTGCAAATTATGGCACATATGTTACAGGGCAGAAGGGGGAAGTACTTTCATCAAAAATCCATCTACTTTTTCCCATGGTACAATCATGAAAATATTATGTTAGAGCAAGACTTCAACTGAAATCATTAAAAGCTAGCATTTCTACACCGATAGTATTCCACAAATAACCATACGTTGATACATCATGATTACTGACCTTTTCATTTTCTCAATTTGGTCTTCCTTGTTGAATTTAAAAATATATAGGGGATTCATAACAAGCCAATCTAAAGACCATTATCTTAACACAGGCTGAATGAACAACCCATATATTACTTTTAGCATTGCTTCAATTCTCCTATTAAGCCATCTGTATTAAATATTTTTATCCTGTATATGTGCTTTCAGTAGCCCTTATACCAAGATGGCAAAGTCAAGATCCTTTTGGAAAAAAAAATATAATTCTATCAAGCAGATGGCTGCCTTCACTTTTTTTATTTCATTGCCTAATTTTCAGATTCACAGAACAATTTCTCTAAAAACAAACCTTCTGAACATGATTAATTCAAGATTTGTTTGATGAAATGTGACTTATACATGTAACTAACTGGATCTTAGCAACCAAACTGAGTTCTCACTATTAGTAGACTTCAAAGCGCTGATTAGTCAATGCCATCTGTCTACTTAATTTGCACTTCAAGTCCTTATATTGTTCTGAACAATTCAGAGGCTTGCCCACCCTCACATAAGGAGAGCAAAATGTATCAAAAGTATTTACCACTTTTATTTCTATAGCACTCAATGCTGCAAGACTATACAATCAAATTTCACCAGAGATATCATATACTTCCCCTAATATTGTACACATGCTGGATAGTATGTTCAGCACTGAAGTTCTTGGAGAAATGCTTGGGCAAGCATCTGTGCAACTATAACATGGATTTTAAAATGTATTTTAACAATACAAGTTTAGGGCTTACTTTTTTGCACAAAGAGGGAATAAACAGAGAGGCATCATGGAACCAATTTGTGCCATCTCTCTGGGTGCATATACTTCAAAAGGGCACCTTTTCTTCTTTCTTTGCCATGTATAGCTTGCTTGAATGGTAGAAAGCAGTGGTGGAATTCAAATTTTTTTTACTACCGGTTCTGTGGGCGTGGCTTGGTGGGTGTGGTGTGGCTTGGTGGGCGTGGCTTGGTGGGCATGGCAGGGGAAGGATACCGCAAAATCCCCATTCCCTCCCCACTCCTGGGGGAAGGATATTGCAAAATCTCCATTCCCACCCCACTCTGGGACCAGCCAGAGGTGGTATTTGCCGGTTCCCCGAACTACTCAAAATTTCCACTACCGGTTCTCCAGAACCTGTCAGAACCTGCTGAATAGCACCCCTGGTAAAAAGTGTATTTCTGTTGAAACTTTGGTTGGCCTACTGTTTCTTCTCTTTCTGTATGGAATAGTTATCGATGTTGTAAAGTTGCCTTTGTATGACTCTATGAGCAGCATATTTGTACTAAAATACAAATTAGAACATTTAAAAATGAAAACCAAAATGGTGAGTATTCAAATTGAGTAAAGCCACGCACTCTCTTACACAAAACATTTCCCAAAGGGGCCATCCACCCAGACACTTGGAGAGAAAACCAATTTTAAGAGGTCCTTCAAACAAGGTCAAGGTAGAAACCACACAGATCTCTGGTGGGCAGGCACTGTTATAAAGAAGGCCCACTTCTTGGATCCCATCATAGATGGTTCTCACAAGACTCCACCTCTGAATCAAAAGCAGCTGGGAATCAGAAAGGAAGAGTATCTGGCTCTGAAAAATTGGCAGATCAGAAGAAGCCATCCTTGAAATGAGATTTAAAAAGAAAGGAGAAGTTCACAGATTTGGGATAGGAGAGAGAAAAACATAAGAAAGGCTGAAATACTTCAAAGTACAAGAAAGAACAAAGGAAAGCTGAAGCAGTAAAAGTGAGGAAGTATTAATTTATCAAATTTATAATCAAACATGCCTTTTATTCAGCAGTTCAAGGCAGTGTATACAGTTATCCTTCTTCCCATTTCTCCCACAACAACCGCTCTGTGATACAGGTTGGGCTGGGAGAGCATGTTTAGCCCAAAGTCACCTGAGCTTCTATGCTGAAGAAAGAAGTTGAATTTAATTCTAGCTCTCTCCAGTTCAAGAATCATACAATTGTTGAGTTGGCTTCCTTTGCCAAGTTTTACTTGCTTTCTTATCACTTGTCGGTCCACCTTATGATTACACCAGAGTTAGTTTCATGGAAGCCGGCATAATACAATGCAATTTTGATTCCTTTTCATCCAAATTATTTTATCTTAATTATCTTAATCACACAGAATATCTACACAAATGCAGCAAAATTCAAAGTCAGCCCAGCATGAGCTTGTTGGCTATGGAATGTAGAAGCTGTGATTCACTGCAGATCTCCATTTGGGAATGTATCCCTATTGTACACTTATGTTTCTTGGGTAAAACTCATTTTGTCCATGAACAGAAAATTATTGCCCATTTTTCTGGCTTTTAACAGCTTTTGCCCATGAAGCAGTTCAACAATGTAAGCATATTCTTCACTCCCTAAATCTAACTTTCCTTGATTTGAATTGTAATTTGTTAAACTATTGCTAATGGGCACTTTTTGAATCCTTAAAACCTGAATTTTGCCCATCAATCATATTTTGTGTTTTTATTGCACAGTGACAGATAACCAATAAACATACATTGTTATATCCCACTGGGGCAACAATTAAATATATCAACGATTTTTAAAAATGATAGAAATGAAGCCAAGGCTTAGAATCAGGGGACTGTCACCTCTGAGACAGGCACAAAATTAATCACACAAAGAAACTGAGGATTTGAGATCTGAAAATTGGTATTGGGCACTACAATGAATGGAATAATGTTAGGCAAGAATCACACAATATGGTCAAAATTGTGAAACTGGAAGAAGTTGGCACAAAGGCACTTGAGATGGAGAAGACAAGAGAGGACAAAGTTTAAGAGCTGCTCTCCTAAGGAATCAGAACAAAGAAAATACAGGTATTCCTCAACTTATGACCACAATTGGAATCAGAATTTCCATTGCTAAGCAAGGCAGTTGTTAAATCGCACCTGATTTTATGACCTTTTTTTGCTTTTTAAGCACATCTGGCTTCCCCATTGACTTTTTTCATCGGATGTCATCTGGGAAGGTTGCAAATAACAACAATGCTGAACAGACGTAAATGTGAGGACTGGCTGTAAATTACTTTTTTACAGTGTTATTCTAAGTTTGAACAGTTGCTAAATAAATGGCTGTAAATCAAGGACTACCTTAGCCACCACGTCAGCAATGAAAAGAAATCTCTGAGGGCTTACTAAAGCTTGATTTAGCTAAATAAACTCTTAAAAACAAGATTTAGAAATTGCCTCTGCCTGTTGAGAAAGTGACAATGTTAGTAATCCTGCAAGAATTTCTCTGAGCATAGCAGAGGCTTGCAAACAAACAGAGATTTGCCTCAGTCTGAATTTTTTTTTCCAGAAATCTCCCTTAACATAATAGAGTATAACCTTTTTAAATTCAGTCAAGAAGAACATACTTAAACAGTAACAATTAGTAGCCTTTTCTATCACAAGCTTCTATTTTCAGACTTCTTTTCCAACATACTGTGGGGATTTTAAACTAAAATGTTGAGGCAGAGATTATGAAAAATAAAGCCACATGTACAAGAGAAGGAGCACATCTGGCAATTTCTAACACATCTATTCAAAAATGTCAATTGAATTCAACGATGCGCGAGGAGTAAAAAATAATAATCACACTGTAACCAATGACATTTCGCAATCAATATATACACCCTGGTTGTTGTTTTGATATGTTCCTTTGAAAAGTTGCAAAAGGAAGTCTTCGGTGAAGGTGAAAAATTATACTCATATATTATACTCATGTAACAGCCAATAGAAAATAGACAGATAGAGGAAAAAAGTAACCGAAGCTTCGTTCTTTTAAAGATAGCCAATCCTCTTTTGAATTTTTATCATCCGCAGAATCTCTTCAAGTGCTATGACAGCCGGATTCCAAGAACGAAAACATTCTGTTAACAATGGAAAATGTTTTTTTAATAGTTCAAGCGTTTTCTGAAGTTCAGGAGAAAAAAGCAGATGTTTTGTGAACATATCAAACTTAATGTTACATTATTAACGAGTTTCAAGTTATTTTTAATTTATTTACTTTGGGGGTGGAAGGATCTCACCTATCCCGGTGCTTGCAGGGAAAACTGGATCTTAAGTTCTTTTCAGAAGACTAGGAGGATGGGACTTGCCAAACCTCACGGGAAAGGTATTTCATGATACAGGATCTATCAAAGAAAAAATATACTTTCTAGCTCCCACAGAGGGCAATGTTTAAGTGAGGGCACTAGGAGCATAGCAATAGCATTGCATTTAGGCTTTTATACCGTCCCATAGCACTTTACGGCACTCTATGGGCAGTTTACAATGTTGAAGCATTATTTGCATATTGCCCTCAACAATTCGGGGTCCACATTTTACCGACCTCGGGAGGCTGGAAGGCTGTGTCAACTTTGAGCCCCCGTCAGAATCGAACTTCAGGCTGTGGGCAGTTTGCCTGCAATACTGCACTTAACCACTGTGCCACCAGGCCTCCTAAGTAGAGCATCTCTACTCTATCTAACATAGTAGGATTTTAAAGGTAAATAATGAGCACCTTAAATTGCACCTGTAAGGAAACTGGGAGCTTTTTAGTTCACAAAACAGAAGTGTAACATAGATAAAACAACGGGGCCCTGTCACTGGGCATTCTGGACCAGCTGTAGCTTCCATGTGGCAGTAATCCAAAAGGGAAGTGACCAAGGCATTCCCCACCCCATTCCCTGCATAATGAATCTCTCTCTTATACACCTACACAAACAGACACACACAGGGAGAAGTTTAAGTTCCCATAAAGAATTGGTTATTTTCTCTGCAGATCTTGATCACAGATTCTCAGTTGCTTTTTAAATAAAAGAGGCAACTTAATCATCCCTCAAATTTTACAAAAAAGTATGAATGGTACTTTCTATTAACACCTGTCTGCAGTAATCAGACAAAAGCCAATCAATATTTTAAAGCTAACATTTTGTCATCGTTAGTTTGCTGGTGTTGCAACAGAACAACCTTTCTCAACCTGGTATGTATCTCCAGTATGTCATAACTCCCACAATTCCCACTGACTGGAGATTTTGATTCTTGTTATTCTAGTGTCTTATTGACCCTTAGCAACCGCAAAGGTAGATTTTCTCCAAAGCCAAATTGCCCCAATATGGCCCTTCAGGTACTACAAAATTAGTCACATCACCATTGTAATTGAGTCCATCTACCTTGCTACTGGTCACCTTCTTCTTCTCTTCCCTTCCATCTTTCCCAGCATTACAGATTTCTGCAGAAAGCTAGATCTTCAAATAATATGTCCAAAATGTGGGCAGTGGTTGCTTGTGCCTTAGTGAGAACTTTGGGTTAATTTGTTCAATGATCCATTAATTTGGCTGTCCATGGTATTCTCCTGAGAGAAGATTTCTGAGTCTTCTCCTAAATCAAAGTTCAAAAGTGTTAATATTCTATCTTGCTTCTTCAAAGTCTATCTTTTGTTTCCATAGAGCATCACAGGAAATACCACTGCTTGCATGATTCTGAACACTGTAGATATAGATACTTGGTAGGATTTAAGCTTTCATGGCTATTCTCCAGGTAGTAGTCTGTGGCATATTTCTTGATTGTTGTTTCCCTCAATGTAGACATATAGCAATAGCACTTAGATTTATATACCACTTCACAATGCTTTCCAGCCCTCTCTAAGCAGTTTACCGAGTCAGCCTATTGCCCCCAACAATCTGGGTCCTCATTTTACCCACCTCGGAAAGATGGTAGGCTGAGTCAACCCTGAGCCTGGTGAGATTCGAACTGCCAAATTGCAGGCAGCCGGCAGGCAGCAGAAGTAGCTAACCACTGCGCCATGATCCTAAAAGACAGAAACTATCCACTACATCAATATGTTCATTGTCAATTCTAAGGCTGGTTGCTATACCTGTTGTTATTAGTTTGGTCTTCTTTATAGTCTCACTTTTTTTTCACTTTGCATCTTCACTTTCATTACTACAGCTTCAGATCCTTTGCATTTTCAACTATCAGTGTAATGTTATCACCAAACTGCAGGATACTGATGTTTCTTCCTCCAACCTTAAAATCATAATCCCCTTCTTCCAAACCACCTTTCCTCAATATATATTTCACATATAAGTTGAATAAACATTTGGAAAGAAAGAGAAGAAGAAAACAACCAGCAGCAGAGCAGCAAATAATGCACTGTTGAAAGACCTTACGGACTAGATTGGCAAGAGATTGTCCTGGAGAAAATCTATGCAGTCACTATAGTTCAGCACCCAACTTCATGGCACGCACTGTAATTAATCAGTGAAAAAGGCAAAACTATAGTTTGCCAAAGGTCAATTAACAGCCATTGCTTGTTTTATTTCTTCTAATTCATCAATGGGTTTGGGTTCAGAAAAAAGTGCAGAGTTTGGGTCACAAGACCACCTGTGATTTCCTCTGGAACCTTTCCAAAAATTGCCATCAGTTTCTAACTTGCGATGTGATGGGAAAGGAGAATCATCCAGTACTTGGGAAATAAATATGCCAACAGCTGGAGAATAAGCTGGAGAAAAATTGGTGCCAAGAGATTATATGTCTAAAATAATACACCATATCTTGTAAAATAGGCATTATACACACTTCAAACTGCAAAATGAACGACCCTGGCTTTCAACAACTTTCATTCACAGCAGAAGCGAAAATGAGCCGCATTCCTATTATTTCATAAATTAAATACTATTTTGTAAGAAGATGGTGTCTTGATAATAACAAGGTTTAAAATAAATACATACACACATAAACACACATACACACACACACAATCCAACTCCATAGAAACTTCAATAGTATGCATTCTCTTCAATAGGCAACAGGATTCAAATACTTCAATTGCCACCAGAGATAAGATATAAAATGGGTAACTCTTTGCATCCCATATAAGTTCTTTTAAATCAGTTGAAGAGAAAGATATCAATCAGTTGAAGGACACAGATATTATTATTTTATTATTATTATTTATTGGATTTATATGCCGCCCTCTTTCCAAAGGACTCAGGGTGGCTCACATCAGCGAAACAATCCCAATAAATACACATTAAAACATACTAAAACAGACTAAAACCAATTTAAAACCAATTTAAAACAGTAGATCCCATCAGTTCAGGCTAGGGTGTTTAAACAGCCTTGTCTTAAGCTCGTGGTGGAAGGTACGAAGATCTGGGGCCAATCGAAGATCCAAGGGAAGTTGATTCCAGAGGGTGGGCGCGCCCACAGAGAAGGCTCTACCCCTGGGGGTCACCAGCGACATTGTCTAGCCGACGGCACCCTGAGTAGTCCCTCTCTGTGAGAACGCACTGGGCGATGGGAGGTCGATGCTGGTTGCAGGTGGTCCGACAGATATCCTGGGCCTAAGCCATGATATCAATTACTATTTTGCCAATGGCTATATACCATTTCATCAGTAAAGGTAATCATCATAGAAAGAAATGTAATAGTCAAGGTGTAAGATTAGGAGCAGAGACAGATAAGCTGATGGAAACACTAAGCAGGGATGTCCCTCAGCCATGGAAGCTTGTTGGATGATTTGAAGGCAGCCACTCTTTCTCAGCCTAATGCACTTCCCAGGCTTCTTCTTGTATGGAAAAATAGGACAAGCAAGAAGTGTGTATGCTGCCGCTGACTCCTAAATAATAGATGGAATATAAACCAACAGTACAGTAGAGTAAAAGCTCCTCATTTTTGTGAGAAAGATTTTCTCCGGTACCTATTCTTCCTTAATACAAAATTAATTACTCCAAATGGTCAGAAAATCAGTTATAAAAATTTCACGGTGCAAAACCAGCACACAGATGTTTCTGTTGTACAGAAATGCCAAATGGAAACCAGTCTTCAACAAGACAAAGAAAGTGGAAAGGCTGTGAAATGGACAAATACCGGTGAGATGTCCAAGCACTTTCACAACAATTCCCACCATGTCATCAGCTTCAAAATCAAGAAGACAAGAGATTATTTGGCAACTTGCAAGTAGCTTAGTAAACAAGTAAATGTCGTATGTTATTAAAAATCCCTGGTGACTAAACCTTGCCAAAAGTTTACAATCCACATTCAGAAAGGAGGAAAATGCAGTAACTGTTTTCAATAGTTTGCAAATTCTGAATATTTTCTTGTTCCATTAAATGGGGAGATAGCCTATGGATGATTGGTAGGATTCTTCCTGGAGCTCCAACAATAGGATGGGCCAAAACTTTCGAACTTTTTTTTGAGACTGTTTTACAGAAGTTGAAAATACCCTCAGTACCTGTTAATCTTCCCTTTCCCAAGTTGGGCTGATTTGCCGTGTTAGGGATATTAGGGTATTAAAAAAAAATCCAGAAACTGTTAATTTGTTTTTATTTTTTTTACATCAACAGCTATAGCCACCTGTAAATTCCAAACAGGGCATATGGGAGAAATGCAGCTTCAGGCAAAAAAAAACAAACAAACGTTTGCTCGCCTCTATATTCATTGATGCAAAAATCACCATCTTGAATCTTAAATGGCAGAACCAGTTTTACAACTTAAAGCATATTTTGTCTAAAACAATGTTCACATTTTGGGAGTGCCATTAACTGGAGCTACACATAACTTGAGTTTGACTCATTGGAGAAGAGCCTAATGCTCGGAAAGATTGAAGGCAAAAGAAGAAAGGGACGACAGAGAACAAGGTGGCTGGATGGAGTCACTGAAGCAGTAGGCATGATCTTAAATGGACTCCAGAGGATGGTAGAGAACAGGAAGGCCTGGAGGAACGTTGTCCATGGGGTCGCGATGGATCGGACATGACTTTGCAACTAACAACAACAACAACACATAACTTGAACATTTCCACCAAAAGCAGTGTATCAATAACCACACTTCAACAGCAGCTTAATCAAATGCAAACATATGTAATTATTTGGCAGTGTGGGGAGAGCATGTTAAAGGACAGGGTTGTTTACAGTGGCTTGGAGAACCTTTTTAGGATCTGGCAAGTTTCACTGTTTCAATGAGACTGGATATCAGACAGGCAGGAGTAGGCCTTCTTTGCCAGTTTGGTGTTTAAAAGTTTTCTTTTCAACACTGTACAGGCTTAAGCACCTCCAAGTAATTATGCAGCTGCCTGAACTTTTCAAGCTAATAGATTCCACATGTCAAACTAAGTTCTACAAATGAAATATAAATTTCCTGGGTATCTATTTAAGATAAAGCTGTGGCCTAGTCTTTGGAGGTCAAACAAAACCTCAAATTGAAATGCTTAAAACACCAGATACCTACCAAAAGATTAAATCTCATTGAAACCAGAGCTCATTGAAGAGCATAATCTTGATTTGCATATAAAACTTTAGAATAGAATAGAATAGAATTCTTTATTGGCCAAGTGTGATTGGGCACACAAGGAATTTGTGTTGGTGCCTATGCTCTCAATGTACATAAAAGAAAAGATAAATTCATCAAGAATCATAAGGTACAACACTTAATGGTAGTCATAGGGTACAAATAAGCAATCAAATAAATCAAATTATATTTTGAGTGTCCCACTGTACAGAAATTAACCTCCGCAGATTAACCTCTTTTTCTTTATTCTTCTGAATTTGACTGCTGTGACAAAAGTACAGTACATGCACAATGACCCAAATTCACTTAAACCAGCACAGTAGATAGATAAATACAGTTGGCATTATCTTCTATAAGCATCATATTGTTCACTCGAAAGGCAACTCTTCCACTTTGCTAAGCCTCATGGTCAAAATCTATTTTGATTAGAGACTATGGGATAGCCTTAGCTGTATTTGTCTACTGCTCTAAATCCGTTAATATCTTCCTATTCATCTGTTAAAAGCCTGATGATGAAAGCCAGGCTTTCAACAGAAAGTATAAGGCTATTACTGGCAACTAACTATACAAAAGTTATCATGGTAGGCAGTATGCTTCTGAAAACAAATTTGACTTGATTGGGATTATTAAAATGTCCTGCCCGTGGACATGTGACAGGCCAGTATGAAACAGAAAGCTGGACTATATCAGCAGTTGATCGGACAGATATTTTATTTCAAAACATTTAAAATGGATAAATCAGTACAGACTCATTTACTTCTGTCACCTTTCATTCAATGCAGATTATTTATATAATTCATTTCTGCTAGAAGTAGGGAACATTTATGGCCTTCTGAATGTCACAAAAGGACAATTCCAAAAGCCTTCAAAGTGACAAAGCCAATGGTGAGGAATAATCATAATCATAAGTTTATTTGTCAAGCATATAAGATAACAGGTAAAAGTATAAACATAATTTGAATACATGAAAAAAGTAAGTAAAAAGGAATATTAGGACTGAATTTTAAGGGCTGAATAATACTGAGAATTATACATAGTTCAGCAAATCTGGAACCCCGTAGGATCATCCCTGCATCAGAAGATAATTTTATATTAATATAATTACATTTATATAATCATGAGAAATTTAAACCTTGTTCCACACCCATATGAGGAAAAACTGTCGTAGCAAACCCAGCTGATGAATGCCATTAGACAGAAAAAGCACACTGCTGACTTTTAGAACCTCCACAGGTTAAATTAATAGATAAATCACTCTCAAAGCATTAAGAGGAAATTGTACATCATAGAATGCAGTAGAATATTAAAATAACATTATTTCACACTTTGGAAATGATCTGAAACTCCACCAAATTGTTGTAGTGAATCTGGTAAAAGTTAAAAAAGATGTTTGGTCAGTTTTACAGTAGGGGTCTTTGTAAGATGATTTATTCATTCAAACCAATAATGAAAACCTGAGGTAATCTCTTCACAATACTTCATGGACCTACAAAAGCTATCAGAGATAAGCACATTTATTTATCTTATTTATCTCTGTTGGGTAGTTTGCACATCCAGTGAAATGCAATACTTGGCTTTATCAATGTTAATCACATCAAATTTTATGCATCATTGCTTTGTTGTAGCCAAGAGTAAAGGTCACAACAGATTTTAATCACATACACTCAAATTTTTGCTCCCCAAAGTATGTTTAGTTTCTTAGTATTTTGAGATATACAAATTATTTCAATTAATTTTTCAGATCTTCCAGAGTAATTGTTTGTATGCTGAGAGAGAGAGAAGGATCGTTGGTCTTACCTGATACGTTCCTTCTCGTTGAGTGGAGACAGCAGCCAGTGTGGGTAGTGCCCATCCAATCAGCTTGAAGGACTGAGCCTGTCAATTTTTCTTAATCCCGCCCTGTTGCCGGGCATGCCCAGTTTTGGCGAAGACTGGAAGACAGACTCGGTGTGTGGGACAAAGGAAACAAGACAGAAAAGCAGGAAAAGGGTTCTCGAGTCCAGCGTGAAGAAAAATAGGGAAGGGTCTGGCTGCTGTCTCCACTCAACGAGAAGGAACGTATCAGGTAAGACCAACGATCCTTCTCCATTGAGAGTGGAGACAGCAGCCAGCGTGGGACATACCCAAGTTCACTGTCCCGATGATAGGGGGGGATCACGCTGGACCGCATTGTCCTCTCCGGCAACAACTCTTTGCAGAACCCGGCGACCAAAAGAAGCTTCGACTGACGCAAACTGGTCGAGTTTGTAATGTCTGATGAAGGGGCTAGGAGAAGACCATGTGGCAGCCCTACAAATTTCCAGTAACGAAGCCTGTGTCGCCCAAGCTGCCGTCGTAGCTGCGCTGCGGGTGGAGTGAGCTGTCAATCCTGAAGGACGAGGAAGGGATCTAGTATCATAGGCTGTGGCGATAGTTTGGCGAATCCAACGACCGATGGTTGAAGACGAGACCTTACTGCCTTGAGAAGTAGGTAAGAAGGATACAAAGAGAGACTCCGAACGACGGAAAGGGGCCGTCCTCTTCAGGTAAATCCGCAGTGCCCGCCGGACATCAAGGGAGTGCCAACGACGTTCCCGAGGGTGAGTAGGCCGGGGACAGAAATTAGGCAGGATAAACTCCTGGGCACGGTGGAACACGGAGTTGATCTTTGGTACAAATGTCGGATCCAAACGGAGTACCACCCGGTCTGTGTGGAAAACGCAAAGGTCCGGACAAGTGGATAATGCGGCGAGCTCAGATATGCGGCGAGCCGAAGTGATGGCCACCAGGAAGGCAACCTTACAGGTGAGAAGTCTGAGACTGGTCGTCCGAAGAGGTTCGTACGGGGAACACGTAAGAGACTGCAAAACTAGAGGAAGATCCCAGGTCGGGTAACGGTGCAGAACAGGAGGGCACAAGTTCTTTGCTCCCCGAAGAAAACGACGGATCAAAGGGTGTTGAGCTAGAGAGGCCAAGGAGCCGCAGGTAAGTACCGAAGATAGAGCTGCAATGTGACGGCGGAGAGTGTTGGGGGAGAGCCCTTGGGAGAGACCCTTCTGCAAAAACATCAGAATATGTATAATAGACGGTTGGAGAGGTGAGACCCCAATTTGATTACACCAGCTGTAGAAACTCCGCCAGGTGGCAGAGTAAATGCGTTCCGTAGAAGGCCGTCGGGAGGATAGCAAGGTATGCACAACATCTGCCGGGACTTGTATCTCCCTCAAGGAGCACCGCTCAACCTCCAGGCGGTTAGATTGAGCCAGGCCGGGTCTGGATGCTTCAGGGCGCCCTGTGAGAGAATATTGTCCGAGAGAGGAATGCGCCATGATGGGGTCACCGATATGGACACGAGGTCCGCAAACCAGGGTCTCCGAGGCCAATGAGGTGCCACAAGGATCACTTCCGCTCGCTCGGATAGAATCTTGCGAATGACCCTGGGAAGGAGGGCCGTCGGGGGGAATGCGTACAGAAGGCCCGACGGCCATGGAATTCGAAGAGCGTCGATGCCGGCCGCTCGAGGATGGGGGTATCGTGAAAAGAACAGCGGAAGTTGAGAGTTTTCGTGAGTCGCGAACAGGTCAATCACCGGACGACCGAAGCGAAGAGATAGTTCCTGGAAGAGGCGCGGGAGGAGGCGCCATTCCGCGCTGTCTATCTGCCGGCGACTCAACCAGTCCGCTTGAACATTCTGAACCCCGGAGATGTGTTCCGCCCGAAGGGAACACAGGTGGCGCTCTGACCAGATACCCAACGCGATTGTCAGGGTCAGAAGAGACTTCGATCTGGTGCCCCCCAGTTTGTTCAAGTGAGCCTTTGCAGCGACATTGTCCGTGAGGACGAGGACGTGGGCTCCGGAGACCAGATTGCGGAATGACTTTAGAGCTAGGAAGACAGCCTTCAGTTCCAGCCAATTGATGGGATGTCGAGCTTCCGAGGGGCCCCAAGTCCCCTGAGCCAGCTGACCTTGGCAAAGGGCTCCCCAGCCCCGGAGACTGGCATCCGTCGTCACCACCACCCTCGTGGGCTCGAGGAAGAAAGAACCCGCCGAAAGAGCGGGGGACCGCCACCACCGCAGGGATCTTCGTACCGCCGGAGGAAGAGGAATTGGCTTCGCTGAAGTGCCCCTGCCAGCCTTCTGCAAAGGTAAAAGAAACCATTGGAGTTCCCTGTCGTGTAGTTGAGCCCAGGGAACAATGGCTATCGCGGATATCATTTTGCCTAAGAGTTGAGACAAGACATAAGGGGAAACCACTCGACTCTTTTCAACCCGGGAAACCAACTGTCGCAGACTAGCTTGCCTATCGGGAGAAAGGAAAACTTTGCCTTGAACAGAGTCAATCAGAGCACCCAAGTGCACTAATCTAGTGGAAGGAGAGAAATGGCTCTTCTCCAAATTAACAGAGAAACCATGAGCCACTAGTGTCTCAACCGTCAAACGAATATCTAGGGCAGCCTGCTGCACAGAAGAGGACAATAGCAGAATATCATCTAAATAACACAGGAGACGGACTGAACGGAGACGGAGCTGAGCCGCCAAGGCAGCCAGCACCTTCGTAAAGGTGCGAGGGGCAGAAGAAAGGCCAAACGGGAGAGCCCTATATTGGTAGTGTGCTCCGTCATAACAAAACCTTAAGAACTGTCTATGGGATGGGAGGATAGGGATATGAAGGTAAGCCTCGGTTAGGTCAATGGAAGAGAGGAGGTCGTCCCTCCGAACACCGTCCAGAATAGACTTCAATGATTGCATTTTGAATTTTCTGTACACAACGAATCTGTTCAAACGCTTGAGATCCAGGATGGGACGCCACCCCCCCGATGATTTAGGGACTAGAAACACCCTTGAATAGAATCCCGAACCCTCCTGACAGGGAGGCACAGGTTGAATAGCCCTGATAGACAGGAGATGCTGGATTGAAGAATCCATAAGGGACCTCCTGACGGGATTACGAGAGACAGGACAGCAGACAAAGGTGTGGGGGGGGCAATAAACTCAATGGCCAGCCCAGATTTTAAGGTGGCATGGACCCACTTGTCCGAGGTGGATTCTTCCCAGACAGCGGCAAAGAGACCCAATCTACCGCCAATGGGAGGATCCAAGGGCAATCAGCGACGGCGACGGGCGAAACGACCTCCTCCCCCTCGAAAGGGCCGCTTAAAGTTAAAGGGACGCCCTCTGAATGACCTATCGGAAGAACCCCGCTGCCTGCTGAAAGACCCATCTCTCCTAAATGTAGGGAAGGGAGAGGAAGAGGAGGACTCCCCATCCGCACCTCTGGAGTAAGAACGAGAAAGGTAAGGTGAAAAACGGGGGGCTCCTCTCCGGAAAGCCGCTGCTAACACCTTCTTTCTGTCCCTGGTTTCTGTAAGGAAGGGATCTAAAGCATCTCCGAAAAGCTTCGTGCCCTTGAAGGGAACCGGAGCTAAGCGCCACTTGTGCCTGGCATCAGCCTGCCAGTGACGGAGATACAGCAAACGACGAGCTGTGACTGCCGAAGCCAAAGATTTTGCGGAGAACCTGGCAGCGTTGAGAGTAGAATCGGCTGAAAACTGTACGGCGGCTACAATTTTATTCAGGTCTTGTCTGATACGAGCATCTCCGGGGGATAGCTTTTCTTGTAACTGACGCAACCAAAGTAAGGTTGTCCGATTGAAGAAGGACGCCGTAGTGGTTGCTTTAATCGCCCAGGAAGAACTTTGAAAGGCCTTTTGAAGAACCTGATCAGATCTGCGTTCATCAGGACGGAGACCTTCGTCCGGCTCGCCCGGAACATTGGAGTTAGGAAGAAGGGCTGCAACTGGGACATCAACTGAAGGGATTTGAAGAAGAGACTCAAGCTCCGAGGATACCTGAAAGTTCCTTTTGTCATAAGACGAGGGGAGGGGAGCGGATGCCGGGGATTCCCACTGTCGTTTCACTACATCCAGGAAGAGAGGAGGAGTAGGAACAGATGTTATAGGCCTAGTTGGTTCTGCGAACATCGGGTCCAAAGATCCAGAAGAAGACGAAGAGGGAACCGGATTGGCGTTTGGAGAAGATAGACGGGCTGTATTAACAGCCTTGAAGAGCAATGATTTGAATAGGGCTTGAGGAAAAAGGCCTGTGAAAGCCGGCTGATCCGGGGGAAGGTTCTCATCTTCAGATAGGTCAGAATCAGGATCTCCTTCATCGATCAAGACAGAAGGATGACTGTAGTGAGACGAGGTAGGAGAAACAGACCGAACAGAGCGTGAGCATCCTACCTCACTGCGGCCCGCTGAGAACAGGGAAGTCTCTCTCACCGACCCATGTCGACTGGAGAAGCCCGAACGGGCGGCCAAGGACCTTTGAACCGCCGCCTCAATCATTTGCTGCAGTTGATCCGGAGGAACGAATGAGTCTGAAGACTGGGGGGGAGGAGGGTCGGGGGCAGGAGCCACCTGTACCGCTGCTGGGTCAGAAACCGGTTGATGAGAAGCTGAGCCAGGACCCCACAGGTTTTCCTCTGAAATAGTCACTGAACAATCCTGCAGAGACAGCTGGTCAGGAGTAGGTGAATGGGGTATGACAACTGGAGGTGGATTAGTCGGAGTAGGTGGAGGAGGAGAGGGAGGAGCCAACTGAGCACATGCCTTGTCACATAATCTGGTCAAAACCTTGTCTCTACGTTTTTCCACTTTGGAAGAAGAAGATGACAAATCACGCGTGAAAGACTTGTGATGAGAACGTGAGAGTTGAGAGGACCTGGAACGAGACCTGGAATCTCCCATGGCAGATTGCTGGGTAACAGACATGGAGTCTGATTGGCCAACTTCACCCGCACTGGCCTTCCGGCCGTGCTTAGACTTTGAAAGGGCCTTAGGCATGGCAGAGAACAAGGTTGGGAGCGTAGCCCTCCAACACCAGACAGAGTCTCAATAATTTAAATCTGAATATATGGAAGGGAGCGAGAGGAACTCCACGTGAAACAGCCTTGAGGAATAGTCACTGAATTAATACAGGTCAAGGCCAAACAAATTAAGTTGGAAGCAGAGAATTCACCAACTGGAAGTGTGGTGGGGGCGGGGAGGCTTGTACAGTGTTGCTGGAGTAGAGGCAATCCATCAATCCAGCAAAAATCAAACGAAGGCCACAGTCCTGTGACCGTTGTAAGTAACAGCACTTGCGGGGGTGTGAAGCTCCACTAAACTTAATGGTGGTTAGTGCTTAAGCCCAAATATTTGTAACAGAGAAAGGGAGGGGGGCGTGAAGCTCCACTGGGCGTAACTTGAGCACCACCGGATTCGGGCCACAGCAGCAAATTAGGCAAGGAGGGGGGGCGCGAAGCTCCTCAGCTGCCAGAAAACGCGGCCACGAGACAATCTAAAGGAAGCCGCAACTACCGGCTGCGGAAGCGCAGGAGTGGGGGCGCGAGGCTCCTCAGCAGAAAACTCAGCCCGCCACTCTTCACATTCAAATCAAACCCCCGGTGATCAGCCGTAAAAGGGCTCGTTCCAGCAGTAATTGAAGCTTGCAGGCCGCTAGTTAAGTGCTCCCCTCCCCAACGGCGGGAACTTTGTAGCCCAAAATGGCGGGCGCCGCTGATTTAATGCCCGCCAAAACTGCCGGTAAACAGATGGGGCGAAATGAGGCTTTTAATAGGGGGGATGAGGAGAGCAACAGGCAGGAATGTCCCTCGAAGCTCCAAGGATTAAAGAAGTTCTCCCTTAAGGGGAATCGAGGGCAGGAATCCCCACGCCCCTGGCAGAGCCAGGGGAGACCGATGCTATCAAGGGTCCACTTCCTTACTCACGACTCGCAAAACTCGAAGTCAGGACGGTCCAAGTCAGCCAGAGAAAAAGCAAATAAGATCCAAATCGAATTGCCAGAGCGCAGTCAAACAGTCCAGGTCCAAGAAAAACGAGAAATATTTCACACGAAGAGATAAGGGAGAGAATTTTAGGCGGAGAGAAGTCCCACACACCAGCCAGCGCTGAAGGACTGAGCCAAAAACTGGGCATGCCCGGCAACAGGGCGGGACTAAGAAAAATTGACAGGCTCAGTCCTTCAAGCTGATTGGATGGGCACTACCCACGCTGGCTGCTGTCTCCACTCTCAATGGAGAAAAAGGCCACAAGATTTTACAGCAGTTTCTTTTCATACGATGAGTACAGTTTGCTCACTAATTTCAACCACTGAGAAAATACTGTAGAAGGATAGGCAGAAATTCTGTTCTCCTCACAATAAAAATTATTACGGGAATTTTTGGCTTTGGACTTATTTTCTTTACTGGAAAATAAGTCTCATATAATTAGAATCACCCAAGTAGAAATTCACCAGTTCATTGTAATGAATAAGGAAGATAATATTTGGAGTGAGAAATGCATCAGGATACAATATGATGAATCATATTAATTCAATTAAGAGCTATAAAAATATAAACCACATCCTGTTTACAAAATGATAAAGTCAGTTATTAATTGGATATATATTAGGACATATTGCTTTAAATAATACAAATCCCAGCTGTAATTTGTGTTTCTTGAGATTCCTGCTCTCCTTTCAAATTACTCTATGAAGTCTGCAAATGTTTGAAAAGACTCTTCTGGAATCGCACTGCCTATTTCTGATGCAGTGGAATTTTTAAATGTCTAACTTTGCCCCTATCAAATATTCTAGCTTGCTGGGATCATGAAAAGATAATTTGCAAATAGGCTACAGAAGAACTTTTCTTTACTATTTCTATTAAGAGGTATAATAGTAATTAAAATTAAATTATTTTTGCTTAAAATGCATGCAAATCTGCAATGCAGTTCATTAATATATAGAATGTAACAAAAGCTTCATGTATAGTTTATTATATAAATTACATTAAATTAATAAATGGTTGCCATTTTCTCCTAAACACTTCTTAGTTATCTGATGCATGTGTCAGAAATCCTCAGTAAGTCCATATTGGTTTTTTATTAATTACCATCTGAGCTATTATTATAAACAAATCAAAAACTCTTAAGGTTTTGAAAAAGAAAAAACATTTGCACCCAAATCATTTAAAGGCATGAGGAAAAGTCTTCTTTGAATCAAGCTGGATTCAGGATGACTTCATAATCATATTCTTAGCGTTTTCGTGAAAACAATACAAAAGCAGTTTGCAACTGCTGCTTCTAGGATGTTTTCAGAGTTCCTTATCTAGCCTACAGTCCTGAAATTTCTCAGAATGCTCCCATCCAATTACAGGTAGTCCTTGACTTATAACAGTTCATTTAAGTGACCATTCAAAGCTACATCATCACTGAAAAACATGACTAATGACCATTTTTCACATTTACGACCATTGCAGTGTCCCGATGGTCAAATGATCAAAATTCAGACAGTTGGCAAGTGACTCATATTTATGACGGTTGCAGTGTCCCAAGGTCATGTGATCATGTGACAAGCAAAGTCAATGGGAAAATGAGCAAACTTAACAAATGTCTTACTTAGCAACATCAATTGTGGTCTTTCTGGACTGGTAGGCACATTGTGAAATGTGTTTTAGGCTCTCTTGCAAAATACTTGAAACAATTCATGCATATGAAACAGGGAACTTCAAGCATTTATATTTTGTGCTTTCTGTCTCAGGCAAAGCAAGGGCCATTCTCTCTAGTTTTTATAAACCAATATTACCCTTCATCCTAATCTCTATCTTAATAAAATTCAATTTTTCCCTTTTCATCTCTAATTTAAACCCCTTAAATTTAAAATTTCATATCAGATAATCCCAATATTTCCTTAAATCCCCTTATTATAATCATAAACATTTTTTTATCAAATAATACAGTCCAACATCTTAATAAAGCTCAGTTAAATATATAACATTCCAATCATTCATTTCTTTTATTTTTCTTAAATTTTAACTCCAATTTTCTCTGATTACAATCAAAAATATTCCACCTATTTCAATTCCATATATTAAATTTATTCATATTTCTAAATCTTATTTTATTCCAAATAGTACAATCCAACATTTTAATAAAGCTCAATTAAATATATAACATTCCAATCATTCATTACTTTTCTATTATTTTTTCAAATATATGATCTCTTCTTATTAATTAACAAACCAAATTACTTTGTACAATACATTTTCTTAAATTTTAACTCCAATTCACTTTGAAAATTGACCTATTTATTTGCTGAACGAATATGCACCTTGAATGATTGCTATTTCCAAAGCAAGTAAGAAGTTGGAGGTTGGAGGAAACCCAAAATAATATTCAACAGCAGAATAAAGCCCAAAATCAAATTGTAAAAGGACATGAAAAACAAGATCTCTTCTTCTCCTAGGAGCTGGAAAGAACTATGTGCCAGTTAAGACTTCCAGAAAAGGTATTCCAGAAAGCATGGTGCTATGCTTGTCCCTAATCCTCAACCAGTTAGCATCCAAAGTAATATCCAGAGAAGGACGGCTTAAGTAAATGGGCAGAACAAGCAAAGGCATAATTCCCTGTAGCTTTATCCAGGAGCTTTTAAACTAATCATTTCAAAATCAGCATTTTGATTCTGTTCTCCTGTTCTGTTCTGTTCTGTTCTGTTCTGTTCTGTTCTGTTCTGTTCTGTTCTGTTCTGAAGGTGCAGCCACTTCAGTTTCACCAGTTTTGAGGCAACGTTTGAGGCCAATTTCAATTCATAACAATGTTAC
This sequence comes from Arizona elegans, assembly GCA_022577455.1. Taxonomy (NCBI): domain Eukaryota; kingdom Metazoa; phylum Chordata; class Lepidosauria; order Squamata; family Colubridae; genus Arizona; species Arizona elegans. The sequence continues at coordinate 96,780,935 of JAKOOJ010000006.1, read as the reverse complement.
AGGAAAAAAATCACAGGATGAAAGCACCAAATAACTCTTGCATGTCCTGATCCTTAGACTAACTGGGATCAAAAGCAACATGGACATGTGTATTGCACATAACTGGGTTCCTAGATCAGTGACACATTCCAAGCTTTGGCTGAGAGAGCCAAAAAGGAAATTTTAAGAATTTGTGCCAAGTGACATTCATAGAAGAAAAATGGAATGAGTGAGGCTATGAGTGGATAAACACAGTAAGACAAATGGAAAGCAAAGGCTACCTCTATCTCACAGTTCACTACCTTAAAACAAGGAAACACTGCTTATTTGTCATGTGAATGACAAAGGAATGCACTTTTTTTCAAAGTTTTTTCACTTCCCCATGGCTGAAAAAATGTGAATATCTCTCTTCACTTTGAGCTGAACGACAAGCGTCTAACAGGGAAGGGTAGACCTTTTGCCCGATCACTCAATGACAAAAGGACTTTCCACTATCAAGTGCTCCATAGAGAGAGCTGAAATAAGGTGTTTTCTCAGGTGTGCAGGTCATATCCTTGTTTATTCTGGGACTGCTCCATAATAGCAACAGTGTTTGCCCTCATAACTATGAGGTTAGATGGTTTTAATTCTCCCTCGGTAGAACGCTCTGCAGGGTCTATCCATGACTTGCAGCTGAAGATACAATAGCACAATTACTCAGTATGATAATGTTACACATTCAACTGCTTGCAAAACAGTTGTAGGGCACCAGTACATTTTCAAAGGTTTACATTCTGAAGGGCGATATAGCCATGCTGGTCTTGCAGATTTTTAGAAATGAAGTTCTCAATCTCATCTCTTTGGGTACAGTTGTTATCGAGGAGATCAACTTCACCACATCCTACATTTTCATTTTTTTTAAAGAAGGGTAGACTAAGTTAAAATATGAGCTGTTGGAACAAGCATTCAGTTAGGAATGGGAAAAAAAAATAGCGAAGGAAACGAATTTCATGATTATATGTAAGGGATCTTCGAAAATAAATACCGTATTTTTCAGAGTATAAGACGCACTGGAATATAAGACGCACCTACCTTTTTTGGTGAGGAAAAGAAGAAAAAGAAATCTCCCTCTGCCTCTGAGCAATTTTGCCTAGTTACAGCAAACAGCAAACAGCCTGCTTTACTTTCATTTTCCTTTTCAGCATAGCTTGATTAGCACAAGGGAAAAAAAAAATCTGCTCCAGCAATTTACCTCTTTGCAGCAAGTAGCAGAGCCCTGCGGAAAACAGCTGAGAGCAAATCAGCTGAGAATCAGGAGGCCAATCCAAACAACTTGTGCTAATTAGGCAGGGCTGAAGCTGAAAGGAGCTGTTTTTTCTTGCTGTTTGCTTGCAAGAAGGTAACTGCTGCGAGGCAGAGGCCAAAGGGTAGGAGCCAGTGGGTGGGCGGGGCTACATTCGGTGTATAAGACGCACCTAAATTTTCATCCCCTTTGGGGGGGGGAAGGTGCATCTTATACTCCGAAAAATATGGTACTTGACTTGGGACCATTTATTTAACAACTGTTCGAAGCCATGATGGCACTGAATAAAATGACTTACAACAAATCCTCGCACGTACAACCAGTGTCCCCATGTGACATGGTCAAAATTTGGGTGATTGGCAACTGGCATATATTTATAACAGTTGCGGCATCCCGGGTTATATTGAGTACCATTTTCAATTTTCTCAGGGGGCTTCTGAGAACTAAACTCAATGTAGGTTAATGATCACATTATTCAATTAATGACCATGGTGATTTGCTTAACAATTGTGTCAAAAAGCTCATAAAATTGGGCATGACTCACTTAATGGCTTCATCAGAGACAGAAGTTCTTGTCCCAATTGTGGTCATAAGTCGAGGACTACTATAACTGTAAGTATCCATCTTTTATGGATAGATAAGATCAACATTTCTCTTCAATCAATTTTGACTTTATGGCACGTCTAAGTCATCTTCTTGGCAATAATAGTGCACTGCTTAGTCCCTGCCAACCTTCAGATTCCTGGAGATCTCCTACCCACATACATTCACTTCAACTATAAACACTGCTTCATACTTGTTTCAATCATTGATGAGAAACAATTATGATATTCCTTTAGAGATTTTTTAAAAATGTGGCTTCAGTCCTTACATGACTTGTGAATTCACACTGTGCTAACCCAAATTTGTTTTACTTGTGGTGCGCTGAACAAGCCACAGGAGAATTGTTCACACTTCACACCAGAAACTGCAACAGTATTGGCTTATTTTAAATAATTATATATCAATTGCTTCTCACTTCAAAAACTTTGTTGAGTTTTCCTAGTCAAATTTCAAAAAAAAAAAAAAAAAGCTTCATAGAAAAAATGCTTTCATTAAACATCTATCTACATTTCACTTTTTCTGAAGATTTGACTTCTAGCAACAGTCTAGTGTTTACTGCTCACTAGGCCCCAATCTCTAGCCCTGTGTGTTTTCATTGGTCAATGTAGGCAACTGCAGAGGACAAATTCAATCTTGGATTTTGTGCTTAGTGTTTCAGAGTTTGACAGTGCAACCATCTACAGTAGATGATTTCACAGAGAATAAAGATGCTTCATTGATTTCAAAAAGCTAAACAGGTTCAGACCTGATAAGTAGTTAAATGGGAAGCCTCCTGGAAAATCCCAGAGCTTTAAAACAGATTGGGAAACTTAATAAAATATTAGAAGGTGACAATGGCTGGTCACTTCCACAGTGTTCTCAAGAAAGTCACCACAAGCAAGTTCATTTTGGGATTAATCTTGTTGCTTTGCTTCTTGGTTTCATCATCCCAAATAAGACCTTAACCATAATGTGATCTGGAAACTTGGGTCAAAAACTGTAAAACAAAACGTCAACAAGCCACTAATTGATGCTACACCCTTAGCCCAAAGTACCAATTAATCCCAGGAAACAAGGAGAGTTTGTTAGTTGTCTGAACTTGGCATGCCTTCTCTCTGATAATTATTTTGAAGTACAGAGAACTAATTGGGACATATAAAATGGGGGAAATTCATCAAAGGATTGCTGACTTGAAAACAGCAAATCTGTTGCATTGATTAGAAAAGGTTTTTTTAGTTTGAAACACATCCAGGTCTTCTGGTAAAGATGAACAGCAGTTAAGTGTATGGGCAACATCTCTAGAAACTTAAAGGTGACACTGGAAGTGTGGTCATGTTTTTTTGTTCTCCCATGTGGAGATAAAAACCTATGCACGTTAAAAACTAAAAATGAATGCAAGGGATTAGCCAACGCTCTTCTTGCTTTAGAAAACAGCCCATGAGGCATATTTTTATGAAACACTGTCTACTGGAATTGGATAGTTACGTTCTTTTCATAATTTATATTTACTAAATCTTCTACTATCTCTCAGCTATATAACTCAGACAATCCAAATTAAACCCTCGAGGACACAGAGTACAATTCTTTAAGGTACAAACTGTATTTCCATATTGAAGCTAAACTGATTGCATTACCAGATAACATATGTGATCACTGTTATCTAGGAATATTTAGCATTTGGCGCAGAGCTGGAAAATAACATGTCAAAATCATTTACTGTGATTTAGACAAGAGGAGAATTTCCATGAAACATGGAGCTTTGGTATTGTTCATCATGGATAGACGAAATGCCTTAAAAACCGCATCTTTTCCTATGTGCCTGCAAATCTAAAATTAGAATTATGAATAGGATTTTAAAGCAAAACTAATTGTCGGGAATAAAAGATCAGGTCCACATGTGAAATTCCAATAAAATTGACTTATTGCTACTTATGCCTGTGCACAGGAATATTGTAAACTAAGGTTTAGCACCTGCTAGGTGTTACAAAGGGTCAATGGAATTCAAAGGGGTGGGGTTGGGTTTAGTCCGCTTGTGGCTACATAGAGTTTCTAGGTTGATCCTTCTTTTAACTCCACCACTTGGTTCTGCCATTCCTTCCCCTACATTAATAGAACACAAAATCCATGTTGCTATGTGTTACGAGTTTTATGATGGTCATCTCCATTTTAAAAAGTATCTAAAACCTGCAAATTATATGGAAGTTCAAAAGTAGGTTATAATTCAAGAAACGCTAACTTTATGTAGGTGTTAGATAGAAGCAGGCAGAAAGTACAATCCTGAAGCATCATATAAATCAAGGGTACCAGCTTCCTTTCTGCCAATATCAACTGATACTGCCCTTGGAGAAAGGACCAGGCTTTCTTGAGCTGGTTCAGAAGATGCCGTGAATGATGGTACTGAAAGTTGCTGAAAACCAAGAAAGGTCAGGATCACTCTCATTCCAGTCCAGCCAGAGGCCATCCACAAATGTAATAAATACCATCTTGAAATTCAACCATAAAAGTACAGATAATCTCCTTCCTTCCTTTAAGCCTTCTGGAGTTGGAAGCTGATCACCTCCTGAACAATCTTCCCTATGGCAATGCTGATGTCTAGGTTGAAATTGTCCTGTTCCATTGAGTCCAACCATGGCTTCCTGAGGAAGGGGGCAGACAACTTCCTCTTTTAAGTTGGGTGGAACCACTATCTCTTACAGAGAACCATTCACCAGCAAATGGACACAACCACATGTCACCTCCCAGGAGACTTTGAGCAAGTACCGTAGGAGGGACATGGATCTAAAACCAAGTGGCCAATCTCACAGTTCCAAGAATTCTGTCCAAATTAATTAATAATGCTCACATGTTCAAACTTTTCCCAGATAACTATGAAGGGGAAGGACACAATTTGCAGATGGTCAGCCACATCTTCACCAAATGAGTTCTCTCCATCAGTAGCCAATTATCTACTAGAATCAACAAAGAACCATCAGAAAGCTGTACTTATCTTTAGCCCCTTAGATTTGAAGTCAAAAATTTTATCCCTTTTTAACATTTTTGTTCTGCTCAAAAGCAGAAAGTAATACAATATAATTTCATACTTTATGCAAACAAAGGTCTCTTCAACTCATACTAATATAATTGTTTGCTAGTCTTGATTTCAATTATTATCTCACCACAGAAAAGCAAAAATAGATTTTTGTTTCAGACAAATCTAAAATATTGCATGAAGAGTCACCACTGAGACACTTCCCACACAATAAAATTTCAACTAAACAAGTAGAGCATAACTGTATTTTCCATATTCACAAATATCTTCCTCAATAAATTTTTAGTGGAGTTAAATGCAAGATCCGTTTTTTTTAAAAGGCAGATCATAAGTGAGCAGATGCTGCTTGATGTTACCATTTTCAACATTTCATTCATATAATTATGACAACAAACGAACATAAGAGAGAACAGGATTGTTTAGAGATCAAACTGATTTGTAAATGCCAGAGACAGGAAGTGATCAGACACCATTATTAGTGTTCTATTTTTGCTTCAATTTGTGATTCAGATTGGACTAGGATAATATTAGATATAAGAACACTAATGAATCCAGTTAGTCTGAAATAACAACTAACAAATAACAACCAGGAGTCTGCACCCTTTCATGCTAACACGTTTTACTAAAACGTGTAAGACTTTGTGAACTATAGCTCACTTCATCAGATGCTCAAAATATCTTTTAATAAAATTTGTAAGTCTACCACAGACTTAACACAGCTCTCTTCCCGCACAATTTTAGATAGAATGAGTTGATATCACTATTGTACTTTCACTTTCCATCATCACTTGGTTCATGGTTCTCAGCCAAGAGAATTCATCTGGTTTTAACTAGGTTTTCATTTCATATACAAGAAAACTGTTTTGACAAACAAGAATGAGAGATCAAAGAAATATCAGTTCTAGGAACACAGGAAGAATAGGGCCAAAAGAGGAGGTAGATAATACCTCCAAAAAGAAGTGTTATTTTTACAGAACTACACACTTCTAGTCCTATTTTTGGATCACAGGAGAAGGAGATAGTTACTAAGGAATGCCTTAGTACTCTGAATACTTTGTTTCAGAAATAATTATGAAACCAGTTTTTGAGAGATTCACAACTAAAGGGTAGCACAGGTTGATCTATACAAATGCACAATAGGAGTTTGATTGTATCGCCCTTTTTGAATAAAATCACAGATTTCATTCTGATTTCACTTTTATACAAGTTTCTTTTCAGTAAAGCTGAAAACTACTTTAGATTTACAAAACAACTGTGCAGAAATTAATCACAGCAAAGTAGAATGGCTAAAGGCTCACAGTAGTTGTCAGAAATGGTTCAACTCAATTCAACGATAGCTATTTTGCAAAGCATCAACCGCACAATTATAAATCAAGTTTTTAGACCAAGAAATATTTTTTTAAAAAACAAAAGTTTTAAAACAAAAATGCCACTTTGAAATATTCAGCCTTATTTCCTTGAACATTTAAATATTATTTTAAATTAGTTACTGTATTTTAACTATTTTAAATCAGTAGCCTATGGCCAACATTACATTTTGATATGATTGTCATGCAGCAGGAAAAAAGATACATCAGAATTGCCTATAAAAGGCCATGAAAATATAAATATGCCAGCTTTTCCAAGTATTTCCTAACTAAACTCTCTTATTAGATTAAGATCAATAAATACAGAAATGAATCAGCTGCTAAAATAGGATATTCATATAAAAACTCTGCAGATATAAGATGGAGTTGGGAAGGAGTTTTGTAGTCATTAATCAAATACTCATAAGGCATTGGAGTGACTGTCTATTAACATTAGTATTTAGTACCAAAAGAAAACTGTAATCTATTTAAACTTGAACTTAATATTTTGTTTAAAAAATGTGAATAAGTATTAAAACAGCTTTTACAACAAAACATTTAAGGTGTTAAACATACCACTCATTGTTCTTTCAGAAGAAGAAAAAGCAAGCAAGAGTTAAGCATTTTCAGAACACACGGAGTAGAAAATCCAAACATGATTTGTTTATTATTGATGAAAAAGAATGATTCTTGTTAATAGAGAAGCGATTTTGAGAAGGAGAAAGAACCAACTGAATGGAGCCCTGAGTGTTGATTTAAATGAGCTAGTTGTGTTTGCTTGCAATTTTGCCAATGACTTGAATAGCTGCAATTCCAATAAATTATAAGAGTAGGAGAGATTCGTTATAAACATAGCATTGGAAATTTATTAGATAATAATTAAAAACAAAGATATAAAAAAAATCAGTTAATCTTGAGATGGCCAATGTAAAGCACTTGGAGAAAAAACTTTGCAGAAAATGCTGTACCCAGTAATTTTATCATCTGTTAACCATTTTACAGTGAAATGTAGTTTTGCAGAAGTTGTTGCCAAACACTACATCTTGCAAACTGTCCAATGAAATTCTGGGATTTTCATACCAAAGATTTATTACAAAGCAGCTTTTTAATTCATATTTCTTATTATCCTGGATGCACCCATAGTGCATTCATTTCATGCAGTTGAAAATTAATGTCAAAATATCCTGACCTGCATTTTGGGATAATTAATTGCATTTATAGTTATAATCTACATTAAGTAGCAAAGAAATGCTATGTTGGCTAAAAATTACTCCTAAACAAAATTACTCCTATAGTAACTTTATTATAGTTGCCCAAGTAAAGATTTTGCTGTAAAACATTTCCCCACAAATTCATGGTGATTTTGTTCTTGGTCTGTAAAATATTAAGTCTTTTTTTCTGAAAAATGTCACCTGAGAAGGCAACCTAAATTAAAAACATTGATGAAAACAATTATTAAGAATGAAATTAATGCATAGAGTAAACTCCAGTGCCTTTAGCTTAAACCAGAAGCATCTCAATTACAGATTTAACTAAAATTGTATTATTATTAAAATCTTTATAACATGTGCTGTGCATGTCTAAGCATTTATGGAAATTGGAGCTGATTTAGAAAAAAAAAGAATAAAACTTTGTTTTCCACTCACGCCATGTCATTTATGGCTACAGGAAAACAACTGATCTAAGAAGCCAGAATTCAGATATAAAACCATAGTTAAAACAAGCCAAGATTTGTAAAGAATTAATCCTGGTACCAAACTCTGCTTTACTGACAGAAATAAAGTACTCTTTGTCTTTTTTGGGATTGAATTTCCCATCATGTCATGTCCTCAAGAAGGAAACAATTTCATTATTGCTTTGCAAAATACAGACACTCTTTGCAACTCTCACAAACCAGGGAACCTCAGGACACAAAGTCCTTTTTCTGGGTCAGGGTTGGGTAATCTAAATCTAATCTAACAGAGATGGAATTTTGGGGGCAGTCTGTTTTTCTACTAACTTTGCTTTCTTCGCCACACCTCCCAGTTGCCCAAGGCAAGAACATTCTAAACATCAACCTGTTTACAGTTTATCCTCCAGGTACTAGTTTAGCCATGTATGATACAGTTACTCATCAAAACCACACTATGATGAAAATGGAGCCAGAAGGTATAAGAGTCCGTCTTACCTGGCACTTGTTCTGGCTTTGTTCAGAGCTTTGCTGAGAACCAGGGATGGTGCTGACTGACGTCTTTGGGCCAAGCTCTTCATTTTCTGCTGAAACATCAAAATCAAATGTGAATGACAAACATTAACATAGATTTTTTTAATTATTTTAAATGATTGAACTGTTGAATTGTTCTGGGATGAATTGTCCCATGGTGTGTTGGCTGCAACGAGTTGTCCTGCAGTGAGTTGGCTGCAGCAAGTTACCCCATTCTTTGACTTATGACCACCATTGGGACCCAAATGTCCATAAGTCATTGCAATTGTAAGTCAAGTGAGCTCTGATTTTATGACAATTTTTACAGCGGTCATTAAATGAATCACCACAGCCATTAAACAGATCACATAGTCATTAAGCAAATCACACATGTTTAAGTGAATGCCCAATGGGCATTTATTTTCCCTGGAAATCAGCAAAAAAGGTCACAAATTGCTATCATGTTACCACAGGATGCTACAAGTGGTTGAAAATGCAAGCCATTTGCCAAGCGCCTGAATTGTAATTATATAACCGCAGGGGTGGTGCGATGGTCATGAGTGCGAACATAGGTCAGTTTCTCCAAGGCCACTGCAACTTTGAACCATCATTAAATGAATGGTTGTAAGTCGAGAACTACCTGTATGTCATCGTCCTGGTTGTATTTAGCAAAACAGATTAACAGAGTTGGAAGGGACCTTGTAGGTCTTCTAGTCCAATCCCCCGCCCAAGCAGGAGACCCTACACCATTTCTGACAGATGGCAGTCCAGTCTCTTCTTGAAAGCCTCCAGTGATGAAACTCCCACAACTTTCAAAGGCAAGCTGTTCCATTGGTTGGTTGTTCTTACTGTCAGAAAATTTCTCCTTATTTCTAGGTTGAATCTCTCCTTGATCAGTTTCCATCCATTATTCCTTGTCTGGCCTTTCAGGTACTTTGGAAAATAGCTTGAGCCCCTCTCTGTGGCAGTCCCTCAAATATTGGAATACTGCTATCATGTCTCTCCTGTTCTTCTCTTCACTAGACTAGCCATGCCCAGTTCCTGCAACCATTCATTGTATGTTTTAGCCTTCAGTCCCCTAATCATCTTGGTTGCTCTTCTCTGCACTTTTTCTAGAGTCTCAACATCCTTTTTATAGTGTGGTGACCAAAACTGGAAGACAGCCTATTTGAGACAACCTGCTCAAGTAGAATCCGTCTATTCAATACAAGCAGGCCAAAAAGGAATAATATAGATTCTACCCTCTGACCAAAAAGGAATATAATATTGTGGATTCTACTCCCCAGGAAGACAGGAGGACTGGGGCAGCCATGGCAGGCCTTCTCAGTCAAGGTCCATTCATTCTGGGACAGCCTGCCAATCAAAGACAAGAAAGTTTCCTCCCTACAATATTGCCACTCAGAAGAGTTGTCAAGACGTCTTTGTGTAAGGTATTAAAAAATAGGGCACAGATGACCAGGAAATGGCTGGTTTTAAGACTGGCATCTACATTAAAATAACTAAGATTTTTTAAATGAGTTTATTTATGCTGGCTTTATGAAATTCAGATTTGTCTGTTTTACAGTTTTATTGTTTCACTTTCAGCCTTGGATAGAGGTAACATACTAAATAAATGATAATACAGTACTCAATATACAAGCAATAAACTATAATTAAACTTATTTTAATTAACAATTCATCCCATTCTTTTTAGTTTTCCTCAGGAAGGTTGTGCTTGTTATAACTTGGCTCACTCTTAATTTAATTTAATTTAATTAAGGGCAGTTCTATTTCATACTTGAGCCAATTCAACCATTAACAGAATCAGCACAAATTGCATCAGTTGAAACAAGGTCCCTCTGAGGGTTTGTTTTTTCGTATAGGCAAAAGTACTAGTGGTTGCACTTAATAACTGTTTACAAAAGCCGCAAACGGCTTCTATCTGAAAGAACTTCTCAAAAACTTAAACTCAAATGACAAATATTAAAAGAGAAGTATAAAATACAGGTTAAAACTTTCCAATTTTCAAATTCAGACACTGTACATTTGGTTGCTACCGTATTTTCCTGAAAATAAGACCCTGTCTTATATTTTTTTGGAACCCTGAAATAAGCGCTTGGCCTTATTGCCATGTGCTCAAAAGCCCAATTGGGCTTATTATCAGGGGATGTCTTATTTTGGGAGAAACAGGGTACTCTGAACCTCAGGATACTATAAAAGTTAATGTAATAAACTTGTATTTACTTTGTAGATGTTTTTATTGTTTTTAATTATTTTAACTGTTTTGTAGTTTTAGAATGGCAATCTCCCACCCCAGCCCCCACAAAGTCACTTGGCAGAGATGAGTGGCTATAGAAACTGAATAAATAAATAAATAATCAAACAAACAAACTAAATATTGATGGCACTTTCTGTAAAACAGACATGAAACAGAATGCATCCTCAGAGAGATTCACATGCAATAGACTGCCTTCATTATATTGGCTAGTGAATGCCCGTTAAAAACATTGACAAGCTATTTTTAGAAAAAGTATTATAAGACCTGCAGATGGTGAGCAGCATGTTTTGATACAGAATAAGAATAATTTAGGTTTATGTATGTTTCATCTAAAGCATAAGAAGTGCAGGTAGTCCCTGGCTGATGACTGTAGTGGAGTTTGCCCATTACGGTCCTAAGTCTTCAGGGTGGTAAAATGAGCCATTATATGACTGGCCCAATTTTACAACCTTGTTTTTGTAGCAGTCATTACATGAATCATCATCATTATTAAGTGAATCCCCAGTTCTTAAGCAAACATTAAGTCATTAAGCAAACCTATTGTTCATTTTTGCTGAAAACCAGAAGGAAACCCCGTTTTTCAGCAAAACACTGTAAATCGTGGTCCCATTAACATGGGACACTGTAAACCACTGTACCTAGAGCTGACTGCCAAGTACTCAAAATGAGTTCACATGACTGTAGGAAGAGGAGCCGTCCGAACTTTAAAACTGATTCGTAAGACCTTTTGGAGGGTCTATCACCGCGATGGCGAACCTATGGCACGCGTGCCACAGATGGCACACGGAGCCATATCTGTGGGCATGCAAGCGTTGCCCTAGCTCAGCTCCAGCACGCATGTGCGTGCCAGCCAGCTGATTTTAAGGCCTTCCGGGCCCACCGGAAGTCGGGAAACGGGCCGTTTCCGGCTTCTGGGGTGGGGGAGGCTGTTTTCACCCTCCCCAGGTTCCAAAAAAGCCTCTTGAGCCTGGAGAGGGCGAAAAAATGGCTAACCTTTTTGCCGTCGCGTACCAAAAGTGGGGAGAGCGCAGGGAGCGCACGAGTAGAGCATTGAATTATGGGTGTGGGCACGTACACGCATGACCTCCATGTGCTCTCCCCGCTTTTGGCACGCGACTTCAAATAACAGCTAAGCAACCTGTCATACGTTGGGAGCTACCTGTATGCTTCTTTTCTCTCAGTCAATCAATCCAATTTAGCCCATTATTGATTTTCAATATTCTAATTTGCCTTCAGGCTGATGGATGCTACACAGTTTCTTGTCCTACCTGCAATGTTGGAATGATGTATAGATATGAAAAACATATTTTTAGGATGAATTTATATACACATATTCCAAGCTATAGCATGAACTCATTTTAATGCAGCCTCTCGTTCCTGGGTAGAAATATAAAGCTGTACTATAAATCTAAAGCTCTGCCATTATTTTTGTGGACAACTTGCATTTCTGCCAAGGAAGAAAAAAAAAACGTAAGAAATCAAGAGGTTTCATTTTTAGACAAATGGATTATTATTTCTCCAGGCTTAGTCGAGATCTATTTACAGTACTCAGTCACGAAACAGTGTCTTGTGTTCTGTTTCCTGAATGAAAGGAAAAAAATCATAACGTCATAACAGACAACATTCCAGGCAACTATTTAAGAAATGTCTGAATTGGGATTTAGGTTTATATGTTGGATGAATTAAAAGACTTCTAATCCCTACCCCAAAATAGATTTATATTATAATTCTCTATAGGATTTGTGTAACAGTTAAGAGAAAGATATAGAAATAGAAAATGGTTGGGAGAAATTAAATCTGATGAAATAATACACATTTTTAACAATGTATTTTTAACTATTGCAATTTCTATTAAAGTCTATAAAGACATGCAAATAAAAAAAGGAACACAGACTAGAAATGGGATTTATGTTCCCTTTTATCTTTAATATCTTAATAAAGAATGCCCAACACACATTCCATTTTTCCTCCACAATCATAAGAACTGGGAAACACATGAGGTGGAATACAAGTGTGTATGTATGTGCATGTTTCTCTCCTGCACCAACACTCACAAGCAAGAATTGTTTGCTAGAATTCAAAATTTGGCTTTAAAATAATCATAGCCACTAAGATATGATCCACTACTTCCAGTGTTTGTAATGTCCAAGACGTTTATCATGGTCACTTAAGAGTTTTTCAAAACTATTTCAAGGGGGTTAGTGGCAATTGCAAGGGAACATTTTAGTCACCAAAGCAAACCAAAGCAGACCAGACTAGACCAGAGCTAGAATGGGAAGGATTCTAAGTCTTCAAAGATGGCAATGATGTCCTCACAATATTATAACACTGCAGCTCTCCACCATGCAAGAGTTGCTTTAATGGACTCCTTAAAACAGCAGCATCTTTTTTCCAACCTGACCGAGAAGACTGTTTTAATCAGTGGTGAAATCCAAGAATTTTTATTACCAGTTCTGTGGGCATGGCTTGGTTGGTGTGGTGTTGCTTGGTGGGTGTGGTGTTGCTTGGTGGGCATAGCAGGGGAAGAATACTGCAAAATCTCCATTCCCACCCCACTCCTGTGGGAAGGATATTGCAAAATCTCCATTCACACTCCACTTTGCGACCACCCAAAGGTAGTATTTGCCAGTTCTCTGAACTACTCAAAATTTCCGCTACCGGTTCTCCAGAATCTGTCAGAACCTGCTGGATTTCACCCCTGGTTTTAATGAATCGCAGGCATGTGCAAGAGCTCTCTTTCAAATCATGCCCAGTGTACCTTTTTAGGAACTCAACTCTCTTTCAGACACAACAAACAAAAGAACGTTTTTAAAACATTCTCTTGGAATATTTAAAGTTAGGCAAAATGTTCATCTACCAGTGTGCCCTAAAAATACAAAATACAATAAATAAATAAACAATATGACTAAGGGCTATTGTGATTTCAATTCTGTAAAACTTTGCCACAACATCCCCCATATGAAGAAGAAAGCACAGGGTCAAATAAACTTGTAATCCAAATAAATATAGGACAAATGTACCTACTAAAAAATTCAGGATGGCCAAATTTTGGTCATAAAAAGAAGTTCAAATCTATGTCTAGAGATTTGATACACATTATCAGCCTCATTTTTCCATGTAAAATTGAATTATAAAGATTTCTTTCCCCCCCCCAGCTGTCCCAAGTTTGAACAGATGGGATGCCTGTAAAACATCATGTATATAGTGAAAATTGATGGTAGGTATAGACCGGGGGGGTGGGGGTGGGGGTCAAACTAGTGGCCCGCAGGCCGGATGTGTCACGCACAGGCCACACCCACCCCAGCTCCGTGAAGGGAAAAAACTTCGAGTTTGACTTTGACACCTGTGGTATAGATGATCAATAAAGTGAAAAAAACTACTTGATTTAAATTAAATATAAAAAATAATAGAAATGTTACAACTTGCTATTCCATCAGACAAGAGTTTTTTAGAAAAGAAAAAAAAACCCACTTTGGTTTTGGTATGTTTAAAAGAAATCTTCTCCCGTAGGATATAATGCCAAGATTACTTTACAGAATTTTCAGCACAAATCATCTTCTTTAAAAAATTCCAGCTATTCAACCAAGAACTCGCATGAGTGCACACAAATGTACATAAATAAAACAAGCAGATTAACACTTAACAGAGTAGGCCCATCCTCTTTTCCAATAGGATATAAAAAATTGGCCTGTGTTAGACAGTCCTATGCTTGTTGCAAGCACAGATAAATCTATACAAAATGTGCCAATTTCTGATGTCCACTCAGATATCTCACTGCCATAGAGAACAGCTGGGTCTTGGATACTATTATTCAGCAATGTGCTCTCAAGGTCATAGAATTATCACAAAACTCAATTTATCCCTTTGCCTAACATAAAACTCTAAATAACTTAAGTGACTTTGGATTAATCATTGGATATAATTATGAAGCATAGAAACAAAATCACAGCAATGGTAAAGAGGCAAAATTCTAAACATCCTTCCTTTAAAATAAGTCTATGATTCATTCATATCACAGTACACCTTGTCTAATGTACAACATCCGGATGATATATGACCCACTTCTATCACCCAGGAATTAGCAATATACATTTTGCAGTACAGTGAAATCATAACTGAACCAATTTGGGGAAGGGAGGGAAAAGGTGTTCATTAATGTTAAATACCGAATTGCTTCATTTACATTAATCATGTCATTTCCTGCAACTGGCATAAGTGATGTCATTTGCATAATAAAGTTATTGTGCAACTGCTACAAACTGCTGCAAATGATTCATGTAAAATTAACATACATTTAATTGCCTTACACAGGCTGATTTGGATACAACTCTCTTGTTCTGTTAGATGGGGCAATCAGTAGATAGAAATTTGGACCACTGTGCTCAAATTCATATCACATAAATTAAGGCTATATGTATGGTCAGATACTATATATTAAACAAATCAGGACAAAAATTTTATATATCACACCAGGGGTGAAATGCTCCCGGTTTGGACTGGATCGCCTGATTCGGTAACGATGGTGGTGGGTGGTTCAGAGAACCGGTAGCAAAAATCCATGCACACACACACACACACACCATGCCCAGCTGAGCTGCGCGATCATCAGAGGCTGTGTTTTTTCCTTTTAAAAGCATTTTTTCTACCATCTCTTCAGCCGAAAAAATGCTTTTAAAAGTAAAAAAAAAAAAAAAAAAGCATCTGATGATCACGCGGCTCTGCTGGGATCGTCAGAGGCTTTTAAAAGCATTTTTTCTACAACCTCTTCGGCCGAAGAGCTTGTAGGGAAAAAAATGCTTTTAAAAGCCTCTGACGATCCCAGCTGAGTTACCTGATCATTCGAGGCTTTTAAAAGCATTTTTTTCTGCAACCTCTTCGGCCGAAGAGGTTGTAGAAAAAATGCTTTTAGAAGTTAAAAAAAAAAAGTTGGCCATGCCCACCCAGTCACATTATCCCCCCCACCAAGCCACGCCCACAGATCCGGTAGTAACAAATTTTACATTTCATCATTGTATCACACCCTACCCTGCAGAAGGGGTATATACAGATGTATTAATCCCTATTGTTTGGGCGTTATATGTGAGTGAAAAAAAGATAGGAAGAAGTAATATTTGCTGAAATTCAACAAAACTTTTTCATCATCTTAAAATCTGGTAAGTTTGCTTATCAGATAGGGAAAAAATGCCTATCGGCCAAATATGCTTTTGGGTCACCAGCTGCTTATTCACACTCTCGGTCATGGGTGTCCAACTTTTTGGCTTGCCTGGACAACATTGAGTGAAGAGGAATTGTCTTAGGCCGCATATAAAATATATAATATAGTTTTAATGTATATAAGTATCACATAATGTTAAATGTTTTATGATCATGTGGGGCTGCATTACTAGCTCTCCAGGGCTGCATGTGGTCGACAGGTTGGGCCCGCCTGCTCTAGATAAACTGAAATTATCCAATTAATTTTGGGGATAGCAAAACAACTGCCAACTTTTTTAAAAAAACTAAAGGCCTAAACCATGCTCATTTTCTTCACTGATCTTCCTTACAACTTGGGGTGGTTGTATTTATCTTTTAACACTTCATATGTATCATCAGTTTATATGGTGCTTTATAAAGATGTAGCCTAGCATTATATTTTGGATGGAAGGGATCCAGAACCTGGCAACTATAGATACCTTTTATTTATATCTTTTATATTCTTATAGTTTTCTTATAGTTTTCTGTTGATCATATATTTGGAAAAATCAAATATAATTTTATTTGCTTTGTAACCTCTTAACTTTTCAGGAAAACAATGAAGCAGAAAATATTTTAAATTTCATTCTGATCTCTATCCCAACTAAACTATAGCCAGAGATCATATAATCAAGGTTGCATTTTTCGGACTAGTAATTTTGGGCATCACAGTCATATCTATATGAAGGGTATCAGATCAGTGGTGGGTTTCAAATTTTTTTACTACCGGTTCTGTGGGTGTGGCTTGGTGGGCGTGCCATGGCTTAGTGGGCATGGCTTGGTGGGTGAGGCAGGGGAAGGATACTGTAAAATCTCCATTCCCACCCCATTCCACGAGAAGGATACTGTAAAATCCCCATTCCCTCCCGATCAGCTGGGACTTGGGAGGCAGAGAATAGATGGGGGCGGGGCCAGTCAGAATTTTTACTACCAGTTCTCCGAACTACTCAAAATTTCAGCTATCGATTCTCCAGAACTGGTCAGAACCTGCTGAAACCCACCTCTGTATCAGATGGAGAAAGGTATCTAGATAGGAACTTTTTAAAAAACCGTGTCACTAAAAATGTAGGAGATTACACACAAGAGGTTACCTTGCTATCCTAATTATTTTAATCATGGAAAATTGAAACATGTCTGCACTGCAAATCAAAGTCACTTTAATCATATAAAATCTCAGTGAAATGGGCAGCAAATAAATAAGCATAGAGTGCCCACTTCTAAGAAATTATTAGACCTTGAGGTTCACTCTGTGAAGGGAACTAAAGCAACCAACTTCATTTTTTACAATTCTGGACAGAATTTTTCTTTGTGAAAGAAAGAAAAAGAGATGCCTTCTAAGTACCAACAAGTCTTCAAACACAAGTTTGACATTCGATCATCTTAACATACTAGTTCTCTATTAAATCAAGATCATAAAACTGGAAGAAACAGCTGAGAAGTTAATTTAGTTGAAAAGATCGGCCAGCCACATGCAGTCGAAAGTGGACATAAGGAAAGAGATTGAGGAAACCACCTGGAACAGTTAAAAGAGGAATGTTACTATACCAAGAGCGTGAAATTATGCCAAAGAAAGAATGAAAAAAGGATGCCCAGTGGAATGATGATAATAGAGAAATAGTAGCTGAAGAAAACAAAATGCATTGAATGGGAATGATTACTGTAAAAATATAAGGAGCTAAAGATATTGTATAATATCTTTATAAGGGGGAAAAAGTTGATTGTAACGAATGTACATAGTCAAAGTGAGCATGAAATAGTTCGGATTAAAAGAAGCAGAGAAAACACATAGCAATTTTGCTAGAAATTATACATACATACATACATACATACATACATACATACATATAATGGTGGTGAAATCCAAATTTTTTTACTACCGGTTCTGTGGGCGTGGCTTGGTGGGCATAGTGTGGCTTGGTGGGTGTGGCTTGGTGGGCATAGCAGGGGAAGGATACTGCAAAATCTCCATTCCCACCCCATTCTGGGGCCAACCAGAGGTGATATTTGCCGATTCTCCAAACTACTCAAAATTTCCAGTACTGGTTCTCCAGAACCTGTCAGAACCTGCTGAATTTCACCCCAATACATATACATACACATACACATACACACACACACTTTTGGAAGTACAGTAGGTTAAGAGGGCTAAATAAGGAGCATCCTGCAGACTGTCTGGAATTAAATTGAAGAAATGAAACAGCTTGGGATGAAATTCAAGTGAGGGAATGCAAGAAGAATTATTTCAGACAAGTATATGGAAATGATAGTCATATGATGAAAGGAACTGAAACAAATGCTATAAATTCAAGCATGCTAAACATTCCATTTAATTCCTAAAACTAATCTGACTGCTTAGTAAATGGTTCAGCATACTTCAGGGAATAAAATAAGGGTGAGCGATGTCCCTTCAGTTATTTATTACAGCAAAAATAGTTGTAGTAAGAATAGATGTTTTTGAGTTGGGAATGTGGGTGCTGTAACTATACCTCCTGTCTTTTTTTCTTAATTCATGCTTTACTTCCTTTGCTTATTTTTCCTTACTCCCTTTCCCTACTCTGCATACAGGTGTTCCTCAACTTACAACCATTTGTTTAGTGACTGTTTTGAAGTTATAACAGCACTAAAAAAAAGAGGAACTTATAACTGTTTTTCAAATCACCATTGCAGCTTCCCTGTGGTTACATGATCAAAATTTGGACGCTTGGCAACTGGCATGTACTTATAACGGTTGCAGTGTCCTGGGGTCATGTGATCATTTTTGCAACCTTCTGACCAACAAAACCATCATTATCATCATCATCATCATCCAAAATCTACACACAACATTCTTAGGCCAACAAAAACATGATAACAAAGGATACAGGTCTCCAAATTCTCTCAAACCCTTTATCAAGGCAAATGCAGAATCTGAATAAGAAGTGACAATTTTGAAGCCATAAAGTTGATCTTTAGACATAGTCTGATGGAGAAAATTTGTAGCCATTCAAATCAAGTTCTGCTAAGATTTGTGATAATTTCTGGTTACTTCTTAAGCTGTCCCTAGACCTGGTAAAATGAAGAAGCAAATTCATAACGATTATTTTTTAAAATGATATTTATTGGAAGCAGTTTCCTCCAATCCTAACCCAAAGTCCTTTAGATGTGTTGGACTAAAGCTCCTACGATCCCCAGATGGAGATCATCAGACACCCATGTTTAGCAATAATATATTACCTGATAATTTCTGACAGATATGATCATATGATGTCAGAATAACAAAAACGGTAATAAAAATGATTTAAATAGTTCAAGACATCAACAAATTCAAGGGACTGTGGGGACTAGCTCTAATTTCACCCTTTATTTTGGAATCATTTTCAGCTTAACAAACCCATGTAAAACCTTCTAAATTCAACAGAGCATAAATTTAACTCTGCAGCCAACCCTAACCCATTGAATCCTTTTTCCAGCATTCACATAAACTATATATAAAGCTGGGGTAATATTCCTTAATGAACTTTATCAGGAGTGTCAAACTCAAGGCCCGGGGGCTGGATGCGGCCTACGGGGTGCTTAAATCTGGACCGTGGGGCTGCCCTAGAAACAGCAAAGGACCAGCCCATAGTGCCTTTGCCAGCGAAAACGGAGCTCGGGAGGGCCACACATGGCCCTCCCAGGCTCCATTTTCAGCCGCAACAGCTTCCTGCCACCCTCTTCCAGTGAAAATGGAGCTCGGGAGCCAGTTTTCGCTGGCAGAAGTCTCAGGCCACCACAGACGCCCCCAACACGAATGACATCAAGCTGGCCACGCCCACCCTGGCCATTCCCACCCCAGCCCCTGATGTCAAACACAACCCTGATGTTGCCCTCAGTGAAATTGAGTTTGACACCTCTGAACTATATTAATAACTGAAAATAGCTTGAATCCCAAGTCCCGTAAGAAGTTCTGTAATATGACGATTCAGTATACAAAGGCTCATTATATGACTTCAGGGCATTCAACATAGTCATCTGATGCAAGAGCTAGACACCCAAAGGCAGAGCATTTTATAACAAAGAGTTCTTAATTTCAATAGTTTCATGTAAAAATGATTTATGAACAGGAACAGCTTGTCATACCAAGAGCAATGTTCACAAGTAGCTTTTCTGGCAGGTCTCCCAAATACAAGACAAGCAGAAATTCATGCAGCTCTTAAGATAATAATCTGTTGTTGTATTAAACTTTTATTCACCTTTTGAACTTCTGCCTGCTATGCAACTACAAAACACACACACACAGAAATGCTACCAGAGGACTTTATTCTGTTCATACCTTCTTAATGCAACTGCATCGTACTGAACATGTATTTTTGGCTTTGACTTGGTGTGTGAATCCAGCTACTGTAGATTTGCAATGCAAATAAATCATGATTTATTACCTATCCTACTCAAACTATTTCACAATTGGCTGATTTGCACAAGAATCACAGAGTTTGCAGCCAGCATTCCTGCATTTCTGAAAAGTACAGTATGGTATCTTTGAAAAGCACTAAGTTGAAAAAAACGTACAAACAATAATTCTTCGCTTAATTTAACCTAACACAACTAACATGCTAGTCAGTGGACTACTGTATGAGAAGAGACCCTCTAGAGCAGGGGTGAAATATAAAATTTGTTACTACCGGTTCTGTGGGCGTGGCTTGGTGGGGGTGGGGGTGGAGGTAATGTGACTGGGTGGGCGTGGCCAACTTTTTTTTTTTTAACTTTTCAAAGCATTTTTTCTAATGCTTTGAAAAGCCTCTGATGATCAGGCAACTCAGCTGGGATCGTCAGAGACTTTTCAAAGCATTTTTTTTACCACCTCTTCGGCCAAGAGGTTGCAGAAAAGAATGCTTTGAAAAGCCTCTGACAATCCCAGCTGAGTCGCGCGATCATCAGAGGCTTTTTTTTTTACTTTTAAAAGCATTTTTTTACAACCTCTTCCGATGAAAAAATGCTTTTAAAAGTAAAAAAAAAAAGCCTCTGATAATCGTGAGGCTCAGCTGGGCATGGTGGGGGGTGGGGGGGGCGCAGGGATTTTTGCTACCGGTTTTCTGAACCACCCGCCGCCATCGCTACCGGATCGGGCGATCCGGTCCAAACCGGGAGCATTTCACCCCTGCTCTAGAGGACAACAGGATGCATTACAGCTGTTAAATGAATCATGTGGTTGTTAATGAATCTGGCTTCCCCTACTGACTTTGCTTGTTGGAAGCTGGCTGGGAAAGTTACAAATGGTGATCACATAAATATATGCCAATTGTTAAGCACCCCAATTCTGATCACGTGGCCATGGGAATGCTGCAATGATTGCAGTGTGAACAATGGTCATAAGTCATTTTTCTCAGCGCCGTTATAACTTTGAATGGTCACTAAATGAATGGTTGTAAGTTGAGGACCACCTATATACAGTGGTGTCAAACTGGTGGCCTGTGGGCCGGATGCGTTACACACAGGCCACACCCACCCCAGCTCGATGAAGGGGAAAAACATTGTGGAACATCACGTGATGGCAATGTGACACTGTGAGTTTGACACCCATGGTATGTATGCCACTGGACAATCATCTCAGAATATTTACTATGCCATCTTAGTTATACATTTTCAGAAGCTAATTTGGTGAGACATACACACCCCAATCCAAGATCACCGCAGATGGGGACTGCAGCCAAGAAATTAAAAGATGTTTGCTCCTGGGGAGGAAAGTTATGGCAAATCTAGACAGCATACTAAAAAGCAGAGACATCACCCTGCCAACAAAAGTGTGTATAGTCAAGGCAGGGGTGAAATGCTCCTGGTTTGGACCAGATCGCCCGATCCGGTAGCGATGGAGGCGGGTGGTTCGGAGAACCAGTAGCAAAAATCCCTGCCTCCCCCATTGTCCAGCTGAGCCGTGCAATCTCAGAGGCTTTGTTTTTATTTTTAAAAGCATTTTTTCTACAACCTCTTCGGCCGAAGAGGTTATAGAAAAAATGCTTTTAAAAGTAAAAACAAAGCCTCTGCCGATCAGGCAAGTCACTAGGATCGTCAGAGGCTTAAAAAGAAAAAAGAAAAAGCCTCTGTCGATCAGGCAAGTCAGCTGCGATCGTCAGAGGCTTTAAAAGCATTTTTTTAACAACCTCGGCCGAAGAGGTTATAGAAAAAATGCTTTTAAAAGTAAAAACAAAGCCTCTGCCGATCAGGCAAGTCACTAGGATCGTCAGAGGCTTAAAAAGAAAAAAGAAAAAGCCTCTGTCGATCAGGCAAGTCAGCTGCGATCGTCAGAGGCTTTAAAAGCATTTTTTTAACAACCTCTTCAGCCGAAAGAGGTTGTAGAAAAGTGGTTTTAAAAGTTAAAAATAAAAAAAAGTTGGCCACACCCACTCAGTCATATTTCACTACCACCACCAAGCCACGGCCATAGAATCGGTAGTAACAAAATTTACATTTCACCACTGAATCAAGGCTATGGTTTTCCCAGTTGCAATGTATGGCTGTGAAAGTTGGACCATAAGAAAGGCTGAGCGCCAAAGAATTTGAACTATGGTGCTGGAGAAGACTCCTGTGAGTCCCTTGGACTGCAAGGTGTTCAAACCGGTCAGTCCTAGAGGAGATCAACCCTGACTGCTCTTTAGAAGGCCAGATCCTGAAGATGAAACTCAAATTCTTTGGCCACCTAATGAGAAGGAAGGACTCACTGGAGAAGAGCCTAAAGCTGCGAACGATTGAGGGCAAAAGAAGAAAGGGACGGCAGAGAACGAGGTGGTTGGATGGAGTCACTGAAGCAGTAGGTGTGAGCTTAAATGGACTCCAGAGGATGGTAGAGGACAGGAAGGCCTGGAGGAACGTTGTCCATGGGGTTGTGATGGGTCGGACACAACTTCGCAACTAACAACAACAACAAACACCCCAATAGGAAGGGGTCTTCTTAGTCATGACATTCCGGTGGTCATGAAAACTGAAAATCTTATCCTCCAATTGGTTCAGGCTTTTAAATTTGTTCAGCCTTATGGATGTCCTGAACGTTTCTATCTCCCAGTGCAACAGACCCAACACATTTATTCCTGTGAGGATAAACTAAAATGATTTCTTGTTGAAATGAAACATTCGATTGAATGCCAAACTGCAGAACATTTCAGATGTTCAAATGTCCTTGACTCCAGTGAACTGTTTATTAGTACACCAGTCTCACATTGGGCTTGAGGGCTGACATCCAAGAGAGAAACTACATATATGGTGTTCCCATTTTTCTCCTCCCAACGTGATCGGGACTGGAAATATTTATGATGTGCTCTATAATAACCCAGGCAGGCTTTAAAATCCCAATAAGCATCTGGCAGCCTGCTGTACTAATTCTCTAAGGAGAATGTGCTGGCTGGGATTTAATCACATTTTAATGCAAACCCTGCAAATAGGAGATTTCCTTCTTAGCTTGTTTCCTCCTTTACTCTTCCTTCTATTTATTCTGGAATAGTCTCTAGGAGGAACAGAGTTTAAAAAACTGGGGAGAAGGAAGAAGATGCTGAAGTATTCAGGATCCCAATGTATCACTGACTCATAAATCACACTTCTTTTTTTGCCAGATTTCTTACACTGTGGCAAGCCCACACACATTAAGAGTGAAAGGGAGGAATTTTGTACAAGGAGGATACAAGCACTAAAACACCATCTTAACACTTGGAATATCTTAATTACTAAAGTGATGGTTTCCAACCTCAAGGATCACCTTATTGGTTACTTCTTCTTAACCCAAAATTTCCCTGCCTGAGGTAAAATTCAAATGCTCCTTTTCCTACTAGATTCTGCCATCCTTTATTTTTAAAATCTTGCTGCACCATCCAGATAACAATTCTAGTTTTTCTCACGTTGCTCACTGAAGTTCAGTTCTCACTGAAACTGGTCGCTCATCCTTTCTTGTACTATATTGCTTTCCTAGAAATCCTGCTGAAAATTCCTGTACTCAAATTTTCTAAGTGTGGACACTGAAGCTTGAAACTTTAGTTCTTAAACTGAGGCAGGCAGACTTCAGATATGGAAAATCTCTTTTCTTTTTCTTTTTCAGAGGACATCTAGACATTCATACTCTGAATCCAAGTGTTTCATGCTTGCAAACCTAAATTATTAAGAACTTGCTCAGCCCAAAATTTGTGATCAGTCCCAGAAGCAAGTCCACAAGTCTTTTCTTTTTCAAAAAGAAAGAAATGAAGAGGGAGAAAAATGGCTTCTCCTCTGTGACAGGAAAAAAGATACAATCGCAAAATTTACAGATTGAGTTGGAAGGGACCTTGTAGTCATCTAGTCCAACCCCACATCCAAGCAGGAGAACCTACACCATTTCTGACAAGTGGCAGTCTCTGGTATCATCACCTCTACCTGAGGCATTCTGTTTTGGCAACCAAATTTATGATCAGTGGCAGGGACAGCTATTAGTTATTACTTTTGTAGGACCAATACAATCATCTGAAATTCTACCCATCCACTGTAAATCACTCAAAGCTCTATCCACCTCCATCCCACTTTTATTAGACCCATCCTTGAGTTCATAATACACTCCATCTGTAGTTTCAGGAACTCAAGTCTCAGAAACTCTCTGTGGCACACGTGCTGTCGCCAGCTGCTCTTTTGGTTTCCGGCCAGCCACCTGGTCTTCGGGTTTCCGGTGCACCCACGCAAAACCAGACGACCAGGTAGCCAGTGCGCGCATGCACATTCCAGTTTGGGAACTCGGTGCTGAAAAGGTTCGCCATCACTGTTCTAGAGTACGCGACTTTGGAGTCAGAAAACTGGTGATCTGGAAATACTTTTTAAAAAGAACTCATTTATCTGCATTCTAATTGTGGTAAAGGTTTTTGCAACCAATAAATATGACAGAAGCCCACAGAACAGATTGTATAACAAAAGTATGGTCTCAGACCCATTTCTATTTATATCTACAAGAGAAAAAGTGATCCAGATTTCATAAATGGATGGCAGCAACTAATGAATACTCAGGTCTGTAGCTGAACTCTAAGGTTCGGACAGGGACAAGGCATTCATTGTCTTGGATGCCAAGGTAAAAATATGTACAAGAATGTGGGGAAAAATCGAAAGAATGACTAGCTCCAGTGTAAAAACCACTAGCCACTACAAACAACTAAGCTATATACTATGAAGAAGCTCATTCTTTGAGTTTGCATCCTTAAACAGTCCAAACAAGCACCTTCCACACCTAAAAGAAAGATTGTGGAAGGCTTGGGAGAATCTTAAGGTTTAAAGAAAGACAAGAACAAAAAAAAGAATTACATATATCCAGTCGGAATTGAACATTACCAGTGGTTACAAAATTTATTTATATCCCACCTTTATTATTTCATAAATAACTCAGAGAGGGAAACATATATAATACTCCTTCGACGTCCTATTTTCCCAGCAAACAACCCTATGTGGTGGGTAGGGCTGAAAGAGTGTAACTGGGCCAAAGTTATCCAGTTGGCTTTCATGCCTAAGAGAGAACTACAACTCACAGTCTCCCAGTTTCTAAGTTTGGAGCCTTTAACCACAAGACCAAACTGGCAAAGAAAAGGAAAAAAATTCAATATTTAGAACAAGGCAAGTCTGGCCAAAACAAGCCAGTCCTGAACCAGATTGTTCAACATTACAAAATTTTGTTAGTCCTCTACACACCACTCTAAGAAAACTGTTTTGAAATGCAACATGATCTATTCCTAAATAAAGTAATATTGAAAAGCAGCTCCAGGTCAGGCATGTGTCATAATCTAGCTGCCGTCAAGGGAAAACAAATATAGAAAGAAAAGATAACATCCCGATGTCCTGTTTGGACATCTCTAGAATTCCTGCTGCTGGAATCTAGTACAAAAGACACAAACACACACACATCGAGAGTCCAAATAACTCACAGTAACACACTTATTGGTTGCCTTATGCTCAGAGTTCTCACCCCAGTCTCTTTCTTCTCTCCCGAAATCTAATTTGGGAATATCAACACTAACCTTCCTTACGTAAAGTTATTTTAAAGGCAGCAGGAGGAAAGTATAGAAAGCACTGGGAGCCTCCCCATTAGCATCACCCCATGCCTGTGAATTAAATCTCACCGTTCAAGTTCCTATCCAGGACTTGTACTTTAGAAGGGGGGAGGGGGGAGAAAAAAAACAACCTCAGAATTAGATCTCCAAGAGGAACACTTTCAGAGAAGGAAACCACTCAAACCAAAACGAGGTGCCAACCTTTCTCGGATTTACGCCTCTTCCACTGAAAAAGCACCGAGGGAGACGCGGCTCCTGTTATTCCAAAGGCGATGCCAGCAGAGCACCCGGTCCTTCGGATGAAAC
Source organism: Arizona elegans (assembly GCA_022577455.1). NCBI lineage: Eukaryota > Metazoa > Chordata > Lepidosauria > Squamata > Colubridae > Arizona > Arizona elegans. The sequence continues at coordinate 96,754,743 of JAKOOJ010000006.1, read as the reverse complement.
CATCTTCAAGTTAGTGGATCGTGGACTCTACATACATACATACATACATACATACATACATACATACATACATACATACATACATACATACATGTATACATACATACACACACACGCACACCCCACTCAGAAAGGTAATATTTCTAAGCCACGAGCGCGCTCCCCGCGCGGCTGCAAAGAGCGCATGGTCTCTCAGTGCGCTCGCCTCCATCCATCCATCCCCGGTCGGTCAAGTGCAGGCACCCGCGAGAGCCAAGCGAACCCGGGCAGGGGGAGTCAAACCCTCCCGCTGGAAAGAAGGTGTGGGGACTGAGGGAGGGGTGGTGGTGGAAATAACGCACCTCCCCTTCCAACCACGCGGAGGGTCCCTCGGATGCTTTGAAAAGGAGGCGGCGTATTGCGGGCACAAGCGCGCTAGAGATCGGGGCTCAGCTGTGGGCGGGCGAAGCTCCTCGGAGTCACGACTCACAGTGACCGACGGCTGAAAGTCCTCGGAGGAGGGACGCGGGAACCAGCGTGCGTTTCCCACTTACCCACCCACCCCTGAGGTGACTGCAGGCTATACGGGAAAAGGTTCCGGGGAAGAGCCGGGATAGCGATCTTCATAGGGTCGCGTTCTCACGTTTCATTCCCCCCCCCCCCGCGAGACGCGGAGGCAAACGACTCCATTCAGGAAAAGGGGGATATATATAGAAAAGGGGGCATAAGCGGCGGGGAGAAAAACCCCCGAGGGAAAGGCAGAAGGGGAAAGAGGGAGGGGAGACACGAGCAGCGCCCGGGGAAAAACCTCCTTTCCCCCCCCCCAAAAAAAAACCCCTTTAAAACAGATCGCAGCGCCAGCCTTTATCCTGAAGGGAATCCCGACGGTCTCCGTGGGGTTTTGCTCCCTCCCAAGTCAACCCGCCAAAAGCTTTCAGGTTCTGGGGCTGCACAACGACCAGCCTCCATCCACCCACCCGGCCGTGGGAAAAGGTTGCAATGAACCGGCCCGACTTCCAAGGAAACGAGCAACGGAGCGACCTCCATCCACCTGCAAGGGAAGGAAAGAAGGAAAGCGCGCAAGCCTCTCTTCCCCGCCCCGTTTGCCTAAGGAAGGAACCGGCTTTCCATTCCTCCCCGGTGGGCGATTCTGCACGCGGCGTCGGAGCTCTCTCACCTTTTTGCCCTCCGGAGCGGCGGAGCGGCGATTCCCTCCGGTCAGGGAGGAAGATCGCCCCTGGCCGACGTGATCCTGTTGCGGGGACATCGCTTCCATTAGATTCCCTTGGACGGGGCCGCGCTGCTCAAACAGCCCAAAGCAAACCTGAGGTCATCCCAGGCTGGTCCTCGATCCTGGGCCAAAAGAAGCAGCCCTCCTCGGAGCCTCTCATTGGAGAATTAAAGGCAGCAAGCGCAACGGGAAAGCGCGCAAAAAAGCAGCGCCGCCGCCGCGGAAACTGCCAGCGCCAACAGCGGATTCAGCGCAAAGCGAGAGGCAAAAAAGCGAGTGCGGCAGACAGCGGCACGGCTGGCCCCGCCCACCTCGAGGCCAAACGCTACCCGAGTTTCGCGCCGAGGCTCCACCCAGAAATGGAAGCCGAGGCACAAGCCCCACCCCTTCTCCTGCGGAGGGGAATCGAAGCCCAGCCGGCATGCTTTGTAGCCCCGCCTCTTATTTTAATCGCACCCTTAGCCCCGCCCACAACCGAGACTGCAGAATTCCGAGGTGGGGGGTGGGCGCGGTCGTCCGTTTGACTTTTGTGTTTCAGAGGAAACGAAGGGATCTCTTCATAGTCATATATTGTTTTGTTTTTTTTTATCCCCGATTATCGAGTCTTTGGACTTCCTCTACTGCGACCGAAGAAGCCCTTTGCAAATTAAAAAACAACAACTGTCCCTTCATTTGATCTCAATATTACTAAAACCACCGTAATCCCTTCCTCCTCCGCTCCCTACTAACGGGGCACGTTTTTCACGTTTTTTAAATTAATATATTATATTGTACCATATATCGAATTGATTAAGAAGTAACCTCAATTCGTCCTTCATCTGGAATCGATCAACCCTGTACAAATATTTTGTCAGACCCCATGAAATGGCGAAGGGCGCAAGGAGAAGGTCGTTGGCAACTCTTGATTGTGAAACTGAAGTGGAGAAGGCAACAAGGAACAAGCCAGATCTTGTATCAGTTTCCTATGAAGGCCGTTTAACTCAGGTCGTTGGGTCTTGCTCCAAACAAGTACAGCGTGCTTGGAAATAACAGATCTGCTCCAAAACAGGAAAGAGGAGAAAAAGATGCTTCCATACAAAGCATTTATTGAATACTTTGCCACATCCATACGACCTCATAATACATAGAATAGGTCTGGAGTTGTATTTCCAGGCAAAGCTTTATAAATTAGAATAGAATAGAATAGAATAGAATAGAATAGAATAGAATAGAATAGAATAGAATAGAATAGAATAGAATAGAATAGAATAGAATTCTTTATTGGCCAAGCGTGATTGGACCCACAAGGAATTTGTCTTTGTTGTATATGCTCTCAGTGTACATAAGGAGAATAAAATGCATTCATCAAGAATAAAAAGATACAACATTTAGTCATAGTCAATGTTACTAATAAGCTATCAAATCATACTAGGAAACAAAAACAATATAAATTGAAAGATACAAGAAACATGGTTATAGTAATAAGTGGAAAGAGATAATTACTAGTAAGGAAGAGAAGAATAAATGTTACTTTTTCTCTGCTTGGCATTTTATGAGAGACGCAAAGAACAAATATCCGGTAACCCATACTTCCTATCATTCCTTCTGCTATTTTCTTTAAAAGAAAAGAGCACCTCAGCTATTAATTTTGAATTAAAGCCCTGAGGTTGAATGGCTTTGATTCATGTCCACACGCTAAAATACAGCCAGATTATAGTATGGTTTACTATAATGTGAAGAATTGACCACAGACATTATTTTGAAGGTGCTAGGAAGCATTTGGCTAGAATGGGGAGGGGGGATGTCCCCAGGATATGGTCAAAACTGTCAAAATGATGCCCACAACATTAAATTGAACTTTTGCCCATGTCACAATGCAAATAAAAAGGTTGAAATCTGATCACATCATTGCAGCCTCCATCTTGACTATTTTAACTATTCTGTGCTAGAAATTACCTGGACTTGAATGCTTTGTGAAATTGTTTCTCACAACATATTGGACTGTGAACTAGATGGATTTGCACAACATGCTAGACCAAAATGTCTTTAGCAAGTTTGTGATTCTTCTGGGAGATACCTGTACGGTATATGCTTTGTACCTAAGGTAGGACTAGAACATCAAAGTCTCCTGCTTACTAGCTTGATGCCTTAACCACTATGCCAAAGAAGCTCCTTTCTGTGGCATGTACCGTAGATATATGATTTCTGTCTAGCCTACAGCTTTGAGATTTATCAATATATATATATAGCCTGAAATCATGCATCTCCAAAAATGCAGTGAGTATTTAAGGTGAAGTAAAGAAGTTGCCACAAAAGGAAATAAAATGGAAAAATATATTGACCAGACTTACATATAATGCAATTTTTTTCTGTTCTGACAAAGTTTGTTGTATAAATCTCGCCATTATGGTTTGCTTTACCTTCAGGTAAAATCCAGTTGTAGTTTATTCAATAAACCATGGTTAAATAAATAGTAATTATGAGTCAGTCAAACTTGGGTGGCTACAACAAATTTGAATAAATAAAGCTCCTTTCACCAATGACAAATCAGAATTTATATGTTAGTATGTAAAATAAACTCAGTCTTCCATTCCCGGTATTTTTAATTGAAATATTTTAAAACTATTGATTAGAATGAACTTTCAGTTTAAAACTTTCTTTAAAAAAAAATCCATATTCACACTATTAGAACAAATAAAAAGGCTTATGCTGATGTTGTATGAAGATTGTTGGCTGGATTGTTAACTTTACAGTGTGATACTGCATTCTGCAAAATTACAGAAATAAGGGGCTCTGCAAGACTTGTGATGTGAGGAGAGAGAAAATGGTTTTTTAAAATAAGAAACATCTGTAATGCTGTGTGGGAGACTAGGAAAAGAAATCTAGAGCCAGAAATCTTAAATTTATATTCTTGTATGTCTTATCTTTCTCGCATTCAAACTCATTGCTGATTTAAGGGAATATTAGATCTCATTTTAAAGCAATTTTAGCTGAGTTTTCAAGTTAAACATTCTCATACTATGACAGCAAGCAGCTTGTGCATACCTTTGTACTCCTTGCTATTACTCTTATTATGTATATTTTATCCTATCTTTCAACTTGGAAGAAACTCAGTTTTTTTCACATAACTTTTCTGAAATCAAAGAGAACACTCCCCTGTATATCATGCTGAACTTGTAATTCTAGGACAATAGGATAACCAAGTGACACCCATCTAATACCTTCTCCATAAAGTTTTTGTACATACATGGTGTTTTCTACTGTGATAACCAAATTTATGCTGCTTATCAAGTGTTTTATCAGGTGGTTTCTTAAATAGGGATTATATAATTTTAAAATGCAAGCACATTAAAATGACCAGATATTTTTTTAAAAAAAACCCATGAGAGTCAACCCATGTAGCTAATAAGGTGTTGAGCTAGGAACAGGGCCTCAAGCATTTACCATCAGCCCTGGAAACTCGGAGTGACTTTTTAATTAATTTTCTTCTTTGGCAATGTATGGGGTTTTTTTCCCCACCAACATGGTTGTGTGTCATAAAAATAGTGATAGTTACTATTTTTTTAAACTCCTAAATCTTGTAATCTGTACCTGACCATATCCCTTCCACAGAATTAAAAATATTGAAAAACTTGTACCCTGGGGGAAAAAATAATCTCCAGTACCTACCTGCCTACAATTTTTGTCTGCACAATTTACTTACTTTAAAATAACTTTTAATGAAGTCATTTTCTGGTAGCTGTATGTAGATTTGCACTGCATTTCCTTTCCTAGACTTTTGCTGATATGTTTCTATCCCTGACTGGCAAGTACTTACAGTAATTATTTTTCCTGTGACAATTGTTTTAATGGATTTGTAAAAACTTGTAGAGAGCACTCTAAGATTAAAAATAAAGAGATATAAAACAACAGCTAAAAGACAACGCTGCTTTAAAAAAAATGTAGAATTATTACGAATCAATCTTAGATTTCAGGGAATTATTTCAACTATTTAAGATTTGATGTAAGGCGCCTTTACATAATCTTAGAACTATAGGATTCTGAGGTTCAGGTTTTGTTTTGAATATCAGTATAAAATGGGTTTCAGAATCCCTCAATACATTCTTCTCAACCATGGCAACTTTAAAATGGATGGATGTCAACTGCCAGAATTCTCCTACATGCTGGCTGGAGAATATTGGGAGTTGAAGGTGCCATGGTTATAAAAAAAAGGTTGGATATAACAATTATCAGTTAAACCCAAGTTGCTTCTGAGGTGATTATGGTAAGGAAACTTTCAAGAACCAGTTTGTTATGATGATTGTAAAACAAGGGATTCAAGATACCTTACCAATCTTCATCACAAAAACCAGCCAGAAGTCCATGAATAGCTTGAAAAATAAGGTAGGCTTATTTTTGCTGGTCAACTGTAAAAAGGAGGGAATTGTGACAAAAATTGTCAATATTGCAAGACCCTGTGCTTCTTTATTTTGCCAGTATAAGGAGAAACAAGGCTCCTCCTCCAACACAAAATGAAGACCATCCCTACATGGCTTGAACATTTCCATTAAGAAAAAAATCACTTGCAGTGTCCCTCCTGCAAATTAGCCGTAGACAGCTACGGTCAAACTGCTGACCCAAAGGAATTGAGTGAATCAATGGCTAGTACATTATAGGTATCAGGTTGCTCTGATTGAGGATATTGAAACAAGGAAACTGATTGACTTCCATTTCAGGGGGGGGAAAACATTTGTCTCCTTATGGGTGTAGAATTCAGAAGCCCTTGGCTTTGCAGAAAAGAAATTAAAACAAACATGAATGCCTCCCATTTTAACTCATTTAATCAATTAACCCCAACCATATGGGTTTTCATAACAATTGAACCAGAAAATAAGCCATATGGAAGGGTTCAAACAACATATTAAACTAAAATTTACTGCGTTTTATGGTGCTATACAAACAAGGCCATTGATGGTCTTCATAGTTAAAAGTTGAATATTAGAATTAGTATCTTTATTACATATAACCATTGACTAGCATATTGTAAATTCTGGGGGGAAAGATTCCAAGGCTCAAATACATAGGCATTTTTGAATTATTAATAGAAATAAGTAGCATGGGTCAAACTACAAAACCTTACAAGTGGTAGAATACAAATTGCCTAAATTATAAAACTAGTTTGAGAATCAAATACTAATTTATTAAATTACTAAGTGTGTCTTATGTAAAGCTTTACTGTGGTCAGTAAAAACTGAAATGTACTGTAACAGAAAGATATAAATGCATAAAACAGCACAAACAGCATAAAAAAACACTGTATATACTTGCAAAGTCCCTCTTCGGGAATTAAATGGCCAGATTGGGTAAAGCTGTGCTGTATTGTATTGTATTGTATTGTATTGTATTGTATTGTATTGTATTGTATCAATTAAAGAAAATGTACCATTAGATTCTTAGTTCCAGAGTTTTTCAAACTTGGTGACTTTAAAACATGTGGATTTCAACTCCCAGAATTCCCTAGCCAGAATGCTGGAATTCTGAGAACTAAAGTTCACATGACTTAAAGTCACCAAGTTTGAGAAATACTGGATACTTTATTCCCATTATATATCTTGCTCTTTGTGCATTAATTACAAATACCAGAAGTTGCTGAATAATCTTTGTCTTTAGTAATCTAGAATTTAGAAAAAATTTCTACTCTTTTGATGATAGAAAATGAGCAAAGAATTGTGTATTGACCTCCAGGGTGAATGGAAGCTGAATTTAGGGTGCACTGAATTATCTAACCATTTATATTTAAATAGGACTTAAGTATGTCACTTAATGCTCATTTAATGAAATATTTTTGAAGATTTTATTCCTATTTTTTCACTACTAAAAACTATCCCAAAGCTAGGCACAATTCCCTGAGGGGAAAATAGTTTTAAATAATTATTATTCAGTAAAATTATAACAATGTTCCAAATTTTAAATGAATTTTGACTATGATATTGTGACACTGTTCATATAACATACCAAATCACAAGCCAACTAACCATAGTTTAACTTCTGGTGTTACGCAAAACCTGCTAGCATAATGGGTTCATTTGCTGCAAATGCAGAAAATAAGGTTAATTTTAATATGGCTAAGTAAAAAAAAAAGTGTCTTTTGTTTTCACAAAAGGCAGATATCCAGCTTGTGAATCCTAATTTATCATTTGCTTGAGCCACTAATTAGAGGCAGGTGCAGAGTAGCAGTGAAACAGCAGTGAAATCTATTAACTCCCACTTTCTATAAACTGTATACTATTCATTCTGCTAATTCCTCCATGAGCTTTATGCAATATATTAGTAACTCATAATTTTTCTTAATGAAGTACTTGGTTAGGTTCACCTACATAGTCAATCATAAATTAACCACACTGGCTGGGCCCATACAACGGACTGAGACAAACTAGCCAACTGCATATTAGCCTTAATGTGTTGTGCAAATCTATCCTAACTCAAGGTTTGTTTATAGACAAACCCTTGTTTATAAACCTTCAATTCTTTACTTAAAAAGCAAAAATTTAACACCCAGCAAAAGATGGAGGATACTTGACTTGGCAAAATAGAACTCAAGATAATTGCAAATAGACTATGAACCAGCAAATAATGTAGCCAAAAATGAGTTTTATTTCCAAATCATGAAAAGTAATTGTTTCATTTCATTTGATCAGACTCTGAATTAAATATTCTGTCCAATTCTTTGGCTCAATACTTTAAGAAAGGTTCAGAGAAACTGAAACAGATCAAGAAACAGGTTTACAGGATGCATAATATATGATCAAAGGAATAGAAATTAAGTCCCATGAAGAAAAATTTGAAGAAGTCAGACATGCTTAGTGTTGGAAAAGATGACTTGAGAATGCAGGAGTATCTTCCAGAGAGAGTGGTTTTAAAAAAATCAAGATAGTAGCTGCAATTTTGTGATTGATCTATAATCAATTTTGTGATTATAGATCAGTTGCACAAGCAATGCACATGAAAAAAAATGGAGATTCAGTGTGGTGACTGCAATAGCCATAATTTTTATTAAATAAATTCCCCCAAGCTGATTGACACCCATGGATGGTAGATATATTGTACTTGAAAGGATGTCACAGATCCATTCTCCTTTGTTGAGTGTAAGCAGGGAATAAAGGACTTTAAGATGTAGAAAAATGGATTCACATTCAATGTTACAAGAGCTTGTTAACAATATTAGTTTAACAGTGAAGCAATCATCCATAGAGGTGGATGATTGGATTTTTATTTCCTTTATTTGATTTGCTGAAGTAGATGCTAGACACACATCAAACTAGGATGCTTTAATTTTTATTTTTACACTATACAGTGTAAAATTGATCTTTTGGCTGAAATGGCCAATTTTGTCTTTATGATTCTATTAAGCCACAGTTGGCTGGCTTTGTATAACATATTACATTATAAATCATGATTTGTAAACCATGCTGCCTGGATTCTCAAAATATACTAAATCAAACAACATTTTGACCTACTTTGTGTGTATCTAGCCATTGTCATGTACCGAAATTGTGGTTAAAGAAACATGGCTTAGCATGGTATGTGACCCTCATACGGAGGCTTATTTCTGCAAACAACAGACCTCTGGAGGTTTGTGCTTGATTGATATAAGCAGACAGAGACTAGTCAGAGATTGAGATTGAACTGGACATTATGAAGCTCAATAAGTGGTTCTCAGTCAAGTTTACCAATAGAAGAGACTATATGTAGCTCAGTGGTGAAATGTAAAATTTGTTACTACCGATTCTGTGGGCGTGGTTTGGTGGGGAGTAATATGACTGAGTGGGCGTGGCCAACTTTTTTTTTTTTTTACTTTTAAAACTATTTTTTCTACAGCCTCTTCTGCTGAAGAGGTTGTAAAAAAAATGCTTTTAATGCCTCTGATGATCCCAGCTGACTTGCCTGATCGGCAGAGGCTTGCTTTTTTTTTTTTAAGCCTCTGACGATCCCAGCTGACTTGCCTGATTGGCAGGAGCTTTTTTTTTTAAAGCCTCTGACGATCCCAGCTAACTTGCCTGATTGGCAGGAGCTTTTTTTTAAAAAAACCTCTGACGATCCCAGCTAACTTGCCTGATCAGCAGAGGCTTTTTTTCCTTTTAAAAACATTTTTTCTATAACCTCTTCGTCCAAAAAGGTTGTAGAAAAAATGCTTTTAAAAGCCTCTGATGATCCCAGCTGAGCCGCATGATCATCAGAGGCTTTTATTTTTTAACTTTTAAAAGCATTTTTTTTGGCCAAAGAGGAGGTAGAAAAAATGCTTTTAAAAATTAAAAAAAGCCTTTGATGATTGCACAGCTCATCTGGGCAATGGGGGAGAGCAGGGATTTTTGCTACCAGTTCTCCGAACCACCCGCCTCCACCGCTACCGGACCGGGAGCATTTTATCCCTGATGTAGCTCTAGGTTGAATTGTGGGGGTCCTTGATGCTCTTTGAAGTTGTTTTTATGCAGATGTTTCATTACCTGGCTAGCTAACATCCTCAATGCTACATTCGAGGAGGTTTGCTCCAGTGGTGGGTTGCTCCCCGTTCTGTCTGGTTCTATAGAACTGGTAGTAAAAGCGGCGGGAGGCTCCGCCCACCCACATGGACGTCATAATTGATTATCTGCGCATGCGCATGTGCTCCCGTTGCAAACCAGTAGTAACGGTAAGTAGAACCCACCCCTGGTTTGCTCTCTGTTTATATACTGTAGCTTTCTCTATCGTTGGTGGGAGTGGTGTTGTTTTCCTTGGAATTTCCTTGGTTAAGCTGTTGCTTACTGCTTGTTTGTCTGAGTTGGTAATTCCTTAATTATTGTTTTCTGCTTGATTGTTTGTTGGATGTTAATCCTGGTGTTAATTCCTGTTTATGAGTTAAGTTTGCTGTATTCTTTTGTTGCGTCTGTTTTAATTCACAGACATCTTTTTTTAAAAAACAAACAAACAGTGAATTATTTTGAGTTTTTGGACAGCAGCTTGAGGATTTTCTAGTTCGTTGTGTTCTAGAAAAATCTTGGAGAGTCTCAAGAGCGGAAGCTCCTTTGGGGGTGAAACAAACATGGCATAATTATAGAGATGCTACAAGTTAAAACCAAGTTCACATATTTGACTTTTCTCCAAGCTCCGTTGGAATTAATACCAGAGGAACTGAGAATCATACACCATGAGAACCAAAGTAACTAAATACTCCTTTTGATGTTCTTCTGAAACGTCATTATGTGTAAAAAATTCACACAAAGTTAAGTGAACCACAAGCTCCAGGTGTTACATACTCACACTCTGTTAGATTCCTGGGATTGGTCTTAACTTTGAGGGTGTGCCCACAACATATTTTGTCACTTTGTTTGTTTTTGTTTTTTGTATTGACCCAGAATCAGTGTTCTTTACCCCATGTTTTCTTCTCCAAGAAATGTAGAGCTCCACTTTGATTTTATTTCATTATGGTGATAGTTCATGCATAGCACAGCACACTTCTCTATATAAGGGAGTAGATGAGGGATTAGAGCAGTGTTTCTACAACTTTAAATTGTATGGGTTTCAACTCCCAGAATTCCCTATCCACTGTGGAACTGTGCAGGGAAAATGCATTGGTGCACCTTTAAAAGATGGTGAAGCATACTGTTATAACTTATGTTCTATACTATTATTACAAAGTCTTTTAAGATGTTATCCTGGAAAATGCTAGAGAAGAGATCCGAGTTATATACTATTATGATGGAATAAGGAACATCTGGTAAATATTTTTTTTTCCAACTTCCCAGTCTAGTCTACAGTCTTGAAAATTCCTGGTGATCTCTCGCTTGACTATTAACCAGGTCTGATCAGCCACGCTTGGCTAGATAAAAAGGTAAAGGTAAAGCTTCCCCTCGCACATATGTACTAGTCGTTCCTGACTCTAGGGGGCAGTGTTCATCTCTGTTTCAAAGCCGAAAAGCCAGCGCTTTCCGAAGACGTCTCCATGGTCATGTGGTGATATCTTTGTGATATCTTGAAAGGCATTGCTCTTCATGCAAGCCTTGCCAATTAGGTGGAAGAAGACTAAAAAACATAGATGAGGGTCAGGGGTGGGTTCTACTTACCTTTACTATCGGTTTGCAGCGGGACTGTGCGCACATGCTTGTTTCCCTCGCGTGCGCGCACACTCTTCTGTGCAAGTGCAGAAGCTTCTGTACATGGGCAGAAGCGTTTTGATGACGTTGGGGTCAGTGGGTGGAGCCTCCCGGTTTTACTACCGGTTCTATAGAACCAGTGCGAACCCGGGGCAACCCACTATTGATGAGGGTTACTCATAGTTGTGAACCATACCTTGGTTTATCCACAAATAAACAGAATAAACTTGGTTAAATTTCATACAGGATATCCTAAATCAGAATCACATTAAAACACCCTATTGTTTATAAATCATAGATAGCTGGGTATTCATACTATATACTATAGTATATATTTGATTTGGGATTAGAATATTGTGTGAATCCAACCATTATTTAAAATAATGTAATATGTGAATATTACATATTATATATATTATATATGTAATATTACATATTATATATGAGAGAGAACGAGGTGGCTGGATAAAGTCACTGAAGCAGTAGGCACTTAAATGGACTCCAGAGGATGGTAGAGGACAGGAAGGCCTGGAGGAACGTTGTCCATGGGGTCGCGATGGGTCAGCCACGACTTTGCAACTAACAACAACAAAATATGTGAATCCAACCAGGCTTATAAACCAAGGATTCAAATAAGTATAACATACCGTGTAATGCTCCCCACTGGCTGGAATAAAATATTGTCACTTTTGTACATCTTTATTGGCTTTTACTGCTCAATTACTTTCCCTCTTTAGTCAAGAAAGCCAACAGAATGCTGTGCACAACAGCTTTGCAACTACTAGACATGACTCAAAGGAAATGGGACTTGATGAACTGTGCTTCCTAGAAGTTTCAGAACATGTAGTACTTCAAGTCGGCGGAGAGAATAGGCACAGTGTACACATCCTAGGAACACAACGGCAGTCTTGTAAGTACGTAAAGGCAGATCCTATTAGAAAATGTCACACCTTACTTCCGTGAGCTTTGTGGGATACAAGCCAACAGAAGCCACCAAGAGTTGTACAGCATGGAGCAAACAGTAGCAAACTGTACCAATACAGGATTAAGGATTTAAATAACGCTGGTTTATTTTGTACCTCGATCAGAGTTTTTCTAGCATTTGTATGACATGTGCCTGAAAAGCAGATTAAAATATTGGTTCCAAATTAGCAGACTGATATTCCTGTTCATGTAGGATGTGTGTGTGTGAGTGTGTATGTGTGTTTCCCGAGCTTTCTCTTTTCACTCTCATGAGGATGGAATGTTGGACCCACTGCAGATTCATTAAAGGCAGAACTGTCTGAAGCTGTAGTCACAAGCACATTTTCTAAAGACTTAGTCCCCATGAACATTTTGGAATTCACTTTTGAATAAATAAATTTAAGATTACAGCCTGATAGGATGATTCTAAGCATACTGATTCAGCAATAGGTTGCCCTGAATCCAATGGGACTTATTCCAGTGGTGGAATTCAAATTTTTTTACTACCGGTTCTGTGGGCATGGCTTGGTGAGTATGGTGTAGCTTCGTGGGCATGCTTGGTGGGCGTGGCAGGGGAAGGATACTGCAAAATCTTCATTCCCACTCCACTCCGAAGGATACTGCAAAATCCCCATTCCCTCCCCACTCCAGGGGAAGAATACTGTAAAATCTCCATTCCCTCCTCACTCCTGGGGAAAGGATATTGCAAAATCTCCATTCCCACCCCACTCTGGGGCCAGCCAGAGATGGTATTTGCCGGTTCTCCAAACTACTCAAAATTTCCAGTACTGGTTCTCCAGAACCTGTCAGAACCGGCTGGATTTTACCCCGACTTATTCTCTATCCAATGGGCTTAGGATGCATAATAAATTTGGGAATCCTCTATAATCAGAGGTTTAGAAGGTTGCTCTGAAGCCATCAAATCCACTTTCACTTTAGTACTGTACATAAACTGAATTCTGCTTTCCCAAGCAGAACACATCCAAACAATCTCTTCAGTGTTCTGATTGGATCCCCTGCTCTTATTTTAGGACATTATTCCTAATATCCAACCAGAATCTGATTTTATTACTGAAGACTATGATTCTGTGTCCTGAAGTTTGCATCAATAATAAACAAGTCATGCCTTTATTTGTGTGAATGCCTCAGATGCTTAAGGAATGTTACTATGTGCCTCCTGAGTCATCTTTGTTCAAGGTTAAACATACACAGTTCTTTCAATCTCTCCCTACAGGATTTAATTTCCACTCCACTGATAATCTTTTGCCTGCCTTTATCTTAATCCCCTGTAGTATCCAGAACTGGATTAGCTACCTCAGGTGATATATGCCCAATACAGCTCCTCTTTATTAGGAAATTTTATATTGCTAATGATTTAGCCAAAGTTGCAGTTGCATTTTTTTAAAGTCACATCACATTGCTGATATGTTCAATTTGTGATCAATTAAAATGCCAAGATCCTTTTACAAATACTATTATCAAACTGCACACTGTGTTTCTTGTCTTTTTAATTTCCTAAATGAACAAGTCTGCAAAGCTTGTGGTTGCTTAGTAAACTCTGTTAAAGACAGTGGAAATTGGCTTCTAGCAAACCTGAGATTCTGTTTTTATGAATGGGAGTTTTATCTTTCATCATTGGGGAGGACTAGCCATGTGGTTGCAACTTCTTCAGTAGGGCTCATTGGCGTAAAAAAGCAATATCTTAAATATTTTCTAAGGAAAATTTTCCAGCCATCACCAGTGAAAGAACTGTTACATTATTATCCTTCTCACAATTAGAATCTGAAATTGCTCAACAATACTGAGCAGAACGAAGTAAAGGAAATACAGTTCACCCAACACAAACTTAATGGATGGCACATTTTGGGGGAATTTGGCCCCTTCAGTGAGGTATCAGAGGAGTTACAAAAACTATTTTTTAATTTAAGAAATGTTTATGTTTTATTAAAATTAATTACATGTAGTTAATTTAAGTTTTCTCTGTACATATTTTCTCTCTTCTGTCACAATATGTTACAGAGTGAAAAGCCACATCTCAGAGTGTGGTCGTTTTGACCCACTTGCCTTCCCCTCTAGGTTCTATCCTCCCCTTCCCCAACTATTCAGAGAAGGAATTGATTTACATGTTTTGTTAAGACTAGGGCAGGGGTGGGCAAATGTGGCCCTTTTACAACCTGTGGACTTCAACTCCCAGAATTCCTGAGACAGCCAAGCTGTCCTCAAGTGCAGCCAAGGTAGTCCTCAAGTGCAACAATTCCTTTATTCACCGAAGTCACAATGGCACTGAAAAAACTGACTTGTGACCATTTTTCACACTTATAACCATCGCAGCATCCCCATGGTCACATATTCAAAATTCGGAGGCTTGACCACTGGTTCATATTTATGACCATTTCTGTGTCCCAAGGTCATGTCATCACCTTTTGTGACCTTCTGACAAGCAGAGTCAATGTGGAAACCAGATTCACTTAACAACCGGCTTGTTAATTTAACAACTGCGATGATTCACTTACCAACTCTGGCAAGAAAGGTGGTAAAATGCAGCAAAATGCACTTAACTGTCTTTCTTAGCAATAGAAATTTTGGGCTCAGTTGTGGTTGTAGGTGGAGGCATACCTGTATATCTTAGCACATTTTGCCAATGAAACCATTAATGGTCTGCTGGGTTATTATTATCTTATAGCACTTGGGATTATGTGATTATTATTATAATCACATAATGGTTGGGATTATTATTAGCCCAGGAATTATGGCCATTCATCCAGCAGGAGGGACATGTGGCAGGTCCTGTTGGCCTAGGAGTTTTGTTTGGCGTGACCCAGGAGAAGACCCTTTTCTATGTAGCCCCCACTGTCTGGAACATCATCCCTCCCCCCCCCCCCAAAGTGAGATTGGCCCAACCCTATTGACTTTGCAGAGGATCCTTAAAACTTGGTTCTGCCATTGACCTAGGGGTGCCAGTATGGTGGAGCCCATTAAATAGCTATATTGTATTAGGTTTAGAATGCTTTCCCCCCTGTTATTTTTTTTTAATTGTATTTTAATGATTTTGTTTTAATAATGTCAATTGTTTGGCTTTATTTTTTTTATTTGTGTGCTGCCCGCACAGCCAATTGTAGTTTATTTAAGAAAGTATTAAAATGTGTCTTATTCTATGGTCACTGAAACTTGCCAGTCTTCATTTCATCTTGTTCTCTTGGATAAGAGTTTGCTAAAAAAAAAAAAAAATTGTTATATATATTATAAGCCTTTAAATTCCTGAATCCTACTTCTTACATATGGGGATGTTGCAATCATAATCATGTATAGCCAGCAGCCATAAAACGTCACCTAATCACCAATTCCTCAGATCCACTTAGTTACATCATTGCTCATTGGAACTAATTTGCATCCCCAATTCAATAGAAAAATCACTTTAAAAAGAATTTGTGTAAGAAGAACATTGTTGTTTCTCAATAAAAGATTCTTTCAGGTGAAAATTTTAGTGTGCAATTGCCCTGCCTCTTTTACTTATACAATTATACAAGTTGGAAGGAAAATCTAAAAGAGACAAATTCTGCTTCTTAACTTCCCTGTTTTTTCTTACTGCTAATCATGTATTTGTTTCTGTGTTCATGTACGTGTATTTTAGATGGTGATGTTAGGAGAACTCCATCTGAAAGTCCTCAAAGCGTCTTTAGATCTTCTATATTGCTCCTTTAACACCATAAAGAGATTAAATCCAGCACAAAGCTGCTAAACACGTACACTGAGCTATAGTAAGAATGCTAACATGAGTCAGAACACTAGAGATGAACTAAAGGCCTGACTCACTGGAAGACACCTTTATGTGCTGACATCATTTGGGGAAAGGGATTGTTTGTTCAAAAAAGCTAAACAAAGGTCCTGGGTTACATTGGTACATCTTGCTTGATAGCCATGTATGGTATAAAAGTGAAGGGGCTGGATTAGGGAGGTCAAAGACCCGATCAACTATGGAACGTTTCTAGGTGATTTTGAGCCAGCCATTCATTGTCACAGAGTTGTCATAGAAAAAAAATGGAGGAGAGAACTGTTATGTATACTGCCCTCACCTAATAAGTAAAAGTAAGATATGAATTGTTAAAAGTAAGGGACTAGATTTTGTCCCAAATGCTCAAAAAGTCAAAATCAATCAGTGCAGACTAGCATTTTCCAGATCTCTTGGACTGTCAATTATTATTGGGATGATAGAAATTATAGCCTAACAATTCTGGAGAGCGCCAGGCTAGGTCAGGGATGGGCAATCTTAATTTTTTGGGAACCACACTTAGCAAAGAGTTTGGTCTTCCTATTTTGAGAAGATTAATGTTTGGATTTTTCTTTAAAATAATGCTAAGTCTCTGTAACAGCTCACTCTACATTTGTTATCAGTTTCCTCACTCAAAAAAGGAAGAAACTGCATCAAGTTTTGCTAATCTCTATGTCAAAATTCTGCAATGTGTTGCAAGAGGTTTCAGGGGCTGAAAACAGCATTGTGACCTCCATGTGGTCCTTGGGGCCACAGATTGGTCATTTCTGAACTGGATGGGTAAAGAATGAAATTCAATGCAAACCATTTTCTATACTCCTAAGAACCCATCAGCAGTGGTGGGTTGCCCCCGATTCACACCGGTTCTATAGAACCGGTAGTAAAACCGGCGGGAGACTCCACCCACCAACCCTGACGTCATCAAAATGTTTTTGTGCATGCGCAGAAGCTTCTGTGCATGCACAGAAGAGCGTGCACGCGGTCCTGCTGCGAATCAGTAGTAAAGGTAGGTAGAACCCACCCCTGCCCATCAGGGAAATATTTGGAAGGAGAATAAATTGAAATATGGCTGTTGTTATGGGCTGTGGAAGCAGGGACCATTGCCATCCTTTGGGTGGTTTCTTCCATGTGGTAGGAAGATAAAAATTGTATGTTGTCAGACTAAAAAGCATTTTTAATAGATAAAAATAGCCAAATTCCTCAAGAAGATCAACTTTGAGGTGATGTCCCTTTCTTTGCACTTGACCTTCATTGCTGCTTAACCAAATTCCTTGTCCAGTTGTTGCAGTGCTTCGAGTTACCAAAAGCATCAAATGTTTTAGGTTTGTGAACATGTATACTTTGGTGCTTTATGTTTTGTGTGACATTACCAAGAGACTTGGTCTTAAGACTCCAGTTTAGGCTCCATTTTGTTTTGGAGAAAGGTGGCACAGCAGGAGACGTCAGAGAGACAATCAGGAACAAGAGAGACTTGATTACTTTGTTTGCTTGCATGTATAATTGGATTAAGAAGAGGTGCCTGATTAAATTTCAGGAAGTGAAATCGTGCATTGCCTATCAAATTAAGAGCCACCACCCTGCCAATAAACCCACAAAAGCAATCCTTTGCATTGGCCAATTTAGAGCAGTCTGGTAGAAAAATAACCCAATTGTGAAGCATTAGCACATCTGTCCAGGTCACCAAAGTTCATGGCAATTTGACAGCCACAGTAATTTTCTGACAACCTTCTTTTATTTCTAGACTCTAGTTCTTTGTGTGTAATCAAATAATCCATCCAATTTCTTGTTGACTAATTGGGACACACCTATTTTTTCTGTGTCTTGAACTATCCTGAATATAATCCAAAATCATCAAGTCTTGAGGTTTTGTCTGGAAAGCTATAACTACTATAAACCCAAGCCCAATTATTTTTGTTTTCCTTTGCCAACATTTGCTTCTCTTGGCTATTATATTTTGCTATCTCTGCCCTTTGGTTTTAAGAAAATGACTTAGCTTTCATTTAGATTTTCTGTGACTGCTACCTAGCAATCAGTACAACACTTGTATATTCTTCATTTGTCAAATCAATCATGCCCCCAAAAATGAAGGATATGAGACACAAGAGAAAAATTAAGTCCAAAAAGGTTAGGTACAGACTCAGTTAAAATCAGATTCTATATAATACAAATTTACCTGATAATTCACATTTTGTCTGTGTTTATCTTCACTTGCATTTATCTTCTCTTGCAGACCAGGAATTTTAGAAACTCACTGACACTGCCAAATAAGCATAGACCAATTGTAACAACTTCAAGCTGGTAAAATAAGAGAATGTGTGTAAATTTTAAAAATGCAGTCATTCAGATCCAGGTGCTCTTACTTGCTGGGCTTTCAAGAATGGGGAAATGGCTACTAACTATGTGTTAAGAAGCACATAACTTCCACATGTGTGTTACTTGAAGATTCTGAGATGTGAAGTCTAACACAATGACTCTCCACCCTGACAATTTTAAATACTTCAACTCCCAGAATTCTCCAGTCAGCATGGAATTCTGGGAGTTGAAGTCCATGCATCTTAAAGTTGCTGTGGTAGAGAAACACTGGTCTATCATATCAGCTGTGTGTTTGGTAGAGCAACTTGTATTAAGGTGATATGTCTTCCCTTTGGAAGACTTCTTTCTGGTTTCAATCTCTAATCTTTCTCCTTATTAACCATTCATCCCTTACTGAATCAGAAACAAACTGATGGTAGGGTCTTTGCAAATCACCAATTTTAGCTGCATCATCTCCCGATTGATTTTCCCACAGAGCTTAAACATCCATGGTTATTTGATGTTCTCACCAGAGCATTAAGATATGACAAAAGACCATAAGGAAGCAATGACACCATCCATATTATGTGTTGCACAGTCTTGAATCATAGAAAGAAGGAGCTACAGAATAACTCATTTCTGCCCAGAGCATGTGGCAGCTCCACTTAAATCTAGTTCCAGCTGATATGTTGAGTGAATGTAAGTTATTTGTCCTAACAAGGCAATTTAATGTAGGACAACAGAGTGGACATCTCAAAAATCAAGCTCAAAAATATCACAATTGGTTCTAAACTACACAATAGAAAGAATGCCCATTTCCTGAGTGCATTGTAGCAGTCCTACAATTGTAGATGCCTTTGATTTTTAGACACCCCCCCACAACACCTATGACAACAAAATAAATGGGTGCTACATAGCTATACCACTAGAATACTTCATCCAGGAGGCTTCTGTATACTGCTCAAAAAAATAAAGGGAACACAAGCAGAAGACATCCGAGATCTGAATGAATGAAATAGCCTTATTAAATACTTTGTTCTTTACATACACTGCTCAAAACAACTAAAGGGAACACAAAACTACTATATGTAACGAACAAAGTATTTAATAAGGCTATTTCATTCATTCAGATCTCAGATGTCTTTTGCTTGTGTTCCCTTTATTTTTTTGAGCAGTGTATATATTACCTAACTGTATTTTACATGATTTGATTATTTTCTGATTTGGAAAAATAAACTCATCATTAAGTGAACCAACACAACACATTATTGTGTCTATGGAGATTCTCAGTGATCCAGATCATGGTTATCCCAAAGGTGATTTTTTTTCCAAGAGGCAACTTGGACTTTCTGGTTTTCCTTTGAAGATGTTTCGCTTCTCATCCAAGAAGTTGCTTCAGCTCTAATTGGCTCTAATCCTTCCATTCCCCCTACCCCGCATCCAGTTAGAGCTGAAGCAGCTTCTTGAATGAGAAGCGAAACATCTTCAAAGAAAAAAAAAGGCCCTTTGGGACAACACATGATTATAAAAGTTGATATCTAATGGTCAAAGGTACTAAGCAAATGCAGCTATTGCCAAAGTTTGAAATAACTCTAGATTTGGGTGCATTCTATATTTGGGAAGAGGAAGAGGAAAAACATATCGTTCATTTTATACAAGAAATCTTACACAAGAAATCTTACACAAGTTGACTGGGATATCTGCAAGGAGGGGGGTTGAAAATCTGTAGGAAGACTGGCATGATGTAATGATTGAAGCTCTGGTCTTTTTTGTAAACAAATTTGCTAATTTTGACCCACATGCATCCTTTGTGGATTAGCATGACTCCGCCCCACACAGCTGGTATGGACTATTTGCTGAGCTTTTAGCAAAATTTTGTGGGTTTTTTCAACATCTCATTGTAGCATATTGCACAACAAAGCCTTACGTAAGTGTTGGGGTTAATAAGATACTAACAAGACATTTGTCTTAGCATAAGATGACAGCTAATTAGATAACTCATACAGTGTTGGCAATGCAGCTGATTCTTTTAGACATCCAGAACATAACCTATGGCTATAATTTAGAATCTAAAATTATAATGGTATCTTCAGATGACTGGAGCGAGGGTTTGCCCAAGGCTGTCAAAGTGTTCCATTGTGTCAAAATTAATATTTTTCATTAGTATTTCAATTTCAGCTTTCCTTGGCTCTTTGATAATGGTATGTAGGAATGTAGGATGAGACATCTTTAAAGGGAATGCAGCCACTGCTAAAGTTTTATTTTTATTATTATGGTTGGTCACACAGTTAGCTAGATGTTTGGTCTACATTTGACATTTTGAATCACTAACCAAATCCTTCCCAAGGACAGGGGATAGGCAAATATTCTTGTTTTTCATGATGTTAAAGGTAATAATATCTCAGGGCATAAGGTGTTCCAAGTAAATCTGCCTTCTGCGTGGTGACTAATGGTGATTTTATCAATGTTGATAGTTTTCAAGTGGTATTCCAGATGTTTTGGGATTGTACCTAAAACATCTATTACTATTGGGATTGTCTTTGGTTTCTTTTGCCACAATGTTTGCACGCCCTTATATTGTGGGATTTTCTTATTCTTAATTTAAAGTCAGGGCAATTTGTGAATTTTGGATGAGAACATGTAGTTTCGAAAGTAACTCAAATAAAGGCTTGCTTTAAGGATTTTATGAGAATAAGCCAACATTTTTGTTCAAAGATAAGTCTCTCAGTCTCCTCGAACCATGAGATGGGTGGCAAATAAATTCTTTTTTTAATATATATATATATATATATATATATATATATATATATATATATATATATATATATATATATATATATATTGTAAAAAATGTACGATGTTCCGAGTAGCGCAGGGTTTTTTTTGCAGTTCTGCTGGTGTTATTGCAGGAAGCTGCAATTTATATATATATATATTTATATTTCTTTTCTGAGGTTTTCGCGGGTGTTTGTATGTAGGTCTTTGGTTATTCGGGTTTTCTCCCGCGTAAAATTGGAAATGTCATACATACATACATACATACATACATACATACATACAGTGGTGGGATTCAAGTAATTTAACAACCGGTTCTCTGCCCTAATGATTTCTTCCAACAACTAGTTTGCCAAACTGCTCAGAAAGTATATATATAACAGAACATCATACATTTTAAGAAGATACTTGGTCGATACCTAGGATGCTGGCAGCAACTTGTATCAACCATCAGGGTCAGTTAATTAAAATTGTTGTACATTTTTAAATGGTCAGTTGATTGAGTTTCATGTTTAATGAATACGAGATAATAATAATAATAATTTTATTAACTCTTGCACACCTAAGCTTGACAGTGCTGTTTATTATTCAGCACATACATTGCTTAAATAGAAATGCTTTTAAACTTATGCAAATCTCTTCAGTAAAGTAGGGATTTTGAATAAGCATGCATAAAACTTGTAGTTATAAATTTTGGAGCTTTCAGATATGTTTATATGCAATTATTGTCTTCTCACATAATACTAAGCCATGGTTTTTGATGCTTGGTTGCTTGAACAAACCAGAACAGCCTGATTCACATATCACACTAAGCCAAAAACAAGCAAACAACATTGAGGCTTAATCCAATGTTTAGTCAGTCATTATTTCAATAATCCTTGCAACAAGCCATCACGAGGATCAATATTATCATTCCCATATTGCACAGCAGCAGAAGGACTAAGGGCTTATCGGCACTACCAGTTGACCCATCACCAGAATAAACAGGCAACCATTTGAAGAGACCAACAATAGGCAATTTGGCTTTCTACTCACCCTCCCATCTCCATCCCCCCCATCCCCAAAACACAAATACTACTTCTGGACACATTTTCCTCCTCCAATTCCATAGTATTGCTTTCCTCCTATCATCTCAAGCACTCCTGTCTGGGCTGAGATGTTTTACTTCATACCAGGCTAACCTCAACAATCAATAGTTACCATGGTCTCGAATGTCTTCTATATTTATCTTGAATGTTAAAATAGCACCACATTTATAACAATTGCTCCTTAAAGAGAAAATTGCTGGTTCAAAACATTGCAAGATTATTTTTTTAAAAAAATCCTAAAGGACCTTTAAAAAAAATAAAAATAAAACAAAGGTCCTGGGAAAAGTAAAGGGAAAGAAAAAATAGAGATCGAAAATGTTTTCTGCCAATGTAAGACCAACAGGATAAGGGACGTGGTGGCTTAGTGGCTAAGACACTGAGCTTGTCATTCAAAAGGTCGGCAGTTTAGCGGTTCGAATCCCTAGTGCCGTGTAACAGGGTGAGCTCCCGTTACTTGTCCCAGCTTCTGCCAACCTAGCAGTTCGAAAGCACGTAAAAAATGCAAGTAGAAAAATAGGGACCACCTTTGATGGGAAGGTAACAAAGGCATTCCATGCGCCTTTGGCGTTTAGTCATGCTGGCCACATGACCATGGAGATGTCTTCGGACAGCGCTGGCTCTTCGGCTTTGAAACGGAGATGAGCACTGGCCCCTAGAGTCAGGAACAACTAGCACATATGTGCGAGGGAAACCTTTACCTTTAAAACCAATAGGACAATAACAAAGGATTTTTTTTAATATTAAGGCAGATTGTTTTGCTTGACTGCCTGTGTCTTTTGATGCTTTTACTATCACTATATAAACTGAATTCAACTTTGTAAGATAGATATATCCAGGAAGAGGAAGACATACAGTTAATAACTGCTTTTTGTAGAAAGTGAGAAAACAGAAAAAAATGGGGGAATTAACCAGGGGAGGTCATGTATTGACCTCCCCCATTGAATACTTTACAGGCTGTTGTCAGAGTGTCTCAATTTTGACAGGATTTTCTTAAGCTGACAAGCTGGTAGGAGCACAGGACTGGAGCTTCTTAAGAACACATTTCAGATATTCTCTAAGACTGGGCTGGGATATTATTCAGGGACTTTCTGGTCCACAGACCAGCCCCTATGCTATAGCACCACCTGTCAGTTAACTCTCATTATTATGCCTGCTTTCATTTACAAAGCACTTCGGGATTTAACTTCTTTATCTTCAAAGAACTGTAAAGTAGTTTCACTATTATCCCAATCTTACAGATTAGCCTGCTGGTGTTAGAAAGTATTTATAGAAGCAAACTTTGAACGGTTGCTTTCCCCAAACTATTTTCTATTCTCAGCCTGATTTTAAAAGGTTATAAAAGAAGATAAATCTATTAAATAAGTAAATAAAGTTCCCATATCTTCAACTGTTGTAGAAGACAGAATTTTAGTTGGCTCATGTTGTCATGGACATTTCACCTCTTGAAATTTTCTCATTTATGCAACTGTCAAAGTGCAATAATTTTGTCCTCTTTTGCACGTCTTTAAAAACATACTGCGGGTGTCATCATAAGCCTTCCAGCAAC
Source organism: Arizona elegans (assembly GCA_022577455.1). Lineage (NCBI taxonomy): Eukaryota > Metazoa > Chordata > Lepidosauria > Squamata > Colubridae > Arizona > Arizona elegans. The sequence continues at coordinate 96,731,012 of JAKOOJ010000006.1, read as the reverse complement.
ATCAACCTTCATCCATATGTGCTAGAAGGAGCTGAAGTAACTACAACTTGAGATTCTACGATTAAGATGTCAATACTTCTCTTTTTCTGCAACAGTATATCTTTAAATTTTTTTACTACCGGTTCTGTGGGTGTGGCTTGGTGGGCGTGGTGTGGTTTGGTGGGCGTTGCAGGGGAAGGATACTGCAAAATCTCCATTCCCACCCCACTCCAGGGAAAGGTTACTGCAAAATCCCCATTTCCTTCCGATCAGCTAGAACTTGGGAGGCATAGAATAGATGGGGGTGGGGCCAGTCAGAATTTTTACTACCGGTTCTCCAAACTACTCAAAATTTCTGCTACCGGTTCTCCAGAACTGGTCAGAACCTGCTGAAACCCACCTCTGGACTGTACTTGTAAAATTCCTAGACGGTATTGACTATACTAAGCAATCTGGAGGGCATTAGGATGTGAAATCTGACAATGCAAAAACTGCCAAACTCCAAACCTAAATGAAACAGGATTGACAACAAATCGATATGTTATAATGATAATTATCTTTTTCAGCACATCTTACTAAGGTAGTCCTTGACTTAGGACTGTAAAAGAGCCTGGCAATTACAGTCATAAGTCATGAAGGTGGGTGACCTGGGCCTGTTTTTACAACCTTTTTTTGTGGTGGTCATTACACAAACCCAACAGTTGTAAAGTGAATGCTTTACAGTCAGTAAGTGAACATGGTGATTGTTTAGTGAAGCCATTGTTGATTTTGACCCAAGTTTTGCCAGATAACAGAAGTAAATACTGACTTCAAACAAAATCATCGTAAATTGTGGTCGTGTGTCCACGGGATGCTGCAAACAGCCGTAAATGCAGGTCAATTGCCAAAATATGGTCATGTGTCTGTGAGTGGTGATGTCAGCACTCCAACACCAGATTATAAATAGCTTTCTTGTGGGGGGGTCCTTCATAACTTTGAACGGTCACTAAGTGACAGGCCATAAGTCACAGAGTACCTGTAAACAAATTTAGACACCAAAAACACTTTAAACATCAAGTTCACAAGTTCACTTTTATGTTTTCTAGTTTGCAAAGCAAAATTTTACCTTTATTTTGAAAACTATCCATGTCTGCTCAGATTTATATCTTATTGTGCACTATATAGTTTTGACATTAGGGTTTTTTTCCTATCTTCTTTGTTCCAGTTGTCCATTCTGTTGCCAATTCATGTACCTTCTCCCTAAATAGTTCTTTAAAATAAAGCTGTTTCTCTCTGCGATCTTGGAAAAAAAATTGGTTCCTATCTGAACTGTTTGGAGAACCCATAACTATCTGTTTATTGCTTGTCTGCAATTTCCATCATCCCTGTCCTCCAGCTATTTTACTGTGGCTGGTGAAAAATTGAGGTTCTTCCTATTGTTATGATGATTTATTTTTTAAATAAATAAATCGCGATGGCACTGTGGTTAGAGTGCAGTACTGCAGGCTACTTCTGCTGACTGCTGGTTGCCTGCAATTTGGCAGTTTGAATCTCACCAGGCTCAAGGTTGACTCGGCCTTCCATCCTTCTGAGGTGGGTAAATTGAGGAACCAGATTGTTGGGGGCAATAGGCTGACTCTGTAAACTGCTTAGAGAGGGCTGTAAAGCACTGTGAAGCCTTATATAAGTCTTAAGGGCTATTGCTATTTTGAATATGTAATGAGTAGGCTTGCATGAATGCCATGTAAAACCTATTCTGTCTAGTAAAAAAAATGTGTACATACAATCTGCTAAACCATAAAAAAACCCTACAAATTCCAGCCATTTAAAGCCATGGAACAGTGACTCAGCACAACCTAGTTATTGAGTTTTTAAAATTATCCATCTTCAGAGAAACATATGAAAAGTGGAGCTATAGTTCTGAAAGGGAATAGGGAATATTCTTAAGATTTCACTCAAAACCCAGTTCAAATTCCTTTGGGAAGAAGCTATCCAATTAAAAAGTATAAAAATGCAATAGCATAGTAATGACATTAACATCACTGCAGACAAATCTACAAGGATTTGCTTATCTCCTAAATATCCATTCTTTAATTAACCCTAAGTATTGCCTAGAACAATATCCAAAGGACTAGTATCTTGGTTCTTCCTGCTGTTTTGAGGTTTACTACTTTATTCTGTTCAGCAGGAGTTCCCTTTTGGTTGAAAAAATAAGTGGGAATTGATGTTCTCTTGAGGTCTGACAGGAAAATTAATGCATTTTGGATTCTGGACAAGTTCTTTGCCTACAGGGCTAATTTTGAGCAGTCAAAAAATAAAATGTCATTGTCCATGAACTATAATTTAAACATATGAAGATTCATGTCAGATTTTATAGGAATTCTGATGTCTTACATATAATCTGTGTTTTTTCAGGCCCTAAATGCTGTTGTGCTGAATGGCTACAATCCATAGTAATAGCATTTCTCAGAATAAGTGGCTTGTTTTAGATATTGTAATGAATTTACGGTAATATTTGCAATGCCACATTTTAAAGGATGTCATAATTTCTATGTTACCTCATTACATTGCAATGCTGAAAAACAATCAGCAAGCTTCCAAGAGACAATTCTTCCATCTGTCAAGTCAATCATCGGATGCAGTTCCTTGTCAAGTGTGCAACCACAAACTTTCAAGCTAAGACATCAAAACTGAAAATGCACCTGAGGCCAAATCTGCATCAACTTGAACAAAACATTTTTTGAGCAAAGTATTTTTCACAATTGAGGGGGGTATCTTAAAAGTCTCATTTTAAAATTTGCATTTGCAAAGACAAATGGGAATTTGGGATGACACCGTTCCAACTTCTTTAGAAGATACCAAAGCTAGCTAAGACTTTTGAGCAATATTTTTCATCTTCTCAGCAATAGTCTGCTGTCATGGTGGCCCAAAATCTTACTTCACAGATCAACCTTTACTGAAAACATTGTTAATTCCAATCTGATGGAATTTGAGAGCACAACACTGAAGATGTCCATCAACAGCATTGAACAACTGGCATAATTCATTCACAAGTCATCAGGTTACATGCTGTGGTTTCTTTGTCATACGGTGAGATATATATATATATATATATATATATATATATATATATATATATATATATATATATATATACACTATATATTGCATTTCTATTTGAAATGTTTCCCAATGTTCATATTTTAGCATATAAATTTATATATTTATATCTTTGTCCTCGTTGGGTCTCTCTCTCTCTCTCTCCCTCCTTCTCTCTCTCTCTCTCTCTTATCTAGCACAGGAGGACATAACTGTCCCTGTACTACGTTCAATCATTGGTAGTATTCTCCCTCTTTTTGAACTATGAGCCACACAAAATACAGGGAATGTTAAGCAACACCACAAGCATATTTCCTTGCACCTTTGGATCAGACCCCAAATGCATCAAGTTTAACATTCTCTGCTACATGCTGACCAACCACATGTACTTGGGAAGGTCCCAAGCATGGACAGGAAGGTAATAACCCTCCATCATTATTGGTCCTCAATAGCTGGTTTTAAGATTGTCTGTCTGTGATTCAGGAAATTGTATAAAGGGTCCAGATTGATACTCCTATACTCAGCTTCCTTTTAAAACTCTCATTACCATCAGTTGAAGGCCATCTCTAATGGCAGGAACTTCATGAATTAATCAACAAACTGAAGAACCAACCTTTATAGCACAGCCCATTTTTTAAAAAAATCTATACTTTTTTTTTTAATTTGATTGATATGCCGCCCTTCTCCGGAGACTCAGGGCAGCTTACAGTGCGTTAAGCAATAGCCTTCATACTTTTGTATATTTTATACTAAGTCAGCTTATTGCCCCCACAAACTGGGTTCTCAATTTACCTACCTTAGAAAGGATGAAAGGCTGAGTCAACCTTGAGCCTGGTGAGATTCGAACTTACTTTAATTGCAGACAGCTGGTGTTAAATTACAGTGCCTTGTCCGCAAAGCTATCCAGGCTCCTTATTTGTTTTATTCTCTATGTAATTCTCTCATTTGTAAATATAGATCTCTGCCCGTGGTTTCTTCTTTTTCCATTTTAAAATTTCTGTTGAGAAGCTAATCAGATTGTTATTAAAGGCATTTTGCATCTGAAACAGATCAGTAAAACGATGTCAGCTGGTACTTCTCTGATCCTTGCTCAGTTGGATAGCATGTGATTTGCTGTAACCTTATGTTTATAGTTTTTCTGGCAATATCCAGCCTATGTGATATTGTCTGTATCCATGCCAATATCAATATTTTGAAGTGCGATTGCATCAATTATTTTAACGAACTCACAGAATCCTTTCACTGTCGGCATTCCTATTGTCCAGGAATATTAAAACTCTGTCACAATAAGTAATCAAGATTGTCTGGCAAGCTCATTTATTTATAAACACACACTGTTTATTCCACGGAATTGTGTTGCCCCTTGACACTTCATGGAGAGCTTTTTCGTTATTCTTTAAAGTTATTTTATACCATCTGTAATGAAATGGAATGTACAGCATAGGTTAACTTCAACAAAACAGATTTCCATGGGAAAATGTATTGCTTCCATGTGGATGAGCTTGACCTTAAAATGAACTTATGTCCAGTCCCACTTACTTATTTTTCCATTAACACTTCTTGAAAAGGGTGATCTCTCTTCATTAATTAAACATTCATTATTTTTTCTATAGAAACAATTTTATGCTCAGTCCCAGATGGTTATAAAGGAACACCTTAATTTTTTTGTAGTTGAAAGTGTTAAATAATAACATAAGCATAATTTGTCCATTATATACATTTCCATCTCATCTGATAAAGTACTGACAAAATACAGTATAAATGATACTTGTATATTTTAGGAATAAATGTTTTTTAAAGTTATATTTAATTTTACCTTTCTGAATATATTCGCATCTTAATATTCTTTCTGATTTTGCATTATATTCCATGGGTGAACACATTTTTTTGCTGCAGAAAGAAAACAATCATCTATTAAACATAACTGGGTAACTGGTTAATTCCTGCTTACCTGAATGACTGATAACCATATGATAAACATTCTGAATCACCCTATCCAATATTCTAGCATACCTTTCCTATTCACTTTGTCTTCCAGGTTTAAACATATTTACAATAATTCAGTTTTGAAAAGATTGCAGTTGATTGCTGCCTTTTTCGTTTATATTGAGGTTGTAAATCCTTTATTACTTTTTCTTCTTCAGAAATTTGAAATGCTCTGATATCTGAGCTCTTTTAACAGTTAAATAAAGCAGGAGTGTGGTATTGTTGGAGCAAGAATAAGCAAGAAAGCTTCCAAGTTACTGGAAGAACTAATTACATTTTGGAGCAACAGATGTGACTCTGTAAAAAAGCATTCCATCCTTTACCAGTTAGACCATTATGTCCAAAGTTCAAAACCACACCTAGTTGCAGGAGTTGGGAAAGCAAATATACAGTATTATTGAGTGCAGTTTTTGTCTCTCTTCTGTTTGGGGATGGTGCTACAGGGGAATCATAGCCAAGTCATTCTGGGAAAAGTATTACTACTATAGAATAGTATTTGGATTAATAGCAAAAGTGCTACCACATTGGTTTCATTTCAGCATGGAGGAAAAATGGGTTGTTTGGATCCCAAATCTAGATGCTTCCATAAAGACACCCTCTAGTACCATGGTGGTGAACGTATGGCATGTGTGCCACAGGTGGCACACGTAGCCATATAGGTGGGCACGTGAGCTCTGCTCCAGTGGGACCGGAAGTTGGCAAACGGGCCATTTTCGGTCTCTGGAGGGCCTCCACGGGGGTGGGGATGGCCTCTTTCGCCCTCCCCAGACTTCTAGAAAGGCTCTGGAGGCTGGGGACAGCAAAAAATGGGACTTCCAGTCCCACTGGAAATTGGCAAATGGGCCATTTTTGGCCTCCAGAGGGCCTCCAGGGGGGTGGGGAAGGCCGTTTTCACCCTCCCCAGACTCCTATAAAGGCTCTAGAGGCTGGGGAGAGCGAAAAACGGGCCTACCTTGCTATCACGTGCCAGGAGTGGAGGGAGCGGGGGGGTTGTGCACGCATGCATGGGGGCAGGGCACATAAAATTATGGGTGTGGGCACGCGACCCCACCCCACCCCCCTGCTCCTAGCACGCGATGGCAAAAAGGTTAGCTATCACTGCTCTATATTACATTTTCCAGCCACTGTATTCTTATTTTCCTTTTTTTCTATGAAAATTTAAAAATACCCAAATCAGTGGAGGACAATGAGCACAGCCAACTGTAGGCTTTGGGCTGATTCAGAACCAGCTCTGAATGTATTTGATTACATTGGCTGATTTGAGAGCTTATTTTTATTTTGCATGGAATGGAGACAAACGATGACAACCAGCATGTATTTACAATGGCTGCAGTATCTTGGAATCACATAATCACTGTTCATGACCTTTCCAACTGGCTTTCAACAAGCAAAGCGAATGGGGGGAAACAGATTGGCTTAACAACCGCACAATTCTCTTAACAACTGCAATGATTTGCTTAACAACCATGGCAAAAAAAGTTTGTAAAATCAGGCGTAACTCACTTAACAACTTCCTTGCTTAGCAATGGAAATTCTGGTCCCAATTCCAGTTGTAAATCGAGGACTACCTGCACTAAACAGATACAGCTTCCACTCCCAAAGCCAGAAAGAAAATAGTCAAATTTCCATTGACTTGACAAGATGGGAGAAAAAGGCAAAGAGAGAAAAAAAGGATTCTGTGCTCTGCAGTAGGCAGATTTTCTGTATATTGTTATGCTGTGTCTACAACCTTAGTGCTAAAAATAAGATCATGCTTACCAAGTTAGGTATCTGGGGAGACAAGCTTTGTTGCAGTGTATGATCAGACGTCTGGCACATCATGATCTCTGTGTGTTTTCTGCATTCCAAATCAGCAGAAGTGAAGATCCTTATAGGTTGGCTTTGAACTGTTTTAAGGAATTTGGGATCAGAAACGGTGATGATATAGGAATATCTAATCTCATGTGAGCACTGGAAGATGAACCAGAAAATAGTATTCTGGCAAGATTGGGAGAAGTAATAGAAGTAACACAGAGATGTGCAGAATCAAAGAAATTATTGAATATTCAGGTTGGGATTGCAAATTATTGCTAAGTATAGCTCAGGAAGACACACATTTATCCAAGCAGTCGCCAGATGTCCAGTTTGATTCACCTAACTAATGCTATTTGAAACCTGCATAAATGATTGTATAATAGAAGCTTTCTTAACCATATTTACTATAAACTCATCATTGTAAATATGATTGAGTTCATGGATTTCTCCCCAAGCATAACATTAACGTTCCAGTAATTATAAAATATATGAAAGCAAGAGAACCATAAAATGTGGGATGGATGGATGGATGGATGGATGGGTGGACGGGCAGGCAGATAGGCAGATAGATAGACTCACAATCAGTTGGAGAAGGAGTGATGTTCTGGCATCTCAACTTAGAAATGCAACCAAATAGGTCAGTGTAGTCTAAATAGGTGTCTCTCAACTGGCATGTGCATTTCAGCTTGCTTTCCACAAGCTGCTGTACCTCCCAGAATTCTCAACCACTGTGGCAACTCTGGGATTTGAAACATAGTACATTCCAAGAGTACCAAGTTAAGGAAGCAGAGGTGGTATTTAGCCAATTCAGACCGGTTCACCCGAACTGGTAGCAGAAATCAGGGGTATGGGTGGGGGTGGGCCTGCCCCGTCCACCTGCCCACTCAACTGCCCAGCCACCCCGGCTCTATGCCATCCTATTTAGGCATGTTTTTGAGGCTGGGCGCATGCGTGGAAGACAGGTGCGCGTGTGAACCAGGTGTGCGCCTGTACGAAGCAAGCGTGTGCGTGCACGGTGAACCGGTAGTAACATAATGTGAAACCCACCGCTATAAGGAAGGTTATCTTAAGATGATCCGTAATTTCCTCATCCGTTTACTCCATTTCATCCATTGAGAGAAAGAAATGCCCTGCAGACCAGTTTACCATTTAGAACATAGTTAGTGATATAAATGAAAACTGCACATTTCATGAAACACTATTGCCTGCATATGCTGATTACTGCAGTAGGTCATTAAAAGAACATGGCTGCTTGCTTACTCTGCCGCTTTCTACAAGATGACCAGGTCCCATCTCTCTCTCTCCCTCTCTCCCTCTCTCTCTCTCTCTCTCTCTCTCTCTCTCTTTCCCTCTCTCTCTCTCTCTGTCAACGAGTACAAGGAAACAAATAACAGTATAGACATAGATATATGAAAAAAAATGGCACAGATAAAAGGATATAAATAGGCAAAACATAACCATAAACACAAAGAATGATTACATATAAATGGGGACAGTAGGACAGGGACGGAAGGCACGCTGGTGCACTTATGCACGCCCCCTTAGGGACCTCTTAAGAAACATGAAAGGTCCACGGTAGACAGTTTAAGGTAAAAGGTATGGGGATTAGAGAGACTAATAACCGAATCAGGTAGAGGGTTCCAGACATTTACTACTCTATTGCAGAAGTCATATTTCTTACAATCAAGTTCAGAGTGAATTACATTGAGTTTGAACCTATTGATAACCCTTGTGTTATTACAGTTGAAATTAAAGTACTCATTTACAGGTAGGACTTTTTGGTAAATAATCTTATGAACTAAGCATAGGTCGGAACGTAGACAGCATAGTTTAAGGCTATCCAGATCTAAAATTTCAAATTTCGAATTTTATTTCGAGCAGAAGTTTTGAGTACTCTTCTAGTAAAATATCTCTGGACCCTAAATGTCACTACAATACTTGTTTACCTTTTTACTTTACCTTTTAAAAATACCTGTTTACCTTTTAGAAATAATTCTTAGAAATAATCTCTGGCAGTTTTCTGCCTGCCTATAATTCCACCAATGATATTCAAACAAGCTCCGTCTTGTCTTCTTTGTGGTTCCCAACTGCCAGATTAACCATATCCTGCTTGCCATGCCAAGAGCAAATGTTGTAACCTATTACCTATTACTTTCTCGTTATCCACTTCTCTGCTTCCCTAGGATGTAATATTCATTCTGTAATATATATTTTTTTCTTTCACACTAGAGGGAAAAGTAAACTCTCTAAGCAATAAATATGCTGTTCTTGCATAATATAAATTGGAATGCTCCAGCAAATTTTGACACACATACACAAAGATTTTGATCCAGGTCAGTTTGTGCAACAACATGAACAGTTAGAACCGCAGAAGATTAATAGACAAAAGCCACAGAATACAGAGAATGTTCAGCAGAAGGATGCATCAAAGGTCAGCAGTGGAATGCAATGGAGCACTGATTTTACATTGGACCATACTGTTTACTCATATGTGCAGGCAGACAGCTGTTATATCCAAACCCATGCCAAACCCTAAGCCCCAGTTTCATTAGAACCACAGTAATTACAAAAGTGTGTGATAGCATTTCAGAGTAAAATAGTTCTAGCCTCCTTTATTTCCTTTAGAAAATAAACATTTAATTTTAACAAGGTTATACCATTACGAAGTCACAGAATTAAAGATTTGTTTAAATAATTTAATTAAAAAAAATTATTTTAAAAATTACACTTTTAGGCCATTGAACAAACCTTTTCCTTTAGTCCAGGAATCCAAATGAAAGCATCCCTGAAAGATGGCTGCTAACTACTTTAATGGTCGTGTAAGGGCTGAAGACAATTTGGTGCAGCCCTCCCAAACTATGTTTTCACTGGCAGAAGGTTGCAGGAGGCTGTGGCAGCTGAAAATGGAGCTTGGGAGGCTGTTTTCGCTGGCAGAAGCACCGCAGGCCAGTCCTTTGCTGTTTTCAGGATGGCCCCGGGGGCCAGATCTGACCCCCGGGCCTTGAGTTTGATACCCCTGGTCTAAATTCAAATTCAAACACTTGATGATATATACTCTTTCTAATTGCCCAATGGGCTGATAACGAATAATATCTTTTTATTGGTTAATTTGTGTCTGATAATCTTAAAAATAATTAAATAATAAAAATAATTTTAAAAAGATTCATTCATAATAATACATTGAGAATTGGAAGCAGCTGAACAGATAGCACCATCAATCTCCAAAATAGTTCCCAATTTCTGTCCCGTAGGTATTGCTCTTTGGAATTCAGACTTGTTTCAGAAGACAGGACAAGAAGTCATGAGTGAATATAACGAATGCCTAGTTTGTATGTTACAATCAGGAATAAGCATCTAAAGCAATGTATTGAATATCAAAAGTTATGGTTAGGTTTTGTAATATTTGACAGAAAAAATGGAGCAAACATTCATCAATTATACGTACATAGTAAGAAACTAGAGTAAGTTGATGAGCTGTGGGCATGCCTTGATGGGATGTTAAGCAGAATGGACATCTGGATTTGTAAATGCTGGCAGAGGGACAGTGGTCTGTTGCAAGGAATGAATGTTTGTTGTTCATTGAATATTTGTTGAAAGAAGTGAGAATAACCTGTAAAAGAAAGCAATGTCTCTGTCACTTTGTTATATGGAAGGGAGAGTTGAGTATGTTAAAGGGAATATAAAAGTCAGTTGAACATAACGGGAATGAAGTATTTAAGAAGCATGTGTAGCAAAACAAGAAAATTAAGGTCAAGGTTTAATGAGTGCTGAAGGAATGCAGAGGGAATACAAAATGGCTAATAGAAAGGCAGTAAGCATAATTTGATGCTATAGAAACAATAAGGATTAAACCATTAAACAAATAGATGAAAAAGGAGAGGATGGGTCAGGAAAAAGAGGAAGACCAAGAATGTTGTGGCTGAAGGATTGAAGAGTTTCTGAAATGAAAGAACAATAGCCAATGTATAAAGTAGAAATATGTATAAATGGAGGTGATGCAAACAATGATATTTTCCAAGTATAGAAATGTATAGCAAGGTATTGTCAATGGTTTTGATGTAAACTACTTTGAGCTATGTTTCCTTTTCTTACATCATGTTTTGGTCTTATTCATGTCTTACTTTCTGCACCTGGCACTCTTTTGAACACAACAAAGTCCATATTGCTGGTTTGAAAGAGGGGTCAAAGAAGCCATTTATGTCAAAATTGAACATCCCTCTCTCAACAGAGGAGGAGGGATACAACATCATCTATCTCCAATCTACAACACAGTCCTTTCAACAGTTCTGAGACGGCTCCACACCAATTTGCACCACTCAGGTGATCCTGATGACACAGATCAACCTCCAGGTGACCTTAACGACTCGCTAAAAGAATGCAAATGACCAGCTCTCTGCAAGGAGTATAAATCCTTCCATTCCTCACCATCCAGTCAGAACTGAAGAAGCTTCTTGGATGAGAAGCAAAATGTCTTCAAAGAAAAATCCAGAAACTCCAGTTGCATCATGAAAAAGGCACCTTTGGGACAATCATGACCTGGATGACTGAAAATCTCCATAGACACCTGGCATAATGTTGCTGTTCTCTAAAGAGAATAGTCTGACAGATTCACACAAGTATCCAAAATTATATCTATTGCTTCAGAATGCATGCAGTTTAAAATACCACGTGGAGGAAGGAAGGGACTATTCCCTCATTAAATTCATCATTGTCTAAAAAGCCAACTTGGCCATAGTATCTCATTAAAAAAAAGAATGTTCTAGAAAATTGGAAGAGGAATATAGCTCCATCTGAAACCTTGAAAATTCCTGTTAGTCTTGATGGCAAATAGCAGAAGTGTCAGATGCCACCTTATTGGTTGCTTGTGCTTCACTACTATTTGGTGACAGATTTCCGTGTTGTTGCCTGTCGGCTGATGGCCTCTCCAATAGCCGAATCAGAGGAGGAGGCGGCGTGGGAGTCAGGGCCAGCATCAAGGCAATCCGAGAGCTCCGAGGGGGAAGAGGGAGTGGAGCTGTCAGAGATAGAGACAGAGGCGGAGCCTGGGCCATCCATTACCCCTCAGATGGAGAGTCAACAGCTCCCAGGTCTGGAGGTGGCTGATGAGGAAGAAGAGGAACAGCTGGGTCCAGTGCCTGATACTCAGATGCACAGAAGGCAGACAAGAGGAGAGCAGTGGAAATCTATGGGCCGGTCCTTGGGACGGAAGAGCCACCACTGCTAGCAAAGCCCCACCCTAGCTCTGGGGATAAAAGACAGGGTGCGGAGATGAATAGGCATGGCAGACAACTATTCATCTCCTTGCCGGACAGACTTGTTAGCCTGCTATGTGTGTGTGTGAGAGAGAGAGAGAGATTTTTTTGCCGGGGCTGCTGGTGCTCCTAATAAAGAGAACAATTTAGTAACTACAAAGGGTTTGTCATGTTTGGGAGTCAGACATGCCATGCCATGAACTGTGGAGAGTGGGGAAGGCAAGGGGGGAAAAACAAAAGCAAGTGATGTATCTCTTCCAGACGCTGCTTCAAGATCACCTGGCATACCAGCTGCATACCATCCTGTACTTGGTCAGACCATTATGAAGACATCCTGCCTGAACCCAACTGATTGCACGGGGGTGGCAATGGGAGGTAGCTAAGGGAGGGAAAAGTTGAATTTAGGGATTTTGGTGCTTGGTTCTCAGTTCTGGCTATGCATTACTGCAATACACGTGACTTCCAATAAAATTATGCCTTTCTCAACAAATGGACCCAAGGATCGTTTCTATTTAGAGGTTTAAGTGGTGGCAGGTCTGACAAGAGTCAGAATTGGAACACATTATTTCATTTTAATATATTCTTAGGCATTCTAGCTAATCAAACCTGTGGGGTTTTTTTCCCCCAAGATATTCCTATTGTCAACCATGCCTTTCTTCCATTACAAACCTGTTCTTCCCCCTGTCTCCTTGGATGGAGATCATATGCATCAGCTATATGAGAACTGGCACTCAGAAAATTAATTTGTTCTTGATGTAAATGGATGAACCAATTACTTGTGTCGGTACAAAATGGTATCCTATGGAAAGTGGAAACTGCTTCCAGAAACAACAAATTATGCAGCAGGAGCAGAACAGAAGATGACATGTGCCACCTGCTCCCAGCTAGATGGAAAGATGATGTTTTTGGCCTGGGCTGTAACTTTCCATGATGAGGTACAATGGACAAAAATATGTGAATGTTCATGTAAATCAAATGTCAATTGATGCCGCAATGGTTCTTAAGGCAGCTAATACTGTCAGGTAGATCCAACAGATGAAGGCAGATAAGTAATCAATGTGCACCTTAACAGGGACAGGTTGACAAGCACCTTTTCTTTCCCAGCAGCAACAAAAAATGCCTATAAATTGACTATAAATATACTGGAAGTGGTTAAGGGGTTGAAACAGGAGTGAGCTTCAAAAAATTTAGCAAGGGGTTCTCTGCCCAGTTGCTGGGTGGGTGTAGCCATGGTGGGCGTGGCCTAGTCGGCCTTCTGCACCATGGCGGGTGGGGGTTTGCCCTCCCCAGGCTCCAGAGGCTTTCCTTGAGCCGCCAGGAGGGTGAAAATGGCTTCCCCAAGCTCCGGTGGCCCTCTAAAGGTGGGAAACAGGCTCATTTCTGGCCTTCCCGAACTTCCGGTAGGCCTGGTTTTTGCCCTACCCAAGCCTCCATGTGCGCCCTGCACTTACCTGCATCCAAAACAGGCCATGTAGGGACTCCTGGGAGGGGCAGTGTGGGTAGAGCCAGCCAGGAGTAGGATTTCCAAACTGCACAGAGTCTTAGCTAGAGGTTTTCCCGAACCCCTGCGAGCCCCCAGGAGCCCACCCCTGGGTTGGAAGATTTGGACTCAGCCATAGAAGCTTATTGAGTAACTTTGTGTCAATTAGTTTCAGCTCATCCTACCTCAAAGACTTGTTGTTAAGACAAAATGAAGGAATCTCACGTTAAATCCTTGAACTCATGGAGGATATCAATCTTCTGGTTACTCTGCTACATGGCTTGCTGTTATATCTGTAGAAATCACATTGCTTCAAACTACAATTTATAGGATTTGCCTTCAGTTGTACAGGATGTACAGTTGTATTAAGCCATCAAGTGGCCAATTTGGTTTTATTTTTATTTTATTTATAGGCTGCCCACTCCTAAATGACTGTGTCATACAGCTAGGAACCAATATATACTATATATAAAAACATATAAAAGATTTTGTCAGGCATAAAAGATCATGCCATTGAACATGTGGTCCAATTAAACTGATTTATTGGTACTCACACCTATGCACAGGAATATTCTCAACTAATTGTTAGCACCTGCTGGGAATTAAATAAGGGTCAGAGGAATTCAAGGAGGGTAGGACTTAGCTTGCTTGTGGCAATATAAGGATTCTAGGCTGATCCCTCTTTTAACTCTGGCCCCAGGTTCTACCACTCCTTCCCTTACAGATTTTGACTTAAAACAATATTTGAACTGAGCCATTGTGGTTTATAAATCATGATTTGTGACTTAGTATGAGATGAGATGACAGTACATGGTAGCTTCTTTCCTGAGCCATAGGGAAAAAATTGAAGTGCAAGGCAATGTGGAAATGCAGCCAATGAATCAACCAGTATCTATTAATAAGCCTCTCTTGAACCATTGCCAGACAGTTTTGAGAAAAAGAAGTCCAATATATCTGATGAGGAAGTCAATGCTCTTCGTCAAAAGATATAGTAAAGACACCGCTGCCAACTGAAAAAAATGCCAGTTTTCACTTGTCCCCTTTGAAGTATAGGAAGTTAGCACCTACCCCTCTCCTAGGAAAATGAGATATTTCAGGAAATATTAAAAGGGCAGAATATTTCCCCTAAAAGGTAGGCAGAAACTCACTCCCCACCTTTGTCAATAACAAAGATCTACCTCCTTCAGGCAGAGCCATAGTAGGAATTGCCCAAAGCCCTTTCATTACATCATCATCCAGCAAGGCTCAACCAAGCCTGGGACACAGACAACCTACAAAGTTACCCCTGAAGGGTCCCATGCGAGTCTGACAACCAATCAGAATACAAGCTCAAATTCAAAGCTGAACAGAGGGTATAAATCTCTCTTTCTCTCTCTCAACCATGTGCTTTTTGCCCAGGACCTAAAACCATATGGTCCTGTCCACCATTAGAAACAATCTTTCCAATCAGCCACCATGTTTCCAGTGTCTTTCTCCCCACTTGGAACTGAACCCAGAAGGATATTTCTTTGAACAGAAGAAATTGCCCTATTTATTATGTGTGTGACTTAACTCAGATCCTTCTTGCATATCAATTCCTGAATGCAGAAGATCCTATCTGACCCCACTTTAATTGTCTACTGTGCAGTCAAACAAAAAGATCTTCCTTGGAGCCTTTTGATTATAAGCATAAAAATTAGGGGAAAGCAGGTGGAGACAGAGGTTTCCTTTCTGATGCCTTTGATGTGCTCTGACGTGGAATTGTTATTACAGTGTTATTGGACTGGGAGAATCACTAAATGTAATAAAAGTGACCTCTGTTTTGAAGCTGAGTATTGGCCATTAAGATGGGAAACACAAAAGGTGCATTGTCTCATTACCCTAGCGAAAATGATTATGCTACACATCCAAACTTGCTTTAATAAGTTTGAACAGCCTTTGAACAGCAACTTTTACATTATTCATGGCCATTTCAGTGACTTTTTTCTGATAAATTAATTTTATTTTTAGCATGGATGGCTGCTACTAATGGGCTATGCTCAGCATTAAAATAAACCAGCTTCTGTCATTAATCTAAAATCTACCAATAACCGCTTTCCTCTTCCAAAAGGTAAGAGAGGGATTCCATATCGGTTGAATTATTAATATCCACACTATTTTCTTTTGTCCCTATTTCCTTACAGCAAAGTGAAGAACCGATGGGGCATGAATGTATTAGGAAACCAAGGTTGAAACCAGGGCATAGTTAACGGCTTTGGAAGGAAACATATATTAGGTTGTAAACTTAAATGGTTTGTCAGGAATTGTAGGTAAGAGTTGTTGTTAGTGGCAAAAAAAAAAAATCAGAAGAAGTCTTGCAGCACCACTTCTGACTAACAAAGCTTATTAAAAGTTATAGCTGTCATGAGCTGCAACTTATTTCATTTGTTACAGTGGTGGGTTGCCCCTGGTTCGCACCGGTTCTATAGAACTGGTAGTAAAACCGGCGGGAGGCTCCACCCACTGACCCCCGATGTCATCAAAACACTTCTGCGTATGCGCAGAAGCTTCTGTGCATGGCCCTGCTGCGAACCGGTAGTAAAGGTAAGTAGAACCCATCCCTGATCTGTTAAGTTAGTTGGACAACACATACTACTAGAGACTTCTTATAGTTTGCCACAAAATAAATAAATAAGTAAATAAATAAAATTGCTCACATTCCATTTGTATGGAAGGGTATAATGTCACCTATTTGGACAAGGGGTTGGACTAGAAGACTTCCAAAATCCCTTCCAGCTCTTGTTATTCTGTATTCTGTAAATCTAAATCAACAAGTGCTTACGTCTGGATAAATACACCTCAAATCTGTTTTGTGGTTCTGGTTGCATTGTATGGGCTTGTGACTTCCTTCACTCATGGGTTATACCAGGCTTGTTACAGCATGTGAAGGGTTGAAAAAAAATACAAAATTATGTACATACATTTAGCAAATAGGTGCAAAAATAAGCATATACATTTTAATGTGGCTTTTTTTCCCTCTTAAAGTTGTGTAAAAGAAGAATGAACTAAAAGTAAAATTTGATAAACGAAAAAATGAATAGCAGCTAAGAGATTCTCTTAGTTGAGTCTCTTTCTGATTCCAGTTTGAGATTATTTTGTTCTGGGTTGATCTAACCTTGCAGAAATCAAGGTGCTCCGAGAAATGAGCATACTTATCTGATGGGCTTCATATGTCAAGCGCATTCTGCCGCTGGCATTTCTTGCCCCACCCCTCCAGTTCAGGGCTAATACAACCTCTTCGTATTGTTTATAGTATTCCTCCCATCTTTCTATATTTGCCATGCTGGTGTTTTGTTAGCATCTGAAAAACGACTAGTGGTTGCAGGCTGTGAGCACTGCATTTGGTTCCTTTGCAAGTCAGTTTATTTTGCTACGGCAGACTCTGGGAAAGATGGGTTGAGCTCATTAGCAAGCAGAATCTTGATATATATAGACTTATATACAGTTTCATAGTGCTTTACAACCCTCTCTAAGCAGTTTTACAGAAATGGTGATGGCAAATTATCAAAGTGTACTTCCTGTTACTAGGAAGGGCAATTTGTGCAAATGATGAAAGTTACAATGTGATGTCATACTGGAACCTTAACAGTGGTGGGTTGCTCCCGGTTCGCATCAGTTCACAAGAACCGGTAGTAAAAATGTTTAGTAGTTCGGAGAACCAGTAATATCATTGGCTGGACATGCCCCCAAACCGATCTCCGGCCCGGTCGCCGCTCGCCCACCTCATTAGAGGTGGGTTTTGTTTTTTTTTACTTTTAAAAGCATTTTTTCTACAATCTCTTCGGCTGAAAAAATGCTTTTAAAAGTAAAAAAAAAAAGCCTCTGATGATTGTTCGGCTCAGCTGGGATCGTCAGAAGCTTCTGAAAGCATTTTTTCTGCAACCTCTTCAGCCGAAGAGGTTGTAGGGAAAAAAATCCCTTTAAAAGCCTTTGGCGATCCCAGCAGATTTGCCTGATCGTCAGAAGCTTCTAAAAGCATTATTTTCTGCAACCTCTTCAGCTGAAGAGGTTGTAGGGAAAAAAATCCCTTTAAAAGCCTCTGGCGATCCCATCTGAGTTGCCTGATCGTCAGAGGCTCCTGAAAGCATTTTTTTCTGCAACCTCTTAAGGTTGTAGAAAAAATGCTTTCAAAAGTAAAAAAAAAAAAAGTTGGCCATGCCCACCCAGTCACATTACCCCCATGCCATGCCCACAAAATAAGCCACGCCCACAGAACCGGTAATAAAAAAATTTAGAACCCACCCCTGAACGCTATATATACATACACACATATACATATACATACATACAGATGCACAGACAGACAGACAGATCTATGTATGGAGTTCCATTATGACATCATAGCAAGAGCACTTAGACTTATATACCACTTCACAGTGCTTTGCAGCCCTCTCTAAGCAGTTTACAGAGCCAGCATATTGCCCCCAACAATCTGGGTCCTTATTTTACTGAACTCGGAAGGATGGAAGGATGAGTCAACCTTGAGCCTGGTGAGATTTGGTCTGCCAAATTGCAGTCAGCCGGCAGTCAGCAGAAGTAGCCTGCAGTACTGCATTCTAACCACTGTACCACCGCAGCTCAATCATATTGTATCATATTGTAACTTTCATAATTTGCCCCCATCCTTAACCACTGTAGGCACTAATTGCCCTTCCAAGTGACAATGAATACAACCTGATAATTTGCCATCACCATTTCTGTAAAACCACTTAGTAAAGCACTATGAAGTGGTATATAAGTCTAAGTGCTATTGCTATTGCTATTTCAGTTGTTCTCTGAAAAACACCCAAATACAGCTCAAAATAGGAAATAGAATCATTTGCTACAGCTTCATCTGATTAATTGTAGGAAGCACGGTATCCCAGCAATCTCTTATTCACAAGAATCTTTGACTGGAACTGCCTAAAATAGGCAAAATTGTCCATCCCTTTCTTCAAGTACTTTGTGATAAAAAATTCTAGCCTCACAAAAATCCTGTGAGATTCCTGAAAATGAGGGAGGGAATTTGGTTCATAGCTGAGGCAGAACTATTCAATTCATGTAATTCAAGGGTACATAAGCAAATTGCCTCCCCCATTGGCTTCACTCGTCAGAAGCCAGCTGAGAAGGTTACAAATGGCGATCACATGACCCTGGGACAGTACAACTGTCATAAATACATGTCAGTTGCCAAGTGCCAGAATTCTGATCATGTGACCATGGGGATGCTGCAACGGTTGTGTGAAAAACTGGTCATAAGTCACTCTTTTTTGTGCTGTTCTAACTTCAAATGGTCACTAAACGAATGGTTGTAAGTCAAGGGCTACCAATAGATAACACTGGTTCTCTTTATTCCCTATTAGAAATGTTCATTTCTGTCAGATTTTCAAAGAAACGACCCACAAAACAAGATCCTATTTGCCATTGTTTCACAACTGCATGGTGCCAGAATATTTGACACAACTGGAATCTGCTATGAGAGGCCTATATTCTCCTGAAGCTTTGCAGGGGGAGAGCCTTGCTGAAAATGGGTGCAGAAGTAGGAAGGAAGGAAGAGGCAGGGGAGAAAGAGCAGGAAAATATGGACCTTACAACTAACTACATCAAAGGTCATGGAGAGCTACACCCATGCCAAGGATTGCTTAGCCTTTTCCACACAGCTTATCCAGCAAACACTGCACCAAGCAATCATTGATTTGGTTTGGGCCTAGTATGTATGTGTAACCAGCCAAACAGAGCTCATGGTTTACTTCATCATGGTTTCATGAGTAAGTCATAATTGGCTTGGTCCTCAAAGCAAGATTCAGACACTGTAGAGCTTGATACAACATGTAAATCTAGTCAATATTTTATCGCTTATAAAACCTAATCCTATGGCAAGGACTCTCTGCTGAGTTCAATGGGAATTACTTCAAATAAATGTGCATGGGATTGCTGACTCACATTTAGTGCATGTCATACATGATCCGACAGCAGGGTGCACAGGGCGTTTGTTTTTCATCTTTGACATTTCCTTCGCTTAGTGCTTGATCTGTTTGCATGGATGAATGAGATGTTCCTATTCTCCCAGGGTTTTTAAAAAAATGTCTGTGACAGAGTTGCCAGCAGGGATGTTCTCTGGACCAGTGCAGGCCATTCCTACCCACTGGGCCTGCCTGCAGAATCCCATGCTGGCAATTACAAAGAATAAAACACTCTGTTCTTTTTGGCTTGGAATATTCTGAACCATTTCATAGGGAACACATATTATTATAAGTGTACGGGGGCGGGTTGGAGGGGAATAACCCATTAAAATATCATTAATTAAGTCAATTTAAGTGCTTTTCAAATAGTTGTGCCTGCTATTTGGAAGCAGCTTGGTCTTTCTCTGGATCCGTTCTGCAGTAACGGGTGCACATTTTCACTTCAGATTGTTCCGTTATCTTGAACAGCTTCTGGCATAAAAGAAAGAATAAAAGGAAAATTTCACTTGTTTAATTAACACAAGTGGTGAAGATATGATCACACATAACAATTGGTGGATTGGACATAAACGTTCATCAAAGGCAAACAGTTTATACAGCCTATGGAGGATCCACAGGCAGTGGATATCTTAAACCATAATTAAGGTACCCCCTTATCCCTTAAGAAACATCCCCTCTAATGGACTGGCTATTTTAGAGAGGATTTACCTCTTAATCCCCACCCATCCTTCCTCCCTCAAAAGATTGAAACTTTTTAATCTGGAATCTCTGAGAAACCACAGAAAGAAATTTTTCTTATTATTTATTAAACTTATTATGACCCTCAGAGTCTTTTGGAGATGGGAAATTAAAAACAAAATTGTTAATGCAAGATGTCAGATAGACAACAGATCCAAAGAAAAATCCAAGGATTGAACAAATATGTTTTATAGAAAGGAGTAATTCAGGAACTATAGGGTTCAAATTAATTTACATTGGACCCAGACAAAATTTTGAAGTTGATATAATTGTCTATTTGCGTGTAGATATGTCATCAACGTAGCAAGTATTTGTTTCACCAGTAGAATTTACTAATTGTATCTAAGCATCATTACTACAGTATCAATAAACTAGAGTAGAGTAGAGTAGAGTAGAGTAGAGTAGAGTAGAGTAGAATAGAATAGAATAGAATAGAATAGAATAGAATAGAATAGAATAGAATAGAATAGAATAGAATAGAATTCTTTATTGGCCAAGTGTGATTAGACCCACAAAGAATTTGTCTCCGGTGCATAAGCTCTCAGTGTACATACAATAGTGATAGATCATTATCTTAGTCATTGTAAATCAACTTTGTTTTAGCTTCAATACTTGCCTGTTGTATATCACATTAGATCTAAAACTGAATTGAAAGAAACTACTCTTCTGTCAATAATTTAATTGAAAGCTTTCCATTGAGCTCCAGATACCAGAGTCAAGAGGGGCACTTTGGAGGTATTGGTCAGAAGCAGTGGTGGTTTCAAAAGTTTTTACTACTGGTTCTGTGGGCGTGGCTTGGTGGAAATGGTGTGGCATGGCTTGGTGGGTGTGGCTTGGTGGGCATGGCAGGGGAAGAATATTGTAAAATCTCCATTCCCGCCCGACTCCAGGGGAAGGATACTGCAAAATCCCCATTTCCTGCCGATCAGCTGGGGCTCAGGAGGCAGATAATAGATGGGGGCATGGCCAGTCAGAGGTGGTATTTACCGGTTCTCTAAACTACTCAAAATTTCCGCTACCAGTTCTCCAGAACTGGTCAGAACCTACTGAAACCCACCTATGGTCAGAAGTATTTTAAAACCTCTTTTAAGAGCATCAGGCTATAGAAGAGCTAGACCAGCGGGCCCCAGCCTTTTGGGCACCAGGGACCAGTTCTGTGGAGAGAAGTTTTTCCACGGATCGGAGGGGTCATGGTTTCACATGCTGCCTGCATTCCACGGATGCAGCTTCGCTTGTTTGCAGGGCCCTGTTTCTGGCATGCTGCGGCCCGGTGCCAGTCCTCAGACTGGGGGTTGTGGACCCTTGAGCTACACAGTAGCTATTTCCTCTTTCTATTAGCAGGAATTAGATAAAACACCACTGCTGTTATTAGCAGAATCTCCCTAAGTGCATCTTTTAAGTTTCCTCATAAAAATTAATGGAGGATGGAGAAATTAATTATAAAGTTAATTGAAATGTGACTTAATCTACATTCTGGATCAAATTCTGATCAGGACACCAGAAAGTATATTAAAACTGCAGCTATGTGCAGCTTGTAACATTTCAAAATCTTGGACGCAGATGCTAGGTCTATGCATTTTGCAAATGTTTTCCTTTTATTGAAGACCATCAGTATGGGCCATGGCAACATATGGCATTCCCTAGCTCTTACAGAGGATTTCACTGAAGGTTCTGCTCTTTTATCTTTTCTGTGCCACCGCATTTCAGTTTGAATGATAAAGAGAAGAATATTCCCCTTTCTTTATAAACAGATTTCTGGCAACAATTCTGAGTTGTTTTCGTTTCCAGCCACTAAAATTAAATAATAGGCTGTTTTCTCCTCGGTGACAACTGTAACAGTGGCTAAAGATCACTCACTATACCCATATAAACAACATCAAAGAATTATCTGATTCTCAGGAATTGTGGCAAGTTTAAAATTATACTTACTGCAATGGGCAGTCCATTGCTATTAAATAAATATAGTTTTTGAATATGCCTGCTAGGAAATGATAATTACCTAACTTGTTGGGTTGGCAATATATAAACCAGCATTATAGCTTTAAGACTGTATTGCTGTATTGCATCATACTGTGTCCTGATTGGCTTACTCTGTAGCCAATGTCCTTAAGAGGGAGCTTGAAAGAGGGTTTGTTTCTCTTTGATATTCTTTGCTGATCGTTACTGCTCTGTGCTGTTTTTGCTACTGTTTGCAACTGTTTGTTGTGTATGACTACGACGACTGGTAAGAAGACATTGTTATTGGAATATCCCTGGACTATTGTTTTACTATCTACTGCTTTATCTGTGTATGACCTGGACTGTTTATTTATTATTTATTTATTTATTGGTTCAATTTATATGCCGCCCTTCTCCGGAGACTCAGGGCCGCTTACAATGCATTAAGCAATAGCCTTCATACTTTTGTATATACCTGCTTAGTAGGGCTCCCCCCCCAAGCGGTGTTCTTTTTTATACAAAGTCAGCTTATTGGACTGTGCCTTATTACTATTTTCCTGAAAGTAAACACAACTCAGTGTATCTATGTGTTGGCTGTGTTATTTCGCAACTGCTCTTAATCACTTTCATGTGCACACCCTTGCTACTCAATGGTTGCTCTGTGAATTCCTTAACAATGCCTGTCTTTATATGTACATAACAATAGTGAAAGAAATTGAAAAATTAACCACCCCTTTTTTTTTACTATATTTATCCTCTCTATCCTGCTCAGTATTGTCTGTATGAAAGGATGCTCACAGGAGTGCCAATATCAGGAGGGGGGTGTCAAAAATCAAGATGGTGCATAAGACCATGCAATCAAAGCCCTGCCTCCTTTTCTGTGTGAGCTGCATATAAAGAAGGGCAGAGTTTCAATTATTGTAAAGTAGTCCTTAGGTTATGACCACAATTGGGGCCAGAATTTCTGTTGCTAAGCAAGGCAGTTGTTAAATGAGTCACACCTGATTTCACAACTTTTTTTTTTTTTTTTTGCCACCATTAAGCAAATCATTGTGGTCTTTAACACAATCTGGCTTCTCCCATTGACTTACCTCGCTGGAACCCAGTGTCAGACCTGGAAGCCATCTTTTACCTGTGAGCCTTCTGGCCTGCCACAAATTCTACTGTGGGAAAATGGGACGGGGGATTGTATGTAGTGAAGATGATATGTAGTCACAATAACATTCTTTCCAGAAAGTCAAGGCCGCTATGCCCTGCAGCTGTGCTGAGAAGGAGGAGGAGGTATCTTCTGGTTGGGAGGGTACCTGATTGGTTTGTGTGATGGACATGTGGGTGATGGGCAAGGACTTGAACTTTCTTTTCGGTGAGGAAAACCCGGATGCTCTCAGATTCGATTTTTCCCAGATGTGCCAATATGACATCCCTAATAAAAATTACCTTTGAGGAAACTCAAGCCTCAGAGTTTGATTTCATTGGGGGTGTTACTTGGAACCCAGACATTAACCCGAATCTGACACCCAGCTGGGAAGGCCACAAATGGGGACCCTGAGATATTGGTTGCCAAGCAACTGAATCTTGATCACGTGACTGTGGGAGTGGCTCTGACAATTGTAAGCATGAGGACTGATCATAACTCACTTTTTTCAGTGCCATTGTAATTTTGAACAGTCACTAAACAAATGGTTGTAAGTCAAGGACTACCTGTTTACTGTTGTGAATCCATCCTGACTTTTTTAAATCTCACCCCTAGAGATAACCCTGAATCCTTAATGCAAGAGATAACTGTACCTACACAATAATTTTGATATAACATATTTGATCACTTGATGACAATCTGCCTAGCTAGCATATGCCTCTTTGACTAATAAATAGGTTTTTTTCCTCTGCAGATTTTCAAAGGCTATATTTACATTACATAAATGATAAAGAAATGTGCTGTCATGCATCAAATATGGACCAAGAAATAAACTGAAGTGTATTATCCTGCTAGCCTTCCAAGTTGAAGTAGACTAGAAAACCAAATGATTACTAATACTATTTATACTAATAAACTCTATTTATTATAGAGTTACCCTGTTTTCCCCAAAATAAGACATCCCCTGATAATAAGCCCAATCGGGCTTTTGAGCACATGACAATAAGGCCAAGCGCTTATTTCAGGGTTCAAAAAAATATAAGACAAGGTCTTATTTTCAGGGAAACACAGTAGATTAACAGAATCTTGCAAGTATGAAGGTGCCTCTTTACCCATCCACCCCACCTTATCTTAAAAAGAATTAGGGAGTGTCAAGCCTGAGACCTTTTCTCAAATTACTTTTCAGCTCCTGATTTCTCTTGTCTGGTCAATATCTTGGTTGCAGCTCTTTCTCTTGTTCCCAAGGTCATTCTTACAACCCATTGCATCATCAAACCTAAATGGTCTATCATTTTGAGTATGCACTAATCATACATCGCAACCTATGCCATATCAAAGATACAAATCTACTTTGTACTTTGTACTTTGATGGCAGCTTTTTGAATTCATTTAACAGGGTAAGTCAAATCTCAGTCAAAATATGAAGCATAAAGAACTAGATCAAATGATAATGCTAACCATGCCTGTAAACACAATAAAAATCGAATTATTTCATTATTGACTCTTAGTTCCATCTTCAGTGAAATTTATAATGAGCCCCATATAATCTGACAGCCAATCTTTTGAATATTCCCTTTTTATCATTTATCATCTGAATATGATGAATCTTGTTCAAGATCTTGGGCCATCTCCCAAGTTAATGCTTGGTAATGTTAGTTCAAGATCTTGGGCCATCTCCCACAAATTTCAATCTCATTGACAGCTAGCTGTAGGTGGTCAAAACTTGCTTGGTTACCCAAGCAACTCCTGTGTTATTTTTCCTAAACAACTAAGATCGTTAGAGTTCAAGGAAAGTCAGGCAAAATATTTTTAGAAAAATTAAAAGAATGACATGCATGCACTCAAACATTTAATATGAAACAGTGTAAACATCTGATCCATTATGAAAATCCTGTATAGCTGAAAGAGGTCATATAATTTTCCATATACTGTTAGACTACAACTCCCATCTTCCATTATCATTAGCCATGCTGATGAACCTAATTCCAGCATCTGGAATTCTAATCATCTAATATCTGGAGGGTCAGAAGTTCAGTGCCCTGATGTAAGTTAGCTAGTTCTATCTCATGTCAAAAATTTTTTAAAAACTTTCATTTTATAAATTTATCCTGTTATATAATTCAGCTGGTTTCGATGACATATTGAAAAATATGTAAATGCAGCAAAACACAAAACATAAAAACTGAACAAGAAGACGCATGACAACATTTAAACAAGAGTGTCATACATCACTATATTTCAACAAGGTCAGAAATGGATTGTCCAGGGGACCAGCTACATCTTCTCATAAAATAAAAGTTAATTTGTTGCCGAGAAGTTCCATTAGATAATGTGTCTAATAACCATTCCAATCATCTTGGCATTCCAAAAGTTCTTTATATATTTTGTTGACGCACTTTCCTTTTGCCCATCTTAAATCAAAGCAACGAAGAGTGGTCTTCTAATTACATATTTGGTGAAGTCCATAATTTCAAAGGCTGATGCATCATCATTACCAGGAATAAACTATGGACAAATCCATTGGTTTCATGAGTATGAAAATTTGTCATTCTTCTGACTGCAGCATACCTGTCTTTGTCAATTTTCCCCTTTCATGTTATTTGTAATTGCTAGTTGGCATGATCCCAATCCTATTATGGAAAGTCGTCAACAACTTAAAGGATTTAGGGATATAAAGCATGAAGGCAGGGCTTAGTTGCACAAGAGCGAGGAATTGCTGAGAGTCCTGGCAAAGCTAGAGAGATGAATGCTTAAATATGCCCATACCATTCTCATACCCAAGAGTTTAGAGTTTCAGTCAACCATTTCATACACCCCCTTTCCTAAAAACCACAATTATTTTCAGTAAATAAGAAGTTATGTAACAAAAACAGGAACATCCAACGAAGATTATGAAAAATAAAACAAACTTTTATAGCTTAGTCATTTTTCATCAGATTTTTCTGACATTAACTTAGATCACAGTTCACTCAAAAAGATCGTCACTGCCAGACTTCCTACTGTTAGACAAATTATTATTATTTTGAAATGAACAGAATGTTCAGAATGAATAATGATGGAATGGGTGAAAAAAACTTTTTCAGCTTCATAATAAAGAGGTTATCAAATGTGTGATGCATAACTTACATTTGATGATGGTGGCGATTGACAATTTCAATCAAGCTACAGCTAATAATTATTTTCTACTGATTCAGTAGATAAATAGTGATAGCTAATCCAGGTGTTGAATAAGTATGTTGTATTCTAATAGGTGAGTAACCGTTTTCATGAAGCAAAGCAGGGGTGGGTTCTAAAAATTTTTACTACCGGTTTTGTGGGCGTGGCTTGTTTTGTGGGCATGGCTTGTTTTGTGGGCGTGGCTTGATGGTTATGTGACAATTCTTTAGGATTTAGCAGAGGTACTGGTCTATCAGGCTTTTAACTGCTTGCAGAGCTGTACCGGTCTACTCATTTGTTTTTGGAGGCACCGGTCTACCCATTTGTTTTTGGAGGCACCGGTCTACTCATTTGTTTTTGGAGGCACCGGTCTATCACCACACTGCCTTTTAACACTGATCAGCTGTAGGCCCTTTGAAGCCCTGCGGCAAGAGTTTAAACAGTTTTTTTCCTTCTAGCCAATCAGCTGGAACTCAGGAGACAGCAATAGATGGGGGTGGGGCCAAATAAAAGGTAAGAATAACACGGGGGGGCGGGGGGGCAGAACCAGTTCGGTGACGTCATATCATCACCGCTACCAGCTCGGCAGAACCGGGCCGACCCGGGAGGAACCCACCACTAAAGCAAAGTGATGGACACAAAAGGAGGGTTTTAGGATAGAGTGTTGACAAATTCCTAGAATGTGTCTTCAAATTCTCTCCAGTATTTTTTAAAATAATGCATGTACTGGCACACACAATATGGTTTCATCTAGAACCCCTGTTCTGTCCCTGTCCCACACACGCACCCCCACAGACGGCCCGGAGTTACTAAGCCACACGACAAAATCTTTGAAGATAAAGCTGGCAGCAACCCAGTGGCTAGCTGCCAATTCAGACTTTACTCACACAAAACAAAGATTAGACTGCAAGCATTCCGATAAAGCAGGCAAAGTTTCAACAATACAAGGATTAGTCCAAATGCAGTCCGACAAGGCAGGAAGAAGTCCAGTAACACAGAGATCATGGATTATTTCTAGTTTTTGCTCATCACAAACTGAACCGGCCACCACACCCACATTTATACCCTGTGGGGTGTGGTCCAGTGACTCAGCTAATCTCTGGCACACCTTCCCCTCTGCTGCGCATGCTTCTCCCTGCGCCGCTGTTGAGGATCCAGCCAGCACTTATCTCCTTCGTCGCTGGAGTAAAAAGGATACGGATTCAGGATCAGAAAAGATCAGTGGTAGGATTCAAATTTTTTTACTACCGGTTCTGTGGCTTGGTGGACGTGGCTTGGTGGGCATGGCAGGGAAAGGATACTGTAAAATCTCCATTCCCTCACCACTCCAGGAGAAGGTTACTGCAAAATCCCCATTTTCTCCCGATCAGCTGGGACTCGGGAGGCAGAGAATAGATGGGGGTGGGGCCAATCAGAGATGGTATTTACTCCAAACTACTCAAAATTTCCGCTACCAGTTCTCCAGAACTGGTCAGAACCTGCTGAATACCATCTCTGGAAAAGATACACAAGAAATGGAAAGAGAAAATCAACACCCTTCATTTTCAGAAGGACAAGTTTTAGAACATTAGCCTTATTGGCCTGTTCTGCCTTTGGTTTGGTACATGATCCACAATGGCCAGGGAGTAAAAGTGTCATACTTTAATGCATCTTGAAGATCAGCATATTGGAAGAAAGGAATACAAAGTTGGTTTATTTGTTAAAACAGGTTATGTTGTTCTGGTTACCCTTTATGGACTTTCTGCTAATATCAGGACAGAAAATATTATGTTGTATGGATTTTTTTTGTAGATAAGACATGCAATATGGGATGAAGAGATCATTGTTTGTAATTTTAGAGAGGATGAAGAGTTACTAAATTTGTTTATACTTGTGATGAAGTTTTGAAGTCACTTCTTTTCTCTCTGTTATATTCTTACTTTTCTTTTTCTCTTTTTTCTTTTCTTCTTGTACTTACTTCTCCCTATTCTTTTTTCTTTCGTTAAAATTAGTTAGATTTTACTACCACAATCAAAAGCATTAACAAAAATTACAGGTATACAAAAGGGAACACAATTCTTCGACTTCTTTAATTACTTCTGGGAGGGAAAAACAAATAGATATAATTAATTAATTAAAATTACTAATAGAGGAACAAATTAGTTTACTTCTTTCAGTTTTACCTTGCATGCCTTTGAATTTGTATCTTTAAGCACATCAAGTTGAAAAAATCAGATGTTCAGCCATGTCAGCACTGA
The DNA here is from genome assembly GCA_022577455.1 of Arizona elegans. Classification (NCBI taxonomy): domain Eukaryota; kingdom Metazoa; phylum Chordata; class Lepidosauria; order Squamata; family Colubridae; genus Arizona; species Arizona elegans. The sequence goes on along the minus strand of JAKOOJ010000006.1, from coordinate 96,702,279 downwards.
AGGAGGCCGATTCTAGGACATTTCCAACATTTCTTGGAAATGTTGGTCTTTGAAGTTAATTTCATTTTATAGTGTACACCTAATCACATGGGATACCTGCAGAGTTAAATACAAAGAGTTTTCAGTTTTCCAGCCTCTATAGTGAAACTTGTATGCTCCAAAAATGACAAGAGATTAATGATGTTCTTCGCATGTTATAATGGTGTTTATATTTAGAGATAATGAATTACTAACCTCTAGTGACAGTGTGCAGGCACCCATGACTTGTGTTCTACATTTACTTAGCAACACTTGTACATACAAGTGGACATTTTGTTTGTATCCTTTCTGACTATTAAAGAGAGTAAAAGCTACTGGCAGATCTCAAGATGCATTTTTAAAGTATCTTTTGCCTAAACAAACAAGGCATGGCATAAGACTTTGGTGAGCTCCATCTCTTTGCTACACAGTGCTAGAAGGTATTAAGAAAGCCTGTAGGACTCCTGGAATAAGCTTAATATGACAGATAGATTTTCAGTTATTAGCCTAGGAAAGAGAAATGGGGAACAGAATTAATTTCCACTCCCGAAGGTGCTATCAATAATTTTGAAGCCCAGGAGCTCTTCATGGTAACCAAGGGTGGGTTCTAAATTTTTTACTACCGGTTCTGTGGGCGTGACTTATTTTGTGGGTGTGGCTTGGTGGGGGAGTTAATGTGACTGGGTGGGCGTGGCCAACTTTTTTTTTTTACTTTTAAAAGCATTTTTTTCTACAACCTTAAGAGGTTGCAGAAAAAAATGCTTTGAAAAGCCTCTGCCGATCAGGCAACTCAGCTGAGATTGTCAGAGGCTTTTCAAAACATTTTTTCTACAACCTCTTCAGCCGAAGAGGTGGTTAAAAAAATGCTTTGAAAAGCCACTGACGATCCCAGCTGAGCCGCGGGATCATCAGAGGCTTTTTTTTTTACTTTTAAAAGCATTTTTTCAGCCGAAGAGTTTGTAGAAAAAATGCTTTTAAAAGTTTTTTTTTTTAAAAAAAAGGCTCTGATGAGGTGGGCAGGGTAAGCAAGCGGCAACCGGGCCGGGGACCCGGCCAAGGGTGTGGCTAGCCAATGTTATTACCAGTTCTTGGAACTGGTAGTACAAATTTTTACTACCAGTTCTTGCGAACCGGTGCGAACCAGGAGCAACCCACCACTGATGGTAACCCCTCTAAAATGGCAGCCACAAAGAAACACATTTGCATCCGCTCAATAACTAGAGAGGAAGGTTCTAATTTCTTCGATTCAGTTTACAAAAACCTTCATAAAATCAACCAACCAAATAACCAATCAACCAACTACTAATACAACAGTAGTAAATTACCACATTCCTGTGTGATTATTTGGAGGTAAGTGGCACTGCATGCAGTGGAGCTTACTTTTTACTACATGGTCAGACAGTTGCAAGAACATAACCTTCAATGTAGTTTGAAATGTAAACGCTTGGAGAAAGGGGAGTGTTCAAACCTTTCGAACTGCTAGAATGAAGTAGGAACAGTGTTAAAGAAAATAAATAACTGGCTGTGCTGGATTATTTTCTCTGGTTTCTTAATGCTAATTACCGGTAATAAGAATAGCAACAATATTTGAACACCTTATGAGTTCTCTTACTTTCCAGATCTGGGATGCAAATCTTCATATGAGCAATAGATGGCAGCAAAGGTATTAGAATTCTTCCCAGACATCTAATGGTCACCTATATGTTTGCAGCTCCAATCACTGCTTCATTTTTACCTTTTTTTTAAAACCACATATTGTGGAATGATGGTATGGTCTGCCTTTCTAAAACATAATGGCAGAATTCAGTACAGAACATTTGTTCAAAATTTACTTCCAGGCAGGAGCACCTTAGCAAATGCCTACTCCCCCTACCCCGCACCATTAGTTCTGCATAACAGAATAAAGCAGTAGGAATTATGGACAACTGTAAGATAAAGCCCTCAACAGGATAATAGAGAGGAAGATGAGAGCCTACTTCAAAACCATACCACAGGCCTTGCCTAAACCTGTCCTCAATTTATGACCTATAATGCCCCTCCATCAATGTTTGATCTCAAAATAAGCAATAGTTGGTTCCTATTTCATTTCAAACCACTTTTTTTTCATCTGCAAGCTGCAAACTGGTAGCATCCATGCATCATTGAATTGATTTATTTATTTACACCACCCCGAAACCCTCTGGGTGGTTAATAAGTTTGATATGAAAAAATGAATGAATGAATGAATGAATGGTCACTCATCTCATTTGAAAGTGACACACTTTAATCTGCTAAATCATTAACCAGGGTGGCACTGACATGTTTCCAAAGACTAGAAAATAGAAGACAAAGGGACATGGATATGAAATATACACATTCAACTGCATGCAGATAGAACAGAAAGAGGTGTCAAACTATGGATTATACAAGCTAATTTCAACAAGGTCCCCAATCTTTTGCCACTTGCATGCTCAAATCAAGATTACTTCCAAAACAAGGGAAATAGATTTTTCTACAGTTGGGACTATACAGTTGGCCAATACTTGCCTAGCATTTCAGATTATCCTGAGATCTACTTAAACTCAGAATTAAATAATAACAGAAGTTCAATTTTTAAAAAATGTAATTTGAAAAGCAAACTTCATCTTAAAAAAAGGCAGATTACTGAATCATCTTGAAACTATTTTCTTTCCTCATCTTTAACACTAGATGACAGCTATAACCTGAACACTGAAATGATTAGGAAATGGGCTTAGAATACATTTTGTCTGATGTACAGTGCTACATTTAAAGTAGGTGGAGGTTGCTTAAATAGTCCACATTGAGCCACAGAACATGTCTTCAATATCAGGGATGGATTCTACTTACCTTTACTACCAGTTTGCAACGGGGCCGCGCGAGCGCTCTTCTGCACATTTTGATGATGTCGGGGTTGGTGGGCGGAGCCTCCCGCCGCTTTTACTACCGGTTCTATAGAACCGGTGCGAACCGGGGGCAACCCACCACTGTTCAATATTAAGCAAAGAAAACTGGGCTCAGGTCATTGAAATCCACACGATGACGTAAACTGCCAAAACAACATAGTAAATTTCGGTGATGAATTGCATTTTTATTTAGTCTTTTCTCCAAGGAACTAGCAGATATGGTTTAACTTTAACCCCACCCCATTTTATTGTTATTAGCAACTGTATACGATGGGTCAGGCTCAGGGAGGGAACTGCTCCAAGTTCATATTCAGAGATATAAATCAAGTTTGTTGTGGTCCCGTGTCAACTATTATCCTCTGCACCATCCTGGGTTTGGGTGAATAAAGCATTTTCAGAAGTAAAACAGGGTGATTAAACCAGTGGAATAGCTATTGTCATATGTCAGACTTTTATACAATCATTTAAGGAACTGATAAACTAGCTATGTTCAATTTTAAAACAGTGAAGCACATTACTTTGTACAAATAGATTTTGTAGCAATACAATAATTTTGTTTAGTCATTCTGCGCTCTTGATTACATGATGTCTCTGATCACTTTTGTCATGCAGATATCATTAAGTTGTTGGGTCAAGATTATTTAAATTGAAATGACATATATCTAAAGAATATGTTTTATTTAGCCATTTCATAGAAAATACTTGTTTTACCCCTGACTTCTGCTCTGACTTTCTCAATGCTGATTGAGAGCAGTAGGTATGTTCACCTTTTTTTAAATATGCCAAAGGCAAGATTTGAAAATTCATTTTGTAACGCGTAATGGTCAGCTTATAGTATGAGCCTAGTTGTAGGGTGCTGGGGTGAGGATGAAACCCAGTTACCTCAAATGACTGGGACCACGAAGAAACAGTGATGAGGAAAAAGTGGCAAGCTCTGAAAAAGAAAAATTGTAATTTTAAAAATTCTGCTATATGGAGTCCTTGGTGCTATCTGAGTTTTGTTGTTTGCTTGCAGACGTTTCGTTAGCAGACCAGGTAATATCTTCAGTGCTAGGAGGAAGTAGGGTCTGCTCTGTTTACATACAGTAGTTTGCCTTCTCAGTGTTGGTAGGGCTGTTGTTTTCTCCTTTGATTAGGTGTTGACTATTGCTTGATTGTCGTCTGATGTTAATCCTACTGTTAATTCCTGCTAATCTGAGTGTTGATTGCTGGTGAGGAGGTGTTCTGGTCTTTTTGTTTTGTTTGTTTTCTATTATTGTCTCTTTTGAATGGTGGGTAAATGTTGTTTAATTCTATGTGCTTGTGGATGGCTGATTTCTCTGAGTGCCAAGCTTCCACAAATGCATTTTTGGATTTAGCTTGGTCTAAGTTGCTGATAGTTTCCCAGTTGAAAGCATGTTAAGTTTGTCCGTGTGTTGTGAAAATTAAGGAATTTTTATTGGGTCTTCTGATTGCTAGCGGGTTATTCATGAGTTCTGTTATTCTTCTGCCTCTTTTGCATAGTAGCTGATAGCATCCATACACTATTTGTTGTAGGCGAGTTCTGTTTTTTCTTCTGGAGCTACTGGGTCTTTGGACTTATTTAAGACATTATGGAGGACTTTAATTGGTTTGTGTCCTATGGAGATGGTGAGTATTTGTAATAGTCTGGTGGTTGTTTCTGAGATGTTTTTGATGTATGGCAGTGTTATTTTTTTCATAGCTTGTGTTGGTACTGGGTTGAGTGGTCAGAAACTTTTAGTTAAAGCTACATGGGTATCCATTTTGTTGGAAGATGTTGTATAGGTAGTATATTTTCTTTTTATGGTGTTCTGAGGTGCTGCAGTGCATTTAAGCTTGTCTCAATAATGTTCTTATACAGCTCCTCTTATGGAGGTTGGGTTATTACCTTGGTAAGTGGAGCACCTGGCTAGTGTGGGTGATTTTTCAATAGATTTGAAGTTTTCAGATGATACAACAGTGATTGGTCCCATTTGAGACAACGGTGAATCTGCATACAGATGGGAGGTTGAACAACTAGCCTCATGGTGCGACCAGAACAATCTGGAACTGAACACACTCAAAACCGTAGAAATGGTGGTAGACTTTAGGAGAAACCCTCCCATACTACCACCTCTCATAATACTAGACAACACAGTATCAACAGTAGAGACCTTCAAATTTCTAGGTTCTATCATATCTCAAGACGTAAAATGGACACCTAACATCAAAAACGTCATCAAAAAAGCACAACAAAGAATGTCCTTTTTGCGCCAACTCAGAAAGCTCAAACTGCCCAAGGAGCTGCTGATACAGTTCTACAGAGGAATTACTGAGTCTGTCATCTGCACCTCTATAACTGTCTGGTTTGGCTCTGCAACCCAAGACAGACACAGACTTCAGAGGATAATTAGAACTGCAGAAAAAACAATTACTACCAACCTGCCTTCCATTGAGGACCTGTATACTGCACGAATCAAAAAGAGGGCTGTGAAAATATTTACAGACCCCTCACATCCTGGACATAAATTGTTTCAACTCCTACCCTCAAAACGATGCTATAGAGACACAAGAACAGTTTTTTCCTAAACACCATCACTCTGCTAAACAAATAATTCCCTCAACACTGTCAAACTATTCACTAAGACTGTATTACTATTACTATTAGTCTTCTCATCGTTCCTATCACCCATCTCCTCCCGCTTATGACTGCATGACTGTATCTTTGTTGCTTGTATCCTTATGTTCATATTGATATTGATTGTTCCCTAGTATGATTTGATTGCTTATTTGTACCCTATGACTATCATTAAGTGTTGTACCTTATGATTCTCGGCAAATGTATCTTGTCTTTTTATGTACACTGAGAGCATATGCACCAAAGACAAATTCCTTGTGTGTCCAATCACACTTGGCCAATAAAGAATTCTATTCTATTCTACTCTATTTGTGTTTGCATTTTAGTTCAAACCATATCTCACTATGGCTATGAAAACAAAGCTTTTAGTAACAAATCAGTGAGCTGGGATTTAAAGTCTATTATGTAATATTTATTAAATATTTTATTTATTAAACTGTTTTACCCAACATCAAGTTAAGATTACATATGTAATTTGCTTTTGGGCCTTCTGGTCATAAATAAAATGTATTGCTAATCAATGATAATCAGTGATGTACAAACCAATCCCCTTGGATTCACATAACATATTAATTCAAAACTAACAACCCAAATTATGGTTTAGTGTAGTACAATGTGTTAATCAAATTTATAATTTTGTGATTCCATTAAACTTCAGGAAAAAGTTAGTTCTCTGCTGAATAACTATCACAAAAAAGGAGATCTGGACTGCATGCAGTCCCTAGAGACAGTGCCTTTGTGCCAAGTTGCCAAAATTTACTCTGAAAAACAATCCTGAGCAAAGAAGAATAATGATAAAAAGAAAATATACAGACTCTTACAGAGATTTTTGATCTCTTGAGTTTACAGTTCTAACGTAAGCGAATTCAATGAGTGTTTGTTTATCCACAATCTGTTGAAGTCTTTGTACACACTTTGAGTGTCATTTCTATCTTTCTTATCAAGGAGATACTTTGTAACCCCCAGTTTGGCTAACGCTTGTGTGCATTTTGCTTTCATGTTATGGGGAAAGTTTTGATGGCTTTTTTGTGCTTGAACTTTACACAGCTGAATTTTTGTTAGCAGTGCCAGAAACAACACAGTACAGTATACATACAGTATGTTATTTTGTGTTCAAACAGTTCGGTTGTTCTCCACTGAATTATGCTCAATTGTCTTTTGCATTATATTACTCAAGACCCCTTGAATTTAACTGCGTGGATGAAAAATTGAAGGAAAAACATCTGAACAGTGAATTCAAAGAACAAATCAGTTCAAAGATTGATAATGTCATTTTAGGGTATATTCAAATGAAGATGTTTTCAAGGTTTAGTCTAAGTCCTTACATTTTAAATGTTCAATAACATGAAACCTCTGAAAAAACAGTAACTTGGATTATGGATACCCACACAAACAATAGCATTAATACAAACACAAAATAGGAATATGTGATTGGTTGTATCAAAATATAGAGAGAGAAAGAAAGGGGAGCAAGACAATTTAGGGATTGGATGAGTTTATGCTGGATCTAGAGAAAGAGAGATAGCCAGTAGAGTTTGGAAGGCTGTCTCATAGTCAGAGCAGTAAGATCAGTGAATGCCATTGTTCCTGGCCTACCAGATAAATGTGAAGGCATTAAGATGAGATAATGCGAGTTCAAAGGCTTCATATCCCCAATTCAGAAATGATTAAACATTGAAAAAAATTATTACAGACAGCATTAACCTTTTAAAAGATGATGATGATGATGATGATGATGATGATGATGATGTTGATGATGATAATGACGATGGTGATGGTGGTAGTGATTGCCATCAGGTTGGTGTCAACTCAGAATGACTACATAGATGTTTTCCAGAATGATCTGTCCCCAAGATGGTCCTTCAGATCTTTCAAAGGTGCAACCATTACCTCTGTAACCACGTCCATCTATCTTGCTGCTACTTGTCCTCATCTTCTCTTTCCTTCCGCCTTTCCAAGCATTACAGACTTCTCCAGAGAGCTTTAATGTATCTGAAGTAGGATAATTTGAGCCCATTCATTGAGAACTCTGGGTTGGTTTGTTTAAGTCTAGCAAACAAGTAAGGTTGAAATGCATATAAGAAATTCATACAGGATTTCTTTGATGAAGAAATCATTTACAGTACTTTTACACAAAAGACAATGTCTTGATGGTGATATGAAGACATGGCAACAATTAATAATTAAATGATTTTTTCCTGCCAGAGTTTAGGCTAATTCAAAGATTAATTCTCGGGAGTGTTTATCAGCAAGGTGCCACTTTTAATTACATCAGCAGTAAAAGATTATATTATCCTTGAGGAATTGGCCCCAATTCTAAACACTGGAAGCATGAAATTCTCTTTTATGAAGTTATGTGCAGTGGCTCATACGGGAAACAATGCAATATTTGTTTTTCTGGTAGTTCCTTCCACAATGGCTCCCCCCGCCCCCAGAACAACATGGAGGTTAAATGGAAATCTTGAGCAATATCTCTGTGTACAATTATATGTATGGCATACAGAAAATCAGCATAACCTATCTCTTCACATCCTGCAATATTACTTATTTGTGCTACATAATGATAGGAATAAACCCCAATTTGAAAGCCATCTCAGTTTTGGTTTTGGTCTGCAGGATTTGCAAACTATTTTAAACCAAGTCTCATGACTTAGGGCTCATCAATTAATATAAGGTAAGCTTCTGCCTTGTCCATTTTCCATTCTAATAGATTAATAATATTAATCAATTACAGTATAGGGTTATTAAAACAATTTATTGAGATGATGTATAGGGCTATCACATCTGGTCTACAGTCTTTGCAGAAGATGGATGAAAAATAATAGAAGTTTCTCTGCATTTTTGCACCTAAAATCAAGTCATCCTAACATAGCTACAGACTATTGTCTGGTTTGACTGCCTTTACCAAGTTTCTGTCTCTTATGATGGTGATCTTCCTTCCAGGGAAGTTTGATCTAATTCAGATGTCAGTAAAAGATAAGAGTTTACCATATTTCTTTGCTACATCTATTGGTCATCTGGATTTTTGCAGACCGGATGTAGTACTCCTAATACCCAATACTTCCAGATTCGAACAAGTGCTCAAGTACTCATTAAATTTGGACCTAACATGATACTTTCTAATGTTGCTAAAGAAAAAAATATTTTTGTAGAGAAAAAATGCATACATTTGAAGTTTAAAAATCCCTAGTAGAGAAAGGATTTGAAGTTTAAAAGTGCCTAGTAGAGAAGGGGTTATTTAATTGCTACTTTTATTGCATGCAGGAACTCATCCATAAATATAACAGCACTTTTCCCTGGTCATCGTATGAAAGATTTTGATGGATAAGATTTTTCTGCACATCATGAATTTATTTTCTTTGATGAGATGAGGGATTATATTTCTTTCAACTTGGACTTTATAATATATTAACATGTCCAAGTGTTGTGCAAAATATTACCAGCTGTTCATATGGAGTAAAATGAGTGTAGCCAAGAAGTTATTATTAAATGTAGCATCCTCTCTGGAGTTAAGCTTTAAATAAAAACAGTAGTAGTAGTAATAGTAATAATAACATTTTACATATAGTACCCTGTTTCCCCAAAAATAAGACCCTGTCTTATATTTTTTTGAACCCTGAAATAAGCGCTTGGCCTTATTGCCATGCACTCAAAAGCCTGATTGGGCTTATTATCAGGGGATGTCTTATTTTGGGGGAAACAGGTAAATGAAGAATGTTAGTACTGCATTAGGTATTATAAAGACGATTGTCATATAGTTTATTGCATAGCCCCTGTGATTCCAGAGAGATAGAAACTACAGAATATGTTCTTCATTGGTCCTTTTAGGGCAGTGGTAGGCAAACCTGGCTCTTTCACACCCTGTGGATTTCAACTCCCAGAATTCCTAAGACAGCCAAGCTGTCTTAGGAATTCTGGGAGTTGAAGTCCACAGGGCGTGAAAGAGCCAAGTTTGCCTACCACTGTTTTAGGGAGACGTCCGAACCAGATTCATCCTATCTTTGATTAGTAGATATCCTGGCCACCCAGATTCAACCAATGCCTGAATGTTGCTCATGATCAAGCTACCTTTTGTCATACTCTGATGTATGTCAGTGAGACTTGGACTGTATACAGGAGGCACGCTAGGCAACTGAACCACTTCCACACGACCTGCCTCGGTAGAATTCTGAGGATCCGGTGGCAGCACAAGGTGCCAGACACAGACGTCTTTTCCAGAGCAGGCCTGCTATCAGTTCACACCCTGCTGAAGAACGCTCAGACATGCTGGGCAGGCCATGTTGCAAGGATGCCAGATCATCGCATCCCTAAATAGCTCCTCTATGGTAAGCTGTCTCAAGGAAAGCGATCGCACGGGGGACAAAGGAAGCGATACAAAGACACGTTGAAAGCCTCCTTCAAGTCCCTGGATATCGACACCACCTGTTGGGAAACTCTGGCACAAGATCGATCAGCATGGCGCACGCTGATCCCACAAGACTGCCAGACATCAGAGGACAGAAGAGCAACCATAGCACAGGAGAAGCGAGCACTCTGCAAAGCCAGAGTTGCAAATGCTGCAACAATGGTACCCACACATGTCTGCCTGACATGTAGCAGAACATTTCGTGCCCATATAGACCTTACAAGCCACCTGCGGACACATCGTAGACAGCCCACAACCTGTTAGATGTCAAGGTCCTCTTCGAACACGATGGATGAACATCACCTTTTGTCACAACTCATGTACATAATAATAATAATAATAATAATAATAATAATTATTATTATTATTATTATTATTATTATTATTATTATTATTATTTTATTTCTATACCGCCCTTCTCCTGAAGGACTCAGGGCGGTGTACAGCCTATTTAAAAACAGAATAGACATCAATTTAAAATAATTTAAAAGTATTAAATAAATTTGGCTTAATTTAAAACCCCAAAAGTTTAAAACATCCAATTTAAAATTATGTTGCTAATCCAGCCTGGCGGAACAATAGGGTCTTGAGTGCGCAGCGAAATACCCGGAGGTCAGAAATCTTACGAATTTCCGGGGGCAGTTCATTCCACAGGGCTGGGGCTCCCACAGAGAAGGCCCTCCCCCGGGTATCGCCAGCCGACATGACTTGGCCGATGGCACCCTGAGGAGATCCTCTCTGTGGGAGCGGACTGGCCGGTGGGAGGCTATTGGTGGCAGAAGACGGTCTTGGAGGTACCCGGGTCCTGTGCCATGGAGCGCTTTAAAGGTGGTGACCAACACCTTGAATCGCACCCGGAAGACCACTGGGAGCCAGTGCAGCTCGCGCAGAAGGGGTGTCATGTGGGTGCAATGGGTTGCACCCATAACCATCTGCGCAGCCGCATTCTGGACCAGTTGGAGCCTCTGAGTGCTCTTCAAGGGGAGCCCCATGTAGAGAGCATTACAGTAGTCCAACCGGGAGGTAACAAAGGCGTGAGTGACTGTGCGCAGGGCGTTTTGTGCACCTGTACAGAAGCTCCAGCAGTCCCTGACAGGTCAAATTTCCACAATGCACTCAATCTAACTGTAATTCATTTAAATTTTAGATAATATTACTTCGTTTGTAATTTGTTTGTTTGTAATTTTAGATGCTATCATATTTAACACAATTATAGTGACTAAATTATAATTTAATATAGGCTACATCTTGGTCCCTCTTACTTATATATGTTAGATTGTTTTATAAATATATTTTAATTTTGCCTTAAACTTTTTGTTACTTATTTATTGTTCAATTTCTATAGTGCCCATCTCAGCCAAATGACTTTGGCAGCTTACAATTCTGAAATAATAAAACAGTGAATGAGAGAGAGAGGAGGGGAGGAAAGGAAGGAGGGAGATTCACAGTTCTCTGCTTCTACTGGTCTAACAACCACAATAAATTCAATTGAATATATATCATATATGAATTGCATATACAGGCTAACCTTGTGTTTCACAAATATTGAATAACAACAGTCAATTACAACAGTCTTTCTCTATAATGTCCAAGAATGGTTGTGTTTGGGACAGAAATAGAGTACAAATTTTAAGAGAATTGGAGAAGCTACTGAGAGGTATAATGGTTTTTTTTTTTTTTAATTCTCTAAGCCTGACAGCAGGTCAAATACATTCTGCAGATTTGAGAACTACTACAGAACGCAATGACTGATCACAAAATTGTGATAAAATAATATGCAATTAACCAGAATCCAAAGAGCTTTATCATATTAGCTTCAATTCTCTTTTTCAAAAAAAAAAATACTATCTACTTTAAACTGCCAGACAATTCTATGGTTTGATCAGAACACTTCAATCTCAGAACGTTCTGCCAATTTCTAAAATTGCATTGCAGGGTTGAACTAAGACAAAACAGAATGTACTGTCATCCCTTCTGTTTGTTGGTTTTTCAGCTTTGTGGAAAAATGGATTATCAAACATACACATACTATTGGTGGGTAATGTCAAGATATACTTGTCCAACTTATAGTTATTATTTTTTTTTATTGAAAAGTTTTAAAAAGTTTTACAGACATTTCCCCTTCCCCTTCCCCTTCCCCCTCCCTCCTCCCCTTCCAACCCTACCCTTCCCCTCCCCTCCCTCCCCCCCCACACTTCCCAGAGCAAAATACAGGGTATAACATTTGACAATCATAAACTAACATAAGCTAATTATCTATAGCCTCCTATCCCCCTCTTGAACTTTCAACTCCTCTTTTACTAAACTAAATTTAAGTACTTTATAAAATCTCTTTAATCATTCATAAGCTATTTGAAATTTTTTAGTCCGATATTTGCCTTGAATATAATCAATCCATCTTCTCCATTCTAACATATATTTCTCATTTGAATGGTCCTTTAGATATGCTGAAATTTTCGCCATTTCTGCTAAATTTACTACTTTTAATGTCCATTCTTGAATAGTAGGTAAATCTTCCTTCTTCCAGTACTGTGCCACCAAGAGTCTTGCTGCAGTTATTAAGTTCAAAATCAAATTAGTCTCTATAGCCGTACAATCTGTAATTATACCTAACAAAAACAACTGTGGAGTAAACTTTATCCTTTTTTAAAAAAATATTTTGAATAATCCACCATATTTTTATCCAAAATGCTTATTATAATTTATAGTTATTTATGATCTGAAGTCTACAGGTAGTCTTTGACTTACGATCTTTCCTTCAGGGGTTGTTCAAAATTATGACAGTGCTAAATGAAGGGACTTACGATCCATGACTAACATTTATTTATTTATATTTCATATTCCTGAATGAGCCATCTCTTTCAAAGAGCCCATCTCCCTCAAAAATCACCACCAGGGGTGGCATTCATTTATCTTGGCAACCAGTTCGCAAATGTGAGCACACGCGCCACCTCCACACATGCGCAGAGCCTTCCATACATGCACAGAGCATCAAAAATGGGATGTGATGACCAGGGGTGGGTTCTACTTACCTTTACTAATGGTTTGCAATGGGACTGCGCACGTGCGCTCTTCTGCACAAGCGCAGAAGCATCTGCGCATGCGCAAAAGTGTTTTGATGACATCAGGGTCATTGGGCGGAGCCTTCCGCCTGTTTTACTACCGGTTCTATAGAACCGGTGCGAACCGGGAGCATCCCACCACTAGTGATGACGTCTGGGTGGGTGGGCTGAGCCTCCCGCATCCACCGCTACCAGTTCGCCCAAACTGGATAGAACCGGCTAAATACCACCACTGATCACAACAGTGGTGGGTTTCGAAAATTTTTACTACCGGTTCTGTGGGTGTGGTTGGTGAGCATGGCATGGCTTGGTGGGCGTGACTTGGTGGGTGTGGCACGGGAAGGCTACTGTAAAATCATCATTCCCTCCCCAATCCAGGGGAAGGTTACTGCAAAATCCCCATTCCCCACTGATCAGCTGAGACTCGGGAGGCAGGGAATAGATGAGGGCGGGGCCAGTCAGAATTTTTACTACCGGTTCTTCGAACTACTCAAAATTTCCGCTACCGGTTCTCCAGAACTGGTCAGAACCTGCTGAAACCCACCTCTGGATCACAACCATTACATGATCACCTAATTGCAATCTGTCCTTATAACCAGATACCAAACATCCAGTGATCGTCTGAACACCATACGCAATATATTTTTCCTGGTTTTCCAGTAGGAAAAGTTACAAATTGATGCCACCTACCAAGAAGACTCCCTCTCCACGGGCTGTCTGAAAAAGGTCTGTGCTTGAAATCCAAGCAGGATTATCACCTCAGAGCAGAGAAGCTTCAAAAGTCTCTTGATTCTAGAACTGAAAATCCAACCGGTTCAGAGGCCCTTGCACACCTTCCTAACCATGGACCTTCTGGCTTCCTCTCCACCTGGCACGGCTGGGGACTTGCAATTTCCTCTTGGCTTCCCCACTGACTTGTTTGTGGGAAGTCAGCAGGAATTCACCTCACCTGATGATCAGGGCATTCACTTAGTGATGGCAACCAGGACTGCCTGGATTGCTATCATTAAACAAAGCAGTTGCACTTTATGACTGCATTACTTAGCGATGAAAATTCCAATTTCAGTTGTGGTTAGAAGTCAAGGACTATCTGTATTTCAACTGTTCTTCAAAGGAAGTTTGTCTGATCAGTATCATTACACTTTCTACCCTAGCCTGTTATTTAACATAGTTAACATAGATAACTATTTAACACAGTTCTGTAATTCTTAGTCATGTGGAGACTAGATATGCACAAAAGCTTTGAAATGCACCATATGTGTAGCATTCCACATTCATATATATATGTTTCCCAGGAGACAGTATTTTCTGGAAATGACTAGCTCCAAAATTCCTTTATGCTACAAGTCGCCCACTATACCCGGCGGATTGCTGTGGATTGCTCACATTGGTTACTCATAGCTTTGATATGCTGATGTATCTATTTTAAATTGCAAAATTTGGATGTTATGTGAGTTCAGGCCAGGTTTCCCAATCTGCTGTTCTGTGTGTTTTACACAACTCTCATTGTCCCTGATCTGGCCATGTGTTTTGAGCTGAAGAACATAGTACTCCCTCAGTTGTTGGACGTTATTCTGAATCGTAGTGAAATATGGGCAGTTAGGATATGGGTGACATTTTTAATTTATGAAAGGTATTTAATTTCTGTCTAAACCTTTCAGAGTTATGAATATATTTTATTTCTGAATGTTATTTCTTTTTTAGGTAACAAGAGACAAGAACCATTTAAAAAAAAGATAGTTCTGTTTTTCATTAACTGCAATTTAGCATTCCGTACGAACCCTAAGCTCTTGTTAATAGGTGTTGAAATGAGGCAACTTCATAAGAGGCTGTATGAATTTGACTAATTTCAGTCTTCTGTTGCTAAAAATGGAGTGTAATTTGGCTTCAGATGTAACAATGTACAAAAAGTGTGGTTAATTAAAACAGGAACGAAAAGTGTTTCTTATTCTCCTTCTTCCTCACGCTGGAAGCTGAGAAAGGATATTAATGAATCCAAGACTAATTTTTGTATTGATGAGCCTTAGTTTACCATTAGATCTCAGCTCAAATGTGGTTGACTAGTTATTTTGTTTTTGTTTTATTTAACAATGAATTGTGCCACTCACTCCCATATTGTTAGGACCATCAGATGACCACTAAAAGGCAACAAAGAAATACAGAAAAAATCTCTTTTCTGCTATCTTGTGGGCTTCTGAATCTTGGCAACCCAAATGGGGTTGCAGGCCCTATATTGTTTGAGTCCACAAAATGGCTCAACTCAATGGCCAAGTTGAACATATTTAGTTCAGCAATAACTCTCCTGATACTTCTATTTTCATCAACTTTGGAAGATGGCAGTATTGAAATGGGGATGAAAACATGGTGAAGTTAGATCAGTTTAGAGTTTTAGTGGAGTAGGATGAAGAAGTTGTTTCAGGATAGTTTCCTCTACTGGAATCAATCAGACAAGCAAGCTTTCATGTTTCATATTATTTATCATTCGATCTTAACTGGTTTTAATTGGGTTTTATTGTATGTTTTTATCTGTTTATTTGTTTCTACCTGTGTTTGCCGCCCTGAGTCCTTTCAGGAGAAGGGCGGCATATAAATACTTGCAAATAAATAAATAAATAAATAAATAAATAAATAAATAAATAAATATTAATCCTGGGAGAAATGGCTGTGACCCCCTATATCCATGAGTTATGGAGTGCAAAGGCTTATAGGGATTACTTTTCAGTTGCATTTACTCCAGGGGTGGGTTCTAAATATTTTTACTACTGGTTCTGTGGGCGTGGCTTATTTTGTGGGTGTGGCTTGGAGGGTAATGTGACTGGGTGGACGTGGCCAACTTTTTTTTTTTTTTTACTTTTAAAAGCATTATTTCTACAACCTTAAGAGGTTACAGGGAAAAATGCTTTTAGAAGCCTCTGACAATCAGGTAAATCATCTGGGATTGCCAGAGGCTTTTAAAGGGATTCTTTTTCCTACAACCTCCTCAGCTGAAGTATGTGAATGCAGTTATTATATGGTTCAATTAGTCAATCAATTGAGAGAAATCAATAAACCATAGCTCAGTTAATTATGGATCGGTATTAAAGTGATCATAACTACAATAAGAAGCTGTAACTCCATAATTTGTCATTTCTCTTTTCTTCTCTCTCTCTCTTACTTTCTCTCTCTGACACACATACTTTATAGCTCTGAAATAGTGTGGCTGGTTGTATTTTAGCATTTTATCTGAATCCAGCTAATATGACTATGTATCATGGCTTAGGCGGTTATTTTATATGAACCCACCCAACTGTGTTGTATTCAACCAATCATATTTAAGCATAACTAAATTCAGCCATGGTCAAATAGGAATTTTCTAAATCACCACAGCTCTTTTCCTAGAAATGCAATGTTACATGTTTTTTCTCTCTCTATAGTTTGTTGAAGAAACAAATTACTACTGCATTACAAAACAGAACTGGCATTCTAAATTTAAAACAGATGACATCAGAATCAGACATGGAACCAGACACCACCAAATCATATAGCACCTCATAAATATTCAAGCTGGTGGAGCAAAGGAAATGTAAACTGCATTGCTGGCCAACAGGCTTGGCGAGGGTTGGATGGGGCATTCTTAAGCACTACAAGTATGTTCCACATTCTCATTGGTGAATCCTATAGAGAGCTCTCCAAAATGTTTGCAGATTCCTTTAGAAGTTTGCCTTATCAGATGCAGCGCATGAAGCAAATAAAACAGACCATTTTAT
The DNA here is from genome assembly GCA_022577455.1 of Arizona elegans. Taxonomy (NCBI): domain Eukaryota; kingdom Metazoa; phylum Chordata; class Lepidosauria; order Squamata; family Colubridae; genus Arizona; species Arizona elegans. The sequence goes on along the minus strand of JAKOOJ010000006.1, from coordinate 96,685,528 downwards.
TAAATTCTCCACACAGAACCACTGTATCTTTAAACTGTAGCAATGGCTACATTAAAAGGAAAATAAATTAAGCACTATATTTGAGGCAATATTTGCACCAAGGGTGAAATCCAGCAGGTTCTGACAGGTTCTGGAGAACTGGTAGCGGAGATTTTGAGTAGTTTGGAGAACCGGCAAATACCACTTCTGGGGTGGGAATGGAGGTTTTGCAATATCCTTTCCCCAGGAGTGGGGAGGGAATGGAGATTTTGCAGGATCCTTCCCCTGGAGTGGGGTGGGAATGGAGATTTTGCAGTATCCTTCCCCTGCCACGTCCACCAAACTGCGCCCAAAAAGCCATACTACGCCCACCAAGCCATACCCACAAAACCGGTAGTAAAAAAAATTGAATTTCACCACTGATTTGAACAAACATTATATAATTGTAAGCGACTGGAAAGACATCAATAAAGAATGGGGTTGCTCCTTAGCCACACAAATAAAGGAAAGAAATAGATTAAAAATTTAGTTAAAATCAGGTTTCCATGAAGAAAAAAAAGAATGTAACTAAGTTTACAAGATAATAGCAGATACAAGATAATTATTATAGGATTGCAGTTCTAACACCTCTTTATACAGAGTCAGTCAACTTTCAGAGAATGGGACACATTTAATTATCCACACAACTGCAAAGTAAGGCTACAATATGTTTATATTTATTTGCCAGCAAACACAGTAGCCCTCATGGGCAAACATGTAGTGGGCTTCTACCTTGCTTCAAAGGACAGTCCACACAACCTAACTCCCTACTTTCCCACTCAATGAACTGAAGAAGCATGAGGATGAGAAGTGAAATGTTTTCAAGGAACTCCCCCCCCCCCAAGAAAATCCAGTTACCTTATGAAAAGCATCTTTGGGACCCACTCAACATGAGAAGAAAGCTGTCTTCATGGTTCCTTGAATTCAAGTACAACGCCTACATGATCCTATGTTAGCTTAGAACAGCCCTTAGTGACAAACTTTAAGACCCAATATGGCTCTTGTTCAGTGGTGGGTTTCAAAAATTTTTACTACCGGTTCTGTGGGTGTGGCTTGGTGGGCATGGCATGGCTTGGTGGGTGTGACAGGGGAAGGATACTGCAAAATCTCCATTTCCATCCCACTCCAGGGGAAGGATACTGCAAAATCCCCATTTCCTCCTGATCAGCTGGGACTCGGGAGGCAGAGAATAGATGGGGGTGGGGCCAGTCAGAATTTTTACTACTGGTTCTCTGAACTACTCAAAATTTCCACTACCGGTTCTCCAGAACTGGTCAGAACCTGCTGAAACCCACCTCTGCTCTTGTTCCAATATGGCTTATATTCCTTTGCCTAGTAGGTAGAGGAAGTGAAGCAAGCAGGTTTTATAGATATTTTTGTATGTTTAGGATTGCAGCCTACACAAATGATCATGCCTCCAGTGCAAGGAAAAGTTTAAACTTCTATGATGAGATATCAGGCATGATTTATGTAGCTCAACTGCTGAAGCATGTAGTGTTTTCTTTGAGTTTTCATTACATCCAACCTGAGACATTTTACTTAATCTATAAAGAGGTACTTGAGGTTATTGGTCAAACAGCAAAACAGTTCAGATGCTTTGAGAACAAAGATTTTCAAATACATCTATATTTGTATAACACATTAAAATATGGTTTGATATTTGTTGGCTTAGTGTTAATCCAGGCATAGTAGTTATATGGTAAATAGTATGACTTGAGTTGTCATAGTTTGCGAGCAAATGTGCAAACACAAACTACATTTTTTTTTCAATGAACTTTACTTAAGGAAGCGATAGCTTTGCATAATTAAGGAAGCGATAGCTTTGCATAACACATAAGAACAGACTTCCATTTATTGGAAGGAACATTTCCTATCTTCCATAATCTTGCATAATCCCTCTCTGGAATTATGTGTGTGTGTGTGAGAGAGAGAGAGACAGAATGTGTTTGTGTAAAACAATAAAATAATGAAGTACATTTAAAACTTGTGTCATCCAACTAGAGATCTGGGAGTTAATCCATACTTTGACAGCTACTGTTGGAAGTGATGTTGTTGAATTCTTCCCCATCCTTGCTAAAATTTAAATCTTTCCATTTACTTGACATTCCGTAGAACCGTGATGGTGAATTTATGGCAAGCGTGCCACAGGTGGCACACGTAGGTATCAGTGGGCACCCAAGCTCAGACTCCTAGAGAGGCTCTGGAGGCTGGGGACAGCAAAAAGTCACTTTCTGTCCAACCAGAACTTGGAAAATGAGCCGTTTTGGGCCTCCGGAGGGCCTCCGAGGGGGTGGGGAAAGCTGTTTTCGCCCTCCCCAGATGCATAGAGAGGATCTGGAGCCAGGTGAGAAAGAAAAATGGGTCTACTGGGTCATTGCGTGCCAGGAGCGGGGGGGGAAGAGGGGTTGCACACGCATGCATGGAGTGGGGTGCATAGAATTATGGGTGTGGGCATGCCCGCGCGTAAAACTCCCCCGCCCCCCCTTCCTGGCACGCGATGGCAGAAAGGTTAGCCATCACTACCCTAGAATGCCCTCGCTTTCTTTCATTCTGCTCAGAGCTGATCAAAACATTGCTTAAATGGTAGATAGCAAAAGAGGAAATTAGTTCAGACGAGGGTTACTGCAATGTTGCCTTGACACACATTTATATGGACAACAGAGAAAATGAACTTCTGCCACGGAGAAGGAAAAGAAAGAATGAAATCCAATACTTTGTTATGTTTTTATGCTCAGCAGATAGCTTTTCCTGACTGTTGCCAAATGCTTCTACAAAGATAAATGTGCAGCATGACAATGATGAAAACATTGCAGATTTTTGCACTAATTGCTCATACTAAAAAGCAGTCCAACTGGGGCCTCTTGAGTTCAAGGAAGAATAGAACATTTCTGAAATAGGCCTTATGGATTCAGATGAAATATTCATTGGCTCCTTATATGATTACTAAAATCACTGTCAAATAACTGTGTTTAAGTCCTTCCAATTATAGCACTTACAATTTATAACAATTATAAACTGAAAGTGAAAACAAGTTCTCTGGAGACCCTTGAGCACTATTGACCTTTGAAATTTACATAGCTTTTATTAAAAGATTTTGCATATATAACAAGAAATACATTCAAAGAAAAGATACAGTAAATGTGAAAAAGAAAAAATGCTTACGGATATGATATTTGCTTTCTAAAAATTGATTTTTGGTCAAAGGGGACAATCTAAAAATAGGATTTTGAAATGCGGTGCTTAAAATTTTATTATTTCCTTGAAAACGCAACACTAAATGCACTCAATAACATTTTATTTAAGCATTACGACGGAAAGATTTCTTAAAAAGCAAGATATTCTATTGCCTTTTGGTGGGATTCCTGGAAATGTTTTATCTACTTCTGGCAAGACAACACTTGAAAGTTCTTGATTCAAATACCTAACATTTTCAACCTAAACCTGTAAAACCTGTCTTTTGATCTCTCTATTTAAAATGACATTAGATTACTCACGTCTGTGTAATATCACTAACTGATATTACATCAGCTGAGTCAAATTCTGAAATTCAGTTTGCATTCACTATCTTTCTGCATTTATAAATTCATTTATCAATGGGCCAAAAGGGACAAAGGATTCTGAACTTTTATATCCTTCTTTTGTAGATTATATACTTTGCATGTTTCTTCTACTGGTTAGATGGTATTCTTTTCTTTTCTCTTCTGTGTTTGACTTCAGGAGTTCAGGTATTTTCTTCCCCGATTCTCTGTCCATAACAGACTAGTACACACTATGGGCCCTTAACTGTAGGCAAAGCAACTTTGATAGCACCACATTATTTCCTATATGCAAGTAACGCTCGGTTTACAACCATAATTTCCATTGCGAAGCAAGTCACTTCCAATTTTATGACCCTTTAATGACTCATTTTGATCATGGTTGCTAAATGAATGCAGTTATTGAATCATATAGTCATTAAGTAAATATAGCTTTCCACATTGACTTTTATTTATTTATTTATTAAATTTATATGCCACTTGTTTCACTGTCTTGAGTGACTCTGGGTGAGTTTGCTTATTCGAAGCTGTTAGAAATTCTGTTTATATAGCCCTACAGAACAAATAAAGTGCACAGTCACCACGTGCTTTACTGCTTAACTGCAACAAGAAACCTTTCTCAGAACAAAAAGACATAGAGTATATATACCATAGATACAAACATATAAACACGGCCCTCTACTGGTTGGCTGTAGTTGTTGCACGAAATAATGAAAATGTATTCCAAAAGAAACCAACTGAGAAGGTCTCAAATGGTAATCATTTGACCAGGGATGCTGATTGCTGAGTGCCCAAATTTTGATCATATGACCATGGGGGTGCTGTGATTATCATATGTACAAGAACTGATTGTAAGTGACATTTTTCACTGCCATTATAACTTTGAATGGTTGTTAAGCAAATGGGTGTAAATTGAGGACTACCTGTACAGCTTAACTTCATTTCCTTTCAGGCAAATAATAGACTCAAGAATACTTTTTTTACAGCATACTGTTGTAAAGAATGTTTCCTTTTCCAAGCATTATTTGTATTATTAAAGCTATGTTCTGTCCAATACCAAAGATAAATTTAGGCAGCATTTGGCTTCCTACTCCCAGACTTAGGCCTGGATTAAGGCCAACTGAAACTCTAAATACAGGTCAGTAATGGTGCTCCTCAACAGCTTCACGCAAACCTCATTAGTATCTCCTTCCCTTCATGCCCTGAATCAGCATCCTCCAACCAGGAACCGATTCTGTGGAGAGAGGTTTTTCCGCTGACTAGAGTGAGCGTGGTTTTCCATGCTGCCTGCATCCTGCAGATGGGGCTTTGCTTGTTTCCATGGCCCAGTTTCTGGCATGCTGCAACCCAGTGCCAGTCCATGGACTGAGGTTTGGGGACGCCTGCCCTAAATAATCTCATTTTGTGTAATGGTTAATCCAAGGCTGAGCTGACTTCAGAAATTTCAGTCCAGTTTGCTGCAGGTTGGTAATGAGATTGGGCTGGTGCTCATCCCAGGCTCAGATTAATGAGGGACCTGATTGGTCATTCCCCTGTTTCTTGCCCTTCCCACCTGTGCAGAGAAGCTAAACATTATTGGATGGCCTTGATGTGGGTAGGTCTACATCTGTCTGCCTTTTGCAGAAATTGGTCCCCCACGTTTGCTCCACTTCTGTGAGCCCTTTGAGGCACATTTATGATGATTTCAATGTTCCATAGTCACATGATCACCATTTGACTGGCTTCTGACAAGCAAATTCAATGGGGAAGCTGGCAGGAAATCACAAGTCACAGTCATGTGACATTACACTTAATAGCCCATGGTGCTTTGCTTAATGTCCATAAGCAGAACTGAAGTCATGGTGCACTCATGTGATATTATTTTATTTACTTATTTATTTATATCAAATATTTCTAAATGGCCCATCTCCCTCAAAAATTCTGCTTAACAACTGTGCTAAATAGTTAGAGAGAGCCTAAAAGATTAATTGGCCTCAATCAACGGTCATTTATCAACCACCTATTAACACTAAAGTGAGATTTTATTATCCTAGCCAGAACTCATTATTGCTTAGGAAATGTTTCAACCTCAGTCGTTTATCTTACCAAATGAAGAAGGCTAGAAGTGCAGGCACAAAGTACAGCTACACACATCTGCAGCACAGCATACAGTTGGCCAAAATTTATGGTGCGTTATTGTTATGTGCAAACATGGCCCTTGTAGATAGTAAAGAAACACTATTTTAGAAATCCTTTTTGTTGCTTCTTCTCTTGCCCTATTTTTAATAAAGTAGATTCTAAATACAGTCTCTGCTACTACTTTTGCAAGAGAATAATAGCTGCATCTCCAATGCTTGAAATATCAAATTCACCTTTCTCTCTTAATTAAACCATGTGGGAAGAGCTTTCTTCCCTTTTCCCTTTTTCTTGCACAGACCATCTTTGATGTAAACATCTTTTTTCTCTTTCGCACAAAGTGCCTCTAATTCAACATAGGGTTTAATTATGACTTCAGTCATTCATCCTTACAGAGTGAAAGAAAATGGAAATCAGTTATAATTACATATGCTTGCTTGTTTCATCTTTGTCCTTTGAGATGAAACTGCCAGCCCTTGTTAGGTTACAAGCATAATCAGCCTGAAATAAATTAACTTTCCCCCGCATTATAAAAATATCTTTGAATTTTGAAATGCTTTCTAAAAACATGTTGCTGTATCATCCTGATAAGTGTTCTTATAAGGTTTTAGATGTTGCAATTAATTCAGACAATAAATGGACTTTTATGCCAGGCAGCCTGTGTTGTTTAGACAGTGGCTGAAGAACTGCAGTCTGTGAGAGATGGCAGGTTTCATCTTACAAAGAGGTTGAACCAGAACATATACTATCTCTATACAGAAAATTGACGTAAAGGTAAAGGTTCCCCTCGCACATATGTGCTAGTCATTCCCAGCCCTAGGGGGTGGTTGCTCATCTCCATTTCAAAGCCAGCGCTGTCCGAAGACATCTCTGTGGTCATGTGGCCGGCATGACTAAACACCAAAGGCACATGGAACACTGCTACGTTCCCACCAAAGGTGGTTCCTATTTTTCTACTTGCATTTTTTTTACGTGCTTTCGAACTGCTAGATTGGCAGAAGCTGGGACAAGTAACGGGAGCTCACCCCATTACGTGGCACTGGGGATTCGAACCACTGAACTGCCAACCTTTCGATCGCCAAGCTCAGCGTTTTAGCCACTGAGCCACCGTGTTCCTCTCATATATAATTAACTTACGCCTGGTCAATTAGCATCCATTCTAAATTATGATGGACACTCCAAAAAGTACTTATTACCCACTTCTGAAGTTCCAAGCCCACCCCCTGGTGTGTTCATGTGACCGTATCTTGGGTGTTCAGCAACTGACTCGTATTTATGGCTATTTGCATTGTCCTGCCATCATGTGACCACAATTTACTTTTTTTTTTTTTACAGAAAGTAGTATTTACTTCTGGTTTCTGGAGGAAAAACACCTATAGCGAAAAATAGGTTTATTTAACAACCATTTCAATAGAGGTCATAAAATCAGGTCTGCTCACGACCCACTCTATGACAGACATAAATTACAAACTGTAGATTAATCTGTTTTTTTCTCTATTTTATATTTATATTTGGTGATAAAAGATTAAATAAATAAGTTAAGAAAACAAATTCAGCTGTAATTGCCAGGTTTAATTACAGTCATAATTTGAGAGTTGTCCACAAAATGTAGTAAAAGAGTCATGAAGATAGCAATTGTATTCCACCAGATTTCATATGCAATGTAGAGGTATATGCAACTCATATAAAAAGCAGGTGGAGTTTGGATCACACTATCATGACCATCTTGAAAATTTTATGAATCAATAGAAATGCTTATGAGTTAACAGAAACTTGGCTCTTCTTTTGAGGACCTTGAGAGGTACCTGATCTATATTCTCCCCAAATTAGTAATTTGGGATTACTAATTTTTGTTGGGTGGCTTCCATTATTCACTGGATCATCATCTATTCTATGTCAGCACTTCAAGCTGCATTTACTCTAATGCTGACATAAGAAGGAGAAGCGGAGGCATCTGGAAAGGGACGTTTGACTTTTCACCTACTTAATTTCCCTGGAGATAATATCCCTAGGAGATGGGATGGGAGGGGGGAAATTCCTTTGAGCTGGAGCAGTAGATTAGGGGTAGAGTGACTTGGAAGATGGCCAATGAGTGCAGAGGAGTGGGGAAAGGAAAGGGAGGGTTTTGGGTCAGGAAGTCAGTATTGGCTGCGATGGAGTCGGGGTTAGAATGTTGTGCTTAATAAATGGGAGTTTTTCATCAAAGACTTTGTTTGAAATGCAATTTATTTGACACTCTATTTTCTCCTTCTGAGTCAGCAGGTGCCAAGTACTTCTCCCTCTGCTTACTTTGAGAGGTGGGTGGCTGGAGGATTTCATTTTCATTGGCTGCAGCTGTCAGGTCTCTTCTACCTCCCCCCTGAAACTATAGATTCTCAAATGCAGGAAATCAGGAGTCCAGCAATTCAAATGAATGTATCATTGTATTATAAGCTTCAGCTCTCTACAAGAATCTGAACTACTAACAGTCAAAGCACTTTGGTGGTAGATAAGAGTCAACGGAATTCACAGGAAGTTGTATTTAGATCTCTTGTGGGAGTGAAGGTACTTGAGACTTGATGGTACTTGAGGATGCACTTGACCCCTCCCCTGGGCTCAGCCTAGTGATTTCCTACACGGACAGTAGGAAGGAGAAGAATCTGCATTTGCTCATTGATTAAAGCTGGTAAGACCCCTGTCCTTCTACATCTTTCTATTCATCCTCTCTCTGATATGAGACAGCGAGTAAGGAAGTTATTTCCATCACTTTTATTTACTTGATAAGAATTCCTACCCACTCACCACTCCACTATCCATTCCAGAACAGAACATCCCTCCTGATTCTGTGATGGGGAAGGTTTTTAGTTTCTCTCAGCAAGGCCCAAACAAGGGCCAATAAGGTGGCTGGAACTTGTGAAGGTACTGCTATTTGGTTACAGGTCATTGCCATGTAAATAGCTTAAACAAAGAAAGAAAGTAGTGTCAAGCACCTTCGTCAAGTACTTAATTTGTGTCCTCCTTTTTCTTCACCTACTGACTTTAAATGAAAACACCTATCATTTATGTCAACAAAATAGGGTTCTAAAGTGTGATCTGGATTTGTTTTTAGTCGTGTCGCTGAATCATTGTATCTTGCCTTACTCTTTTTTGTACATCACTTAGCCCTGAAATTATTCTTATACATACAGTACTTTCATTATTGATCCTCCTACTCTCCATCAAAAGGAAGGGAGGTGGAGGTAAAGAGGTTTGGTGGACAAAGATAGGTGCCCACGCCAGAATCTTTCTCCAGCTTATGTTAAAATTTTACCCAGCAAAGGATGGTAAAGATGGGGGAGAAGTTTAAACGTTGCCTCTCCTTCTGAGGGAAAATTTTATCCATTCCCCCATTTACTCTTCTATGTCTGCCTTAGAGAATTTGAAAGGATCTCCAGATGGACTGTTAAATGCTGGTTCCATTTTGCAGTTTGCAAAAATGATGAGATTCAGAAATCTTGCCGCTACCTAAATATTGGTAAAATTCCTATATCAATCAACTGTTTTGCAAAACCGATGAGATCATCTGCTCTGTTCATTGTATCCAAACTGATTTTACTTCTCCTTCTAAAGTGCCTGCTCTTTCCTTTCCTTTTCTTTCAATTTGTTGTTTGCTTCATGGCCCTCCTGACAGCCTATAAACTCCTCACAAACACTGTCATCATTAAATATAATCACCTTCTTTGTTGCTCAAGGTTTTATTTATCTTGCAGCCCTAGAGAGAGAGACTAGCTAGGATAAATTAGTGCTAACAGCTCTAAATGTACAGATAATCTCTGGCTTATTTTATCGTATGCAGTTCTAGAAAGGACCTTGTCAAGCACTTTGCTGAACTACAGCTCTGGAAATCATCATCGGTAAGAACACTTAAAAAAAAAGATTTATTTTTAATAAATGAAGGTCAGAAAATTGGTTTTGATTTTGAAAAGATGCCAGAGATTTGGAGAAAAGAAACAGAAAAAGCTTGCAAAAGCTTTTGCTTTTATAACTGCTCCATTTTCAAGCTAAAAGCATTTCATTGCTTAAAAGTCAACCACATGCCAATCACCAAGCATCCTTGCTGTGTGGCTAAGGCACATGCCATCACCCTGCTAAACAACTAATTCCCACAATACTGTCCAACTACTTAGTAGGGCTGTTATTACTATTATCCTTCTCATCTTTCCTATTACCTATTTCCTTATCATCTTATGACTGTAACTTTGTTCCTTGTATCTTATGATTTATATTGTTTTTATTTAGTATCCTAGTATGATTTATGTTGATTACTTATTTAGTATCCTATGACTATCACTGTTGCATCTTATGAGTTATGATGATTGTATTTTATGATTGTATTTTATGTATTTTATGATTAGGATAATGATTTATCAGTTGTTGCTTGTATGTACACTGAGAGTTTATGCACCAGAGACAAATTTCTTGTCTGTCCAATCACACTTGGCCAATAAAGAATTGTGTTCTATTCTATTCTATTTCCTAAATAAATCCTATTTGCTTTTCTTAGAGTCTCAAGCCTAAGAAAATGTGTTCATGAAATACTAAACTTTGATATGCTACCCTTCTATTATGCCCAAAGTGGCAAACAAAAGAAGAAACAATGCAGAGATAAATGACTGTATCCAGATTAGAGCTGAATCAATGAAATAAATTACAATAAATTCAATCACAATTAAAATTATTTCACTGGGTCTTAGGCCCTTCTTCAACCCAGGGTTCTCACTGGAGATATTTGTGACCAGGCTCAACCTTTTCTACTTTGGGCACATTATATGAGAAGGCTCTGCTGGAAAAGGTGGAAGAGAAGAAGAGGACAACCAGCAGCAAGGTGGATGGACTCAGTTACAGTGGCAATGTATGCACTATTGAAAGACCTGAAGGACCAGGTTAGGAGTAGACTATTATAGAGAAAATCTATGTGGTTAAGAGTCTTCACCAACTTGATATCACTTAACCAGTTGGGCATTTCTGTACAAGACCATTTCAACTTTACAATCTCTCCAAAGTAGTCTGAAGTGACTGATGCCAATGAACTTCACTCCTCCCAGTGAATCTCAGAACACGGAGAAGAACATAATGAAATTAAACTCATGTTTTTCTTCCAATTGATCAATAACAATTTTTAACAAAAATAAACCTTTTAAATATCTTTTGACCGAAAATCTCCTCCCATCCCCTCATTCATAATTCAATACATGTGCCCATATTTTGGTCAGTTGCAAAATCATCATCATTATCCTATCATCATCATGATCAATTCAGTAGCAGCAGCAGCAGAATCACCATCTTCTGAACAATACTAGTACGGAAAATCTGCTTGTCTATCAAGTTACCACCTCTCCTTTCCATATCCCATTCAAACTTCTACAGATGCATTTTCCCCAGTGCCCGTAATCATGGTTATAGGGTGCAGTAGCAATTTAAGTGGAACAGGAAAGATGGTAATTTCTAATTAAAATGCATACTGTTTAGATGGAAGGACTGAAATGTGTCATTTCGTCCACTTTCACATCACTGCTCTTTCCATTCTAACTCAAGAGCCATTCAATATCTCCATCCGTTTCCACTATACCAAAAAAGAAACACACAGAGAGAGACACACACACACTGCACACAGCTTGGTCATTTGAAAGCTTCTTTGTCCTCTGATGAAAGGGAGAATAGCCAGGATTCTTGCCAATTTCACCCCTGCTAAATTAAGCCAGCATCTGCTTTAGACTTCTAAAGTAACCGAAGCACAGGAGGAGGAGTGAGGAAACCATCTTCACTGCTGCATAAGGAAAGGCAACCTTTTAATTATTTGGGTTAGTCTTCAGCTAAAATAGAAATACATTGAGCTGCTTTGGCACCAAATTCTCACACAGAGATGCCTTTAGTTCAAACACGCTGAGATGTAGATACAGTACAGCCTCTCCCTTGAAGATGCCAGATGGCTCCAACCAGAAGGCAATACAAAATTGGCTTTTCTCACAGACTGAAGGATTTGGTTGTGACTGAAGATAATGTGTGAAGTGCCTCAGCTTTTGTATTTTTCATTTTGTATGCATTATGTTTGTTTGTACCTGTATTTGTTGTTTTTATTGTTTTGTAGAAAGTTAACACCCACCCCTCTCCTAGAAGAATGAAATATTTTGAGAAATATTTAAAAAAAATGCAGGATAAAATATTTCTCCTAAAAGAGAAATAAAAATCTTAAGGAAAACAGAAACTCAGAGATCCAGCTCCCTGCCCACAAGCAGATTTTATTTTATTTTTTATTTATTTTATTTTGTCGAGTACATATTAGATAATATATATAAGTATAAGCATGAATTGAATACATAAAATGAATACAATTAAAGGGAACATTAGGACAAGGACGGTAGGCATGCTGGTGCTCTTATGCACACCCCTAAAGCCCCTGAGGCCAGCTTTAGAAATGCAGATTTGGTAATCCATTACTCCCTGTAGCAAGGTCTGAACAAAGGTAGGATTAACCCACTACCATCTAGCAGCAGAGCTCACCACATAGCACAATCTCCCAAGGACATTGCATCACCTTCCAAACTTCAACCAAACTTAGCTCAGACAACCTACAGAGCCAGCTATGACCCCTACAACAGTCAATAGAATACATGTTCTTGCAGAGGAAAAGGAAGCTCAAGTTCAAAGCCCAAGAGAAGGTATAAAAACACTCTCAACTCCATGTGGTCAGCTGCTCCAGAATCACCCATGTGGTTCAGCTTCATCATTAAACCAACTTTCCAATCAGCCTCCATGTTACTAGTGTCTTTCTCCCAGCTTGGAACTGAACTAGATAGATATTTCTTCCAACAGTTTGGTATTGAAGCCTCCCAGAGTTATTTGCTTAAGATCAGTGGCTGTCTCTGAGAATTGGACACAATTGTACAGAGGAAAAAAACAGAAAAACAGAACAATAAAGTTCAGGTGAATAAAATAACCCAAAACACATGAGCTTGGGAGTTCGTGGTTTTTTTTAAAAAAAAATCCGTGTTCACTAGAATATCTATCAGTTGAAAATAATCTTGTCATAAGTATTTTTACACTGGAGATGACTGACCTTCATGTCCATGAAAGAACTTAAAAAGTCAGTGCATAAGAGTTGTTTCAGTTGAAATAAGAATTTGCTTTCTGTGATCCTTAAATTTGTGTTTTTACGACCAGCTCCATAGGGGTCATTACAGAAGACCTCAAACCTCTCTTAGAGTTACCCTGGGGTAAGATGGGCAGGCAATAAATTTGATAAATAAGAAACGAACAAATAACTTCTCAACTTTCACAAGTTATTGTTCCAACTGCAGATATTGTAAAAAAAAAGGGGGGGCAGAACCAACCTTGGTTATGCTCAACGGCACCAAAATCATCCCTTATCCTGGTCAACTTCCTTCCCTTTCTATATTCAGTCTCTGTGAGGGGGAAAAAATTAGCTGATCTGGCTAGAAAAAGACCATAGTCAAATGTAAGAGTATTGAGGGTCGGTTTCTTCATAGCAAAGTGTGGAGAAGACCTATGGAGCTGAGAGGCAGGAAAAGTTTATTGCAAAACTGATGCTTTGCAGTTTGAGCTGTTGGCCAGCAAACTCAGACTCAAAAGTAAATCCTCTCCATTAAATCCAATCCATTAAGCAGAAATGTTGAATAGGATCTGTATTCATTTCACATGATGTTTAATTTCTTTTTCTTCTGTTCAGTCATGTCTGATTCTATTAAAACCGCCTGGAAAAGCCCCTGCAGTTTTGTTGGCAAGGTTTTTCAGAAGTGGTTTGCCTAGGACTGAGAGAAAGTGGCTAGTCCAAGGTCACCCCGCTGGCTTTTGCCTAAGGCAGGACTCAAACTCACAGTCTCCCACTTCACCTTCTAGCCTGATGCCTTAACCATCACACCAAAATGGCTGTTATTTAATTAATAAACTTTTCATTTGGTGTAAATTAAATTACATTTAGGGTTTTTTTTCTGCCTAGCTGGTTTCCTGCCTAACCATTTCTTAGGGCCACTTGAGACCCTCATCTTGAAAAAACGTTATCACTAATATAATAAATCTCCCTAACATCAACTTCTCAAAGTGAAGTTCATTTAATTGTCATTTCCATTAACTGCTTACATGAAAATAGTCTGATGAGCTTTGGCAGATTTTTCCTAACACTTTGTTTTTTTGAAAACAAAAAAAAACTTGTTTTATCCCTTTGTGTGCATGAGTGTTATTTTTGGATTTCGGTGCTAATAAAACACCTTTCCAATCATGTTGGAGAACTCAAGAAGGAACAAGTATCTGTTTCTAATTGTTTTCTTAATGTTGGTTTTCAACATCACATCTTTCCTGCTGATGTCTGCTCAAAAATGCCTTCTGAGGGAATATAATATTTCTGCTGTGAGACGGTGATCAGACTGCATGGCAGGATGTTTATTGGGAGAAAAAAGTGTTTTGACCTGAGGCTTTTTTTGTAGGTGGGGACTTGCCTGTGTTAATTTGGATATATGATGGATTATTTTTCATGGTTGTGTTATAATTAGAAACATTTTACTAATAGCCACTACTTTTCTGCTTTTGGTTAGGGTAGAGGAGTAAACGTTATGTCTTCAGTATTTTTTTTAAAAAAGCAATCCACATTTAACACAATATAAGGGATTCCTAATTTATGAGCGTTGTTATTTTGGCTCATCTCAGGCCACAGCAAAGGCTGCCCTGACATTGGGGATGAATTTGTATGTGTGTATAAAATGTCACTGCGTTAAGTATTTGCCAGCTGAACTTCTATCCTAAAATTTACGGTAGCCTGGCCAAAGAACCTTATCATGTCTCTGTAGAGATAAGACTGGTCTTGTGAGACATTGGACTACTGCGCAAGTCTACATTCTTTTTCTTTTCTAACTTCCTGATTTTTTTTCTTTGTCCAGTAAAGATGTGGTTATCTAGTTTTGTTTTTATAATAAAATGTTTCTTACAATATATACTTGGGTTTTCTTTCTTTGAAAGTATACACCATGGAAAACAAGATCCATTCACCTCTAATTAATTACAGTTTCCCCAGGGGGGGAAACGAGGCTGATTCACGCTTCGACATAAAAGAAGTCATGGGAACTGTTTTTTTTTTAAAAGAAGGGAAATACCAATTTCAATAAAAATAGCAATAGCACTTATAAACTGCTTCACAGTGCTTTACAGCCCTCTCTAAGCAGTTTACAGAATCGCATATTTTCCCCAACAATCTGGGTCCTCATTTTACCAACCTCGGAAGGCTGGAAGGCTGACTCAACCTTGAGCCTGGTGAGATTCAATCTGCCAAACTGCTGGCAGCCGGCGATCAGCAGAAGTAGCCTGCAGTACTGCACTCTAACCACTGCACCACTGTGGCTCTTAATACAAAGATATTAAAATGTTTCCATGAATGAAAAGGGGAAAAAAGGAAAGTGAACAATCTCGGTTTTGTTTTTTGCCTCTGCTATGAATAGGACTTGATAAATTTTCCCTTTGCTAATGTCTAGTACAAATTATTTTATTAAAAAAAAAGAAATAGGAGAAGAGAGTATGAAGATACTTTTTTTTTTTTGTTTGATTTATATGCCGCCCTTCTCCGGAGACTCAGGGCGGCTTACAATGCGTTAAGCAATAGCCTTCATACTTTTGTATTTTTATACAAAGTCAACTTATTGCCCCCACAGTCTGGGTCCTCATTTTACCTACCTTAGAAAGGATAGAAGGCTGAGTCAACCTTGAGCCTGGTGAGATTTGAACTTGCAGTAATTGCAGGCAGCTGATGTTAATAACAGTGCTTTAGTCTGCTGCGCCACCAAGGCTCTTTAATGTTAATCCAGTTATTTATTTATTTATTATTTGTATTTCTATGCCGCCCAACTCTCTGAGGACTCTGAGCAGCTTACAACAAAGACAGTATAAACAATATACAATAAAAGATGTTTAAAAAAACCCATACACACCGCTCATGGTCAGATCTAGCAAGATCGCAGTGGCGAGATCAACGGCCCCAAGACTGCCGGAAAAGCCAGGTTTCCAGAAGGCCAGTAGGGTGAGAGCGGTCCGGGCCTCAGTAGATAGCTGATTCCAGAGAGCTGGGGCAGCCACAGAGAAGGCCCTCCCCCACAGACCCGCCAGCCGACATTGTTTAGCTGACGGGACCCGGAGGAGGCCAACTCTGTGGGATCTTACCGGTCGTTGGGAGCTATGCGGTAGAAGACAGTCTCGAAGTTATTTGGAATGAAGATTGGACAAGAACTGGTATTCTTGAAGTAGTACAGAACTAAAATAATACAATATTAATACCAAAATAGTTGCTAATAAATTCATGTAGGACCTTGTTGATGGGATTTTTATGAGGAGTTCAGCCATTCTTGACTTATTGTAGGAGATGACAGGCTGTGCCAAAGGGAGGCATCAATCATGTCATCATTTGGAGTCCTTTCATGTCCACGAAAGATCTAAGTCCAACCCTCCTTGAATTCCATTGGTTCTTATCTATTGCCAATTTGTCTTGACCATTAGTAGTTCAGATTCATGTAGAGAGCTAGCATGGAATAAACTGGTACTCATTTGAACAGCCTTGGTTCCTGATTGCTTGCGCCTGACACTGTTGTTTTTAATTCTCCTGTGTCTATCAGTCTTTTCTTTTCTTTCCAGAAAACATAGGGGAGGGGAGGAAGATATTAGCATTTTATTATTTATTTTATTTTATTATTTTATTATTTTATTTTATTATTACAGAGGTTTAAATTCCTTTCTTTTAGGCTCCCCTATTGATAAATTGAATGAATATATTTGGCTTCTGGAGTTCCTTCTTTTCAGAG